>JAMLFY010000007.1:12529666-13188267 GCA_030441495.1 Dalbergia oliveri
AGAATTTAATCTTTCATTTGATATGGTAATAAAATTTGACATTTTCTCATTGTTGGTTGGAATTAGGTGATTTCTTACCTTCAAGATGGTATAATTTTGTTAATATAGTTAAAGACCTTATTTTGCTCTGAAATTTTTGTAGGGTCTCATAGACATATTAAATTATCTCTAAAATATTGTTTTGCTCTATTTTGATGATGTTTAATAGCTTATCCATAATTTTATTCAAAATTGAAATTTTGGACAACATGCTAATTAGCTTAATCTATGATGAAATATTAATGACATGATGTTTAATATACTATGTGAGTATTTTGATGATGTTACACATATGTATCTCTAAGTTATGACCATTGCTCCTATATGAAGAGTAGAGTAAGAATTATCAATTATGATTAAGAGAAATAGGTATGCATGGTGCATCATGTAATTTAATTGTTGATACTATGTATATATGGTTATAATGTTTGTGCATATGACATGGAGCATGGAGCATGAAATATGAAATAAGAGATCCCTTCAACAATGAGTTAGGAAAAGTGAACCTGTAGGAATAGATCTGTGTGAGATTTAGAAAGTAAATTTGATGATCATGTATAACAATGAGCTCAATCTTGATAGTAACCCTATTACCCTAGAGTGGAATAAACCATCATACATCAAGGGCATGTAAAATCAGAGATTCCCTTCAATATGTCAAGGGCATATAAAGATGAGGAAGATGTATATGAGATACCCTTCAACATATCAAAGACACATAAAGATAATTTCACTAAAAGGTCACAACTCATTTATCATATGCATACTTATATTATTTGTTTAGATGTTTGACTACGAGCTTGAGCATTATGACATATGAGAATTAAGCGATTCAATTTTAAAAGAAACCCACTTTGGAAGGATGATTTTTGAACTTTAAAATGAATCTTTAAAATGTGTTGCATGATCATATTTTTCTTAATAATTCGAAGTGGCTAGGATGATGACGAATGACATTGATTATTATGTATTTAGGGATACCTAAGAATTTCACAATTCTCACCTTATTTTGTTTGTTTTGTGTATCATTTTTCTAGATTACTTAAGAGAAAAATGAGGCTGTGTACGATGAGAGTTCAATATTTGAAGTCTTTTATCAATTTTATTTTGTTATTTATATATGTTTGTAAATATATAAGGAGACAGATGCACTTTAAAGCTCATAGAAGAGCTTTTCGGTATTTGGACTTGTATTCAATAAATACTTTATTTCTTTGTTGCATATTCTAGTAGAATTATGAATTATTTATTACACGATTCGATCGCATTTACTATCCGCTAAATTATAAGTAACAACTCCTAAGTCTAATGTCATAGCTTAAGGATGATGTTGTACTTGGGAATGTATTACACATGGGGGTGCTTATGGGTTTTGCTTGATTATTAAACTTTTTCAAAAGCCTTTTGTATATTTTTCATGGATCAAGGTTCCTTCTATTTGTTGTTTTATTTGTAATCATAGAAAGAATTTAGATTCACCCATCATGCTCATCTCAAATTCATTTTGCATGAGTTTAGAAAACTTTTCACATAAAGAATGGTTAGTAGCACCAAATATAATGTCATCAACATATATTTAGACTATTAGAAAGTGATTATCCTGCTATAAGGTAAATAGGGTTATGTCAACATTACCTCTTTTTTGAACCCATTCTTAAAGTAAGAAAGTCCAAGTCTTTCATACCAAGCTCTAGGAGCTTGTTTTTAGACTATAGAATGCCTTTGTTAACTTAAAGACATGGCTAGGAATGCTTCACTCTCAAATGCTGGTAGAGGCTGTTTACATAAACTTCTTAAAAAGAAATCCATTTAAAAGGCAGACTTCACATCCATTTGGAATAGAGTGAATCCTTTGAAGGCTGTGAAAACAAGTAGCATTTTGATGGCTTCAAGCCTTGCTATTGGTGTAAAGGTTTCATCATAATAAATTCCTTCTTGTTGATTATAACCTTGTGCCACTAACCTTGCTTTGTTTCTAACCACTTTTCTAGCCTCGTCCAACTTGTTTCTGAACACGACTTGGTTCCAATGATGGTTTTTCCTTTAGGCTTCTACAAGTGTCCAGGTTTTGCTTTTCTCAAACTGACTGAGTTCCCTTGCATAGCTTTCAACCAAATTTGATCATTCAAAGCATCTTCAATACATTTGGTTTTATGGTGGAGATGAAAGCAGAGTTGGTTTCGTTTCTAGGATGATCTTGTCCTTACCCTTAGAAATGTCCTAAGAAAGTGATTTTGAGATATCTCTTAGATCAAAAACTCCTCTGGAGTTTCTATACCATGTTGATTTGCAGTTTCTTATCATCTTCAATTGTTCATCTTCATGTTCAGAAATATCACTTTCTAAAGGCTTTGAAGTTTTGAGTAATCTTTTTGAATCCACTCTATTCTGGAGCTTACTTTCTATGATGATGCTTTCTCTTGCTTGCTTTCTGAAGTCCCTAAGACTCAACTTCTACCTTCTTCCAAGTCCACTAGATCAAGAGCAAAGTCCTTCTTGTATTCTTTAGACTTGATATGGATATTCTCCTCAACACAAAGTGTTCTTTTATCATATACTTTGTAAGCTTTTCAGGCTAAAGAATACCCTGAGAAATTTCATTATCAGACCTAGGATCAAACTTTGCGAGCTTGTCCTTGGTGTTAAGAATGAAACAGTTAGATCTAAAGACATGGAAGTATGAAATGTTGGGTTTTCTTCCTTTCCATAGCTTGTAAGGAGTTTTCTTGAGGATTGACCTTAGAAAGATTCTGTTTTGAATATAGCAATGTGTTTACAACCTTTGACCAAAAACCATTGGATAAGCCACTTTCTAAGAGCATTGTTTTGGCCATTTCTTGCAAGCTCTTGCTTTTCCTTTCAGCAACCCCATTTTGTTGGGGAGTTCTAGGAGTAGAGAATCACGGGAAATGCCATGGTTTTCACAAAAGTTTTCAAAAACGATTTTCAAATTCTCCTCCATGATATGGTCTTATAGAGGTTATTTGAGAATCTTTCATTACAAACTTCATTTGCAAAAACTTTGAATTTCTCAGCCACCTCATCCTTACAAGCTAAGAAAATAACTCATGTGAATATAGAAAAATCATATACTATGATAAGACATATTATCCGTCTTTAGCAAAACTTGCAGTCTTGGTTGGTCAAAAAGATCCATATGTAAAAGTTCTAGTGGTCTAGTAGTTGACACTACATTTTGTTGTGAAAAGTGTAACATCCTTCACACCATAAGGCTATGCTTAAGCCATAACCTTATAATGTGCAGTTGTTACTTGTTATCTCTACTTGACCTTAGAGTTATATACAATATGGAATATGAGCCTGTTTTTTGTGACAAACATAAACCGCTTTCTACAGTATTGCTAAGTTTGAACATAAGTTCTAGGTTGTAACAAAATAGCAATAACATATAATTGTATTATACAATGGCAAATAGTCATATACATAGCTATGTCAACCGTACCTTAGTTCATCAGGAACTCTCTAGTCTGGGTAGGGTACTACTCAAAAACTCATTGAAAGAAAATAAAATACTCACTAAATTCTCTATCCTCATTCATAGAAACTTCTAGACCAAGAGGCCAATATCAGAATCTCTCACAAATAATCACCATCATAGCCATCTATGTAAAAATATAATAACAGTAGGAATGAGAATCAAAGATTCCAGTAGGAAAATACTAGTCTACTACACAAGTGATATTGACATAATATTAAAATAATTAATGTATTTTCATTTCTTTTGAAATGTCTAGCTTGCTTATTCACTTTACTTATTAAATATAGTATTATGAGTACACTTATGTGTGAGAATAAAAGATTGTAGAATTCATAAGATAATTGCTCTATTTGGTTGTTTGTGTAAAGGTTTCAATAGTTAGTACCATTATTTCTCTGACTTAACTTGGTTAGATAACTTTAAACTTAATGGTAGAACTCATAGGATTCTTCTATATATCTTGATTGTACCTTCAATGATGTAATGCTTCATCTTACAACCTGATATAGTTTACTAGATGGAGTACGTCTACTACATCTCATCTGAATAGCCTTGTTATTCTTTCTAGGACATCCCTTCTCTCACAATATGTAACGCTCACGATTATAACCTGATATAGTTCCAAGGGCGTAGCACGTCTACTACTACCTGTGAATCCATGAGCTTACCATTAAGCAATAATATTACATAAGGCGTATTTCTTCAGTTTTCTTTCTTCGTATGAAACTTTATCATTTAGTTAGAAAATCTCTTAGTTATAAGGTAAAATCTCTTTTTAATAATTCTATATGTTATACTCTTACTCTAGATTTTCTTAAAGTCTCCTTAACTCTTATGAGATTTTCTTAAGTCTCTTGAATTTCTGTGAGACTTTTCTCTTAAAATCTCTTGAAGTCTTATGAGATATTCTCTTTAGATCTTCTAAATTCTTATGAGATTTCTGTTCAAAATCTCTTAACTTCTTATGAAACTTCTCTTAAATTTTTATGAGATTTATCGCTAAAATTTACTAAACTTTTTATGAGATTTTCTGGAATAATTGTTATGAGATTTCTAAAGTCTAGTAAACTTTTACAGATTTTTCTAAAGAAAAATTCAACATTTACGAGATTTTCTATAAAACCTACTAAAGTGTCATGAGAATTTTCTATAAAATTTGTTAGATTGTTACGATATTTAAAGTCGGTTAAAATGTGATGAGATATTTCTATAAAATCTGTTGGTCTTGATGAGATTTTCTAAAAATCTACTAATCTTTAATGAGATTTCTTTAGGATAACTTATAAGACATTCATACATTATAGTTCTTAAAACTTGCAGGAAATTAAACCAAGTTTCTCACTTAGATTTCAAAGCTTTTCTTTTATAGATCAAAATCTCATTCTTTTTCCTGAAACTTTATCATCATACTTTAAGAATACCAATCTTGCAAATTTTTACAAAATTTTTCTGATTATATTCTTGTACAATCTCTAGGTACCTCATTTTTTTAAAGAACTAAAATCTCTTCATTTACATAGGTAAATCTCTTATATCAATTAATCAATTCATGAAACTTTCATTCCTAGCATCTTTTACATCTAACAAGCTCAAACATATACATATTAAAATTAAATTTTAGATTTCACAAAATAATTTCTAGCATATATCAAGAATTTATTTAGCAAAAATAGTCAAACATCACAAGCAATAGACTAGAATCTTTCATACCTTTCTTCCAAACTTTTTGCTAAACTTTCTATAGCTTTTTCTTCTCTAATTCAAGCCTTAAACCCACTTTTTCAGCACCTATTTATGTTGCCTTTGGACATATTTGAAGGGGAAAAAGAAGGCTTTGGCTTCAAGTTTGATGTAGAGGAAGTGCTTTTGAACTAGTTTTAGTGTTTATCTAAGCATAGCCTTCAAGTTCTTGAAGGTTTCATGGAGTTTCAAGAAGGAAAATATGAAAATGAAGAGAAGAAGAAGAAAGTGAAGTCTGGAAGGAAACCCAGAAGAAATGTCATTTCATTTCTTTTCCTTTATAAATTCCTTTACTTGGAGAAAAGTAAGGAAAGTATTATTTCTAGATCAATTTGCCTTATATTAGTATTAGAAATATCTATATTTATTTAATTGTCATAAGTAAAAATTCTCTGATAATATAAATTATTTTTACCAGGCTAAGTGTTTTGGTGTACCAGTTATTACCATTTAAGTGTACCAATTATTATCATTTTGGTACCTGATTGACATAAAACAAACTTTACTGGGTTAAAATATTTATTTACCATTATCCTTATTTTATTTATGTCATTACACCAATTATAGGGTCTTATTCTATATATTATTAAAATATTATTATATTAATTTTAAATAATATTAAATTAATTTTCATTTTTTTAACAAACTTCTGATATTATTTTTCATAACTTGCCCTTTCAAAATCCCTATAGATTATTCACAATCAATTATTTTATCACAATAATACAAAAAAACCAGTTATTACATTCTACCCTCCTTAAAAAAATTTTGCTCTCAATTTAGTCTCTCGTATACTTTACTCAAATCCTCACATATACTTCTTGGATCATTCTCTGCCCACAATCTTTACAAAAGAGACAAATCTTTCTTGAAGTTGTTTCACGTTTCTTTCTATTATTTGTATAGGTGGTAACTTAACGTTAGGCTATCCCGTAGCCATAGGATTTAGATTCTAGTGTATGACTAGAATCAGAGTTGTACTTTCAAAGTTGTGGCATATGGAACACATCGTGAAGCTTTGAGAGGCGTAAAGTTAAAACTATTTAGTATGCCTCTAAGCCTACATGACCTTGGATCTGAAAGGACCTATAAAATGAGGATTGAGCTTTTAGACTTTAATGGCTCTCTTTCTAGGAATTCTAACCTTCTCCTCTTATTGCCATAGCTCTTCTGCGACCTTGAGTAGTCAAAATCTTACCTCACTTCTTTTTCCCTGGATAGTCCACCAAACGAGGTCTAGTCTTAAAAGGCTACTCTCACTTGATTCATACCAACCTAGAGGCGATTGTCATTTTCATCCATATAGAGCTTCATAAAGAGCCATTTTGATACTTGTGTGATAGCTGTTGTCATAGGAGATTTTGCTTAATGGTTGACCATTGTCCCAATTCCCACAATGTTCTAGCACACATGCTCTCTGCATATCTTCCAACGTTTAAAAGGTCCATTTAGCTTGCCTATCAGTTTCAGATTATAAGTCATGCCTGAAGCAATGTTTTCTTCCAAAAGCTTTCAAAATCTCTCAAAAATCTTAAGGTGAAATGCGAATCTTGCATGGGATTATAATAGAAGGAACACCCTGAATCTCACCATTCCTTCTATATAAAGCTTGACCAATCTCTTAATAAATAACTTTGACTGGTAGAAGATGTGCAGACTTAGTTAGTTGCCCACTATAACCCAAATAGTACCATATCCTGATGGTGTATTTAGCAATCCATGTCACAAAGTCCGTTGAAATAGTTTCCTTTTTCCATTGGGAATCTCCAGGGTTGCAGTGTAGTGGCTTCTAATATTCTATTTTCATCTTTTGGAAATCAAATGCTTTGAGACTGTTCATGCTACATTCACCTTTTTCTTTGGTTGTCTAAACATCTTCTTAAGATCTCTATACATTCTTGTAACTCCTAGGGTATTGAAAAGACACCATGGGGCTTCATTTCAAATACTATGATGAACCTCCCTTGCTATAGATACGCACACTTGATCTTGATATCTCCATGTCCTATGTTCACCCCATGCAAATCTCTTCTACTCTCAACCTTGAGTTGAGGCTATGGTTTTCTGTGATTTTGGATCTTCTTGCTGAGCTTGTAAAATCTCCTTGTTAATGTCACCTATGATCCTAATCTGACCCAAATATACACTTCCAAATCTCTCTTTTATCCCAACTTAGGAATTTGGAAAAATCTCTTCTAGCTTTGTGTCTTAACCATCGTCCAAGAAATATCCAAAGTTTTTCCGCTGAAGGCATCCATTATCACATTTGTTTCTCCTGATGGTAGTTCAAGTCGAAGCTCATAGTCTTTAAGGAACTTCATCCATCTCTATCGCCTCATGTTTCCTTTTTTCTAATCTAAGAGATACTTGGGATTCTTATGTTTAGAAAACATCTCATACTTTACTTCGCATAGGTTTTCAAAATGAACACTGTTGCTACCCACTTGAGACTATGTAAGGGTAGTTCACCTTGTATGGCTTTAGCTATCTTGAAGCCTAAGCTACCACCTTTCTATTCTGCCTCAAAAAGCACCCAAGCCTTTTCCTGATTCACCTCAATAAATCTTAAATGAATTAGGTGGGTCTTTGGCAAGACCATTATAGGTGCACTGGTCAATTTCTACTTGAGGTCCTAAAAACTCCTTTCATATCTTCCTGTCCATGTGAAAGGTACATTTTTTTTTTTTCAGTTCAACTTGGTTAAGGGTAAGCCTTCTAGGTGAATCCTTTGATAAACCTTCCTGTAGTAATCGGCTAATCTCAAAAGCTTCAAATCTCCACGATAGCAATTGGTCTTTCCTATTTTTTTACTATTTCAATCTTTGCTGGGTCCACTATGATTCCTTCTTGTGATACTACAAGAGCTAGAAATCTTATTTTTTAGCAGAACTCACACTTGGATAGATTGGGATGAAGAATCTATATCATTGTTCTAAGACACTACTTATGTCCTTCCTTAGTCCTCAAATAGATGAGAATATCATCTATAAAACAATCATGAACTTATTGAGAAAAGGTTGGAAGATTCGATTCATGTAGTCCGTGAATATTATTGGGGCACTAGATATTCTCAAAATACATCACTGTACTTCGTCATGCCCCTAACATACTTCAAAATATCTTCCTTCTGAACTTGAATTTGGTTGTATCTCGATCTCAAATCAATCCTAGAGAATACTATCGCTCCCTCAAATTATCCATAAGACCACCATTCCTTGGAAGAAGATACTTGTTCTTTGAGTGCCACTTTATTCGTTGTCTATAATCAATACATAGCCTCATGCCTTTGTCCTTTTCCCTTTACCAATAGCAGGAGCTCCCCATGGTGAAACACTTGACTGAATAAAATATTTACTTAACATCTTATCAATATGCTTATTCAATTATGCTAATTCTAAAGGAAACATCTATTTGGTAAGAAGTTATTGAAATTGGACCTTTGACCAACTCAATGGAGAACTCTATCTTCCATCACCACTAGGCAACAACAGCATGTATTCTTGACTACTAGGCCTTCCACATCCATCCTCTTGAATGGGTCCCTTTAATAGTGCAGTATCTTCTCATTCATAGCAAAACATGTCCCCATTGTTGTGAACTAGATAGAGGTGATCCCTAGTTGGACATTTCCTAATCTTGTGACCTGGCTTCCTGCATTGATAACAAACATACTATCCAGCTAAACATGGTTTATCGTCATGATTCTTTCCATATTCTAGGCATTCCTTATCATCTAATGATTTTTCTAGCTTACCTTTTTCCATTCCTAGGAAAATCCCCTTTGTAGGCTTGGACCTTATGCCGTGTGGTGCTAGCCTTCCTTAAGCCATTGACGGCTTCCAGTTGTACATTTCCACTAGAGCACTCTTATTCACTAATACACTGAACTCCTAATTTCCACTAGTCCTACCATTGTCAAAAGGTCAACCCCAAGGCTTCCCTCATACTAAACACATTTCCAACTTTTCATTCACCTTACACTACTAAGTTGTGGAAAGCTCCCAAACTTTGTGTTATACTCTAGCACCGTCATGCTCCCTGGTGCAGCTTTAGGAATTTCCAATCCCTTAGCACTTCGGAAGGAGGAAAATACTCCTTGTAGAAAACATTCTTGACCAAAATCCCAAGTCATTTCAATATTCGCTTCCTCAACTATCATCTTAGTATTTATCCACTAGTAATCAGCATCCGTCCAACCCTAGGTAGCGCAATTAACTTTCTAAAGTCTGTCACTCTATACTTTAAAGATCTTTCTCTATTACTTAATCCCTTTTTCAGCCTTATCTAGGTTTAGGTTCCTCAAATTTTGGGTGGGTTTTTGCTTTTGCAATGCCATAAATAGTAGGCCTTTTCCAGTATCTTGGATGAGCTTAGCTCCCAATGGTACTCATCATATAGTTTGCAACCATAGCTTGCTCCCTGATTGCCGGGTCATATTCAAAAATCACGCATAATGTTTGCAACTTCCTTCTAGGAATCCTATCATCATTGCTATTGCTAGTCCTACAACGCCTACCCCGAAGTCATTAGTCTCCTATCACACCAAGCAAAAGGCATTGAGTTCATCAAGCTCAATACGTTGCTAAGCACGATAGTTACTAACTACTTCAAAAGTAAGCGATCATGCATATAAGGTTCTACTTTTTATCTCAGGATAAAATCCTACTGCATGACACTAAAACTTCAAGAGTGTGCTTTAGAAACAAGTCAGACCACCCCAGGTCTAACAGGATGACCTCTGATACCATAAATGTAACACCTTTCACACCATAAGGCTATGCTTAAGCCATAACCTTATAATGTGCAGTTGTTACTTGTTATCTCTACTTGACCTTAGAGTTGTATATACAATATGGAATATGAGCCTATTATTCTTGACAAACATAAAACACGTTTCTCTAGATTGCTAAGTTTGAACATAAGTTCTAGGTCGTAATAAAATAGCAATACCATATAATTGTATTATACAATGGCAAATAGTCATATACATAGCTATGTCAACCTTACCTTGGTTCACGCAGGAACTCTAGTCTAGGTAGGTAATAAAATAGTGACTAAATTCTTTATCCTCAGTCATCAGAAACTCTAGACCGTGATGCCAATATCAGATGAGAATCTCCACAAATAATCACCATCATAGCCATCTATGTAAAAATATAATAACAGGCAGAATGAGAATCAAAGATTCCAGGAGGAAAAATACTAGTCTACTACATAGTGATATCTGACATAATATTAAAATAATTAATGTATCTTTAATTTCTTTTGAAATGTCTAGCTTGCTTATTCACTTTACTTATTAAATATAGAATTATGAGTACACTTATGCTTGAGAATAAAAGATTGAAGAATTCATAAGATAATTGCTGGGTATTCTGTTGTTTGCGTAAAGGTTTCAATAGTTAGTACCATTATTTCTTGACTTAACTTGGTTAGATAACTTTAAACTTAATGTTAGAACTCATAGGACTCTTCTGATATACTTCTGTAGATCATATTGTCAATGATGTAACACCATCACGTTACAACCTGATATAGTTCACTAGATGGAGTACGTCTACTACATCTCATCTGAATAGCCTCGTATTCTTTTTCTAGGACATCCCTTTATCATAACGATGTAATGCCTCGTGATTACAACCTGATATAGTTCCAAGGGCGTAGCACGTCTACTACTACCCGTGAATTCATGAGCTTACCATTAAGCAATTAAGATTACATAAGGCGTATTTCTTCAGTTTTCTTCTTCGTATGAAACTTTATTATTTAGTTAGAAAATCTCTAGTTATAAGGTAAAATCTCTTCTTAATAGTTCTATATCTCATACCCTTGCTTTGAGATTTTCTTGAAATCTCCTTAACTCTTATGAGATTTTCTCTATTAAGTCTCTGAATTTCTGTGAGATTTTTCTTTTAAAAATCTCTTGAAGTCTTATGAGATATTCGATATTCTAAATTCTTATGAGATTTTTTGTCAAAATCTCTTAACTTCTTATGAAACTTCTCTTAAATTTTTATGAGATTTATCACTAAAATCTACTGAACTTTTTATGAGATTTTTTTGGAATAACTGTTACGAGATTTATGCAAAGTCTAGTAAACTTTTACGAGATTTTTTGAAAGAATTCAACATTTATGAGATTTTCTATAAAATCTACTAAAGTGTTATGAGAATTTTCTATAAAATCTGTTACCTGTTACGAGATTTTACTGAAGTCGGTTAAAATGTGATGAGATATTTCTATAAAAATCTTGGTCTGTGATGAGATTTTATGAAAATTCTACTAATCTTTTATAAGATTTCTTAACCATAACTTATAAGACATTCTTACATTATAGTTCTTAAAACTTGTAGGAAATTAAACTAAGTTTTCACTTAGATTTCAAAGCTTTTCTTTTATATATCAAAATCTCATCCTTTTTCATGTAACTTTATCATCATACTTTAAGAATACCAATCTAGACTTTTACAAAAGTTTTTCTGATTATATTCTTGTAAAATTTCGAGGTACCTCATTCTTTTAAAGAACTAAAATCTCTTCATTTACATAGGTGAATCTCTTACATCAATTAATAAATTCATGAAACTTTCATTCCTAGCATCTTTTACATCTAGCAAGCTCAAACATATACATATTAAAATTAAATTTCAGATTTCACAAAATAATTTCAGCATATATCAAGAATTTATTTAGCAAAAATAGCCAAACAATCACAAGCAATAGACTAGAATCTTTCCTACCTTTCTTCCAAGTTTTTTGCTAAACTTTCTCTAGCTTTTTCTTCTCTAACTCAAGCCTCAAACCCACTTTTCCAGCACCTATTTATGCTACCGTTTGGACATATTTGAAGGGGAAAAGAAGGCTTTGGCTTGGGTTTGATGTAAAGGAAGTGTTCTTGAACTAGTTTAAGTGTTTATCTAAGCATAACCTTCAAGTTCTTGAAGGTTTCATGGAGTTTCAAGAAGGAAAAATATGAAAATGGTGAAGAAGAAGAAGAAAACGTGAAGTCTGGAAGGAAACCCAGAAGAAATTCATTTCATTTCTTTTTTCCTTTTTATAAATTCCTTTACTTGGAGAAAAGTAAGGAAAGTATTATTTCTAGATCGATTTGCCTTGTATTATATTAGAAATATCTATATTTATTTGATTATCATAAGTAAAAATTATCTGGGATATGATAATATGAATTATTTTTACTAGATTAAGTGTTTTGGTGTACCGGTTATTACCATTTCTGTACCATTATTACCATTTTAGTACTCGATTGACATAAAATAAACTTTACCTGGGTTAAAATATTTATTTACCATTATCCTTATTTTATTTATGTCATTACACCAATTGTAGAGTCTCATTCTATATCTCTGATTAAAATATTATTATATTAATTTTTAATAATATTAAATTAATTTTCATTTTTTTAAAACAAACTTCTCATATTATTTTGGTCATAACTTGTTGTCAAAATTTTCAAAATCTCTAGATTATTCACAATTAATTATTTTATCACAACAATACAAAAAAATCAGGTCGTTACAAAAAAGAAGCTTTGGTTTGCTTGTCTTTCTCACAAAAATTACAAGTTGAGTCCTTGTCATAATTGATCTTTGGGGCCTTTAACAAGCTCTTTCTGAGATAACTCTAAATCATCTTCATATGAGCATAACGAAGCTTCTTATGCAACAACCACTTTTCATCCATGAAGGATGCAAGACATTTTACATCTTGATCTAGAAGGCCATCCAAGAATAACACACAAGTGTTATCATGTCTCTTGCTAGATAAAATGACTTGTCCAAAAGTAGGATTAATCACATGGCATGCCTTGGCATTAAACCAAACATTAAAGCCTTAATCATAGAATTGGCTCATTCTTAACAAGTTGTGAGCTAGACCATCTACTAATAAAACATTAGAATTTGGTGAGAGTCATCCTTATCAACATTTCCAATTCTTGTGATATTGGCTTTACCTTCATCAGCGAACTTGATAGAACCTAAGTTCTTAGGCTTCAAGTTTCTGAACCATTTCCGCTTCCTAACATGTGTCTAAGACAGCCACTATCTATGTACCATTTGCTATCCTTCTCAACGTGTGTTCTCAACACACCTGTAATAAAGACAGTTTTTATTTTAGGTATCCATATTTTCTTAGGTCCTCTTGGGTTACTTTTCTTTAGGGGAGGTTTTCCAACCTATTTCTTGCTTTTATTTTTGTTTTTCTTTTATGAGCTTGCTTTACCTTTCTCATCCATTTCATTCTCGTATCCTAATACCGTCTTACTGAAAATATGGTCTTTGACCACCAAGCATCAAGTTAAGATTCTTGGAGCCATTTACCTTCTTTTCTAGGTCAATTTGAGAAGCTTTGAAGTTTTATCCAGTTCATAAATTACTTTCTAAGCTTTTTGATTTTTGTAAGAAACTTCATTTTCCAAGGACTTGAGCTTGATATTTAAAAACTTATTTTCTCCTTGTATTTCTTTTTTCTAAGCCTTTGGTTCTCAAAATCTGTTTTTCAGTTTCTCATACTTAAAATGGTTTTCTGATGATCTTTTTAGAGTAGAGAAAGAAGTTAGGGTTTGAGAATTTTCAAGTAGCTCATCATATAAAGCTAACAGTTCATCATAAGAAAGGTTAGATTTTAAAGGTTTGTTTACCTTTTCTCCTCTGAAGTGTAGTAGCCATGAAGCAAAAATTGGCCACATCTTCAAGCTTGTCTTGGGTTTTTGATCCTTCCTTTTCTGAGTCGTTTTAGGTGGCAAGCATTCCTTTTTCCTTTGAAGGGAACTTCTTTTGTAGACCCTTGAGCTTGGGATAGTCTGCCTTGTAATGTCTTCTCTTTATAATTGTAGTAGCTTACGTTTTCCATCTTCCCTTTGTCCTTTCTCTTCTTGATTCTCTCTTCCAAGCTCTAGACATCGTCCTTACTAACATGGAGATCTCATTTCTATCTTCTTCATCAAACTTCTTCTCTGAGTCTTGTAAGATGTCTTCAGGGCAACAGATTTATTTTTCTTTATGACTTCACCATGAATTTTGGAGAGTACCACCTTATGAGTTTTTAGTAACCTAATGAAGGCATCCAAGCTAAAGGTTTGAAGATCCTTAGCCTTAGTGATGGCTATGACCTTGGGAAGCCATTTTCAGGAGGCTTCTCAAGATTTTCCTTCCCATCTCAGAGTTTGAGTATCTTTTACCCAAACCTTCGAGTTAGTTCACAATGTGTATGAACCTGGTTGTCATGTTGTAATGCTTAGGGATCAGGCAAGGAGTGATCACCTGTAGAAGGTAGACAAGGAGCGACTTCTACCTCCAAGCAAAGGGGTACATGAATGAACCGATTACACACCTGAATGAGGGATTAAGTTTGTATAGGTATGGGACTATACAGTAAGGAGGGTTATATGAATTGATTGGTACTACTTATGCCACAAAGATGCATTTTTCTTTGGTAGCCCATCACAAAAGAATTTTAGATAAGCATGCTTAACTTGGGGTAATTTTGGATGGGTGATCTCTTAGAAGTTTTCCTAGGAAGTGTGTGAGTGAGGAAAAGCACGTTGAAAAGACCCGTGTTGGTTTGTGGGACAGGTGTCTCCATAAGAAGGAGGGGTGTTACAAATGGTCTAGAGCCTGCACCTTTGCCAGGTATGATGTGGTTCTGGACGAACCAAGAGAAGCTGGTGGGCATGTAACGCTTGGGACGAGGCAGGGAGTAAGCATTTGTTGAAGAAGGACGGACAGGAGCGCTTGCCCTAACGAGGGGTACATAAATGAACCTATTACACACCTAAATGAGAGGGACCTAAGTCTGTAGATATGGGACTATACACTTAATAAGGGCTTATATGAATTGATTAGTACTATCTATTCTACAAAGATGCATCTTTCTTTTGGAGTCATCACGAAAGAACTTACAATTAAGCGTGTTTGACTTGGGATAATTTTGGAATGGGTGACCTCGGGAAGTTTTCCTAGGAAGCATGTGAGTGAGGACAAGCACGTTGAAAGACCCATGTTGGTTTGTAGGGATAGTTGTCAGTCCATAAAGCAGGGGTGTTACAAATAGTATGAGCTTGCACCTTTCCCAGGACGATGTGGTTGGGGGACGAACCAAGGAAGGTGGGCATGTAACGCCTGGGATGAGCAGGAGTGATCATCTGTCGAGAAGGACTACAAGGAGCCTCTAGCGGAGGGTACATAAATGAACCTATTACACACCTAAATGAGAGGGATCCTAAGTTGTATAGATATGGGACTATACAATTAATAAGGGCTTATATGAATTGATTGGTACTATCTATGCCACAAAGATACATCTTTCATTTCGGAGCCCATCACGAAGAACTCCAAGGTACGTGCTTGACTTGGGATAATTTTGGGATGGGTGACCTCCTGGAAGTTTGTAGGAAGCATGTGAGTGAGGACAAGCACGCTGGAAAGACCCTGTGTTGGTGGGACAATCGTCAATCCATAGAGCAGGCAAGGGATGTTACAGGAGCCTTGTTAGATAACAATCAACAAAACAAATAGCAACAAGATCTAGTAGTAGCATCAAAGAAAATCACAACAGTAAAGCCACGGCTTCAAACACAAGTTTAAAGGGTCTACTACAAAAAATGGGAAAGTAAAAGGTTTGAAGTTCCTTTTGTTTGATGTATATCTTAGTTAATAGGATTTAGATTATCCAAGTCCAACTAATTAAGAAGTATGTTGAAATTGAGTTTTCTCCATGTCAAGTTCTAATATCATATTTTGAGTATTAATTCTTAATATAGATAGGATTTGAACTATTTCACGCTATTCCTTACCTTGTGCTAGCATGCCGTTTTGCACTGTAGCTTCCTTAGAATAAATTTGGAAAAATATGGGAAGATTTTTTATTCCATTCCATATGACATGTAAGAAAGGGATAAGAAAATCTACAAACTATGGTCATGACTTATGCCATTTCCTATTTAATTTGTAAAGAGATAATACTAACTAAAAAAACAAAGCAATTTGCAAATATATTATCTATGGGAACATCTTTGATAGTGGCATGACGACGGATATATACAAAGGGTACATAATTGAATTTGAATAAAAATAATTCTTTGAAGAACCAAATTCAAGAAACTCTCTGCTGTCCTACATTTAAAAGAACATAAAGCCATGTCTCCAAAAATATCTGAATGCTAACATTTTTGGACTATTAACAAGGAATGTGCTTATCCTTAACAAGCTTTGCTCCATGGTAGCTATATAATTACAAAAATAGGCATAAAAATCTTGAACAAGTGATGCTAGAGTCAATGTTTTGTGTTTTGTAGCATTAGTTGACTACAAAACTGTTTGCTACGATTATAAATTGAATTTATACTTGGCCAAAGCATGTTGAACGAAACCCATTTTTCTATGGGGTTATTATATGCACACCCTCAATATATATAGTCTCACTTACACCCAAGTGAATATAAGTTAAAATAGAGCTCACTTGAGTAAGTATTCAAGCAATGTGACCTCTTTTAGAGCAACATACTATAGAATGGATGAAGTGTGGCTCAAATGTTTTTCTTTGTATTGTCTTTCATTAGCGATCAAATTAGCCTATTTGTACAGTTCTTCTAGTTTTAGTTTATCCAATGATCTTAAGAGAGAGTGAGTTAGGGATAAATCATCAAAGCACATCAAAATTCACTTAATTCTCCAAAGCATCGAATAAAATAGAGAAAATCGTAGTGCATAATTTATTGTCATAGAAAAATGAAAAGAAAATAAAGGCAATGTGGCATTAAAAGGAAACTGGAGAAAATAAGAGAATAATAATTATATTTACCACTATCTCTCTGCCTCTTCATTTATGTAGTTTCCATCCTTTTTTTTTTGTGGGTTAACTTCCAGTTCACCTTGACCAACCTTCTTCTAGTCTCATCCATCTAATATTTTTTAACATAAGGTAAAAATTAATGATTTGATAATGGTACACAATATGAAATTATAACTTAAGGCTAAAATCATTTAACTGCCAATCAGATCTTCTCCATGCCAAACTCTTTGCACCAGTAGTATGTGAAATGGTTTGTTTATGTGAATCACTTGATTTCTCTTGCAAAGCTCCTACAAATGAAAGTATATAAGCTTTAACAATTTAATAAAAATTAATTTAGAATTAATAATAAAGCAAGTACCTTAAGTGGAAGGCTTCAAGTAGTAAACTACAAATAAAGCCCATTGATCCTCATTGATACCTTTTGGCACATTTTTTGTTGTTCTCATTTCTGCTTAACCTTGGATCATAAGACTTATTCCATAATTTCAGCCTATGCTCCTTCCACTTTTTGCTAATAGATTGTATTAGATAATGCTTTATTTTCTTATCATTCACCTTGAAGAAAAAGTTAGCCTTCATATAAAAAAGAATGATAGTTTATTATGCTTTACACATGTAACATCTAAAAAGGACATAAATCAGAGGTATGGTTGATTGTCTTACGATAAAAAAAATTCCAGGCTCTCAAAAACTCTCTAGCATTTTTTACCAACTTTTAAAACTGATGGAAAAAGAAAGCAATCCTTAGTTATTTGCCCATAGAACTCTAAGAAGCTCAGTTGCTTCTCCTATTGGCAAACCAAATTCATCTAAGTCCACTACTATGCATAGGTTGTTGTCAATGTTGTTCATATCTTTGACTATCATTTGATGCTTTATAATTACCTCATTTTCACCTAGAATAAATATTAATTGGGTTAATTAGCCAAATTATATAAAAAAAATAAATACTTACGTTAATTTATGTATGTACATACCTATGGCATCTACCCACCAATAATGGCTAGATTTACATCCAGGATGATATGTAACTATAGATGAACCCTCCTTATGTGCAGGTTGTAAACTGGTTGGATTAGATGATTGTGAATTCATTGGAGTAGTTGATGTTGAAGGACAAAAATAGATGCCAAAAGACAAGCATATGATGTTTGTGGCTGTTGTAATGTTTTTGTGGTCTATAATTAGTGTTGCTATTAAATGATAAAAAAAGAGAGGAATGATGAGGAAGATGACTCACTTCATCATAGACAAGAAGGGACATGTTGGTGACATGGCTAGACCTCCTCACCTCAACCACCTACTCCTCAATGGTGGAAGACTTCATGTGCTTCAACTGAAATGCAAGCATAATGAGTGAGTGAGGATAGGGAATAAATAAAAAATGATTAAAAGATGAGAGAAAGAAAGAAAGACAAATATCAGTAGGGACATGATTTTGGAAGAGGAAGAGTTATGAAGGGCTTGAGAAAGCAAAGGGAGATTGAGACCGCCAATCTTTCTTCTCCTCCATTCTTTGGCGCCGACCCTTTCATACTACTCCGCCATCTTTCACTTTCACACTAAAAACAATTGATATGTGCTAAAACGATGAGTGTATATTAGAAACATTTATATAAATCTAAAATATATTCTAATTCATCCAGTTAACATGTAAAGAATGAAGAGTTGAAGATGATCATCAAACCATAAAACCAGTGAGTATCTACTATTATTGTATGTTTTTTCTATAATAAGTAAGCACATGAGATATTGAGTCAAATAAGAAGAATGAAAAATGCAACAGGAGCACCATACAAGGGGATTTCAATAGAAGAATCATATCATTTTAACAAACATAACAAATATTAAACATCCATATTTAAATCTTCAACATTTGAAGGGAAAAAATAAGCACCTATGTTCATTATATTATCTATTCTAACATATGTCCATTTTCCCCAACCTTATCGCCAATATTCGACTCACTTAATATATCATCTTTTGCATCCTCTCTTAACAATGGAAGGTCACTAGCACCTTCAAACAATTTATCTAGGTCTTGCTTTGGACATGGCTCAATCTCATAAACTTCATTATCTCTGCCTTCTCCCATATCATAGAAGTCCCTTAGACTCAAAGGCATAACAACACTCCATTCTTTATTCACCTCATCATTCACATAAAATACCATTTGTGCTTGGGAAGCTTCAATGTATGGATCATGGTTTTCATGATCACCGGTGTGAATTAGTTGTGAAAAATTAACAAAAGTAAAACCTTATACATCTTTTCTATACCCCCTTTCCCTAGTGGTGTCGGCCTATTTACATTTAAATAGTATAACCCATAATGACCATAGGTTAGCTCAATGATGTCTTCTAATTGGCCATAATAGGCTAAATATGCTTGCCTTACATTTCCATCAACACTACTAGCAAACACAGGATGTAGAAGAAGTTAGAAAAAGTCCATTATTTTGGGTTTTTAACCCATGATCTCGAGTGGTAGTATGAAATTTGAACCCATTAATATTAAATATAGAAAGCCTTCTAGTAAGTTGTGTTGAACCATTTGCTAGATACTTCAAATCATCTGACATGGTGCTCATAATGTTTGGGTTCATAATATACAACAATAGAAATATTAGCCATAACAAAATCTTGTGAACATTTTTCAATAAAATGTCATCACATTTTTCATCTACCTTTTGTGGAAACCATTCAATAAAGTCCTTATTCTCTAATTTCTCTATCTTTAGTTGATGGTCCTCGACCCCTAGACCGCCTTCATACAAAATCCTTAAATTCACTATGCAAAAAATTAAAATTAAAATTAAAATTATATATCTAAAGAAATAGTTTCATATTAATCCTAAGTGTCACATGGAGTTTGTCTAACTACTCACTCAATGTATGGCTTGACTTGTGGACAATTTAGCAGAATGTATCGATGTGCTTGCCTTTTCTCCATATCTTGACAATTGAAAATTTGAGAAAGCTCCAATTGCTTTGCCTATTGGTGGAAAAATAGAATCCAGCACGTGTGAATATATGTATCATTAGGATTATCATCAACACGTGCTGGCTTATTGATTCGTGTCTTAATCCCTTCTATATAGTGAGAGCAAAAGGCAAGAACCTTTTCAACTAGGTATCCTTCGGCTATGGAACTTTCTGGTTGAGCTTTATTTTGTACGTAGGACTTTAAGTGTCCTAAATACTTAAGCAAAAGATTGAAAATTAATTAAAAGGACAAAACTTAATTAAGTTTTAGACTAAGATGATAAACTCTAATAATGGGAATGGGATATTTATCTTTCAATAGGATACATCCACCAATAATGTACTAGCCTTCCAAGTTTTGCTTTATCAACTAGATGGCAAGTTAAATGAACCATGATTGTAAAGAATGATGGAGGGAATAACATTTCTAAGTGGCAAAGGGTGAGAACAATTCGAGGTTGAAGATTGTCAAGGTCTAAGAGGTTTATGCTTTTGGAACATAATTGTCAAAAGAATGAACACAACTCTATAAGCACTGGAGTAACTTTGTTTGGCAACAGATGACGTTTGGCAATTGGTAATAGTTGCTGTATAAGAATATGGTAGTCATGACTCTTTAATCCAAAGAGTTTTCATTGCTTCAAGTCAACACACCTCAAAATATTACTTGAGTATCCATCTGGCACTATGACATTCTTTAAAGTTCTTTGCAAGAATATATCTTTATTTGTATTTCACATTTTAAATAATAATGGGCAATACTTTCCATTCTCATATGGCCAAAGCTTTTTTCTCATACCCATTTCTCTAAGATCCTTATGAGCTTTAAGATTGTCTTTTGATCTCCTAGTCTCATTGAGCAAAGTGTATAATACATTGTCACATACATTTTTTCAAATGTACGTGACATCTAATTGTGTCGCAACAAATTAGATTCCTAATAAGGAAGATAAAAAAATATGCTTTTTTTTTATCTCCGTAATCCATCTCCAACAATAGTTTTTCCTCGACTCTCTTACCCTTATCATTTGACATTAATGTTTTCCTAAATGCAACATTGATTCCTTCAAGTTGTTTTAATATTTCTGATCTTGATGG
This sequence comes from Dalbergia oliveri, assembly GCA_030441495.1. Taxonomy (NCBI): domain Eukaryota; kingdom Viridiplantae; phylum Streptophyta; class Magnoliopsida; order Fabales; family Fabaceae; genus Dalbergia; species Dalbergia oliveri. Next base: position 12,550,842 of record JAMLFY010000007.1, read on the forward strand.
TGCTATAGGTGGATTCTTCTGATCAATTGTTCCATTAAAATGAGTTCGATTTAATCTAAATTTATGGCCCCTTTCTAGACCTATAAAATACCATTTTCTACTATGTCTCAATCTATATGAGTTAGTGTCAAAATTGCATTTGGGGCAGGCTAGACTAGTGTGTGTGTTCCACCCAAATAAGGTACCAAGACTAGGAAAGTCATGATTATCCACATTAGAGCTGCTTGCATCCTCAACATTTTGTTATTTGAAGAATCTAAAGTTTGCACCCTATCATACCACAACTCCCTCAATTCTTTGATCAGAGGTTGTAAGCACACATCTATGTGATTTTAGGGCATTTGTTTTCCAGGAATAATCATTGAAAGGATGAATGAAGTTTGGTTCATGCAATCCCATGGAGGCCAATTGTAGAGGATAAGAACCACTGGCCAAATGCTATAGTTTGTACTCATGGCTCCAAAGGGTTGAAATCATCATAAGCTAGGCCAAGTCATACATTTCAAGGATCAATAGCAAACTCTAGATGAATTAAGTTAAATGTCTTCGAAGCCTTAGAATCCTTTAGGTGCCTAATCATTTCATCTTGGTTACCCTCCAAAACATGCCATCTTGTTGACTTTGCAGTCTTAGAACACATAAATAATCTTTGCAACCTCGAATTTAGTGGAAAGTATTGCAATATCTTTGCAGGTTTCTTATTCTTATTATCCTTCCACTTAGATGTCTTGCATCTTTTGCACTCTTGCAAGTCTTCATCTTCCCCCCAACATAGCATACAATCATTTGGGCAAGCAGGTAGGTGTAATTAAGGCCAAGTTTATTAATGGTTTTCTTGGCTTCATAGAATGAACCGGGAATCTTTGCAAATTCAAAGGCATCTTTTAATAATTCTAGAATCATAGTCACTGCCTTGTCACTCATTCTACACAAGCACTTTTTGTGATACAATTTTATTGAGAAAGATAGTTTTGAACACTTTGTTCAGCCTTCATACAATTGTTGATTACCATTTTTCAACAACTTGTAAAATTCTACATTTTCTCCATTATGCTCTTTATTTAGAGTTTGATCCCATCTAAAGGATTAAGAGAAAGAACAAGTTCCTTTTGGTTGTGTCTAGCAAACCTAAATGCATCATTGATCATAATTTCCATTGGATTTTGAGATTGCAAAGCATCTGCTATGACATGTGTTTTCAAGAGCCTTTAACTCAACTACATTTGACTTTTCACCATACCAATACCAAACTTTTTAGTTTTTAGGAAAAGGCTCACAAGTAAGGTGTTCTTGAACTATATCTCTTGTTTGTCACTTACTAAAACCACACTTTGGACAAGGACACTTAATTTTATGACCCCAAATAGATTGATACTGAAATGCAAAATCTAAAATCTTCTTCAACCCATTTACATATTCAAGTGTGTTTTGAGGCTTGTCAATCCAAGATTTATCAATTGGCATGATTGATGAGCAAGACTAAGTGATAGTAATTAAAAAGCCTAAACATAGAAAATGGGCATAAAAAATGTTTCAAATAACAAAAGATGCACAAATTTAAAACAAATGTAAATTTTAAATAAAAACAACCAGTCAATCTATAAGCTCAAAAAACGTAACAAAATAACTAAAATGTACCTAAGTTAAGAGGAGGGATTCGTGGAAGATGCTAGCACACTTGAAGAAGCTTTTTGTACCAATTTGAGTCTCTTTAAATGCCTACAATGGGAAAGAATAATTGATTGTAGATGTTGGTTGCATGCATAATGTGATTGGACCAATGACAATATTCTAGAAAGAAATGAAAATGAACAAAAGTAGAATAAGCCTATTTAACAAAATACAATGAAGTAAAAAGGCACAATGTAACTTGCGTAGAACAAATAAATACCTGTGACACCAAAATTCAAAAACCTATAGGAAACAACATTGTATTAATTCTTAGTGATCGGAATCATTGTCAAAATTGACAACAAAAACAAAACAAGGCATGAAAATGAATTAGAGATATAGTAGCTGGATTTAACTAAAAGTAGTCTCATATTTAAAGATGGATTTCATTGAGGTTGTTGTAGTTAATCCATGCCTTTAAGTCAGGAATCATATTTCAATCCATTGTCAATAAAATCCAAAGTAGTAGTAACTAATCACAAAAAAGAATGAAGCAATAATTATTTAGAAAACTGATTAAAAGAAATTTACTAAGTAAACATATATAGTTTGTCAACAAGGCAATCACACTGTTGAGAAATATAAAAGCTGATCTATAACTCTGCATTTTAATCGAGTAAAGGAGAAATAATTAACAAAGAAAAATTAGTAAAAAGGAAAGGAACAAAGGAAAGGAGTTTGACGAGAATGGGAGGGAAATATATACAAACATCACTTTCACCGTACACTATATATGACAATCAATTGGTTTTAGATGACATTGCATTGTACTCTATGAATGAACTACCATTAATGTTGAACACTAGAGTTTCGGCCAAGCAAAGTAAATGCATAGCATGAAGAAACCAATCAAATCAAAGCAATCTATTACCCCAAATGCACACTAGCCAATTGTTGTGTCTAACCCACTGCAAGAACTTATCAAAGATAACAAATGAGAACAAAAAACAAGAGTTTGAGAACAAAAGCAAATAGATTTCTTTCTTTCTTTAGAAATCAAATCAAAGTTCACCAATTTCATATCAAGCCCCCAATTCAAAAGGGTTGTTTAGCTAAAGCTTCTCAAACAAACCAACACACAATCTGTATGTAATTTAACGAATAAAAGTGAATACTTAAAAAGTGAAATGATTGAATGCAAAAAGAAAGTACATTACCCTTAGTGCTTCTTTCTTTACTTGACCTTTCAATAAAAACAGTGAACTTTACAGAAATGAATCCTTGAATAATTTCTGCATGTACTTATTAAGTAATCAAAACCAGTCAAGGCGAGTTGTCATACGCATACTCAATAGTTTACGATGCAAATTGACGCAGAAGGGGGTAATGAAGCTTGCATCAATCACACACAAGTAAACTAAGTGAAATAATGAAAATGAAAAAAACAAATGTCAAATTAACAAAAACCTTTCTCAATTCATACTATCAATTAGATTACAAAGAACAACAATAACAATGCTAAATAAAGCCGCTTTAAAAGTTTCTATGCTTCTTTACTTTATACAACCTAAATAACACAAGCTGAACTTGAACCCTATTTGACTTAACAATAAAATTAAATTGAATACCTATGCTGCAAAGATGACTATGCTCAACTACACCTCTATTAAAAAATGTACACTTTTTCTGTTTTCTTTTTTTGTGTTTCTCTATATATTCTTCACCTAATAATATTCCTAGAAAATATGTTTAGATACTAACTAACATGTATGACGTGAGATTAATTAATTGACACCATGATTAATCATTTACATGTATTGATTCAAGGATTCATAACCAAAAAAAGGGAGCATATTACCCTTAAAAATAGAAATGAATCAAAATAGAAATGAATCATGTAATGCCTCGATTTTTTCCTATTGCACAAAAATGACCAAAATGCCCTTGAGATCATTTTTACCCGGGAATTATGGGTGGCGTGAGCCCGGGACGAGGCGGGAGTGATCGCCTGTCAGAAGGCACGGACAAGGAGCGGCTCGCCTCCAAGCGGAGGGGTACATGAATGAATCGATTACACACCCAAATGAGAGGGATCTTGAGTCTGTATATGTATGGGACTAGCAGTAAGGAGGGCTTATATGAATTGATTAGTACTGCCTATGCCAAAAGATGCATCTTTCTTTGGTAGCCCATCACGAAAAGAACTCTAAGCGTGTTTGACTTGGGGTAATTTTGGAATTGGTGACCTCCTGGAAGTTTTCCTAGGAAGCGTGTGAGTGAGGATAAAGCACACTGAAAGACCCGTGTTGGTTTGTGGAGCCATCAATCCATAAAGTAGTAGGGACGTCACAGCCGACCTGGCCATCCTCAAAGGGGTAGTTTGATGTTTAAAAGGGAGTAAATGTGTTGTGATTAATGGTAGAAGTAGAAATCTCAGTTTTGGTTTATCTCATATGCAAAATTACCAAAGTACCCCTGAGGTGATTAACGCGGATTATGTACCGACCAAACTCGCCATCGCAGGGAGTTCAAAAATGATAATTATAAGTGTTGATGGTATCTAGGAAGTTCGGGTGGTCCCTGGGAATTGTTGTGTAAAATTACTTTTTTGCCCTTAATTTAGTGCTAATGACCTTACTTAAGTGGTTAATGAAACACATGCAATATTAGGCTCTAATAAAAATAAATTAATTTTAATTATTAATCTTGGATCCAAATAATTATTTGATGCTAATTAAAGCCTAAGGTTGCTTAGGGAAATTTAAATCCCATTCTTAATCAAAGAGCTCATAAGACTTTATGTCATGTCATGGGCAAATAGTATTTTCTCTGTCCATTCCCTAATTTTAGGAAATGTATTGGAGTTTGAATTCAAACTAATTGAGATTAATTAAAACTAAGACTGAAAAACTAATCTTTAATTGTGTCTTGAAAAGTCTTAAACATATGATAACAACCCCTAACCCTTAATTACCAATCCCTAACCCTTTGCCTAATTAAATCCATCTCTAATTCATGCTCTAACACACATGAAAAGATAAATTTTTCCCCAAAGATAGCCCATGGATGTGGCCTCCCCCCTATGTTTTCACTCTCATATTTTGTTTCTTTTATACACTAACACTCACAAACACTTTTACCATTCACTTTTTTGGCCAAGAGTTTTGTGACAAAAAAGAACTCTTGCATTCTCTCAACTCAAGTTTTCTTTTCTTCCTCCTCCACTTGCAAGAACCTCCATCGTCCACCTCAAACCACTACAGCTCCACCATAAATCACCTCTAAGACACATAACCTTTCCATCACTAAGCTCACAAACACAAGAAAAATCCTTCCTTCCACTTTTCTTCCCTTGGGCAAATCCACTCTTGCACAAAGAGGAGATTTACTCTTCTCATTTCTTTTCAAAGGAACAAGCTTCCCATTTGCAAAACAAAGAACACACTCTTGGTAGGGATTTTGTTTGAGTTCTTTCTCTTTTTCTTTTGTTTATTTTCAAATTGGATGTTGGAATGGATGGACAAGTTTTTCCTCTTTCATTTTCCTCTCATTTTTGATTTGATGATGGTTGAGCTTTGTTTTTTTTCTTCTTTTCCTTTTTGGTTTTAGTTCTTGATGGATGGTTAAAACCATGGCTTGATGATGAAAGATCTCGATAGTGGTTTTGATATCACTATGTGCTTGACCTCTAAAGCCCAAGTTTCATTTCATTTTCGGTCTTTAAAGGATGAGAAATGTAGAATACTTGTTGGTTTCTTTGAAATATTGTTTATGCTTTCTTTGATGTTTGAGACCATGGCTTGATGATGAGGGTTTCTAGATGATAGTGGTGAATCCATCACATTTGTAACCTCTAAAGCCTAAGACTTGATTTTGGTTTTAAAGAGACATGATAAATAAAATGTTGGTTGGCTTTCTTTGTCCATTTTCTTAAGCTTGATGGTGAGTCCAAGAGATGAAATCTTGGAACCATGGTGTTAAAGGACTCTAAACCTCCCTTCCACTTTGTCAAGATTGATTAGGGTTGAGAGTTGATTCTTTAAAGTCTTGAAATAAGCTCTAGTAAACTAATAAAAATGGACTTGCATCATGTTTATATTTCAAGCCCTTGCATCTCATGTTTATGATTCAATGTCTTACATATCATGTTTATTTTCAAGTCATCACCTTAAATCTTGAAGACTAAATAAATGGCCTTGCATTTCCATGTTTAAATTTCAAGCCTTGCATTTCATGTTTATATTTCAAGTTATCACCAAAACTTTAAAGACTTAAAAAATAAGCTTGCATTCCCATATTTACATTTCAAGTCTTGCACATCATATTTATATTTCCAAGCCATCACCTTATAATAACAAAGACTAAAATGAAATAGCATAGCATGTTTATGATTCTTGCTATCACCTAAAATTCCTAGAGCTCAAAGACTTGCCCTTGTATCTTAAATGGAAATCTTGACCATGGACATATTTGAGCATATGATTTCGGCCTTATGATGATGATGGGCCTAAAGTTGAGTTTTATTTTATGTTAAGGTTCAAAATTGTATCTTGGAATTTTTGCAAGCATTAGAAACTCAAAAAGCTATGAAAATGTGATTGTTATGTATGAAGCCTCATTGGTAAAAATTTTAGTGTTGCCACTATTTTGAGGAGTATTATTTATGTTTTCAAAGGGATAAAAGGCTTCATGTGTCTTGAAATAATTTTAAGAAAAACTAGTAACTAGAAATGATTTATGATGCAATTTTCCAAGCTTTTAGAAATTAAATGGATGGTTTGAATTTGCTCTTATAAATTTTGCAACATGCTGTTTGGAATGACTTGGAGGTGTGAAAATTGCTATTAGTTGTTTTAAAAATTATTCTTGGCACATTAGGCAAGACTAGTAACTAGAAATGTGTAAAATTGTAAGTTTTGAAAGCTTCTAAAGATGTGAATTTTGGGTATTGATTAGGATTATTTGTTTAATGTATGATGCTATTTGGGATTGTCTAATTGTGTAAGAATTACTAATAATGAGTGTAATAATTATTTTTAGCACTTAGGGAAAAATTAGTAACTAGAAAGGATAAAAAAATGTGATTTCTAGAGCACTTGGGAATCAAAATTTTGGATTCTTAGCATGAAATAATTGTGTTTGACACCATGCAGGTAAGAATCACTAATAATTAGTGTGGGAATTAATCTTAGCATCTTATGATATGCCAAATTAGAAATGGTCAAAAACATAATTTCTAGAATTCTTAAGATTTAATTTTCTAACACGACCCAATGCTATTTGGCACTATTTATAAGGTTAAAAGTTAGTGAAAATTATTGTAATAGCCTTTGTTGGTCTCTTGGATGCATAAAAGAACAATTACAAGTGTTAGGTGAGGCCAATTTGTAGTTTTAACCCGTTTAAGGGCTAATGGGCAATTACTAACAACTTGAGGATGAAAATGTGAATCATATATGTGATGACCTCTGACACATTATGTATATCTTTCAATAAGGGCTAATGGGCAATTCCTAACTTCCTGCATACTTGGTAGGAGCATGTTTATCTTTCAATAAGATGTTGATAATGACATGCTTATGTGAATTATGTTATTATAAGTTACAATTATGATTGAAATATTTGAGATGTATAGTCGATATGTTCTATAAGCATGAAATGTTAATTGATGAGTTATAATGATGAAATTAAATGCTCATGTCTGCACCTCTAATTAACATGCTAAGATTAAGTTGACATAAGACACATGGAGATGATCCTCTAGACTCCATGAATTAATGGTTAGGAAAGGTGATCCAATAAGGGCCCTTTAGACTCCAAGAATTAATGGTTATGAAAGGTGATCCTGGTACCCCTATCCCACACTCTGGGGTCAGGAATTATCTTATCAAGAGAATAAATATAGACTAGTGACAACTAGTTTAGATATGGGCTCATAACCTAAAACTCTCAAGAGGAGAGAGTATTAGGGTGGCCCCATATGAGAAGATAAAGAAGTTTAAGGTCACCTAATGAAAGAAAGAGAAAGGGATAATGTCATGATAATCATATTCTTTATGCCCTATTTACTTGGCATGTTTATTATGGTATGTTGCATTAGCATCGACATGCACTCATGGTATAATATGATGTATTCATAACATCAAGACTCATGCTAAAAGACATGGACCTCAGCTAATGGTATTTGGAACCTAATAAATGAACTATACATATATGTCCACTATTTTATAATGAAACCGAGGTTCCTGACGACGTAGATGATGACATATGTTAGAAGGTGAAAGCCTAAGATTCTTGTATGACATTCTCATTCCCTCTTTCTTTTCTTTATATCTCGTCTTTAGGTTGATGGCATCCTTTATGATATACGTTGATGCTCCCACCTGGGAGTTGCACTTCGACCTTGCTTACTAGATGTATCACTTTGTTGGTCGTTGTGCTATTCGCCTTTCTAGTGTTTATGGAGCGCCCTTCACACCTGGTTACCAGGTTCCAGGTTCTTCACCGCCACCCATTTACCGATGACCTCATCTTTGAGCGTGCTCATCCACACTAGGAGTAGAATCCCACACTCCCCCTGCGCATCAATTGTCTAGGACATCCCTGACAATAATCACCTCCTCACTACCTCGACCCATGGTTGGACCCCTCTAGGATTCACCCACCCAGATATACTCTGAGGGTTCTACCCCCACCATTCCCTTGATGATGGAGGGTGGTAGCGAGTGGGGAGGCTATAGTCACGCACCGATGAGGTTAGCTGCACCAGTCATTGAGAGCCAGCTGACCTAGTCGATGTGCCCTTTGCTTGCCCCGCCCACCGTCTTGCCACACCCAATGAGCTTGGCTCGCTGGATTGGTTACCTTCCTCCCTAACGCCCCGATTTCCGCTGTTAGAGTACAAATGACCGAAATGCCCTGAGGTCATTTTTACCAAATTCAGGGCAGTTGCCCGACAACCCTCGAATGGGTCAACTCGATGTTTAGAGGGGATTACATTGTTATGAATGATTTTCGAGGTGAAATCTCGTTTTCTAACTTTCGGCTCAAAATGACCAAATACCCTCCTGCTCTACACGGTAAAAGGTGCCGTTTGAGCCCAAATTTTCCAGGAAGTTTAGAATGATGTTTTAGAGTAATATTTGATGTTTAGCCAGGCCGGAAGGTCCCGAGAGTTTAGTGCAAATTACCGTTTTACCCTAGAACATGTACAATGTGCCTAATGAGCAATTAAGCGAACCTAAGCAATATTAGGCTCTAATCGAAGATTAATTTATTTCGATAATTAATCTAGAGTCAAAATGATTTATTAAGGTTGATTAGAAACTAAAATTGCTTAGTCAAGTTATAATTACATTCTTTAATTCAAGATGTCTAATCAAAAGTAATGAATAGTGTTTTTCTCTCTCCAATTTCCTTAGATCAAGGAAATTTGTCTACCACCTTTTTGACCAAAAGAATTATTTTAAAATTGTTAATCTAGTTAGAATTTCCCCAAAAGCCACAAATTTTGAGTTCAAATTTCATCCAAAAAGGCTATGCAAAAGCTAGGATTTGACTACACCTAAGCTAGCACTTTAACTAAGCTTCCAAGACAAGCTTTAGAATATATTTTCCTTCCCTCCCAAAGCCAAAATTTCAGCTAGTTCTTCCCCCCTAAATTAGCCACAACATTTCATTCTTTATAAATAACACACATTGGAAAGCTTGGCCATTTTTTAGATCATTTGCTAAGTTGTGCATTCTTGCAATTTCTCTTGTTTTCTCTCATTTCTCCTTCTAAGTTCTTTTTCCTCCTCCCTCAAAGAAAGCTTTCCACCACCACAAACCACCATAAACCACCTTGAACCACCACCCCCTCACCTCAAACCACCTCTCAAACACTCAATCTTTCCATTTCTAAGCTTGTTTCCTCAAGGAAAAGTCCTTTCCTTGGTTTTTCCTCTTGGCCGAACTTATATCCCCAACAAAGAGAAGATTTTGTCTTCTCATTTCCTTCAAGAATCAAGCTTTCTTTCATCTCTTTCAAGGTTTCATTTGGTAGGGGTTTTCTTTCAAGTTTTCTTTACTTTCTTTGAGAAAAGTTTCTAGTTTTCTCTTGGTTTCAAACTCTTTTCTTCCCTTTTGTATTTTCGGCCATGAGGCCACTTTACAAACCAATCTTTAGCTTGATGATGAGGTCTCATGGAGATAGTTTGGTGTTTTCCATGAGAGAAACCTCTAAAGCTTGGATCTTGGTCTAGGACCATATACAAACTCGGTATTTCCTTTTCTTTGCAAGTTCAAAGTTTTGGTTTTTCATTTCCTTTCCTTTATGATTCCGTTTCTCCTTGGTTTTTCCTAGTTCAAAGTTTTGGTCTTCATTCCTCTAAGGTTTCGGTTTTTCCTTTTTGCCTTGTCCAAGCTTTGGTTTTTATTTCTTTTCTTCAATGGTTTCGGTTTTTCCTTTCCTCTCTTGAACAAAGTTTGCTAAAAATGTTAAGGTAGCCCTTTTATGTTTGTTTGAAAGGTTGTCTCTTGAAAAATCATTTCCTTGAGCTTGATGATGGTGTTCGAAGAACATAAGACTTCCTTGGTGTCTTGATGCTAAGAACTCTAAAGCTCACTTAATGATACATAATGGGTTGAGGTTTTTATGTTCCTTTAAAGTCTTGTAAGAGCTCTAGTTAAGATTAAAAAGGAGTTGCATTCATGTTTATTTTTATGCTTTGCATAGCATGTTTATTTTCAAGCTATCACTAAGCAACTTAAAGATTAAAACAAGAATGTGCATCATCACTTAATAAATCTCAAAGCCTACCTATTTCAACCTTAAAGTTGATTGTTGATTTGGTAAACACCCCAAGAGGCCTAGAGCACTAAAATAAAGAATTGAACCTTGCATTTCATGTTTACTTTCTTGTCTATCATGTTTATATTTTACGCCATCACTTAAACTCTAAAGATATAAATGAGTGCACCTCATATTTATTTTATGCTCTCACTTTATTTTCTAAAAGAAGAGTAAAATGAGTTGCATAGCATGTTTAAATTTATGTCACCACCTAAATGGTCTAGAGCTCAAAGACTTGCCCAAGTATCCAATGTAAAGTTTTAAGAAAACGTTGGTTTTTCAATGAAGCCATTTTGGCCTTGTGGTGATGATGATGGGCTTGGTGTGAGTTCATCTAATCACAAGTGCCCATAGCCATGTTTTGAAATTTTTCTAAGCTTAGGAGTACCTAAGGAGCATTATGAATGAGATTATATGTTTTAAATCTATTTTATGAGAAAATTAATTTAGCTACTGATCTTGCTTGGACTTTAATGATTTTAAAGAGATAAATTGGTTTCTAAAAGAGTTTGAGTTCCTAAAATTGTTCCAAGAGAAAACTAGCAACTTGTATGCATTTTAATTCATGAGATTATGTGATTTTATGGGCTTATGATTTTGGTTCTGCCCTTCATGATTGGCTGCTGTACAAATGTTGTTCTAAGGTATTAAAATGTGTAAAATTATGTTTGAGTGAAGGGAGGATCGATTTAGAGAAGTTAGAAAAGAATAAGTAACTTAAAAGGATCAAGAATGAGAATTCTAGAACACCTTAATGCACAAAATGCAATTCTGTTCCAGCATAATTAATTCAAGTGTAATTGGTTTATAATCAGTAGGATATGCATAAAAACCTTTCATAAATGATTAGGTATTAATTACTAAGCTTAAGGTGATGATAAGGACTTAAAATAGGAATTCTAGCACACTTAGACATGGCAAGATGTGATTCTGTCCAGCAAAGCTAAATTGAGGAAAAGTGAATTATAACTTAGTAAACATGCCTAGGAATCCCTCATAATTGGTTTAGGGATTGATTATGAAGCCTTAGGCAAAGACGGATCTAAAAAGGGTTTAAACGAAGATTTTAGAACCCCGTAATCATATGATGATTTTCTGCCCAAGATGCATAATGCTGTTTGGAATTTTTAGTAAGCCTAAATCTTAGTAAGAATTATAAGTAATGATCTCTTAAGTGGAATAAAGATGTACTATGAGCATTAGAATGATTGGAACTTAAGTTTAAGACCCGTAAGGGTCAAAGCATAAGACAATATGAGATAGGAAGTGTGATGTGAGAATGAGACCAAGTGAGTATGCTTATGAATGAATGTGTTAATATCATGAGTATGAGAATATATGGATTTGTGATATGCTGTTGTGATGTTTTATATTATGAGCATAATGCATGAGACTATGTGATAGAAATGAATTAGAGAAAGTATGTTGTCATGATTGAAAAGTTTTCTTGATGGAGGATTTTGTGAGATAACATGCATTATGTAAGTTATGTGGCAAGACTCAAATTTGAGGAAATTCGTGGTGCAGTCGTTGTGCGAATTTCCGTCAAATTTGAGGGACAAAAGAAAGTTTTTGAGAAATATGAAGTTTAAAGTTATATGCCGACACACATTTCTCTTGCTCCTGAGGAGAAAGTAAACCCGGGGGTATGGACGTCAAGCCATACCGAAGCGGACAAAGTCGTTGGTCTTAACCAGTCGATGCGTTTCGAAGAATGAAAGTATGTGATGTTTAAGGTGACACACCGAGACGTACTTCTCCTGCTCCTAGGAGAAGGTAAAACCGTGAGGGCATAGACATCAGCCCTCCAAAGCGGACAAAGTCGGGTCTTAACCAGTCGATGCGTTTCGAAGAAGGAAAAAGTCCCATGATGGGTGATCCTTAGGCCCCCACCCGTACTCGGAGTCGGATTATGATGATTATGTTTATGATTCGCTTATCAAGAGGATAAGTAAGAACTAGTGACGACTAGTTAAGGTATGAGCTCATAGCCTAGTTTAAGGGGTGCGGTTACTATATTATTGGTGTCACAAGTATGAGAAAAGGAAAGATGTTCAAAGAAAAGTTTCATGCCACTCAAATGTTGTTTGAATTATTGTTTGATTTACCTAAAGTGCTGCCATGCATCCATGAAATATTATGTTGCATACATGCATTAAGAATCATTATAAAAGACATGGACCTTGGATAAATACCTTTGCGAAAACTCCATAATGAACTAATGCATGCTTAACCTTTTCATAATAAACCCAAGGTTCCTGGGACGTAAACGATGACACTAGGATAGAGGACTTCCCTACGAGATTCTTTAGTAAGAATTCTCACCCCTCTCGTTTCATTCCGTTACGTCTTCAGATATCGATGGCGTCATTCGTGATTTTCATTGACCCGCCTACATGGGAGGTGCACTATGACCCCGAGCATCAGTCCTACCACTTCAAGGGTCATTGCGAGGTGCGCGTTTTCATACGTGGACGCCCTTTTGCTTTCCCCGTCTCCAGCTATCGTTTCGATCCGACTTCACCCTTTGGTGACGACTTACTCTTTGAGAGGACACGACCCCGAGACGAGCAGGCTTGCCGTGCCCATCCTTCCTCGTCGGAGGGCTCCTCCCTTTCGCTTCCCAGGTCTCTGAGGAGGTAGCGAGGACACGGTCACCGAGCCGAGGCATGCGAGGCGCGTTCGACCCGAGAGGCGACCACGACGCGGAGGCCACACTTGCTCCCGATTGCTATGCCTATATCCTCTTCATTGGGCTACATCCGAGGAGCTTCGTCAGTCGCGGGCTACATCTCCCCAACGAAGATCGGATCGCCAGGAGGCTTGGAGAGAGAGGGTAGCGATAGTTAGGTGCTTATCTTTTGGGGGTTGTTTCATGTATTTGTTATCATGTTTTCTTATTTTATGTCTTTGTACTGAAGCTCTGCCCACTAGTATGGGTAAGACTTTATGTTTCTGTTATATTTCTATTGTGATGTACTAAACTATATTATCTAATGTAATGAGGAATGATGTTTATGAGGATGTGTTCTTTAATGCTTATGTTCTGTATGTTTTATTTGTTCTTCCGCTTCACGTTGTTTATGTTACGCGCAAAGGCTCGCACTTTGTTTTATATAAATCATTTCAAAAAAAATTACCCGTATTTTCCGCTAAGTATTTTATAAATGAATTTAAAGAGAAGTAATAACTAATAATTAGTCTTGATACATCCTAGCGTATTAGGGTTAAATATTAGGGTGTTACACTCTTCTAGAGCGACAATAGGAAGCCAACCGGACCTCTTAGAGCGCCTATGCATTTATAGTAGAGAGGATAACCCTCTTTTACTTTTTGTTTATTAGAGGTTATCTAGTCTAGGCGCACCTAGTAGGAGGAGTAGGAGGAGAAGTCTTTTATTTTGATGTAGTTGCATTTCATTCATGGATATTATGGGATGGTTGTATGTTTGCCCAACCTTTGTTGGTGGGCATGATATGACTCTCTTTATGTATATGATGGGTATGCAAAGTGGAATGATTAACTATTATATGCTATATATATATATATATATATATATATATATAAGTATGATCTTACTTGTTCATGGTTTGTGATGTTGCGTTTTATGTATGCCTGTGTCTTGCTATGATCTTCTTCCTTGTCATGCTCAGGACGAGATGTAGTTCAGTATGTATGCGTAGCTCGCATTTTGATTTAAGAGTGGAAAAAAATTTCCTATATTTTTCCAAAGTATTTTCTAAGAGTATTAAAATTAGAACTAAAATAAAAGAGTAATAACTAATAATTAATTGGAATGCGTCCAGGCGTGTTAGGTTAAATATTAGGGTGTTACAAATCTAAATAGAGAAGAAGTTATTTTCCCTTAAAAACAAGAAAGTGACCATTATGTTTACAAGCGGCAATACCTCAAATACTTGAGAGAACAAAAGATGATTTCTTTTGTGAAGTAGAGCTCTTTTTGTCACCACTATCTTCTTCCTCCTCAGCTTAGGCCCCCAGAAAGCACCATTCTTCTATCTCGCAAAGGCATTGTCTTTGGTTGTGGAGGATTCTTTTGCAAGGATGTGTGTTGAAGGGAGAAGAGGAGAGGTAGCACTTTGAATATGGTGGTGAGGTGAGGCAGAGTTCGCTGAGCTGAGGTCATGATGCGGAGGTTAGGTGGAGATTTTCTCAGTGAAGGGAGGAGTGGCACAGGGTTTTCTTAGTAAAGGGTTTTCTAATGGCACGAAGAATGAAAGAGGGAGTGAAGAGTGGCGCCTAAGTGAAAGAAATGGGTTTTCTCAGTGGGTTTTCTTAGTAAAGGGTTTTCTCATTGTTGGGTTTTTGTTTCTCTTTACTTCTTATCCTAACATAGACTTGGGCTTTTGGGATCTTATTTTTATCTCAGGTTTGATTATAAAAGAATTCTCTTTTCTTGGTCTAACAAGTTTTTTTGAAAAAAATGTTTTTTTCAGCTTTTCTTCTTTCTATTTTATTTAAAATTTCAATTAAATCCTTTAAGTAACACATTCTTCAAAATTAGTCCTTTTTAAAATTTTGAAAGTTCTTGTATAGCTAAGCACAATAAAATTTGAGTTAGAATCTAAAAGTTCCACAATGAATAAACGATTTATAAAATGTGTGTGTGTGTATGCTCGATGAAAAATTTGCTCGAGTTTTATCCACTATTCAAATTTTGTTTCTATTTTCAAGGAAATACAACTACAATTGTAGTAATGAAACAAGTTCCAAATTCAATTGAAATAAAAATAAAACACAAAATGTGCTCTATTTACCATAGTTCATTTTTTTTATTATAAGATTAAAAAATCAAGAGATAACGTATCCTCTTAGAAGAGTTTAGTTTAATTTTAGCTTCCCATCCTATTTTCTAGTAGCAAATGACAAAATTTTAGTTAATATTTTTTAATTTTTTTTATATATATTTTTACAAAATATTAAATAATATAAATAAATAAAATATTTAAAAAATCAAAAGAAATTGTGACATATATCATTAGATATTTTACACGTCACCTATCTAACTAAATCCAAAATTGAATAAAATGACTTATGTTGAGGATTAGCGTAGTTTGAGCATCTAATTAGAAGATTTAGAAGTTAAGGTATCGATTTGGAACTAGCTAAAAGTTTAAAGAGTGGGAATGCTCTTTTTCCCTTATTTTATTAAAAAATAGTAAAAAAGACATAAAAATAGTAATGGTAAATAAAGGCAATTCTAACCGCCATAAGTTACCAAACTGCCGTAATTTACTAAGCATTGTGGTAGTTTTAAAGAATTGCCCTAATTTCACCACCATAATTCACATAAATTTTGTAGTGATTTAAATATGCACCTATTAGGAGAGGAATGCTTTGTTGTGAAGCGCAAAATTAAACATGTTACTAGATTTCTAAAGTTTTGCATACATAAAAAGTATTATGTTTCTAAGAGATCATTCTTGTCAATTGTGATAAAGTCCCTGAAGCTTATTCCTCACAAAGAGATGAATATCTAACAAGATATATACTATTAGGTCTATAATAGTATTTTAATGACATAATTATCTCTCATAATGATATAGAACTTCATTGCATTGCATGTGTCTCTTTCATTGTTCCATCCAAATTTCTTTTACAAAAAATCAATTAAATTGATCATGTCTAAATCAATAAAAAATAGATTGGATTGGATATTGGTTTAACCAAAATTTTTAGATTCAATCTAATCCAAGTATAGATTATATTATTTAGATCAATTTGACTTTTCACACAAAGCTGAACCAAATTGATTTTCAAACACTTACAAATTCTTTTAATGGAAGCTTTCTTTTTTTTTTTTCTCCTTTAGAATATGTAACCTTAGTTAATAAATGTCCTCATTTAGCATTCAGTCAAGGTTAATAAAACTTTCATCATAATTTGGGATGGTCCAACATTGTGAAACTTCAAGGGTACTTTATTAATTATCCTATTTTATTTGAAAGACATTACATCTATGATCAGCCAAGGATAGTAATAGTTTCATCGTGTAATATTGTATTGACTTTATATATAGTTATCATTAGGTTTATAGAAAATCAACTTGCATGGATATTCATCTAGCTCAAACTATAGCATAGACTCCATGATGGCATATGACAAAGGAAACATCATTTATTGAATCAACAACACCATTGTTTCTTCATCTAGCACGAGCTATGACAATGAATTCAGCCAAAAGAAGCTGCAACAAAATAAGATGGAATAAATCATCAACAATAAGATAAATTGGCAATAACTCATTTCTAAGTATAGGCATAAATTTGATTAACATTGAGTTTTCTGAACATCCTCTCCTGCTTTATAGATTAACGACTTCCCACAAACCAACACGGGTCTTTTTAGCGTGCTTTGTCCTCACTCACACGTTTCCTGGGAAAACTTCCAGGAGGTCACTTATCGTAAAATTACCCCAAGTCAAGCATGCTTAACTGGAGTTCTTTTGTGATGGGCTACCAAAAGAAAGATGCATCTTTGTGGCATAGGTAGTACCAATCAATTCATATAAGCCCTCCTTAACTGTATAGTCCCATACCTATACAACTCAAGATCCTCTCATTTGGGTGTGTAATTGGTTCATTCATGTACCCCTCCGCTTGGAGGCAGGAGCCGCTTCTTGTCCATGCCTTCTCGCACGGCGATCACTCTACCTCGTCCCTGGGCTTTACATGCCCACCAGCTTCCGCTTGGTTCGTCCTCGAACCACACCATACTAGGAGAGGTGCAGGCTCTGATACCATTTGTAACATCCCCTCCGCTTTATGGATTGATTCCCCACAAACCAACATGGGTTTTTTCAGCGTGCTTTGTCCTCACTCACACATTTCCTAGGAAAACTTCCCAGGAGGTCACCCATTCTAAAATTACCCTAAGTCAAGCATGCTTAACTGGAGTTTTCGTGATAAGCTACCGAAAAGAAAGATGCATCTTTGTGGCATAGGTAGTACCAATCAATTCATATAAGCCCTCCTTAATTGTATAGTCCCATACCTATAGAGACTTAGGATCCTCTCATTCGGGTGTGTAATCGGTTCATTCATGTACCCCTCCGCTTGGAGGTAGGAGCCGCTCCTTGTCCGTGCCTTCTAAGCGATCACTCCCGCCTCAACTCTAGGCATAGTGGAAGTGTGGTGGGCCTATAACCCATAGGTCCCATGATTGAAACCTGGCTTTGATACCAAAATATAACACCCTAATATTTAACCTAACACGGCTAGGACGTATTTATATTAACTATTAGTTATTATTCTTTTGTTCCATTCTTTAAATTTGTTTTATCAAAATACTTAGTGGAAAATATAGGTAAAATTTTTTTTTGAAACATAAAACAAAACGTGAGCTGCGCATGCTATCATAAACTCAACATCGAGTGCCATCAAAGTAAACAAGGGAAATATAAGCCATGCACATACACGTTTAAAGTACACAATCCATCATAACAAAATATGGTTCATAATGCATCGTAAACAAAATAAATGGAGTCACACCCATATAGAGTGGGCTGAGCTTCCAAATACATAAGTAAACAGAAAGAAAATACAGGAAACCAGGAAATATATGGAATCACAAAACACTAATATAGCCAGCTATGGTTTCCCCGCTAACCCTATGAGTGCTCAACCAAAAGTCACCCCTATCAAAGATGAAGGAAGAAAAAGGGATCCTTGTGACAACACGACACTCCAACAGGTCCTCCATCATGGTCTCCTGGCGGAACTGATCCTCCGTGAAGGGGTATATACCCAATGAACTGGGCAAGCTCCTCGGGCATATGCAGGCGGAATGAGAACGAACATGGCCTCCGTGGTATGGACGCAGCTTCAATCGTCGAGCTAGCCCGGCTGGGTTACCATGTCCTCACTGCCTCTACCCATGTCCATGGGTGCCATGGTGTAGAATCCTCCGAGTAGATGTAAGTGGGGCCCGGATGGGTCGTCTCTAAGTGCCTCGTACGGGGAATGTGCTCGGGATAGTCACAAACTGCGAAGCTGAGGGGCAAGCACGTCGAGTTTGCTCATCGCAAGGTCGAGAACGCTCAAAGAATAGATCATCGCCATAGGGGAGGTGGGGGTAAACCTGAAGATGGATACCGGGTAGGCAAAAGGGCATCCCATGTAAGCAAAAATGCGAATAGCACAGTGACCCTCAAAGTGGTAAGAGCGGTGGTTGGGTTGTAGTGCACCTTCTATACTGGAGTGTCAATGAAGATCACGAACATGGCCATCGACCTCTGAAGACGTGATGGAAAGAAAGAAAGATAGAGGGAGTGAGAATCTTAACAAAGAATCTCAGGGAAAACCTCATATCATAGTATCATCGTCTACGTCCTAGAACCTCAGGTTTCTTTATAGAAAGGTGAACATGCATAAGGTTTGATTTTAGAATTCTAAAGTATCATTTACCGAGGTCCACTTAATTTTAATATGCATCTTGGATGTCATGAATGCAACATACTTTATCATGAAATACATGGCAAAGCAAAATATGGTATGCTAATCCAATCATAAGAGATGTTTCATGAATCATAACAATCATAGCATGACTTTCTTCCACTTATCTTTTAGGTGACTTAGATTAATTATTTCTCTCATATAGGGCCACCCTATTTCTCTCGCCTTTTGAGAGTTTTAGGTTATGAGCTCATACCTCACTAGTCATCACTAACATAATCTTATCCTATGATAAGTTAATACTCGACTCTTGGAGTGTGGGATTGGGGGCAATAGGATCACCTTTCATAACCTTTAATTTGGGAATCCAAAGGGTCCTTTCTTTGGATCACCTCTCATAACCTTTAATTTGGGAGTCTAGAGGATCACTTCCATATGTTTTATGTCACCTTAACCTTATTGGATCACCTCTTATAACCTTTAATTGGGAGTCTAGAGGATCATTTCCATGTGTTTTATGTTACTTAGAGATGTAATACATGAACATGTAATCACAACTTATCATTCATCATTTCATACTCATAGAACACATCAATTATGCATCTTGAAGGTTATTCATCATTTCATACTCATAAATCACATAGACATGCTATTATCAACATCTTTTTGAAAAGTAAACATGTCTATATCCATGTGCAACATGTAATAGAATACATAACATAACATATACAATTTATTCCAACATAATTCATTCTTTAGTAACTAGTCATCTTTAATTCTAAATTGTCCTTATAGATAATTTGTATCACCTTAGCAACATAATAACAAATCTTTAGATTAGTAGCAAAATTAGAGAGCTTGATAAAATATATCCTTATTTAATAACATATATATGTTCCATGAGTCAAAGGTTCTTATGTAAGTTGAAATGGTGAGTCTTGAGCACTAAGTTAATTCAAGTAAAGGCATAATCTTAAACATGCAATGTAAGCTTCATTTTTGGTATTTTAGATTGATGGTAAGAGAACATAAATATGCTATGCAAAGCTTGAACTTAAATATGAGAATGCAAGCTCTAGTTTTTACATCTTTAAGTTTTAGGTAATGACAAGAAAATAAATATGCTAAGCAAGGAAATGTAAACATGAATGTGTAACGCCCGATTTCCCCTGTTAGAGTACAAATGACCGAAATGCCCCTAAGGTCATTTTTACCCGAAATTCGAGGACAGTTGCCCGGCAACCCTCGAATGGGCCAACTCGATGTTTGAAGGGGATTATGCTATTAAGAATGATATCCGAGGATAGAACCTCGTTTTCTAAACTTTCGGCTCAAAATGACCAAGATACCCCTCGTGTCTACACGGGTAAAAGGTGCCGTTTAGCCCAAACTTTTCCAGGAAGTTTAGAATGATGTTTATGAGCAATGTTTGATGTTTAGTTGGCTAGAAGGTCCCGGCAGCTTTAGCGCAAAATTTCCATTTTGCCCCTAGAACAGTGTACAGTAAGCCTAATGACGCAGTTAAGCAAAACTAAGCAATATTAGGCTCTAATCGAAGATTAATTTATTTTGATAATTAATCTAGAGTCAAAATAATTTATTAAGGTTAGTTAGAACCTAAGATTACTTAGATAAACTCTAATTGTATTCTTTAAATTCAAGATTTCTAGTCATGGAATCTTGAATAGTGTTTTCTCTCCAATTTCTTAAATTAAGGAATTGAGTCATACCTCATTTGACCAAAAGAATTATTTTAAATTACTAATCTAATAAGATTACCCTCCTAATCAAGTCTTGAACCACCTCAATTAACCATTTTCTCACCTAAACACTTGCTTACAAACTCCTAATCAAAAGCCTAATCATAGAAACACTTAAACACATCCTTAAACCACAATTACATGAACAAAAATCCCTTCCCCTTGGCTGATGAGGGTGGCCGAAAATTTGCCCCCAAATGGTGCCACATGTTGAGTTGTGATGCACTCTAAGCCCATGCCTTAGGCCATACCTTGCCCATGCTTCCAACCATGCTTGCCATGCCTAAGCCCATGCTTTTGTAAGAGATATTTTCCTCCTCCATTGACCTTGAAAAGCCATCAGCCATTCCCTCCCCAAATCAGCCAACATGTCTCATTTTTCTATAAATACCAAGCCTTGATGAACCTTGTCACACTTTGGTTCACTTGGTAAGTTCACACTTCTTGCAAATCCTCTCATTTCCTCTCAAACTTCCTCACTTTAGCTGATTTCTCCCTTCAAGTTTCAAGAGGATTTTCCTTCTCCATTTCATCAAAAACTCAAGCTTTCCTTCCTCTCTTCAAGACTTCTTAAGGTAGGGGTTAAGTTTTGATGATTTTTGTTTGTGTTCTTCAAGAAAGTTCTAGTTTTTCTCTTGGTTTCAAACTCCTTTCCCTTCCCCTTTCTTTTGGCCAAGAGGCCTTTTTACAAAAAGAATGTGAGCTTGATGATGAGGTTTCAAGATAATGACTTGTTGTTGGCATGTGAGAAACCTCTAAAGCTTGAAACAACTTGGTCTTGGACCATACATGCTTGGATTTCCTTTCTTTTCTTGGCTTAAGTTTTGGTTTTCCTCTTCCTCTTTCCCTTAAGGATTTCAGTTTCTTCTTTGGATTTGAACAAAGTTTGTAAAATATGTCTAGTAGATCACGAAAGTTTTGTTAAGAAAGTTAATCTCATGATTTCAAAGAGCTCTAAGCTTACCCTTGCCAACCTTAAAGTTGGTCGGCCGTTCTAGAATCCGCTAGATTGAAGCCCATGAGCAATAAAATAAAGAATATGACTTAGTTCTTGTAGTTTTGTTTAGACAAAGTAATGAACTTTGGGTCCATTTCCTTAAGCTTGATGATGAGTTCAAACCTTAAGATTTCTCTTGAAGTCTAGGTGCTAAGAACTCTAAAGCTTGCCTTATGATACATAATGGGTTGAGGTTTATGTTCCTCTAAAAGTCTTGCAAGGGCTCTAGCTAAGATAAAAACAAGATGCATTCATGTTTAAATTTATGTCTTGCATCTCATGTTTATTTTGATGCTATCACTAATTTCACAAGAATAAATGAATGAACTTGCATTTCCATATCTAAATTCCCAAGCTTGCATTTCATGTTTATATTTCAAGTCATCACTTAATCTTTAAAGATAATAATGAAGTTGCATCTCATATTTATTTTATGCTCTCACTTTACTTTCTAATGAAGAGTAAAATAAAGTGCATGGCATGTTTAAGATTTTGTCATCACCTAAATACTCTAGAGCTCAAAGACTTGCCCTAAGTATCCTAAAGGAAACTCCATTCAAAAAGAAATGGATGAGTTTTGGTATGATCCAATAATGGTTTGATTTTGTAAAATACATGGATGATTTCAAGAAAATGTTGGAAAACTGTTTTATGAGGTCTCAAGATGTTTAAAATAGTTGGGAATGTGTCAAAATCATGTTTTCTCAAATTTTAGGTTCTGGTAAATTACCACCCATGTAATCGATTACCAGAAGGGTTTTGAGGACTTTTGGTTTGGTAATTACCAAAGTGTAATATTAATTTTCATGCCTAAAGTAACCATGTAATCGATTACCTATAGTATAATCGATTACCTTTATTTTTTCAAAAATTAACCCTAATTGATTACCATTATATGTAATCGATTAACCCAGAATGAGCTTGTAATCGATTACTAGGAACATGTAATCGATTACCAGAATTACTTTTCTTATAAGTGTAATCCATTATGCCCAGTGTTATTCCATGTAATCGATTACCTTATAGTGTAATGATTACATTTTTTTCAAAAATTTAACCCAAGTAATTGATTACCATTATATGTAATCGATTACCGTTTTGAAACCCAGAATAATGAGTCTTGTAAATTACTAGGAACATGTAATCGATTACGAATAAGGACTTTGGTTCTGGTAAATTACCAAGTGTGTAATCTTTTTTCATGCCCAGGAACCATGTAATCGATTACCTTATAGTGTAATCGATTATGTTCTTATTTTTACAGATTAACCGTTGATTACCATTATATGTAATCATTACCTTGTTTTTGAAACCTAGAAGCTCCTGGTAATCGATTACTAGGAACATGTAATCATTATCACCTTTTGTTTCCAGAATTAAGCTCGATTACTAGGAACATGTAATGATTACCGGAACACCTTTTGTTTCCAACATCCCAAGAGAAAACTAGTAACTTATATGCATTTCAACCCAAGGGATTATGTGATCTTATGGGTTCATGATTTGGTTCTATGTTTGGCTACTGTATAAACGATGTTCTAAGGTATTAAATGTGTAAGATTATGTTGAGTGGAGCAAGGATCAATTTAGGAAAGTTAGAAAAGAATAAGTAAGTTAAAAAGGGATTTGAGATGAGAATTCTAGAACACCTTAATGCAAAGAAGTGCAAATCTGTTCTAGCATAATTTATTCAAGGATAAATGATTCATAACTAGTAAGAACATATACAAGATCCCTTCATAAAACAATTAGGTGTTAACTTCTAAGTTTAAGATGATGATAAGAGATTTAAAGTGGTTCATAACTTAGAGAACATGCCTAGGAATCCCTCATAATTGATCTAAGAATTAATTATGGAGCCTTAGGCGAAGATGGATCTTAAAAAGGGTCACAAATGGAGATTTAGAGCCCCGTAAGCATGCGATATTTCTCCCTTTTAATAAGTGCTGATTGAAATTTTGATGGGTTCAAATCTTAGAGAAAAGTTTAAGTGCCAACCCCTTGAGGGTAATAATGATGCAAATACAAGTTTTAAGCCCGAAGGGTCAAAGCATAAAATACTATGAGATAGGTGGACGAGAGAGTATGATATGATGATGAACCTCGTGCACACTTATGATGATGTGATTATGTTAGTTCCTTGAGCATGAAACTTTATGTGCCAAATTTGATATGGTGATATGATGAAATGTTGTGTTTGAGATGCCTAGTGTTTCAAAGATATGAATGAAATTGAGAAATATGCTCATGTGAACTAGAAAGTTATTGCAATGAGAAAGTTCCATGAAAATGATGCATGTGACTAAAATTATGTGGCATGACTCAAATTTGAGGAAATTTGGAGAGAGTGTTATGCCGCCGAATTTCCGTCAAATTTGAGGGACAAAAAGAAAGTTTTTGAGAAATATGAAGTTTAAAGTTATATGCCGAGACGTATTTCTCCTTCTAGAGGAGAAAGTAAACCCGTGGGGTATGGACGTCGAGCCATACCGAAGCGGACAAGTCGTGGCTTAACCAGTCGATGCGTTTCGAAGAATGGAAGTATATGATGTTTAAGTGACACACCGAGATGTACTTCTCCTTCCTGAGGAGAAGGTAAAACCGTGAAGGCATAGACATTAGCCTGCCAAAGCGGACAAAGTCGTTGGTCTTAACCAGTCGATGCGTTTCGAAGAAGGAAAAAGTCCCATGATGGGTGATCCTCAGGCCCCTACCCGTACTCTGGGAGTCGGATTATGATGATTATGATTATGTTTATGATTCGCTTATCAAGAGGATAAGTAAGAACTAGTGACGACTAGTTAAGGTATGAGCTCATAGCCTAGTTTAAAGGGTGCGGTTACTATTATGTTTGGTGTCACAAGTATGAGAAAAGGAAAGATGTTCAAAGAGAAGTTTCATGCCACTCAAATGTTGTTTGAATTATTGTTTGATTTACTTAAAGTACTGCCATGCATCCATGAACTATTATGTTGCATACATGTATTAAGAATCATTATAAAAGACATGGACCTTGTATAAATACCTCTGAAAACCTCATAATGAACTTATGCATGCTTAACCTTTTCATAATAAACCCAAGGTTCCTGGGGCGTAAACGATGACACTAGGATAGAGGGTTTCCCTCCTGATTCTTTAGTAAGAATTCTCACCCCTCTCTCTTCTTTCCATTACGTCTTCAGATATCGATGGCGTCGTTCGTGATTTTTGTTGACGCACCCGTGTGGGAGCTACACTTCAATCCGGACCATCAGCCTACCACTTCGAGGGTCGTTGTGCTATACGCATTTTGCATATGTGGGACACCCGTTGCCTTTCCAGTCTCCAGGAGATTCACTCCGACCTCCCCTTTTGCGACGATATGATCTTTAAGAGGACGCGACCCCGTGACGAGTAGAACGCTGCCCGTTCGGCATCTTCAGACGCAGGACCCCGAGTACGTGCCTCGCCCAGACGTTCGGAGACGACCATGAGGGATCTTCCTTCTCATCCTTCTCGGAGGGTTCCGCCCTCCATACCCATGGATATCGGATGGGTAGCGAGGAGACGGTGACGCAGCGGAGGTTAGCACGACGTCCAGATGTGCCCTCATCGTGGCGGGCATGCTCGCCCATCCTTCCGCCTTCACGCATCCGAGGAGCTTGCTCAGTTCATTGGATATATACCACCGAGGGATGGGTAGGAGCGTCATCCATGGCTCGAGGGAGAGAGAGTCTTAGTTAGGTGTTCATCTTTTGGGGTTGTTCCATGTATTCGTTATCATGTTTCTTATTTTATGTTATTGTATTGCAAGCTCTCCCACTAGTATGGGTAAGACTTTATGCTTCTGTTATATTTCTGTTATATGTACTAAACTATATTATCTAATGTGATGAGGAATGATGTTTATGATGGATGTGTTCTTTAATGTTTATGTTCTGTATGTTTCATTGATTCTTCCACTTCACGTTGTTTATGTTACGTGCAAAGGCTCGCACCTTGTTTTATGTAAATCATTTCAAAAAAAAATTTTACCCGTATTTTCCGCTAAGTATTTTATAAATGAATTTAAAGAGAAGTAATAACTAATAATTAGTCTTGATACGTCCTAGGCGTATTAGGGTTAAATATTAGGATATTACAGAATGCAAGTCCAATTCTTTATTTTAGTGCTCTAGGCCCCTTAGAGTATTTGCTCTAAATCACATTTCAACTTTAAGGTTGAAATAGGCGGGCTTAAAGATTAACCATTTTGGTGATATGAAAATGAAAGCTCTTGTTTTAATCTTTAAGCTTAAGTGATGGCTTGAAAAGTAAACATGCTAAGCAAGGAATGTAAATATGAATGCAAGTCCAATTCTTTATTTTAGTGCTCTAGGCCCCTTAGAGTATTCACTCTAAATCACATTTCAACTTTAAGGTTGAAATTGGCTTTTGAGTTATTTATTTAGATGATAGCATAGACATGAAATGCAAGGCTTAAATATAAATATGCTATGCAAGGGCTTGAAATATAAATATGAATACATTTCTTTGAGTCCTAGGCTCAAGACTACCATTTTAACAACATAGAGTTATCATTTGTTAAAAACTCTTAAAAAGGTGAAACCTTCAAGCTTTAGAGGTCAAATAAATGATGGTTTTGCAACTAACACCCAAGATCCTCATCATCAAGCTATGGTTTGTTCATTATATGGGCCATGAGGCCGAAAAATAAAAAGAAGGAAAAGAAGACAAGAATCGAAAATGTGGAAGAAGAAAGGAAAAATTATCATCTTAAGACAAGAGTAAATCAAAGGAAAAGAATAACAAACTTTAAAACAACTCCCTACCAAAGATGTTTTTCTTGCAAGAAAGAAAGAAAGCTTGGTTCTTGCTTGAAATGAGAAGAAAAAAAATCTCTCTTGATGTCTTGATGGTTTGGCCAGAGAGATGAAAAGGAAAGGATGAGTTTTCTTGAGAGCTTGAGCTTAGAAATGGAAAGGTTGTGTGTTTAGGGTGGTAGAGTGGGGTTCAAGGTGGCTTGTGGTGGTATATGGTTAGGAAGTGGTGGAGGGTGGTGGCTCTTGGAAGAATGAAGAAGAAGAAGAAGAATTCTTTGAGCTTGAGAAAGAAAGCTTTGAAGTTGTGAAAATGAGCAAAAATGTTACAAGCTTTCCTTGATGCCTATTTATAGAAAAAATGAAACACATTGAGGTGAAATGGAGGGAGTGTGGCCGGCGGCCTTTCAAGGGAAAAGGAAGAGAACAATATCTCTTTGCATGGTATGACTTTGGGTATGGCTAGGTATGGTTCAAAGCATGGTCCAAGGTATGGGCAAGCATGGTTCTTTAAGCATATTTTTATTGAATTTCAACATGTGATGGATGGATTTGGGGGGAGTGGTCGGTTGGTTTAGGATCATTTGGAGGAAAGGAAATCTCATTTTAATATTGGTTTATGTGTGTGTTTAGAAGTTGATTTGGTTAGGTTATGGATTAGGGGTTGTAAGTAAGTGTTTAGGTAAGGTAATGGATACTTAAGGATGTCAAGACATGATTAAGGAATGTTCTTGCTCCATTGGTGAAATCAAAACTCATTTTATATTAAAACCATTCACAAACATAATTCCTTAATTTAAGGAATTGGAGAGAGAGACACTATTCAAGATTCCATGACATAGAATCTTTGATTTTAAAACAAATATTAAAGTGTATCTAAGCAATCTTAGTTTCTAATCAACCTTAATAAATTGTTTTGACTCTAGATTAGTACTTAGAATTTACTAATCTTTAATTAGAGCCTAATATTGCTTAGGTTTTGTTAATCGTATTATTAGGCCCCAAAATGTGCTAAGCTAGGGGCAAAATGATAATTTTGCACAAACACTGCCTTATCGGGCTTATACAATCATCATTAGTCACTTATAATTAGCATTCCGAACTTCCTGGAGAAGTTCCGGGCTAAATGACACTTATACCTGTAAAACACTATAGGGGTATTTTGGTCATTTTGAGCCGAAAGTTCAAAAATGAGATTTTTGCCTTTGCTATCAATCACAACATATTTAATCCCCTTCAAGCATTGAGTTGACCCTTCAGGATTAGGCTGGCCATCCTAATTTCAAGTTAAATGACCTCAAGGGCTTTTGGTCATTTATACTCAAACAGAAAATTGGGGGTTACATTTTCAAAACCTAATTTTTTTTAAGTGATATCTCTTAATTGTAAGGAAATTAAATGGATTAGGTTGCTCCAATAGAAAATGAATACCTCTGATTTAATTTATTTTCTTGGCAATTTAAGCAACATCATATCCTACACTTTAAACCCTAAAATTTCAACTAGTTGATCCTAGCCACCACTAATCTATGAAAAATGAAGCTTGGGCAAGGGAAATGATTTGTTACTTTTTACCTATATCATAATTAGGAAAAACTATAAGCATGCTTACAACATAAATAACAATTTTAAAAATTATATTATAGTTTATATGTTCTTTGTAAAAAAAAAAAAGTTGTCAAAATGAATTTAATTGAATCTATTTTTTATTTGAAGTAAACTAAAAATTTATTTTAATTGCTCGACATAATGAAAAAGTGTCATTTCGTTAGTCATTTTATTGTGAAGTTCATTGTAAAGCAAAACCTTGAAATTTAAAATCGATTATCGAAATGATAAGCATTTGTAAAAGTATTACCTTAAAGATAGTCATAAAGAAAGATTATGAGGAAGCTTTGCTCTTCAAATCTATGGATTTGGCATTATACCAAAGGACTAAAGCCATAATGGCATGTGCGGAAACCTAACAAATTGAAAGTGATAAAAAAAGCTCAAACTTTGCTAAAATAATCAAACAAGTCCACTTTCAATTAATATAAATATGTGTAACTATAAAAAGGGATATATTTCCATATTTTAGTACAAACATTTTCTCTATAGAATTTCATAATATTAATTCAATTGGAGTCTAAATCTCCAGATAACTTTGTGTTAAACATGCATTAGTGAAGTTGTAAACTCAAAGCACATCAAATCAATATCTTTTTTACATTTTGTTAAGCTTTGATGTGACTAGTGAAGAATGGAGAACCACAAAACTTAATGCAATGCATATCACAAGACTTTAGAAAGGTTAATCATGATCCTATCACTTGATCCATGACTTAGCAATATTATTGCATAGCATCATGAAAAATGTATAAGCTGCAATCTTTCAGAAGTTACTTTTGAGCTCTATATGTTTTTTTTATGTAATATTTTAGATTTTGAGTGACAACAAACCCTTTGAAAATCTTTTGTAAAGCACTAATGTCTATGTTAAGTTTTTGAACATGCAGATTGTTCTAACACATTTAAGAAAGATGATTCATATATTATTCCTTCTCTAAGTGGTTCTTTAAATCATGAAGAATATTTTTCAATCAAATAACACTTTACATAAGAGGAATCAATGCTTATTATGCAAAGATAGCCATTCAAATGTTTAGAAGGAAGATGCTGGCCATTAAGAAAGGAAACTTATCATTAGAAAGATCATATGAGCATCAACAGGATCTATACAAAAAGTTGTGGAAAAAATTATCATCTTTAGAAAGTTTTTCAATGAAGATGAAGAAGTTATCAATCTAGAAAAAAAATCACATGGAGGATCTTCTCAAGACCAAAACTTATAAGACGTTATTCAAAACGTAATTTGACACTCTAGCTCATTGAACTAAACAGGCCTTTTTGTCCTTTTAATGTTTTCATTCCTTGCTAAGCTACCTATTCTCTCACCAGACTTAGACCAATTGATCAAATATCGCATGGCCTAGACTATGAGTCACAATAGCTACAATTTGAAGGTCTATATAAGTCTTGAAGATGAAGAAGAAGCTTATTTTTGCTGAATGCGCTTATTTTGAAAGAAAAATGCTCATGAATCTTAACATTAATAAGAAACATGAAAGAAGTCTTTTAAAAGCCTCTTAACAAAATTTTCTCTAAGTTTGTATAGGAAGATATCCTCCTAGTGAGATTATTGAGAAGTCACTTACACTTGTACATAAAAGCGATAAACACTTATGGGAAGTCACTCAATCTTTGTACCCTAACCAAGTAGTGGTTTTTGTTAGCAAGACTAGATAAGTGAAAGAAAACTTAGTTTGTAAGCTTGGATAAGCTTGTACAAGAATACTCATTGTGAAAATATCAACTTGTTTATTAAGGGCTGGATGTAAGCAAGTAGTTTGATTGAATCAGATAAAACATCTTATGTGATATCTATGCCCTTATATCTTTAAGTTTCCTTTGCCTTTAGTTGAATATTTGTGAAATTTGTTGTTTGTTTCAAAATACTTTTATTCGAAAGTGGTGTTCAGAAAATAACTTTTTACAACTCATATTAATGTTTTTCTATATTCCAAGTTTAATATTTGAGAAAGTTTGTTTTAAGTTTTCAAGATAAAAAAAGTTCATTAATTAGCTCATGATTCAATCCCCCTTCTCATGACAATAATATAAATAAAATTTATTTTGAAAGTAAGATAAATAAGTTAGGCTAAAATATGACAAATGTCAAAACACTTTTTCAGATGGTAGTATCAAAATCCAAATAATTGAATCAATTCAAGGTTTTGCTTTTAAAAATAGTATTAGATAGCTTTTAGAGATTAGGATTCCTTAACTATCACTTGTTATTTGTTTGGGCCTTTTTCAATCGTCAATAAACTTGAGAAAGGTTGATAAAAAGTGGTTCTATGTAGAAAAGTTTAAGATTCCAAGAGCACAATTGTTAATTGAATTCCCGTTCTTGTATTTTTGTCTACTTTAGAATGAGTGCCCTAATTCAAAACTTCAAAAAGGATTAGGAAAAAAATAATTCCTAAATTATTATAATTAATCAATTGCTATGAAGTGAAGATTTAACTTAAGAAAGAATAGAATTGTATAGAATTAGAGTAATATTATTTGTGTTACTTTTTATATATCTCTTAAATTATTAATTTGTTAAGTATTTTTTGGGATAAAAGTTGAGACATACTCTCAACAAATGTTTAAAGGACATCTTAGAGTAGTCCTTTAAATAGTTACCAAAAAATTATATAAAATAATAGTTAGAATTACATGTCAACTTCTTTCAGAAAAAGTTATAATTATTCGTCAAACATCTTAATTAATTAAAATCATACTATTACTTCCCTATATGTAAGGTTATAATTGTTTTAGAGGAAGAAGGATATTGCACACCTATAATTCTAAGCTGTATAATTAAATAACATATTACCATAACAATTTTGCTCCATAGGAAGGGATATGTTGCTCCCACTAGGACAACAATTCCATAAGCCATTTCAAGAAGTGAAACACAAAACCAAAATACCTGAAAAAGATTAATGAAGGAAAACACAAAACCAAAATACCTGGAAAAAGATTAATGAAGGAAAAATCTATGGCATATGATATCGCAACCTAGTCTTGAGATATTGCATGAGAGTAAAATACCTTGAGACCTATTCGCATTGCCAAAGTTTGGATTCCTCCTACTTTGTCTCCTTCAACGTTAGGTATATCCTATTTGAAATCCAGGAAATGTGGGATGTTACATCAACTCATCAAGTATATAAGCCAGTTGAAACACAAGGTTAGTGTTGAAAAACAAATGGTTATTTCAAGAACCTAGAATCTTATACCTTGGCCAATGCTATAGCTGTATAGTAAGCGTACATGATTCGAAGAGTAAAAATCATTGATCTTGGATAGATAGTTGTCCTCTTGAGCAAATGGGTCTAAAAAACATGGCATGAATTTCAATTGAAAAACATATCAAACTTCATTCAAACTAATTTTCTAGATGGGAAACTAGACATAACTATCACAAACCATGTTCCAACATAACAATACTACTATTGCTAACTAAAAAATGTCCCCTACTTTTTTTTGCTTCCTTTTCATTCTTTCTTAGATGCTAGTTTCAAATAGTTTATCATGAATTTGACTAAGCCAACCTTAAATATGGGATATAAATTGGTTGTTTTCATTATGCGTCAAAAGCTAATCCATGCACATCTAAAACCATTTGTATTGAAAGAGCATAGTTTAGTAGGAGAACACCTTCATATGAAGAAAAGGTGCAAGATTAACGGATATCAAAGGCTAAGCTATCGCATACACCATGTAAGTGATGTAAATCTCTTCCATCTCAACAAGGGCAACTGAAAAGTTTCATAGAAAACAAAGTTATTATAAAAACAATTAATAATGTAGTCATAATTAAACAAATTTTCCAAATATGACAACATCTAAAAGTGCGAGCGAGCCAATGTCTTTAAACCCTCATAATAAATTCATAGTAATTGAATGTGAAAAGATAATCTAGTTGTAGGTTTCATAAAAAATCTAATTTTAGATCATAGTAAATTAAAAATAAAAATCACATATAAAAGGTAGATATTAATGGCATATTAGCCTTGACTACAAATTGTTTATCTAATTCATACATGGTAAGGATTGTTTTAACTTCCACATTTAAGAGTATAAGTTTTCAATTTGAACTAAATTTTTAATACATTTATAAATTAAATTATTTTTTCATTTTAGAAAATGTGTCTAATGTTATTTGAAACAAAAAAATTGTAATACCCTGACCTTATAACCAGAGCATGTCAATCCATAATCCTAGAAATGCCTCGAAAGGGTCTAATAGTAGAACCAAAAAAACACACTCATACACACACACACACAAACATGATTCTAAGATGTTTTAGGCATGCTACAACATGAATAACATTGCTCACCCATTTCTAGTCCAACAAAAGCGTTACAATGCATAACAAGTGCACTAATACAAAACACCATACCTCATACACCTCTATTTTAGTAAACGTGCTACAATGCAAATCTCCGTATCCATACATTGCTAGGAATAGAAAATGCATCACATTGTGTCTTCAATGCATTACAAGACGAATTGGGTAATCAGAAAGAGTAACATGTCATAGCGCATCTCCTAGGTACTATGGTATCCCTACGATATTTTATATTATAGAAGGAATTAAAATTCATTCTTGCATGTTAATTTCTTTATCTAAAATGTAACACCCAATTTTTCATTTTATACAAAATGACTAAAATGCCCATAAGGTCATTTTGCATGAAAATCGAGGACGGTCAATCTCAGCTATCCTCAAAGGGTTAGTTTAATGCTTAAAAAGTGCTATATGTGTTTTAGCTAGCAACCTGTGAAAATTGCAATCCTTGATATTTCCTATGCAAAATGACCAAAATGCTCCTAAGGTCATTTTTGCACGGAAATTGAGGAATTGCTGTTCTGATATCAAGGGGTTAATTTGATATTTGAAGGGAATTATATGTGTTTTGGATGGCAATAGGTATGAAAATTCAATTCTAGATTTTTCCCATGCACAACATTACCAATATGCCCTTGAGGTAATTTAACGTGTGATTAAGTAACGACCAGAACCGATCATCACTTGGGAGTTGGATATGTTAATTAGAGGGGACATATGATGTATGAATGAGTCCTGGGAGTTTTTGTGTAAAATTGCTATTTTGCCTCTAATTAGCATTAATTAAGCTTAATCAAAGTAATTAAAGGCATATAGACAATATTAGGTTCTAATTAAAGATTAATTATTTTTATTAATTAATTTAGAGTCAAAATAATTATTTATAGTTAGTTAAGGCCCAAGAATAGTTAAAGAAACTTAATCTCATTCTTAATCAAAGTTAGTGAGAAAGAGACAAAAAGTGCTTTATTAGACCAAAAAGCAAAAGTATGGAATAAGTGGTACATTATCTCTCCTACTTTCCCTTAAGATTAAGGGTATGTTGGTATTTGAATTTTGAATTAATTAAGGTTAGCCTAGTTAATTGTGCAACACAACCCTCTAACCTTGTCCTGAATGCCTAAACACCTAATTACCAATCCCTGACCATCCCCTTAATTAAACCTACACTTAACCCCAACCCTAACATTCTCAATAGATATCCCACCTAATCTCCCCATATGGCCATGGAAAACATACCCTCACTCACTCTCATATTTTGATTTTTTTAAACATTCTCACACTTTCATTCTTACCATCAACTTTTTTGGCCAAACTTGAGTACAAAGTTATGTCAAAAAATACTCTCATTCTCTCCATCTTGAGTTCTCTTCTTTTTCTTCTTTTTTTCTTCTCCATCTTAGAACCTCCATTTTTTCTCTCATCCAAGCTTCAAACCTTAAACTATCACACTACTACCATAGATCAAACCCCAAACACATAAGCTTTCATCCCTCAACACAAAGCCACTATAAAAATCTTTCCCCCTATTTTCTTCCCCTTTGGCTAAACCTTCATTTCCTTCAAAGAGAAGATTTTTCTTCTCTTCAAGAAGTGTTTTTCATCTTGCAAGAAAGAAACATCTTTGGTAGGTGTTTTATTCTTATATTTCCTTCCTTTTCTACTCTTTTCTTTGGTTTGGTTGTGATCAAAGCTATGGCTTGATGATGAGTGTTCTTGATAATGGTCTCGAAACCATCATGTTTATGACCTCTAGAGTTCAAAGCTTGATATTTGGTTTAAAAAGAGAGAGAGAGAGAGAGAGAGAGAGAGAAGAGAGAGAATGCTCATTTGTTTTCTTTGGTTGTTTTGAGCTTAATGGTGAGTCTAAGGGGAGCAAGGTTCTTTTTCATCTTATTTGTGATTAGGTCTTAAAGGGTGTAACACCCTAAAAATTAGTTAAAAATTAATTTGAGCTTTATTAGTCATAATTTCAAAAATCTATTTAGCAATGATGAGGATGGCCCAACAGATGTGTTTAAAAAATTTGGTGGGTGTATAGTAACCTTGCGCCCCATCTGCCGGTAGAGCCAAACCCAAATCTGGACCAAGAATGCCCCGAACTCAGAAAAGAGAGGTTAAGCTTAGAAATGATAAGAATTAGAAGTTATATCTAGAATTAATTTTTGGATAATGTTTGATTACCTAGGTATGGTGTTTACCCATTCAGTGAGTTTTGATATACGCTTTTAACATTTACAAGTTACTTGGTGGCCAAGTAACCTTTACCAACCACTTTATGCCAAGTGGATGCAAGGATTGAAACTTGAAAGTAAGTTCCAATCATGACCTTTCATTTATTATATTTAACTCGGAGCTAATATATCTGAAAATTTCAGTGTACTTCTAACATAGAAGATGATTTGAGTCACTACAAATGGATGATGTATATCCATTCAAGATAAGTGAAGGCTAAGATTTAATCTTGAATTACAAGATTAAATCCTAGCCATCCAATCTATTCTTTCTTTTGAAAAAGATATGCATTTATGTAACATAAATGCTAAAGCTAAGTTAGGATAAATACAAAGCAACCAACCTAACCTTATAATCATAACAATTTGGCCAAGACAACAAAAGGAGGCATCCACCATTGTCATTTTTCTCAAGAACTCAGAACTTCATTTCAAATCACCAAAACACTTGCCCAAAGTCACTAAAACCATAAACTTGCTTCACTAAACTTGTTTTACACCTCAATCCCTACAAATCTAACCAATTAAAATCTCAATACCTCACCAATCCTTACATTGCTATCACAAACCTCACTGATTTAGGAAAAATTTGGAATTGATTAGGAATCAATCTTGGATCACCCTTGGAGCCAAGATCCCTAAAGCCACCAAAGTAGGGTTTTCTTTGGCTTTTCTTTCCAAATTTA
This sequence comes from Dalbergia oliveri, assembly GCA_030441495.1. NCBI lineage: Eukaryota > Viridiplantae > Streptophyta > Magnoliopsida > Fabales > Fabaceae > Dalbergia > Dalbergia oliveri. The sequence goes on from JAMLFY010000007.1 coordinate 12,586,124, forward strand.
TTATGAACATTTTTTTATTGGTATTGGTCCCAAATTTTGATTGTATTGGTTGATAATATATGGATATTGATGTATTAATTTTGGTGGTGTATTTGGATGATGTTAGAAATCATTTTTGTGAAAAGAGATTTTGATCCATGCTGCTAGATTTTCAGTTTTTGATAGGTAGCCATCCTTCATGAATTTTCTAAGGGTATTGTGGGTATTCTGATGAGCTAGAAAAAATATATGTTGAAACTAACATCCTAGGCTAGTTTCACAAATTTTCTTGAGCTCTATTTTTGACTCTTAATGCTTCAAAAAAATCAAGAACCGAAAGTGTATCTATGCTGCCTGGATTATTGGAACTGAAAGCTACAAATTGGTCTAATTTTTTTACCATAGCAAACCTTTGAATTTGCCTTTGAAATTTTTACATGTTGATAGCATCTTTAAGTGTAACTGTGATTTTTATTTTGAATTTATTCAATCATTTACTAGGGTTAAAAATTAGGAATTTTGGGTTCTGAGCTCAGGTTAAGTGGTTTTTGAGCACTGAATTTGTCTAATTTGTTAACATAGTTAGAGAACTCTTTTTGCTCTAAATTTTTATGGAACCTTGTGGAGACATTGAAATGTCCTTCATAATTTTTATAGCCTCTAAATTGATTGTTTGTTGTCCAAATAAATTGTGCTACGAATACATGAAACTTGCCATTGCTCATATGTGAAAGAAAAATATAAGATTATGTTTCTTGGGCTAGAGAAAGTAAATCTGGTTTATTGGAGAAAGTAAACCTAACCACCAAGAAAAGCATAAGATTATGTTTCTTGGGCTGGAGAAACTAAATCCAAGTTATCGGGGAAAGTAAACCTGACTACCAAGAAAAGCATAAGGTTTATAATTCTTGGCTTGGAGAAGTAAATTCAATTTTCAGGGAAATCCTGACTACCCTTGAATTGAGTCGGGGAAAGTAAAACCTAGCTAGGAATAGGTCTGTGAGAATTGGAGAAAGTAAATCCAATGATCATGTATAGGAATGAGCTAAATCCTAAAAATACACCTATTACCCTAAAGTAGTCTTTTATCTTATGTGCTAAGCGAAGAAATTTTAGTATCAATATTGAGGCCACTATGTTAAGTTATGATTTAGCAGGATAAGGTTTATATAATGTTGAGTAGTATAATATATGATTGACTAATAAAAGCTATCTACTTTGGAAGGATGATTTTAGAACTTTAAACTGAATATTTAATATGTATTGTATGATCACATTTTTCTGATAAACCCAAGTAGCTGGGATGATGATGATGACATTATGATTATGTATTTCTGGGATACTACTAGGAATTGTATAATTCTCACCCCTATGTGTTTTTGTGTTTCTATGTCATTTCCAAATTGATCCAGGAAAACTATGGCGCCTACACAAAAGGAATCAGAATCAGGTAGTTTAGTAGTTAGTGCTTTTATTATGTTGTACTTAGTTGTATGTATATGTCTGTAAACGTAATAGAGAAAAGATATGTACTAAAGCTCATAGGAGAGTTTCCTTTTGTACTTAACTATGTATTCAATAAACGTTATGTTTCTTTGTTATATATTTTAATAGAATTTCACTTAGTTATTTCACACGTTAATTGAGCTTGCTATAGATATTTAAGAAAGGTCCGCTAATTAATAAGTAACAACTCTCGAGAATAATGTCATGACTTAAGGATGAGGTTGTACTTGGGAGGATGTTACAAATAGGGTGTCAAGGAGAACACCCACTGTTCCAACACCTTTATTGTCCTTACATTTTCAGTTTTAGTGCTCAATAGGAATTTTTTAGGTGTTTTGAAGGGTGTAGAGCTTGAAATTGGGGATTTTAATGCCAATGAGTTATTTGTTAACAATTCATAGATTACATAGTTCACAATACTTGTTTTGTTGTGTTTCTTATGCTAGATTGATTGATCCATAGATTTCATTCCATTAGAAGCCAATTTCCTCTCAAAGGGTGATAAGTAAGATTGTAATATATTAATTAGCCATCATATTTAGTCTTTTATGCATCTTTTATGCTTAATGGATCAATATTTGACATATTTTATAAGTTTAGGTTCCAATTAGGCTTAATTGTATTTTTCAGCATTATTGGAATTTTATGCTATTTTCATATTTTGGACATATCTTGAGTTATAGACATCTGGAAATTACAAATTTTATATTCTATTAAGGCTAATAGAAAGCTCTACAACATTGATGGAGAAACTAAAAGCTAATTTAGATTTCTAATGGCTCGAATTGGATTGAGAGTTAGAATAAAGGTGCTTCATCAAAAGCTAAGCAATGTGCATTGATTGGACCATAACTTCTGAACCCCAAATCTAAATAAGGTAAACAAGGTGTCTATATTGAAGAGAAAACAATATCTACAATTTTCATCAAAACAGTAACTGATTTGGCTAATTTGAGTGTCAAATGTGGCTTGGAAGTGTGTGAAGCTCATTTGGGAGCCCAGGAGCTAGTAGTGCAACAACAATTCTTTGTTCAATGCTCCTTTCATGTTTTTGGGCCCCTTTGCCCATTTTGGCAAGTCTTGTACCCACATTTAAACCTATTTATATGCACTTTAGCATTATGTTTTATTTATCAATCTTTTATTTTAGAATTTTATAGTTGTCTTGCTCCTATAATAGAATCGCTCTCTCTTATTCTAGGGTAGTTTTTCTTTTCTCTATTCTCAAAATTTTATTGTGGATTCCTTCATGGTTAAGGATGATTAATTTTCTAGCAAGCTCAAAGAGTCTCCAAGAATGCTTGGTTGTAAGTGTGAAATGTTATTTTAATTACTAATTTTTTTATATGTTTGGATGGCAAATAGAGCGGGACAAGCTTGCCATAAAGTGGGCAGGGTGGGTTAACCCATTATGATTATTTGGGTTGGAAATGTCAGCCCACCCTGTCAAAATACAGGCCAATGACAAGCCTAATCCATTTGATCACCCCTAGTTTTGCAATTCCTTGTCTCATATTCATATTTGTTTTTTATGTTGAATGATATTGATACATTGGTTTTAATTAGGAAACTTTTAAGTATTTTTAATCAATTGATTTTTAATATTCAATTGGGTAAAGGATTGAAAATTAAGCTAATGGTTGTTGCTCACAGTTAAGTGTTTTGTTTTTAAGCTAATATATATTTATTGGAGGTTGAGGTCTCAACTTATTGATCTATTTTATGTTAGTTGAATTCCTAGAGGTCTCTAGAAGAATCACAAGGATTTTTTGGAAGGTTTTCCAATTAATCCTAATTTACTACACATCAATTATATATTTTATGCTTATTGATGATTCTTTATGTCATCGTTTAGTGATCTTCTTGGGTTAGTATTTTTATCAATTTGATTTTATTCTAGTTCAATTAATTTCTATGCATTCAACAACAAACCCCTATCTTTTTCAATCAATTAACATTAGTGTCTATGTGAAAAGGACTTGAGTTGCTCTTTACACTATTTTTACCAACTCGATTTTATTTTTAATTTGGGTGAGCCTGACACTCGTTCTAGGGTTAAGTCGTTGAGTAGATGAGGTGCTTATAGTCCATTGTATTGCTTGATAAGTGAATTATGTGATATTTATTATGTGTTTATCTCATCAATCATGCTATTATTGAATTGCGATAAAATGTAACTGAAATAGAAAATATAATAAACATGGAAAATGATACGCCTAATGGAGCTAGGCTATTAAGGTGGGTCGGAATCTAGAACGATGCCATGCCTAGTAGAGCCATGCTCTTAATTGTTCATGTCTTTCTTAGTGTACTCTAAGAGTGTGAATGAGCATGAGTTTTACCTGAGGATTGTCTTATAGATTTTGAGGCATCATAATATGCTCATGAAATTCTCTAAGTAAGAATTCTAGTTAGATCAGGTGATCTTTATCAAAAGATAGAATTATGGTGGACTCGAGGAAGGTGGAAACTATTCAAAAATGGCCAGGGCCTACCAATGTGACAGAGATCCATAGTTTTCTTGGTTTGGTGAGGTATTACAGGCACTTTACAAAGGATTTCTCTAAGATAGCCACTTCGTTAACCTGGCTAACAAAGAAAAAGGTTCAGGAGCAATGGTCTGTGGCATGTGAGAGAGCTTACAAATGCTCAAACAATGCTTAACAATTGCTCCAATGTTCATTTTGCCCTCTAAGTCTAGAGGTTATTTCATGTACTTGTGATTTATATTGGGTGGGACTTGGTTGTGTCCTCATGTAGCATGGATAAGCCATTGCCTACGCCTCTAGACAATTCAAAAGGCACAAGTAGACCTACCCTACCCATGTTTTTGAAATGGCAATGATTATCTTTACCTTCAAGATTTGGAGACACTACTTTTGTGGTCAAACATGTGAGATACAAATGGGGCCATAAAAGCCTGAAGTATATCTTCCAATAGAATTATCTTAATTTAAGATAGTTAAGATGGATGAAACTACTTGAGGATTATGATTGAACCATCTTATACCTCCTAGGAGAAACAAATATGGTGGTAAATGCCTTACGAAAATCTATGGGCTTTTAACCTATATTGCTCCAACAAGGAATACTAGTGGAGGATATCTGAAGTTAGAATATGAAGGTATGAACTTTGAGCTGAGGAGCTTAGGCATATTCCAAGCCTACATGCGAGCTTAATCCTTTTTGGTTAAGTAGAAGAAGGTGACTCAGCATGGTGACCTCAGACTATGCAAACTTATATAAGCTATTCATAGTGGAAATGAATCGAAATTCTCCATTAATCAAGAGGGTGTGTTAAAATATGGTAACTGGTTTTGCGTTCTTGATGTGGGCAATCTAAGAATACTTACCTTTAAGGAAGCTCACTACTCCTAATATTTTGATCATCCTAGTTCTACCAACATGTAGCAAGATTTAACGTAGCTATTTTGGTTGGAAGGCATGAAGAAGCTTAAGAAACTTTGTATCCGTTGTTGGTATGAGGAAATCAAAACTATCAAAGACCTGGATTGCAACAGTAGATTGAAATTCCTAGTTGGAAGTAGGAAATGATTACCATGGATTTTGTGACTAGACTATTCCATAACTTTAGAGGTCATGATTTAGTACAGGTTATAGTAGATCGAATGATTAACTCTCACTTTCTTCTGGTGAAAAACACCTATGGCATCTAGCAGGACTTCAATTTTTTCTGATGAAATAGTCAAACTCCATGGGGTTCTAGTGTCCATCATCTCAAATTATGGTACCCAGTTACATCCCATTTTTTGTGAACTTTCTAGCATAGTTAAGAAAATTGGACTACACTAGCAATTAACTAGTTAAACTAGGAGTCGGTTACCAATTTAGTCTAGCTTTAGCACAAAAATAAATCTAAAGATTGGTCAACAATGGTGTAAATCAATAAAATGGTTGAACCTGGACCAATACATTAAATTGACTAGTTTAATTTTTTTCAAAATATTTTTGACTTTCTATGATTTTCAACCTAATTAAGGATCATGCAATTAATGCCATGGGACCAATGTATGAATGGGCTCAACAATAACTATCAGCAAGTGGCCTACCTTTCATAACAAAAAACTTGACTTTCTCTTATGCTATATTCAATTTGGGACTTGTAACTAAAGAGGATGGATGTGTTCACATTGTAAGTCTGTAATCGAGGTGTGTCTTCAAGTGTTTGTGCATCTAACTTAATTTTTATGCACATCTTGTTTTGTATACTCTCCTTCTATTTCTTTCTCTCTACAAAATGACCTTTCTTAAATAACATTTAAAAAGGACTTCTAAGGGATGATGATCATAGAGGATGTAATTATTTCAACCATGATTTCATTGGTATGTACATATATATATGTGCGTGTGTGTAATATCCAGTTAAACTTGATAGAATAAGTTGAACGATTAAACTTTTTGATCCGATTTCTCATCTAGTTCAATGTTAAACCTAATTTTCGTAACCTTACTTTTCAACAAGCTATGGGGACCTAGCTAGATCTTAGCAATCAATTATCATACTAAAGAACAATCCAAACTACTAAAGACATGCTAAGAACTTGTGTTTTGGATTTTGTGGATCACCAGGATAACTACTTGCCCTTGATAGAGTCTTATCACAACAATAGTTACCAAGCTAGTATCCAAATAGGGTTTTGAGGCTCTCTATGGGACACATTATAGATCACCCATTGATTGGTTCAATATTGATGAAGACAAACTCTTTAGATTTGGTCCAAGATTCCTTAGAGAAAGTTTTCATCATCAAAGAAAGGCTTTTGGCATCTCATAGTAGACATAAGGCTTACACTAACCATCGAAGGTAAAATCTTGAATACTCTAGGAAATCATGTTTTCCTAAATGTATCCCCCATATAATATGTAATGCAGGTTGGAAAGAATGGGAAGCTTAGTCCTTACTACACCAGGCCATTTGAGATCATGGACTGGATCGAAGAAGTACCTTATCACATAACACTTCTACAAGAATTGGCCATGATCCATTTGATATTCCTTGTGTCAATGCTAAGTACCTACCCGATCCGTCTCATGTGCTTGAACCCCTGATAGTACAAATAGACAAGAATGAATTATATAAGGAGGAACTAATGACCATTGTTGACCACCAAGTGAGGAAACTCCATTCAAAGGAGATTTCATCAGTAAAGGTAGTTTGAAGGAATCATTGGTCAAAAAGCAATAAGGGAAGCTGAGGACCACAAGTATTTGCACTTGTTCGACTATTGAGGCAAAAGTGCTTTTGTTTATTTTAAAAATTCGGGAACCGAATTCTTTTAAGGGAAAATGGTAATACCTTGACCTTAGCTAAGAACAAAGCATGTCAATCCATAATCCTAGAGATAGTTGGGAAGGGTCTAAAGTGTAACATCTTGATTTTTTTGTCGATACTAATTACCATGATACCCTTATGGTGATTAAGCTTGTGTGAGGTGATGACTAGCCTTAATCATCATTAATTGACTTTATTCTATGTGATTGCATTATGTTTGGTTGATATGTAATGTGAATTAGGCTTGAGAAGGTTGATTAGCCTTTAATTAGCATTAATTAATCTAATTGATGTTAATTAAGGATAATTAAACTTTATTAAGATTTAATTATCTTAATTAATTAATCATGAGTTCTTAATGATTAAGAATGCATAATTTACCATAATCAAGATTAATCAACTAAAGGGACAAGTAAAAAACATGATGATGTCACTAAAGTAAAAGTAAGAAAGAAAAATGTTTTTTGTACAATCTTATCCCTTGTTTTTAGGAAAAAAGTCTTTGTTTACATACAAAATGTTTTATGACACACACTAAAATAACATTAGTTTGAGAAGTTTGAATTTAAATATTTTTTATGTAGATAGTTTCTATAGAGAGAAAAAAATAAAAAGAACACACTTAACCTAATCTCTCTTCTATAACCAGGACCCTACAAATAATTTTTTTTCCTAACACCCCATCTCTTTAAAAATAAAGAAAACCCTCACTTCTTCCTCCTTCCATCTTCGTCATCGACCAACTTCTTCCTCTATTCCTTTCAAAATCCAAACACCATGAGTGTGGGTTACAATCTTTAACCCACATTCTCAAACAAACACACAAACCCCAATCCATTCAAATAGCCAACAACTCCTCCTCTTGATAGCAAATTTGGCCTAGGGCATAGAAGGAGCAAAGATAAGCTTTTTGTTTGGTTTTCACTTATTTGAGCATCCAAGAACCTACTCCCATATTGTTCTTCACTTTAGGTAGGGATTTTGTGCCTTATGCTCTCTATTTGTTCACTTTGTCATGCCTTAAACCTGAGCCAAATGTGAAAACCGAATTTGTGATGTATTGCTTCATGAAATATGTTGGAGTTAGTATCTATTGCAATGTTTGATTGTTATTGTTGATGAAAATAAATTTTTGGAAGCCCTTTGTGATGTGCATTTTTATCCATGTGCTTGTTAGCCATTTTACGCCATATTTTGTGATCTTTTGTGTGAGATTTGGATGACATTTAAGTGATTGGTCTATGTATGTATATGTCCCTTTGTTTGTGATGCATAAAAACATGAAAATATGACTTTGGAGGTATGTTTTGTGGTGTAGAGCTTTCCACACAAAAATTGACTATAATGCATACCATGTGTTTGATAAAATTTCTAAATAAGGCTAAGTGTTGATTTTTGGATTTGAGAAAAATTAGAAAAGTATCTGTGAGAAGAGAGAGAGAGAGTATGTGTGTGTGTGTGTGTGTGTTTTTTTCAGCCAAGAGACCTAATTTGTAGCCTTGTTTATGGCTTCAAACGTTGGGGTTGGATGGGATTTGCTTGGTGTTGAAATAAGAATAATGATGAAGGTGGAATGAGATTTTAGAAGAGAAAGTGTCATGTCTTTTAAAGCTAAGATTATTTGAAAATAATTAATTATAAAGTTAGTATGTTATAGAGAAGATGGATAAGTTTGCTGGTCGATGAATGTAAATTGCAACTTCGCTTAGTCTTCTATTAGGGGATTTGTGTAAATGGAAATGTTATGGTAAATTAAGTTACCTATGTTCAATTGAAACATGTGGCATGAGACTAGTGAAGAAGATTAGGTTGGAAAATGATTCTAAAGTGTATCTATGTGATGAATTGGCTTTACTCTATCATGCTAGAACTTAATTATTGATATGATTTGGGATGATTTATGTTGATTAGGAAGCTTTTAGGATCACTTTACTAAGTAATGAAACTTGTTGAAATTCAGTTTTAAGCCCTGGCAGCAACTTTGTATGAATTTTTAAAATTACTTAAAAATAATATTAAGATGTAGCTAACATGTGGAATTACTTTTATGAATTTTTCTATGGGCAAGCATGATCATTTACTACTCCAAAAATGGCAAACCAAGGCTATCTCTATAGTATTATGCACTTGTTTTCCACAAGCTGTAAATTTTCCTATTTTTGTTACCCTATCAAATAATGGAATTTGGAGCTGAAGTTTTAATAGGTTGTCATGAACATCTTGAATGTTTCCCCTAGGTTGTTGTGAAAAGTTCTAGGTTGGTTTTCTATGGTTTAAAATTCACAAAATTTGGTTCTGTGCTAGGAAATGTGTCCTAAACACTAAAGTTGTACAAGTTTGAAAACCTATCTAATACATTGTTTTTTATCCAAATTTTCTACACATGAACCCTAACATGTTGAGGTATTTCCATAATTTTTTAGTAGAGCCTTATCATGATGTTTACTAACTTTTGTAGATTTATTTTTGTGATTGAATTTCTAAGAAGTTGCAACCTTAGTTGCACTAATGGTTCAAATGATGTACAAGTGGTGTTATTTGTTATGTTTTGCATAATTAAGTGTGATCGGAATGATTGATGATGTGCATGCCTTGAATGAGACATGATGATTAATATGGCCATGAGGACCCTAGGTGCATGTATAATGAGATATGTGAACTTCTAAGACTTTAGTATTGAAAGTGGAAAATGCACGCCTTATGTCTCATAATTATGCATGAGATTTCACATACATACATTTTGTCTCATAACTTTACAAGAGATTTCATATGTGTGCTTCATGTTTCATAAATGTGCATAAGGTTTCCTAATTATGCTCTATGTTACATAATAATGCATGAGGTTTTTCAATGTCAAGTGTTCATGGAATGAAAAGTATCTTCAGAAAGAAAGCTAATGATATTCATTTGACATGAGTAAATGCATGTGCATGAAAGATTGATGATGAAGAGAAAAAGAAAGTAAATGAACCCCTCTATCCCATTTTAAATCTAACGACAACTAGTTAGGTTAGGCTCATCCTAGGCGATCAGTTAGTTTGGAGTTTTGGGGACCAACAAAAATTTCTGAGGAAGTGATGCGTGTGGCTTTTAGTAACTATGAGAGAAGATGGTATATCTATGCAAAGTATTAAGATATTTAAAGATTGAGAAAAGCTAAATAGCAATGATCAATGTATGCATGTGCATGAGCATCTTCTGTGAATTATTTGTTTATGTGGTATGAGGTGTTTAATGATTTGTATTGCATAATACCATGTGCATTTATTCAGGAATTTGGTTGCATCATGATTATAAAGTAGCACACATCCATGCATAAAGACTATGTATAAAAGCAATGTTCACTTCAAACCAGAATTCTTTAAACTTAAAATGAACTTGAGGTATAAACACTTTTCCTAAATACACTAAAGAGGGTAAGGATGACTAAGATCACACCCATATGTTTTAACCCTATTGAGAAATCTAGTATTTCTCACCCTTATTTTGTGTCGTCTTTAGAGGAAGTTGAGGATGAGATCGTGCAACTACAGGATTAGATGATGCATTGAGCTAGCTATTGGATGCCTGTTTTTAATTATTCTTCATTATATTTAGCTTATACACTTTCTGTTCATAGATTATATTTATGTATGTGCATTCAATGAGTGATCAAGAGGTTGGACTGGTTTACTATGCTTGTTAAATATCTTATTTAAATACTTTATGTGGTGTATGTATTCAGATTAATTAGATGTATGATGCTTCTATATTATGACCAAGGTATGCTTTTATGGATAATGAATCTTTAACATGTATGAATGAATTATGTATGCTTTTAATTCCTTGATATTTCTGAGTAACAAGTGTCAATAGTTTATCATGCCTAACGCACAAAGGCTCAAGTTTTAGTTAAACATTTAAAAAAATTTGGTACACTTATTTTCTGTATATCTTATTTTAAAAGCAAAAATTTATGAGACTAGAATGTTATGACTAACAGTTAACCTTAACATGATTGAAGCATAAAATGGTTAAAATTTAGGGTATTACATAAATGGTAAGGAAATAACATCATTGTTAGACATTTCATGCATGCTATAGCATGCCTCATTCACGCTATAATGTGAAATACATTACCTTGCCCATTTCTATTCCAACAAACCCACTATAGTATGAACACATTCCTATTCAGGAACCAGGCTACAATGCATCATCAATGTGCTACAACATCAATTGAGGAATAAAAAAAAATGTGATATAGTGGATCTCCAACATGCTATAGCGTCCATTGGACAAGATTTTATATCAAAGGAAAGGATCAAAACTCATTCTTGCATCTTAATTTCCCTCTCTAAGTGTCCAAAAGCCCTTATACTTTCTCTTAAAATTTGAACCCTTGCACCAAAATCTAAACAATCTCAACCTCAATCACCATTTCATCAAAATCCACCTTAATTAACACTCTCAAACACATTTTCACATCTCTAATATTTCATTTTTCATCTCATTTGTAGGATTATGACTTGAAAGGGTGTCAAGGAGAACACCCTTTGTTCCAAATCTTCTCTACCCATCAAGGTAAGGTTCTCAACACCCTTTTCTTCCTTCCTTTTTGGCTTTCATGCTCAAGGTGGGAATTTTTGGACATTTGAGGAATATAGGGCTTGAAATTAGGAGTTTTTATGCCTCTGAATTATATGTTAATAATCCTTATATTATATAGCTAACAAAAATCAGTTTTGTTGTGTTTATGATGCTAGATTGTCCCAATGATCCATAGATTTCATTTGGTGCTTGTTGGAAATCAACTTCTACTTGCCAGGTTAAGTCCTGAGTAGACATGGTGCTCATAGTCAATTGTATTGCTTGTTAAGTGAATTATGTGTAACATATATGTATTATGTGATGTTTATTATATGTTTATATTTTGAATCATGTGATTATTGAATTACGATAAAATGCAACTAGGATAGAAAATATAATAAAAAAGGACAATTGTAACACCCTAATAATTAACCCAATACGCCTAGGTCGTATCTGATTAATTACTAGACTTTACTCTTTGCTTCAGTTCCTTAATCATGCTTTGAAAATACTTAGTGAAATTACGAGCCATTTTTTTTAAACATAATTGAAAACGTGAGCCGCATAACATGAACGATAATCGGATAAAGCAGAAATGAATAGACATATCATGAAGAACACATCATATTGGCTCCATCATATGACATCCATAATTACATTTCACATAGATATTTTGCCTACCAACAGAGTTAAGCTAGATGTAGGCAATCGAACAAAACATAAATAATATATGGATGGACAAACATCTATTAACGGCACCTATTTATAACACTTCAGATAGGAATAGATATCCAAGTTCACGCTCAAGGTCTAGCAATATGTTCCTCAAGGATAATAAGCTGGTTCATGAGATCACGTGCATCTACCAGGTGAGAGCATCAACGAGAATCACGAACATCACCATCACTTTCTGAAGACGAGGATGGAAAAGAAAGAGGGAATGAGAAACTTATAAAAGAATCTCAGGAGGGTACTCACCTCATATGCATCGTGTCATCATCATCGTCCCCAGAAACCTCGGGTTTCATTATGAAAATGTGAGCATGCTAAGATTCATTTATTTAGTTCGGAAATATACTTTACCGAGGTCCGTTCATTTTAATCATGCGTCTTATAATGCATCATAAACTTAGCATGTCATGTTTATAATGAACTTTTCCTTTCATATATAATAACATAATTATGCATAAGACCACATCACATTCCTCATCATCATATCATAAATACTATGCATAGAAGAATATCATATTTCTCATCATTATCTCATAAATACTATGCATAGAAGAACATCATAATCACATAATACGTTACTTAGTTCCTTAGGTGACTTAAAGTTACTTTCATCATCATTTTCCTGGGCCACCCTATACTCCACCCTTTTGGGAGTAATCTAGGTTATGAGCTCATACCTTACTAGTCGTCACTAGCATATACTTATCCCTTTTGATAAGTTAAAATCCTGACTCTACCCTTTTGAGAGAACGGTTTAGGGGGCAAGAATCACCTTTTCACCACCTATAGTCTGATGGGTCCAAAGGATCATTTCCTCATAAGTTTAAGTCACCATTAAGTCTTTGCATGTTATATCATAATACAACTCTCAATTCATAATCATTAGGATGCATAAACATTCTCATTGTTTGCAACAGCAACTATAACATGCAAACCATGAAGTTATTCAATGAAATCAAATACTTAATAAGCATCAAATTACTACATAGACTTATCATTTCAAACATCAAAGAGGCATCATCATAAATTCTCACCGAAAAGCTCCCTTAAACAACCGCAACTTTAGAATCAGGTGACCTCAATCATTATCTTACTTTCTTATGCATCTAAGGCATTCATTATCATTATTACCCTTAATTATAACCTTCAAGTACATTATTAAACCACATGGGACAGCATAGGTGGTAGGTTATATTTAAGGCTTTACGTGTGCTAGAAGTTGCATCTTTAACCCTTTCTTATTACCGGCTTTCCCTATGATGCTAAAATTAATTACTAAACCAATTATGAATCATTTTCACTTATCTAGACATAATAAAATCTGATTCTTATAGCTTTTAAGGGTTCTGGACAGAATGTATAAATTTCATTCTCTAGAGTCCTAGAAATCTTGCTTTTACGATTTACTAGGAAGCTAGTTTTATCTCTAACATGCATAGAATTATTCCTTTAGCAATAAACCATAATTATCACAACTTCAAACATATTAAACCATCATCATACAGTAGTACTAAACTCAGATTAGTGGCTGAATCATGAACCTCATATAATTGCTTAAAGTCACATTTCAAGTACACATGTGATATTAGTTTACCGTAAAATATTTGCAAAACCTTAAAACTCCTTTAGAAACTAATTCTTTTTGTTAAACTTGAAAGAAATCATAGGACTTTAGGCCTTCCTTAATCATGAGGCCGATTTATACATTGAAAGAATGTTCATGATTAAAATTTTCACTTAAGATAAAAGGAGCAAGTCTTGAGCTTTAGAGATTTAGGTGATAACTAAAATCATAAACATAATATGCAAATCCCTTTCTTTATCTTTAAGATTTAAGGTGATGACTTGGAAATTAAACATGATATGCAAGACTTGAAATTTAAACATGATGCAAGAAACTGGAGCGGTGGTAGTCCGCACTGACCAGTGGAGGGAGAAAGAATCTTAACAAAAGAAAATAAGAAGGAGCGTAGTCCGCTGACCGTGAAGAGAGAAGAGAATTCTTATTACATCTTATTAAGCTCCGAACTCAAGACTTCTTAAAGAATAAATTCTTTGACTCCAATAATCTTAAGGAAATTGAAAGTGAGCTTTAGAGTTCTTATTACCATGGTTCCAACTTTGCTTGTGATACTTGGGCAAGTCTTTGAGCTCTAGGATTCTTAGGTGATGACATAAAATAAACATGTCATGCGTTGATTCTTTTAGCCATTATAAAATAAAGTGAGAGCATAAAATAAATATGAGATGCAACCTTTTATTATCTTTAGAGATTAAGTGACAACTTGAAACATAAACATGAAATGCAAGCTTGGAAATTTAAACATGAGAATGCAAGTTCATTTATTCATTCTTGAGAATTTAGTGATGACATAGAAAGTAAACATGGTTATGCAAGGCATAAACTTAAACATGGATGCAAGTTCATTTTATTTCTTTACTAGAGCTCCTCCAAGACTTTAGAGAAATATAAATTCAACCCAATATATCTTAGCAAGACAAAGTGAAAAATACATCTTTCAAGTTCTAAACTCAAGATCTTTATTTTTACATCATAAAAACATCATTCTTTAAAGTTTTGCATCAAGTGGAATTTTCAAGCTTTAGAGGCCTAACTTGTGATGGATTTACAACCAACACTCAAGGTCCTCATCATCAAGCTATCATCATATTCCCATATAGGCCTTATGGCCGAAATGTTCAAAGGAAAAGAAAGAAGAAAACCAAATGGAAAAGCTAAAGAAAGTCCATGAAATCATCATTTTGAACCAAGAACAACACTTAGCAAAGCATAGAAATAAGCTTAAAGACAACTCCCTACCTAATTTTATTTGAAGGAAAGGAAAAGAACTTGGTTTCCTTGAGTGAAATGAAAGAAAATCTCTTTGAGAAATGGGAGAAGAAGTTTCAGCCAAGAGGAGGAAGAAAGAAAGCTTTTGGTGCTTCTAAAAACTAGAATTGTGTAAGTTATGAACTAAGGCCTCTAACACTCCTTCAAGCATGCCTATTTATAGAGATTTTAAGGCTCATAAATGGACAAAGGGAGGAGGAAATCTGACCAAATTTGAGGAGGAAACAAGGAAGAAAAATCATCTTGTTTGGTGGCTTAAAACATGGAATCATGTTTTCATGGTTCCTTGTTTTCATACCTTGGTTTTTGTGCATTCTTTGACAAATTTTCTGATGCATTATGGACCAAAATTTCATGCATTACAGCCCAAGGAGGATAAAATTTGTGTGTTCCATGTATTATGTAGGTGTAGGTAGGTATATTTGCAAATTAGAGAATTTACAATTAAGGGCTTAGGTGAATTAGTAAGCAATTTGAGTGTTTTTAAGCAATTTTAAGTTCTAATCAATCTAAATAAATAATTTTGACTCTAGATTAATAATTAGAATCTAATAACCTTTAATTTGAGCCTAATATTGCTTATGTTTTGCTATACGAATCAAAAATCTCAAAATTCGCAAAACTACAAGAGAGGGACAAAATGGTCATTTTACTTAAAAATTGCCCGAGACCACCCGAGCTTAACTAATGGTTAATCATAGCTTAAAAACATGTTTTAAAACATTTTAGTGAGGTTTGGGCTTAGTCGGCAATCCAAGTTAAAAAGCATGGGTGTTTTGGTCATTTCGCGTCGAAGCTCAAAATTAGGATTCTTCTCCTCTATTAACACACATAACACAAACAATCCCTTATTAACATCAAAACATCCCCTTGAGGATGGGTGGGGCCCACGATCCTCTTTTCTGAGTAAAATAACCTCAGAGGCATTTTGGTCATTTTACACGTACAGAAAATCGGGTTTGCAACTCTCGCACGAATTGCTCCTATCCTTTCTTCTAATGTTATATTCCTTTATTAAGGATTGCGGTCTCAAATTATATAAAAATTACCTAGGGTAATTCGGTAATTTCTAAAAACAGTAAAATTCCTGTTACAACAATGCTATTCATAATGGATTTGGGATCTCATGGTGGGTTAGAATCTAGAATGATGCCATGCCTAGTGAGCCAGGCTCTTAGAATGTTTAAAAATACAAAAGAAAAGAACATAAATAAATATGGAATGTATGATCACACTTACATATTCGCCTTTGTATATATACATATTAACTGATTTATTTGGGCTATGGGTGTATTGTCTCTCATTGAGTTACAAAACTCACCCCTCTTTTCCTTTCGTTTTCAGATATAGGTGCATCTTAGGATACTAATACTCAACTTCTTGTTAGAGTTCGCTCTAGAGTTGTTAAGCTCTCCTAGTCTAAAGGCCAGACACATTGCGTTATAGCTTTTGTGTTTTCTCTATAATGCATAAGTAGGAAATCCCTGGTATCAGTCTAAGTTCATGTGTGTGTTTAGATTATGTCAAGTTGGTGAGGTAATTATGTGGTTATTGTTTCCATTAGTTTCAAGACATGTTTATGTTTTATATTGATTTACGACTTTTATCATTTGATTAAGGTCTAGATATTATAAGGGAAATTATGCTCATGTTTTGTGTATGGCAGACATGACTTGTCCTCCTTAGGAGATGTCAAATTTTTAAAGGAGGTTTTTCCAGATTTTATGTATGCATAATATATTAAGCTTGGATAGAGAATGTATCCTATATGCCCAGGTCAAGGTCAAGATTAAGTTGTGGCAAAATTTAATTGAAAGAATAATTGTAAGCAACCAAAAACTTCAATAAAACTTACTTCTAATCATACAAGCATAAAAGAAGACTCACATATTTATTTGACTATATTTTATTTTATTTTATTTGTGATAGAATTAGTTTGGGAAAATTAAATGACATAAGAATTGGTGAAGAAATGTCATTTTAATATATTTTGACTTGTGAAGTAAGTTCTTATAATTAAAAACCTATATAAATACTTTTGCTTCTTTTTTTATGTTATACCCTATTATTAATAATTAATACAAAATGACATCATATAGCAAACAAAATTTTATCAATAAAAGTAATTAAAATTTAATGAAATAATTAATAACTTCTTAAAATAATATTATGCTTAATTTTTAGGATAATATCATATTTAATGATTAATCATATCATCAACTTATGGATAACTATTTTATTGATTTTACTATATGAACTTATGGATGTGTAGTGTGGTGCCATGATGTCCATTTGATCTTAATTATGTGTTAATTGAGGTTAATTAAGAATAATTAAGCTTAATTAAGAATTAGTTACCTTAATTAATTAATTAATGAATAATTAATCATCCATAATTAATTGTAGCTTCCTAGTAATCTAAATGCATGATTGTGTCATTAGTTTGGTTTAATTAATTTTCAAGAACTAATTGTGAAGTATGTGAAAATTTGAATTCCTTCCATGTGAAATTCAAATCTTAAAATTTAAAGTTCCTTCTTAACTTTAAAACTCCAAGATGCATGAATTAAATAATGTTTGCTTGAAATTAAAGTTGTATGGGAATAATATTTTAATGGGTAGTGTTTGATAATTATTTTAAATTATTGTGTGTGAAATTCCTAAACTGCCCCACTAATACACACCTAATTACCCATTTACCCCCATTTTACACTTATACCCTTGCCTTTACAAAAGAAAAAAAAAAGGGAAAACCTTAGCCCACTAAAACTCCTAACCCATGGCCACCTTGCTCTCTCACCCTTTCATTTTCTTTTCTTTTTTCTTTTCAAGTATGCACCTACACCATTCTTCATTCATCTTCTTCCCCTATCCTCTACCTCACCTTTATTCACTCCATAAAATCCAAACCACAACAACAACATCTACACCTCCATATCAACCTCCATCCATTACCACTTGAAAGGCTTATTTCTTCCCTATTTTTATGCTTTACAAAGGAGATTTTGCTTCTTCTCCCTAACAAGTCTCAAGGAGCTCTATTTCCTTTGTGCTTCAAGTGATGGAGGTTTTGGTTTCTAAAAATCTTTCTTTTCCATGTTGTTATTTGGTCCTCTTGGCATGTTTGGATATGCTACTATTTTTTCAAGGATCTAAATATGAAAATTAAGTGTTTGGAGTGGGTTTTGTGCTCATTAACTTGGTTTAAAGGTATATACATGAGTTTTAAACTTTGATTTTCTCCTTTTAAAATTTGACCTAATGGTTTTCTTGGGGTTTGGGGTTGTGGTTTGTTTGATTTTTGAGTGAAAAGTGTAGAAAAAATTATTTGGGTAAGTTTATGTTGTGTTGTTTGGAATGTTGTTAGAACATGAAAAAGATTTATTTTGGCCTCCAATGGTCTCCATTAAATTCAGCAAGTCGTAGGGTATGTTGGGATTGCGGGTTTTGCTTTGTTTTCCTTAGGAAATTTATCACAAATGAGTTTGATTCATGGACTAAATTCTTGTGTTTAGTTGTAGTGTGCTGAAAATTGGTTGGAGTATTATGTTTGAATGGATTTTGTTTTTAACAATGGATTTTTGGGAGTGCTTGGGTTTGGTTTGATTACTCATACTAATTATGCTTAAAAGAGGTTAAAATGGTTGAAGGAGCCTTATTGAGATGCTTGGAGTTGCTGGAAAATATTCATAGCACCTTTCTTTTATACAAAGTGGTAGTTTTTTATGGGACCATGGGGTTAGGGATTTTCACTATCAAGTTTTAATGATTGGATCTTTATCCTAACATGTGTGAATGGTGCCCCAATGTGTTTAAATGGTTATGTGACATAGATATTATGTGATAAGTGAGGGCTTCTAAGGATTATGAGGCATAACTTAACTCATGCTAATGTGAAGTAAGGTTTGGAGTGTTAGAATGAGTAAAGAATATGACACATGGGCCTTAGAGCTTAAGCCATGATGACTATGTAAAGGTTTAAGTTTTAGCATTTAAACTTGAGAATGTGAATACTATTTATTCCATAACTATGCATGAAACTTCATGTACATGCTTTATGTTTGATTTTTAAGCTATGTGATTTCATTTTGCTTGCATCTCATGACATGAAAGTTTAAGAAATTAAGGAAAGTAAAGTATTATTCCTCTAGATTTCCCTACATCAAATTTAGCAACAACTAGTTAAGTTGACCTTATTCTATGCAACAGGTGATTAGTAGTTTGGAGACCATGTCATATCGTCCGAGTAGTTTTGTGGTTAGTTTAAGGTGACTATGATATAGGAAAAAAAACTTATAAAGTGTGTCATTTAAAAGAATTATGCAGGAGATGTGTGATATGATATGCAATCCTTTGTCATTAAGTATGAATCCATGTTATGGTCATTAAATGCTTGTCCTTGTTACACATCTCTATTTCCGTCATTAATTTATAAGTTTTGCATAAATATTAATAGACACGTCACTTTAGGAAACTACATGTGCGAACTTATTAAATGAACCTTAGCATTGCCAACTTGTTTCATAAATAAATCAACGTGACCTGAGGGCGACAACGATGACATTTAATTGCTTTCTTAAATCTATTGAGTTTCCTTTGGATACTCACTAACGCCAATTTCTATGCACTAATTACTTTGGTTAGCTGATGGATAATTAGTCATTCATAATTAATTTAGCATCTCAGGAAATTGGTTTCTCTCCATGTGTTTCTTTGAAATTTAAACTCCAAAATGGATGAATTAAATAATCTTTTTTTGGAATTATATGTGTGTAAAAATAATATTTTAATGGGTATTTCATGTTTATTTTAGTGATTTTGTGTGTGAAATCCCTAAGCTATCCTCATTTGCATACACTAAATTGTCAAACTACCCTTCACACACACACACACCCACACCCTCACAAAAGAAAAAAAAAAAAAGAAACCCAAACCCCATTTTTTCACACACACATACACTTCACAATTTCATTTTTTCCCTTTTCTTCCTTCTTCCTTTCCTTCTTCCATTTCTCCATCTTTTTTTTCCTTTTGTTTTTCCTTTCACCTTTCTTATTCACCACTATCTTTCCAAGACACAA
Organism: Dalbergia oliveri; assembly: GCA_030441495.1. Classification (NCBI taxonomy): domain Eukaryota; kingdom Viridiplantae; phylum Streptophyta; class Magnoliopsida; order Fabales; family Fabaceae; genus Dalbergia; species Dalbergia oliveri. Next base: position 12,606,132 of record JAMLFY010000007.1, read on the forward strand.
TCCCACCAATCTTTCCCCCACCAAACACCATACTATCCCTCCATTTTCACATCTCAAAAGCTCACTTCCTTCCTCCATTGAAACCCCTAATCCATGGCCATTTTGGAGCTAGGAGGAGAAGATTTTCTCCTCCATTCAATTTGTGAGAACTTTGTGCTTAATCTTCTCATTCTTCATAGTTGGCAGGGTTTGGTTTTCCCTTTCCCTTACATTTTTTTCTTTTGTTAAATGTTAAAGCCCTAATACTTGTGGTTGTTATGAATGTTGGAATGTTGTTGAAAAATAATCTTTGTTTTCCCCTCCCCAAGAAGTATTCTTGGGTTGGTAATTGGGGACCATTTTACATCATACTTTGTTTGAGTTTTGGGTGTGATTTTGAGGAAATTTGAATGTTGGGTGTATATATATATATATGTATACCCTTGTTTTTTATGCATGAGAGCTTGAAAATGTAACTTTATGTGGGGTGTTTGAATGTGTGAAATAGGATGCATGAAAATGAGTAAATATGCATACCATGTGTTTGATAAAATGTCTAAATGAAAGTAAATGTTGTTTGGGGTTGAGTTTTTGCATATTTGTTGGATTGGTAGTTAGTTTGATGCAAAGCTAATATTTACAAAAGTATAAATCTATGTTAATGAGGTAATCTTGGAAGTTATATCATGTAAATTTGGTTGTGTTGAATAAGTCCACTTTACCATGTTTTTTTGATGCTTTGGGTTGGATTTTCATAAAAATTAAGTGTTTGATCTATATATATGTAATCCCTTGTTTTTAATGCATAAAAACTTAGAAATATGACTTTTGGTAATGTTTTGGGAGGGGAGCAACCTCATGCACGAAAATTGCTTTTATACATGTTATTTGTTTGATAAAATGTCTAAATGAAACTAGGAATTAGAATTAAGACATAAAGATTAAGGGTCGATTTATTTCTAGAGAGGGGCTGACACTAAATCATTTTGAGGACCAATGACGATTAGGCATTGATTTTCTTTATAAGTGCACATGAGGGTTTCAGTGTCAATTTGTTTAACGCCCTGTACGAGGGTAGGAGTGATCGCTAGTGCAAGGAGGCAGACAGGAGACCTTTGGCAAGGCCTCTAAATAGAATAGTACATGAATGAATCGATTACACACCAGAATGAGAGGGATCATGTGGCTATATAGGTATGGGACTATACAGTTGAGAATAACTTATATGAATTGATTGGTACTACCTATGCCAACAAAGATGCATCTTCTTTCGGAGCCCATCACGAAGAACTCTATAGTTAAGTGTGCTTAACTTGGAGCAATTTTGGGATGGGAGACCTCTTAGGAAGTTTTCTAGGAAGCTTGTGAGTGAGGACAAAGCACATTGAAAAGACCCGTGTTGGTTTGTGGGGATAGTTGTCAATCTATAAAGCAACAGGGATGTTACAGTTTCATTAAGGAATCAATGATGACCGGTTAAGCATGAGCTCATAACTTTTAAAATGTCTAAACCAAGATTAAACGAAGGAAAGAATAGTAAGATCTATAGGAACAATATAGAAACACGAAAGTTATGAGGTAGCTAGAACCAAAGAAAAGACTTTAACTATAATGTAGTTGGTGACTTGCACTAGGATAGCCATTTATGCATGCTTGTGACATTTAATGGGTAAGTCTAGTCCTTTTTCCATGCATGCATGTCTATTTCATTATGCTAGCAAAGTTCTTTCATGCATGCATATCTATTTAATTATACTAGTAAAGTTCTTTCATGCATGCATGTACATCTCATGGCAAGACCATACTAAAAGACACCTCTACCTTGGTAAAGAATGGTTGCGAAATCCTAAAATTGAACCTTATTATTGTATACTAATGATTTCAAAGGAAACCAAGGTAGACTAGAGATGTTTATGATGTCATCTTATTTGCATGTGCCCTACTGAGATTTCAATTAATTTCTCACCTTTTTCCCTTTTTTTTCCATATTATCTCTAGGTGAACAGGTAGATCTTGATGTAGAGACTTAGCTACTAGAGTATTGTTGCTTTTGTTTTGCTTGGAGATTGTGCTATATCATTTGATCTCATTTGATATTTTGAAATCTTTGAGTTATTTTTCTCTATGCTTATGCAATTATGCTATCTTTTTTTTTTTTTTTTTGAGTTTGGAACTTGGATCTTTTTGTATTTGGATTTATGAGACCCCTTATTTCTTTGATGTTTTGTATTTTGTGGCCTAAGACCATGACTTAGTATTCTCTTAGCTATTTTGACCCATGTGGTCACTTGTCTTCTGATATTACATTACTATGTTTATGTTATGGATTGAATGGCACTGTGTGCCTTATAATGATGATATGTGAGATCCTGGAATGTTGTATTTTGAACAACAGCTTAAGCTATGGATGATTGGTTATTATGTTTATGATTTTTTGTCTTACATGAGGCATGGTATTTATGTCGTTACCATGATTTTCATTAGAATTTTTAACATTTATGTCTAATATTGAAAAGCTCATGAAATAGGGTATGATTCCTTGGTATTAGTTTTTATGTGACTCGAGCACATAGAAATGAGTACTAGGGAGTTACACTAACCCTATTTTCTTTGTTTTTCCATGTTGCCTTTTGATGAGCCTAAGAGCACTGATGCATGAGATCCTTGAGTTGGATTGGGATTTTATCACATGCTTGGAGATTTGTATGCTATTTTATTGCCTATCTTTTATGCCTATGCTTGGAGATTTAGATGTTATTTTATTGCCAATCTTTCATTTCCTTTATGTGTTGAGATTTTCTATTATTATGGCTAACTGTATTAAGACCAGGCCTTAATACCAGCATTTGCTTAGGATTTCTTTGTCTTATGTTAGACTTGTTTTGTAATAGGTGTAGTAGTCCTCTATGGACCCATGCTATGTTGACCATGTTATGAAGTGTTGACCATGTTATGTGACGTTTAAGACTATGTGGATGAATTATGAAATGCTTGATAGTTATTTCCAAGAAATGTTATTATGTATATCTTTTGTTGTGTGCGAGAATATTTTACAAGTTATGTTATTCACAATTTTACGCTAACGAGTAAGCCTCTTGCCATTTTAAGTTTTTAAAAAAATTTACATTTTTTTCACTATAAGTATTTTAAATGAAAACTTAACACATGAAGTCAAAATGTAATTAATTAATAATTGGTTGATTATATCTTAAGGATAAGAAGCTAATTATTAGTGTGTTATATGCAACAGATATCATCACAACGTACACAATAAAAAAAGCACAATGTATATTGATAAATTTATACATTCATAAATAATATTAGGTTTATTTATTTTGTAGGTCCTTATACTTTTACTTAATTTTCAATTAGGTCCCTATAGTTTTAAAATTTGTAACTAGGGCGTATAATGTATAAGATTTTTCAATCAGGTCCTTGTAGTTATAAAAAATAGAATATTGCCAGATTATTCCATTTTCATCTCCCTTTTCACCTCTCATGGAAATAAAATATTCTATGAATATTGTATTTTTTATAATGGTGGGGACCTGATTGAAAAATCTCATATAGAATATGGACTTAATTACAAATTTTTAACAGGAGACCTAGAGAATAATTAAATCATAATATTAAGTAGATTAAAATGGGTTAAAAGCATTTTTTGCTTTTTTTGGTCATTTTCTCATTGGCCTGAGGGGCATTGATTTACTTACATTCATTGAATATGCAGTTACTAGCACAAAAGTGGCAAGAAGACCCCACTTTAATGGCCATGATCCTACAAGCCATCCAATAACTACACTCTGCCAAAAAAATAAATAAATAAAACAATAAGCCTCCTTTAACCTTGTTAACAACACCTATCTCTACATTAGAAAGCAAGGCATGTCAAAGAACAATAAAGACATTAACAACTAAACAAAGAAAATCCATAATAAAACTATTATCTAACTATTACATATAAAATCATTCATGTGCCTCTAACCATCAGTTTAAACTTTTGAGATTGTTCATGACATAGTATCAAAATCTCAATGATCAAAAGCTTGAAGGTTTGATCATGACTTAAGCTCACAAGAGGCATTTGCGTGAATAGGAATATAGTAGATATAAAACCATTTATATACCTCTATCTTTTGGCTTTAGTTTTTAAAAGAGATGGTTCATGATACTAACAACATTTATCTTGAACAATAAAAGTGAAACTACAAGCATCATCATGAAGACTACCCAATATCGACATGAACTACAAAATTTGTTTATCCATACTCACCATTAGGTTACTTTATACACTTAATTATTAAAAGATGAAAAATTAAATGCTAAAATATAGAGATTTTGATTTCATCGTCAGATTTCCTTTTCTTATAATTCACCATAACTTCCAAACAGAAGCTGAGAATTATGTTATATGTTCAACTCTATGGGACAAGTTTTAGACAATTCATCCAAATCAAAGGTAGGAAACAACAACTTTTATCTTTAAACATGTCTTGTACAAAATTCAATGGTAACAAATTGGGTGTCTACATGGTGTACAAGGTGAAAGTTGTAAAAACAACATTTCTCTAAAGCTAAATGGAACCCACAAAGACTAATCAAGACAAACAAGGAACCCAAAGCACATACAAATTTAACACCTATGGCAGTAAGGAACCAAAATAATAGTCTAACTAGGATACAAGTAGTGGAATAAACTCACGATAGATCAACCTGTATACTGGCTAGCTAAATCACATATTGTTTTATATGTATTCTTCAACAGTTGTGCTTCCTTCAACCTTACTCTTTCACACATGCAATTCAGCCATAGCCCTATTTAAACTTCTTCTATGTTCTCTTCCATTTAGATTAAATGCCACAGCCTCAAAGCCATATAAAAGTACAATCTCCTTAACCAATATATGTGTCTAAATTTGTTTAGGAAGCCCGTATTAAAGCAATGGGGCTTCTTACTTTGGAAAACAATAATATTCTAATTCCTTTCAAACCATAAAGTGCACACCACAACATAGAATAAAGACATCCACAATTTTTTTTCTTTTTTAAAATCCAAACAACCTTATACATTTCCTTGCATAAAAAATTTAATCACTAGAGAATCTTAATAGCAATTCTAACATTGTAGTATAAAATTAGTTGGAGACATACTAGTTTATCCTTGTCAATACATAAGGTTCAGTGTTTAACCTCAGGAGATATTCTTTTGTTATCTACAATAGTATATAAATATAGGATGGCATTTTGATGCAATAATAGTATAATTGAAATCCCCAAAATTTAACATAATTTAAATGATCTCCACTAAGAGTTGCATTACAAAAAAACAAAAGGGTTGTAAGAAAAGATATTCCTAAAAAATGTTTGTTGGCATGTGAAAAGCTTCCCACCATCATATTATAAATTTTTAGCACTCAAGCATGTGACATAAGTTCAATTACCTAATAATGAGGTAAATATACATGAAGTAACGTGTTATCTGTCTAACTTATCTTATTACACACATGAGAAAATTGTCCTATTCTAAGTCTTGCCACGAGTTTCTTACTTGAACTTCCTATTCGCGCTTCTATAGTCATCCTACATTGACAACATACACTATAAAATATCTCAAGGAATAATAAACAAGTCCCTCTCTATCTAATAACCAAAATCACTCCCGCTTATAAGGGAAGTCCTTGTTTTCTTCTCTCATCTACCTCTCTACCACTGAATTTCACTCTTCCAAATTGTGGAATACATACACGAAAAGTTGTAGTCAAAATTTAAAAATCAAGAGAATGGATAGAAAATCATGTGCATATTTAACATCTATTAGAAAACCATGAAGGATCTAATATTTTTCCAAGATCAAATATTTGTTTCAACATCAAGAAATAAAAATTTGGGGTTAAACAAATGGATGCAAACAAAGAAAATTCTTGAAATAAAAAAGAAAGAGTTTTGATTGAACAAAGGACAAAGTTTCCATAAACTCTAGCGATAGGAAATTATGTATAAAAAACATGAGAGTGGCTATTGCTACTCTTCTATATCTATTAACACTCCTATTTTGTTAAATTTTTATTTAATTTCACCATAGTATACCTTTTTTTTAATCATATGAAGAGTCAATGTAAGCTATTTATTAGCTATCATAATATTGTCAAAGTTACTGTTGTTAGTTTAAGTATTCATAAATTTAATATTTATCTATTTTTTTATTTTTAGATCATTAGTAGTTATAATAAGTATTTATAATTAATTTATTTAATATACTTATTTAAATGTAAATATTATTTTTATATTTTATTCAATAATTATCTAAATAATATAATATTGAGTACTTTTTGAAAAAAATAACAAATAAAATGAATGACAATAAAGATGTACTAATAAATTATGGTATTCACCTACATACATTATTTTGTGACATTTAGAGTTTATAAAATTTAAAATTCTTAAGTAAACAAATAATATCATGGTTCATTATTATTGACTAATAATTTGTACTATATTTTTTGTTTGTTATACATATTCTTAAAAATTAATATAATTTGATATATTAAAGTAATTATTGACCTACATCAGAAGAAGTTTAAAAAGGCTAATTTTTTAACCCTGCAACTGAAAAGTATAAAGGTCTAAAACATTTGCTTTCTATTAAATAACTTATACTTTACATATTTTTAAATAAATTTAAAAGTAAAATTAAAAACTATAGATTGGCCAGCATTATATTTATTGTTCAATATACTGTTCATGTAAAGCACACTAATTAAATTTATGACTAATTCAATGCATTAAATTATTTCAATTAATAATAGAGATTTCGAAAAAAAAATAGTAAAAAGTACGTGGTTGCTGATAAATCCTAATGTTATTTAATAGTTTTGAAAATTATATAAACAATAGATGTTAAAATACTAGTATGTGTGTCGTATATTATATGTATTTGTCTTTGTTGCTACTAATTTTTTCTTCTTATTCTATTTTGTTCGTAAAATGTCCAATACTAAATTGTCTAGATATCTCCTATTTTAAGAAAATTTTAAACAAAATAATTCGCTATATAAAAAAAAGAAGTGGCTATATTAAATATATAGTGTTATATAAAAATTAAAAATGAGATACATATTAAATATTTTAAAATAATTAAGTGAATTTTCAATCAAATTAACAACAATAAGTTTTAATAACATTACGATGACTAATAAATAATTTATAATTATTCATATAGCTAAGAATGAAAAAGGGCATTTTGGTGAAATTAAATAAAAAATTAATGCAATGGGAGCAGTAATAGATCATAGGAGTGGTAATATCCTCTAAGATGTATGTCAAAAATAGGTTGGACATTTTATTGTAAAGTTCACCATTTCCATATCACTGTAGTAAAACTAAAAATGTAAATAAATATTTCAGTAAACTTTCAACTTAGTCCAAAAGGAATATTATGCCGACAATTTGGTCCTAAAAAATTAAATCATGCTAATGGTCCCTTAAAAATTGAAAACTAGTAAAAGCTAGTCCCACCATTAATGGAATGACACACGTCATGTGTTATAACATTGTTGAGTCACATGAACTAATACATTAACATCCAAATGGTATCTTTTTGGAATGATTCCAAAAGTCACTTCCTATATTCAAGATTAAATCACTTCCCTTACATTATGTTTTGGGGCAAAAATAAACACTAAAACAATAATGTATTGTTCAAGAGATGTGAGTGTGATTCCAATATGTAACATGACATGCCACATCATTGACTTAATAAGCCACACATGTCAGGGCATTAACGTTTATTAGACAAATTTTATGGAAAAGGCTAACTTGTCCTAAGTTTCAATTCTTGAAGGACTACATGGGAATGATCTTTTTTTGGTGGACCAAACTATCCCTCATAATATTTTTTAGAGATTAAATTGGGTGTTTACTCTATATATTTTTTTATATCCAAATTTACGATTAAAGTTTATTTATTAAGTAAATGAAAATTAAGTGAGGGGACATGATAAACATCAAAGTTATTAAAAGTGATAATTCTTTATATGGTACCACAAATAAAAACGATGAATCAACAATGATAGCAATCCTTAAGGAATACTCCCGATGCCAGAGGATGATGTGGCTTGTTGATTTGCAAGAAAACATGTACCACAAATAAAAAATAAGACAACTCAAGGTTTGAAATTAGATTCACCTAATCGCATTCCTGGAATGATATTCCAAGGAAATGATTCCCAGGTATATTTAAAAAATTGTTTATTTAGCATTAAATATTCTGGGATTATTTGTTAAGATTCCAGGAATAAATTTAAAACTTGTTTGTTTATAATCTATATTCCTGAGAATATATGTCATAATTTCCAAAATGCTCTTAATACAATCATAAAGAGAAAGAAAAAAATCAAACAATTGAGGGATAGTTTAGTAATTGTACTTAATAATTGTGATTCCCAAGTCATGAGAATTCTTTTCCCCACCCTTCAACTTAGGAAGGAGATTTCATTAAATTATAGGAAAATCTTTTTCCATAGAATAATTAATACCCGAGAAAATTTTTGTAAAACTTGTAACAAATATAGGAACACATCATTCTCAACTATCTATTTTCAAATAATTAAATATACCCCAAAACAAATGCCCTTAAAGGTTGCATGTTTTCTAACTATATATCACGTGAAAAGAAAAATTGGCGAAAATACATGACAAATCTATGTATTAAACCAAAAATATCGTGACCAATTAAAAACATATGAATATCAAAATGTGACCAAAAGCAATCATATGTCTTTAATAGTGATTAAAATGTAACTAAAACACTCTTAGATGAGGTCAAACCCTATACCTCAAGATCTCAAGTCTCGTTAAACATGAAAATTTTTGGCAGGATGCTTTATTTATATTAATGAGTTCATTCCTTGTCTATTTCAACATCAACTAATTCATTCCAGGGCGTGAAACACCACATGCATAAGGTAGTGTCGCATATGAAATAGGGGAAAATTACAACATTAATAAAATATTTCAAAAAGTTACTTCATCTAAAGGAGAAAATATACTTTTTTCTAGGTACATCAACAACAAAACAAAGAAAAGAGCAGATAATACTCTAAATTGAATGTCATACGAGACAACATTGTAAAATGTGAAAATGAAAAGCTAATATCAACTAGTTATTTTACTTGTCAATTATATGGATTGTTTCGAACATTGATACAAGATTATAATCCTTTATTAGTGTGGCTCCAAGAAAAAAATAGTTATAATTTCATAATTTAAAGTGATTTTGATTTTACAAAATAATTGTCATTTCAACAAAATTTAACTAAAGACTTGAGCTTTGGTCTTTTCTCTATGACATTGAGTTGGTTACTAACACACACAAGTCTTGCTAGTAGATTGTATGAAAGTATGTATCTATAACTAGACTAGACAAATTCCATGCCTATTTCTTGACCCATGGTAGTAACTCGATGCTCTTATCTCTAACATAAACTCCTTTAGAAGGGTTTCACAATGAAAAGAAAGAAAGGTTTGATTGTGCTAATTAGGTTTTCTATTAAACCTTGAATATGGACTTGCCTTTTGTAACACCCTAACTTTTAACCTCATACACTCGAGTCGCATTTCAGTTAATTATTAGTCGTTACATCTTTGTTTCAGATTTGACTTATCTTTTAAAATACGAGTAAGGAAAATATGACTAAAATTTTTTTCTTTGAACTTAAAACTTAAATACAAGCCGCGTACGCATAGATATGAACTATTATATGTAATGTAACACCCTAATATTTAACCCAACACGCCTAGGACGTATTAAGATTAATTATTAGTTATTACTTCCTTTTTAAATTCATTTGAGAAATTACTTAGCGAAAATACAGGTAATTTTTTTTTTAAATGAATTACTATGCGTAAAACAAATTGCGAGCCACAACGTAAATAAAACGTAAAGCGGAAGAGTAAAATGAATCACATATCATAAACACAAATAAGGACAACTCAATCATAAGAACAATCATCATAATATTAGTCATAATAGTTTATTACATAACTGAAATGATAAGGTGAAGTCATACCCATACTAGTGGGCAGAGCTTGCAGGACATGTAAACATAAAATACAAGAAAATATATAAAACTAATACATGGGAAGGCCCTCCAAGATACTACCCACTAACAATAATCCTCCCCCCTATAAGACTATGGGAGAACGCTATCCTCTATGGGGAGATGTAACCCACACTGCCGAAGCTCCTCGATGTGGCCCATCGAAGAGGGGGCATGGGCATGCGGATCGTGGAGCGACATGGCCACCTCGGTGAGGGCGCCTCTGGGCTGACGTCATGCCACATCGGCCTCCCGAGACCGTGTCCTCGCTAATCCCCGGCGGCTAAAGGCACCGAAGGTGCGGAATCCTCCGATAAGGATCAGCCTGAATCCTCCGACAAGTCCCTCCCGCATCGACGATGAGGGGCACATACTCCAAGTAGTCACGTACAGCTGAAGATGACAGCGAGCACGGCGATTCCGCCGTCGCGGGTCGCGTCCTCTCAAAAATCAAGTCATCACCATAGGGAGAAGTCGAGGTGAAGCGGAAACTGGAAACGGGGAAAGCAAATGGACGACCCATGTATGCAAAAATGCGTATAGCACAACGACCCTCGAAGTGGTAAGACTGGTGATTCTGATCGTAGTGCAGCTTCCCACACGGCGCATCAACAAAAATCACGAACGATGCCATCGCAGCCTGGAAACATAACGGAAAGAAAACAGGAGAGGGTGAGAATCTTGCTAAAGAATAGTAGGGAAATCCTCTATCCTAGTGTCGTCATCTACATTCCCAGGACCCTTGGATTTATTATAAAAAGGTTAAACATGCATAGGTTCATTATGAGGTTTTTGGAGATAATTATCTAAGGTCTGTGTCTTTTATAATGAATCTTGATGCATGTATGCAACATAATAGAACATGAATGCATGGCATCATCTTAGGAAAACCAAACAATAATCACTCATCATATAAGTGGCATGTAATTTCTATGGAACATCGTTCTTTCTTCTCAATCTTGTGACACCAAACATCATAATAGTAACCGAACCCATAAAACTAGGCTATGAGCTCATACCTTAACTAGTCGTCACTAGTTCTTACTTATCCTCTTGATAAGCGAATCATAATCATAATCATAATCATCATAATAATCCCGACTCCTAGAGTACGGGTAGGGGCCTAAGGATCACCCATCATGGGACTTTTTCCTTCTTCGAAATGCATCGACTGGTTAAGACGACTTTGTCCGCTTTGGCAGCTAATGTCTATGCCCTCACGGTTTTGTCTTCTCCTATTTGAGAGGAGAAGTACGTCTGGTATGTCACTTTAAACATCTTATCATTTTTAAAACTTTCTTTAGTCTCTCAAATTTGATGGAAATTTTGGCATAACGACTGCACCTTTAAATTTCCTTAAATTTGAGTCATGCCACATAACTCACATAATGCATGTTGTCTCATAAATTCCTCAATCCAATAAGCCTTTCAATCATAAGAACATACTTTCTTTGATTCATTTGTATCACATAGTCTCATGCATTATGCCATCAACATACTAACAATATCATCACAACACATCATGAATACTCATGTTCTCAAACTCATTAACGTGTTCATACATAACACAAGCATATACACATGATCTCATTCTCACATCACACTTCTTATCTCATAGTATCTTATGCTCGGGCCCTTACGGGTTTTAAACTTTATGTTCTAATCATTCTAATGCCCATATTACATCTTTATTGCACCCAAGAGATCATCACTTATAATTCTCACTAAGATTTAGGCTTACTAAAAATTCCAAACAGCATTATACACTTAAGGGTAGAAAAATATCATACGCTTATGGGGCTCTAGAATCTCGTTTGTGACCCTTTTAAGATCCATCTTCACCTAAGGCTCCATAATCAATTCCTAAACCAATTATGAGGGATTCCTAGGCATTTTTACTAAGTTATAAGTCATTTTTCCTCAATCTAACTATGCTGGAACAGAATTGCATATTACCATGTCTAAGTGTGCTAGAATTCCCATTTTAAGTCCTTATCACCACCTTAAGCTTGGTAATTAATACCTAATCATTTATGAAGAGTCTTTATACATGTTCTACTGATTATGAGCCATTTATCCTTGAATTAATCAAGCTGGAACAGGTTTGCATTTTTTTCCATAGTTAGGTGTTCTAGAATTCTAAGTTTGAACCCTTAACCTTTTCTAACTTCTCTAAAACGTTCCTTACTTCACTCAACATAAGTTTACGCATTTTAACTCCTCTAAACATAATTCATACAGTGGCCAACAAGATAGAAACCAAAATTATGCATCACGCATAATTGCATAAAATCATGTTATAAGTGCATACGAGTTACTAGTCTTTCTCTTGGAATAATTTCAGAGAAGGTGTTCTGGTAATCGATTACATGTGCCTGGTAATCGATTACCAGAGACTAAATTTTGTTCTAGGTTCAAAAAACAAATGGGTAATCGATTACATAGGATGGTAATCGATTACTTAGGGTTAAATCGTTTCGAAAATAAGGAACATTGGAGTAATCGATTACACATAAGTAATCGATTACAGGTTTTAAGACCTTTTGGGCATGAAGAACAGCCTTGGTAATCGATTACATTGTATGGTAATCGATTACTAGAACCAAAAACCCTTCAAAAATCACTCTGGTAATCGATTACCAACCCTAAAATTTGAGAAAACATGATTTTTGACACATTCCAAGCTATTTGAACACCTTGAGACCTCATAAAACATTTTTCTAATATTTTCCTAAAATCATCCTTACATTTTACCAAATCAAACCATCATTGGATCATACTAAAACACATCTACTTTTCATGGTTAAAGTTTCCCTTTGAAGATACTTAGGGCAAGTCTTTGAGCTTTAGGGTATTTAGGTGATAACATAAACTTAAACATGCAATGTGCTTATTTTACTCTTTTATAAAATAAAGTGAGTGCATAAAATAAATATGAGATGCATCCTCATTATTATCTTTAAAGATTAAGTGATGACTTGAAATATAAACATGAAATGCAAGCTTGGAATTTAAACATGATAATGCAAGTCCATTTAGTTATTCTTGAGAGTTTAGTGATGACATTAAAGTAAACATGCTATGCAAGGCATAAACATAAACATGTGTACAACTCATTTTATCTTAGCTAGAACTCTTTCAAGACTTTAAAGGAACATCACAACCTCAACCCAAATATGTACCTTAACAAACATGAAGTGAGCTTTAGAGTTCTTAGCACCAAGACTTCAAAGAAGTCCTTGGTTTTGAACTTCATCATCAAGCTCAAGAAACTAGACACAAAGCTCAACACTTTGTCTAAACAAAATACAAGAACTAAGTCATATTCTTTATTTTATTGCTCATAGGCTTCAATTTAGAGTAAAACTCTTAGAACGGTCGACCAACTTTAAGGTTGGCAAGGGTAAGCTTAGAGCTCTTTGAAAACATGTGATTAATTTTCTTTAACAAAACTTTTGTGATCTACTCAACATTGTCAACAAGCTTTGTTCAAACAAAGGAGAAAGAAATCGAAATCTTGAAAGGGAAAAGGAAAGGAAGAACCGGAATCATGTATGATCCAAGACCAAATTTTCAAGCTTTAGAGGTTTCTCACATGGCATCACAAGTCCATTATCTTGAAACCTCATCATCAAGCCAAAGTTTTCTCAACACAAGGCTCTAGGCCGAAAATAAAAGAAGAGAAGAAGAACTTGGAAAACCAAGAGAGAAACTAGAACTCTTCCTTAAAGGAAGCACACAAAACTTGGAAAATAAACCCCTACCTAAAGAAGTCTTGAAAAGAGGAAGGAAAGTTTTGTTTCTTGAGAGGAAAAGAGAAGGAAATCCTTCTTGGAAACTTGATGAAGAACTTGACCAAGGGAGGAGGAAAAGAGGTTCTTTGAGTTTAGGAAGAAAGCTTGAAGTTTGCTCAAGTGTGTAAACATTCAAAGAGCTTTCAAGCTAGTGTATTTATAGAAAATTGAGAGCTCATGGATGGCTTAGAGGAGGGAGGAAGTGGCCGGCCATTTGAGAGGAGAGAAGGGAAAATATTTCTTGGTCAAGGCATGGTCTTGGGCATGGTCTTGGGTATGGGCAAGGCATGGGCAAGGTATAGTGGAAAGCATAGGCAAAGCATGGCTCTTTTGTGTGTAACATAAATCAACATGTGAGGAAAATGGGGGAGGATTTTCGGCCAGCATAATCAGCCAAGGGGAGGAAATTGTTTCATCTAAATTGTGGTTTAGTGATGTGTTTAGGGGTTGATTAAGGTTTTGGAATTAGGAGTTGTAAGAAAGTGTTTTAGGTGAACTTGTAATAAATGAGTAATTTAAGAAGGTCAATGAATTGAGGGAGTATGGGTACACAATTTAAAATCAATTTATTTTGGTAAAATCACAATTTTTTAATTTAACAATTTGAAAAAAAAGAATTGATGAAAATGAGGTATGACAATTCCTTGCAATCTTAATTATTAAAAACATTATAGATTTTAAATGATTAATATATCTTGAAATTTTCAAATTAAATGTCATTATTATAGCTCTAATAAATTGCTAATTAGCTTATTTGCTTAATATGCGTCATTAGGCTCAATATAAAGGGTAATTTTTCTGATTTTTAAACTGCCCTTAATTATCAAATTTAACATTACATTCTTCACTGGAAAAGTTTAATGGACAATACGCACACCTTTACCCGTGTAGAACATCTAAAGGGCTTTGATTAAGGTTTTGGTTAGCATTGATTTAATCAGATTAACAATTTAAACATTCTGAAAATCACAATTCACTATTCAAGATTCCATACTCCCTTCTTAGGTTCAATTAACCCTCCTAAAGCGCTTAGTTAACCCATATTTCTAGGGCACGCATTGCCAAATATGGGAAAAATGACCTTTGGGCATTTCTGAAAGCTTTGTGATAAAAAGAGTTAACCCATTAGGGGCGTAAATGACAAGCATAGAATCACGTTACATGTAAGACATAGGCAATATATCATAAATCATAAATAAACCATAGAGTAGTCACAACACAACTTATAGTATTATATCATAATCATAACATATGATGTTCTTATAAATATAAGGACACCTTAAGATTCTAAATACATCAAGCAAGTTTAACTAACGCAAAACATGACTTTAACATGGCTAGACTAGTCTTCACGCTTCTGACCTCTCGACTAGATATGATGACTCCTACACCCGTGCCTCAACGAGATCACGAACGATCTGCATCATTCCCGTCTGGAGACAACACTAAGGAAAACAAAAAGGGGTGATAAACTTATTCAAGATTCTCAATAGGGCTCCTGAGCTTTAACATAAGTGTCATCGTCATCGTCCCTAACCACTTTGAGTTTCATTATGAAAGAGGTGTACATGCATAGGTTTAGTTTTAATTTCCTCAAATCCTATTATCCGAAGTGGGTTTCTTTTAGCATGAGTCTTGATGGTATGAATGCAATAGGTATTTTATGTATGCATGGCAATGCTTAAACATGATAGTTCACGTACTCAACATATATCACTTAAATCATAAGCACCAATCGAACAACCATGAAACATATGCATGTGCGTCTTTTACTTATCATATTTGAACTCTTTGAGTTCCTTTCTTAACTTTGTCCACCCTCGTCGTAGCCACCAAAATCCACCCAACATACAGCCCTCGATTTCCACATGGCCACCAAAACTCTGAATCACCCATTGCCTAGGAATGAGCTCATCCTAACTAGTCGTCTAGATTCATACGAGGAAAAAAAGGGAATCATATCTCTTTCTTGGATCACCCCTACAACCCTTAACTCGGAAGTCATAATGGGATCATTTCCTCATTATCATATCTTGTATGGATGCAACATGAGCATACAACCATAGAACATCATATAACATGTCCTCCATTCATATCTCATATTCTCATGCATTGTAAACATAACATACCACATCATCATAGTAACTTCCCACACATCCATACAATCTCATACTCATGGTATTACATACATCAAAGCAATACTCACTTGATCTCATTCTTACCTCACATCCCCTTATCTTAAGATATCTTATGCTTTGGCCCTCACGGGTCTTAAACTTGTGTTCTAGTCATCCTAACACCCATTATAGTTCTTTATAACACTTAAGGGATCATTACTTACAATTCTCACTAAGATTTATGTTCACTAATATATCCAAACAGCATTGCATCACCTAGGCAGAAAATTATTCATACGCTACGGGTCCTAGAATCTCCATTTTTGACATTTTCTAAGATTCGTCTTCGCCTAAGGCTCAATAATCCACTTCTAAAACCAAATATGAGGGATTCCTACACATATCCACTAATTATAAACCATTTTCCTTAAGTTCAATTATGCTGGAACAGAATTTATAATTTTTGTTTCTATGTGTTCTAGAATTCTCATTTTAAGTTCTTTCTAGTTACTTGTTCTTTCCTAACTTCCCTAAATCATTCCTTGCTTCACTCAAACATAATTTTACACATTTTAACACCATAAAACAGAATTTATACAGTAGCCAAGTACACAAGGCAGAACCGAAAATATAGCTCACATAAATCACATAATTTCATGATTTAAATGCATATAAGTTGCTAGTTTTCTCTTGGAATAATTTCAGGAACTCAAAACTCCTTTAGAAACCAATTCCTCTCATTAAAATCATACAAAAATGGGTATGGTTAGTAGCCAAAACATTTTGTTCATGCATTAGATTTAAAACACAAAAGTCGTTCACAATGTTCTTTAAGTTCACCTAAGCTTAAAAAAATTCCAAGACATAGGCTATGGACACTTATGATTAGATGAACTCATATCAAGTCCATCATCATCATCATCACAAGGCCAAAATGGCATTCTTGAAATGCCTCCATTTTCTAAAACTTTATATAGGATACTTGGGCAAGTCTTTTAGCTCTAGAACATTTAGGTGATGACATAAACATAAACATGCTATGCACTTATTTTATTCTTCATTAGAAAATAAAGTGAGAGCATAAAATAAATATGAGATGCAACTTCATTATTATCTTTAAAGATTAAGTGATGACTTGAAATATAAACATGAAATGCAAGCTTGGAAATTTAAACATGATAATGCAAGTTCATTTATTTATTCTTGAGAGCTTAGTGATGGCATCAAAATAAACATGATATGCAAGGCATAAATTTAAACATGAGTGCAAGTTCTTTATCTTAACTAGAGCTCTTACAAGACTTTAAAGGAACATCACAACCTTAACCCAATATGTATCTTAACAACATAAAGTGAGCTTTAGAGTTCTTAGCACCAAGTATTCAAAGAAGTCTTTGGTTTGAACTTCATCATCAAGCTCAAGAAAATGGACTAAGACATAAACATCAACACTTTATCAAACAAACATAAAAGAACTACTCATATTCTTTATTTTATTGCTCATGGGCTTCAATCTAGAGTAAACTCTTAGAATGACCAACTTTAAGGTTGGCAAGGATAAGCTTAGAGCTCTTTGAAAACATAGGATTAATTTTCTTAAAAAACTTTTAGTGATCTACTTAACATTTTTATCAAACTTTGTTCAAAAAAGGAAAGAAAACGAAACCTTGAGGAGGAAAAAGAAAGGAAAAACTGAAAGCTTTGAGCAAAGAAAAAGGAAAGAAACCAAAAGCATATATGGTCCAAGACCAAGTTTTTCAAGCTTTAGAGGTTTCTCACATGGCATCACAAGACCATTATCTTGAAACCTCATCATCAAGCCAAAGTTTTTCTCATAAAAGGCTCTAAGGCCGAAAAGAAAGAGAAAGAAAGAGCTTTGAAAAACCAAGAGAAAACTAGAACTTTTCTCAAAGAAAGTAAAGAAAACTTTGAAATAAAACCCCTACCTAAAGAAGTCTTGAAAGAAATGAGAAGAAACTTGGATTCTTGATGAAATGAGAAGACAAAATTTCCTTTTTGATGAAAGTGATGATTTGGCCAAGAGGGGGAAACCAAGGAAGATGATTTTTCCTTGAGAAAGTAAGCTTGGAAATGGAAAGATTGAGTGTTTGAGAGGTGGCTTGAGGTGAGGGAGTGGTGGTTCAAGGTTGTTTATGGTGGTTTGTAGTGGTGGAAAGCCTTCTTTGAGGGTGGAGGAAAAGAAAAAGATGAAGAGAAAGTTAGAAGAAAAGAGAGAAAATGCAAGAAAGCTTAAACTTGGCAAAGCTTCTAAAGTGCAACCAAGTTCTTCAAGGCTTGGTATTTATAGAGAATTTTCAACATTGGGGCTGATTTGGGATGAGCAATGCTGAAGGTTCTTTGAACATTTGGGGAGGAAAATATCTCTTATATGGGTATGGGCTTAGGCATGGCAAGTATGGTTGAAAGCATGGCTAGGTATGGTCAAGGTATGGCTTAAGGCATGGCCTTTGGAGTGGTATAAAATCAACATGTGATGAAATATGGGGAGGGTATTCGGCCAAAATTTTCCAAGGGGAAGGATGATTTGTCCATGTAATTGTGGTTTAATGATGTGTTTAGGTGTTTCTTTGATTAAGGTTTTGATTAGGAGTTTGTAAGAAAGTGTTTAGGTGAGATAATGGTTAATTAAGGTTGTCAAGACTTGATTTAGGGGTGGTCTTACTAGATTAACAAATTAAAACCATTCTTTAGTCAAATGAAGGTATAGGCACAATTCCTTAATTTAAGGAATTGAAGAGAAAACACTATTCAAGATTCCATGACTAGGAATCTTGAATCAAAGATGTAATTAAAGTTTAACCAAGCAATCTTAGGTTCTATTTAACCTTAATAAATTATTTTGACTCTAGATTAATTATCAAAATAAATTAATCTTCGATTAGAGCCTAATATTGCTTAGGTTTGCTTAATTACGTCATTAGGCTCACTGTACACGTTCTAGGGGCAAAATGGTAATTTTGTACTAAAACTTCTCGGACCTTCCGGGCCCAACTAAACATCAAAAACCACTTAAAAACATCATTCCAAACTTTCTGGAAAAGTTTGGGCTCAAACGGCACCTTTACCTTAAACGCCAGGGTATTTTGGTCATTTTAAGCCAAAAGTTCAAAACGAGATTTCCACCTTGGATATCAAACATTACATTTATAATCCCCTTCACACATTGAGTTGACCCATTCAAGGACTGTCGGGTTGGCTATCCTTGACCTCAGGGGCATTTTGGTCATTTGTACTTAAATAAAAAATCGGTGTTACACCTTTAGCAGCCACTTTAATTCAAATCTCCCTTGTATTTGAAATCCTTGAGAATTCTATAGATAATATCTCAAATAGAAATTAGCTCATTTTGATTTTAAATATCTTCAACCTCTTGAATTTAGGTAAGTTCCACAATTCAAACATAGAGTTATCCTAGGCTTAGAAAAGGAGATTTGCACTAACCTAATATGAACACCCATCGTAGAATCAAAGAAGTGAGCCTATTGATATGTGCATCCATCGTAGAATCTATTGAAGTGTGCCTACCCCACTGGTCACAATGAGAGAAGCCATAACATAATTTCACATAATAATAAGAACGACCATACTTTAATTACTCTAGATGATTCAATAACTACATGGACAAAAAGATAACAAACCATAGTAAATAATTATTAACACATAGCCAAGAGGGCTTGAGGTGCTAACATAAGAGCAATAGCCGAAGAGAATACGACGAACCCTTTCAAACAAGACAACATTATGAGATGAACAAGAATGCTTTTCTTACGCTTTTTGGACCATTCTTCGAGTTCATCATATTAGTACCTCTACCTGAGAACTTCAACTTCTCTTTAACAATAATCCCCTATGATGGGGCTATGATCTCCAAATACATGTCACAATGTTCAACTCTATGAAACTACTTAATAGTGCAATCAATTCTCTTTTGTTTAGAGCTTTTCCCATATTTTTGTAAAAATTATTTGTTTTCAGTTCTAACCTCTATGTAGGATCTATCAACAATTTTGTTAAGCTCTTCGAGGTTCCTTCACTCTCTTTTTATGAGCTTGGGTTGCTTTCTTATTTGCACCTGGGCACCACAAGTTTAACCATACGACCACCCTTAATCACTAAATTGGGCCTCACAACCCCAAAGGTGAAGGGCCTGTGTAACAATCTCAAGAACTTTATTTGTTGCTTGTGTTCCCCTTTCTTGACCCATTTATTTTTGCTAAAGATCCCTAGGATTCATACTATACGATATGCATGGATTTCGACCAAAAAACAAAAACACTATGCATGGATTTTGTGTTGTATTGATTTGGGCCCATTTTAAAAACCTCTATTATGGTGCCGCATGTGGAATTTACTCTTTCAAATATTTTTGAATAATTGAGATTTTAGCCTATTACCCACCCAAATCAAAGCCTCATCTGCATTAAGCTTCACAGATTCCGTCTCCTGCTAAGAGATCAACCATCAGGCCTACCCTCATTCCATTCATCATCTTGTCATGAAAAGAGACTTTTCCAGATGTACCTCATTTCTCTTTATTCCTTACCCCCATTGTCTTCCCTACACTTCCATAGCTGAATTCCTAATCCATCATGCTTGCTTAGTACGTTACCATGTTTCACCCCTCTCTCTACCTTCATTGCCTCCTCTCTCCTGCTACTCTATGACTTCTTAGAACTCATTTTCTTTCATTATCTTGCATTTTCTCTCTAACCAAATAGTTTTTCAACAAAAGAAAATAAAAAAATAAAAAACAAACTCTAATTAACTTGTAATATTAAATCACAAACTCTAGCAAAAGGTGTTGCTAAGCTATTAAGTGCAAATGATAAATTACTTGTTTGAAGTTTGAACAATAGTTCCAAGGGATATGTGATGTACATACTAAGATAATGCATGTAGAACACCTGGATAAAGAAAACAATTAAAGGAAGATTTCATATAAAAGACAAGAGTGGGATATTGATGTTTGTTATCAATGGGAGATAATGCTAACATGGAAAGAGCATTGTTGTTTATGGAAAAAGAATCATTTTTTTTAATTTTTCACAAAAAATTACATTGGTCTCCCTTAAGGTTTGGTGAAATTCACTATGGCTTTGATCTATTTGTCCAGGTGACATTGATCTCCCCTAAATGTAGTGTTCATTATGCAATAGAGGGAAGGCAATGTAATAATTTTACAAACTTAAAGGAGGTTGATGTAATGATTTCACAAACTGACATTTGAGCAAATTTTGTGAATATTATGTTATAGGTTTTGATGATGCCAAAAAGCAAATGACAAAAAGGTGGAAGCCCAATACTATGGAGTTTCTTGAAGATGAACAAGTCAAATGGTTAAAATAATTAGGACTTAGATTATTTAGTTATAATGTTTTTATTTAATAAGATTATTTGGCCTTTGTTAAGTTAATCAAAGTTTTCAAGTTAGGTTCAGCCTTTATTTTTAACTAAGTTCCTTTCGAAAAATAAAGAATGAGTTTGATTCTATGGAAAATTTGATTTGAAAGGATTTATTTGTTTTTAATGAAGACTTTGATTTGATTTGTGAAAATAAGAGTTTGATTTGAAAAAAAATGTTTGAAAGATGTTTAAAAATGTTTTTAAAGTGAAAGAATGACTTCAACTATGCTTAATAGTTAGTTTTTCAAATTCTAGAATGCTTGTAATCGATTACCAGAACTTGACCATTGCCAGTTTCAAAATTTGAACTGTAATTGATTACTAGTTCACATAATCGATTACTAGACCCAGAAATATGCAAATAAGTGTGTTTTGAAGAGACATATCTTTTGGAATTAATCCCCAATGGTTTACATGAATTTTGTCTATAAATACCCATTATTTCACACTTTTTAAGGCATGAAAAGCATATTGCAAAGATCATTTTAACAATCATTCTCATTCATCAATCATTTGTTCAATACTTGGCTAAATACACTTATTCTTAAGAAACCTTCTAGCATTTCAATTGGTAATATTTCTAGTAGTCAGAGAGTGAATTCTTGTATTTTCTATTGAGATAGTGTAAAAGGTGAGGTATTCCTTGTTAGAACAAAAGTATGGCATCTCTTGGTTCTTGAGAGACTCAAACACAAAGGGTGAAGGACCCAAGGTGTAAGAGTTCTCTTCAATTGTAAAGACTTCAAAGTTATTGGAACTCTAAAGCGAGTTGCTTAGGGACTAGATGTAGGCCACAAGAGTGACCGAACTAGTACAACTAAGTTTGTTTTTTTCTCTTCCTTTATCTCTTTATGATTATTGCAAGTTTACTTTTCATTATCTTACTCATCTATATTGTTAGAACTCTTAATTTCTTGCATTCTCATGTATTCAATCAAGTTTTCAATACATTTTCTTATATATTATTGGAAAAGGAATCAAAGTATGAAAATAAAGGAAAAGTTTGAAAACTCAATTCATCCCCTCTTGAGTTCATTAATGCCACTTGAAAACAAATTTTACAATAGAGATTTTCATCAAATTCCCTTATTCCTATGTACTTTTATGGACATTCATGGACTTCTTCCTCCCTCTACTTATAATTTTGTCCCCATCTCCTATCCCATCATGCATCCTTATTCACCATGTGGATTAGAAACCCCATGGGTATCCACAAATTACTTAAATTTAAATTTCAAAAAAATCCAAAAAAATGAAAAATTAAAAACATATTTTGAAATTCGAAACATAAATATCCAAAATAACAAATACTACTAATACGACATAATCTAAATTAAAAATGAAAATACATATATAATGCAAATCAAATAAAGGTAATTTAAAAAAGAAGTTTTGTTCAAATTTTCTTTGCATATATACATATATTTAAATTATTCATATAATGGGAAATTGGAGTGTCTCTATGGAGACCTTATTCTTCATTCCTGCCCGTTTAATAAATGGGGACTCAAACCCATTCCCGTTGAGACTAAACTTGTGCCTATTCATGTCCCTATTAAGGGTAATCTCCCAGAGGTACCCTTTAAGTGAGTTTTTTTTTTCCATCTCGATGAAAAGTAAATGAGCTAGATAATCCAATTTCCTATAAAATAATAGGCATTATTTAAGGCTAAAATGATATTAAACATAAACAGTAACACTATCACTTAGATTCTTTTTTCTTCTTGAATTTTTAAATAATCAACATATTTGAAGTCCTTACCTGGAGCAAGCCAATAAAAAATGCTGGAGATCTGATAAGTTTTCCATTGCAAGGAGAAATGAGAAAATATGCCTAATACCTGCCCAAACACAAACAAGCTCTTTCAAAAGATTCAAAAGTGGATCAACAATAACAGTTGTAGGAGTAGCTTTGTAGGTTTATGCTAGAAAAGAAATAACTAAACCGTGGAAACAATCATATATGGCCTAGCAAGATATGGGTTAGATCCATGGCTTTTTTAATAGACTCCAAAAAGCTTTTTGAAACGGAGCCAACGGTTCATATTCATGTGATTCTATAGAGGTTGCATTCATAAAATATTTTCTCACAATTTTCACCCTTAGATCCTACTTCAATGCTTTTGAAATGATGATTCAAATTATTCTGAGATGTCAAGATGCAATATTCTTTTGAGAGTTTCCATCTTGTGCCACAAAGCTCTTGTTACATACGAACCTAAATTACCAAATATAGGATCTTAGTAGGTATCGTTAATAAAGAAATAAAAATTAAAATATACTTACTTATTCATTTAAAATGAAATAAATGTTAGAAGTATAGGGCTATATCAAATATAGCACGTTTTCAATAAAAAAAAAGAAAAAAACTATGACCTACTTCCTTCCAAGTTCTCTTATGTGACTTTGATTTTTTAAGAATAACAACACTCATCTTCTAGGAATGTTAATGTTTTGTTATTTGGCTACACAATTAGGCACACCTGAAATGTAAAATTTAACATGAAATAATGGAATCACGATATCCAAACTCCATTACTATCAAGATTGATTGAAATAAAACATCTTCGAAGGAGCCTACATTGTCCGGAATGCTAACGGGGGAAACTTTTTGTAACAAGTCTTACATTTCCAAGATTACAAGTAGAAAGGGAGGCTGGGCTATATATATGGACTCAATTGCATTGTTTCAACTTGCTCCAATCGAAAATATTTTAAGCATGTATTTGACTTTCTTCTTTCCTTTGTACTCTTTTCTTAGAGTGTTATGAGATATAGTTTCGATATTTGCTTTGGAGAGTATAGGCATATTGGGGGCTGATAGGGTGTGAGATAGAAGTTTATATGTTGCAAAAATTTGCACACCGTATTATTCTTTGGTCGTCGTTGGCAGTGGACATGGTTTTCCTCTGTGTTTTCCACATTACCTACTGTGCTATTACTGTGTTTCAGTTTTATTTCTCTATGTTCAAGGGTAGTTCTCACGGGGAAATGGCATTTTTTTCTTGACAATTATGAGAAATCCAACTAATCTGGTCTCAATTGAGGTCTCTAAAAGGGATAGAGGTTTTCCTAACAAAAAGTATTTCATTTACATGACTTACTTGAAAACTTAATGGGTTAAAATACTTACTTCCTTCACCAATCCTTGTTGCGTTAAAAATAGATTTTTTTGTCAAAAGGTATTGTTTAATTATTGTGATCCACATACATAATGTAGGCTATTCCAAAATGCTATGGGGTTGTTTTGTAGTTAAGCCTAGCAGGCTTTTCTTTGTAGTCGTAAATTGTTGGCTTGTGGAATCACAAGCGTCTACTAATGTCACTTCACATTATAATAAATTTTATTTGTTAAATTCATTACTTGATAATTGGACCGTCTAACAATAGTACACTCCTATGACTTATATTATGAGTACGAAATAGCTATCCACTAATGTCATTTCACATTATAATAAATTTTATTTGTTAAATTTATTACTTGATAATTGGACCGTCTAACAATGGCACGCTCCTATGGCTTATGTTATGAGTACAAAACAATTGTCTTGTTTAATCTAGGTCACTTTAATTAAATTTTGCAAAGAAGTATTTTTCAAAAGAAGGAGCAGAAGTAGAAATAGAAATTTATTTTATATTTAGATATAATTATAAAAATACATTTTATAACAATTAGGAATTATTAAGTTATTAAATTATTTGAATATAATAAATATAGAAGTATTATCCAAATATAAAATTATAATTGAGAACATCAAATTCAATTGTCAAGAAATCTGGTTAGATTAAAATAATTCATACATAATAAATAATTTAAAATTATATTTAATTGACGTTGATTACTTTGAATTTAAAATTATTTCATTAAAAGTATTTTTTTACTTTTTTTTCAAAATTTTAACCAAATGGGCCTAATCATACACTTCTATGGCTCATTATGTGACAATTGTCTAATATAGACCTTTTCATTCTTTTATTTTTCATATAGACCTTTCTAAAGGTGTGCAAATTTGCATAACATGGTTTTCCATGTTCATCACTAAGAAGGCCTTGATGGCATTGTTGAAATGGTTGGATTCATGATAGATGAGATATTTGCTCTTATGTCCTTTGGAAAGAAATTGGAAATGTGTGGTATCTTATTTCCTTGAGTCAGAGTTGAAGCCTATGTAACATATTATGGCATGCTGCTATTATTTCTTTTATTTTTATTGGGAAAAGTCCACAAGATTGGAGATGTTGTTGGTCTTTTGATGGAGACTATTCACATGAACATTGGGAGTACAATAGCAGTACATGGAGAATAGGTTATATATGACATGTTTTTGGCATTGGGTAACCTTTTATGTAAGGGAACAAATTTTTAAGTTGTCTTTATGTTTGTTGTGTATTATGGGTATGATAGGATGTTGGTATTGGTTTAGTTTTGTTGTTTGGGAGTTCTCTAGTGTTGTTAATGGTCAATGCCTTTGGTGTTATATCCATGTGAATTGCTCTACACATGACACTTGTAAGAATCTATAGACTTGTATATAATTATATATGTATACTATTATAAAGTTTTGCCCAAATTAAAGTGATTTGATAAGAGCAAATCAATGGGCCTAAACTATCTTGTTAAGCATGGGCTTATTATGTGCAGATACCATATTACCCACTTACTAATTTTATGATAGGCTGAATTAGAAACTAGAGTTTATAGAGTTATAAAAGGTAATGGTCCCAAATTATATGTATCCATCTTTTCTTGACATCTCATCATCACAAAAGAGAGAGTTGTGATTTCTGAAGGATATGTATCAACTTGGAAGATTGTAACCATATGTCCAATGCCAATCAACTCCTATGGATGTTCAGGTACACTCCACATATAGTCTTCTAGTCTTCTTAAAGATTTAACATGGATGATCTTGGGATTATAAAGAACTAAATTTCTAACAAGTGGTATTAGAGCGATCCATGGTTGAACCAAGTGAGAAATAACTAATTTGTTAATGTTTGGCTTTCTATTTGGGCTTGAAAATAAAAGTAGAATAATTTTGTTTAGCATATGTGTTGCGCCTTTGTTTGGATTTTCTTTTGGCATGTTTATGGGTAAAGTAAAAGATTTTAATTGTTTTTTTATTTACAAATCAAGATTTGTCTTGTTGATATTTGGAGTACTATATATGTATAGTTTGTTCTTGTTACATAAAGAATTTGATAACAAATATGCAAGCTTTGAAATAAATTGACTAAAACAACATGCTGTTAAGGTAGTCTCTCTTATTTAAGTCAATTTATTTTGAACATTGTGATGATTGTGAGCATGAAATTCCTACAATATTGATCGACCCAAAGGAAGATCTATATTGGGCGAATTTCACATGAACTCACTTGTGGTAATAAATATGTGATAATTGTTAGGTTCCATGTGAATGATAATTCTGTCTAAAAATAGACTTATTGTTTGACAATATTTATTATCAATATTTTATTACTACACAGATAATTTATGCGGATGTTGACCGCAAAGAAAGGTCTATATCTGGCCAAATTATATGTATAGTTGTTGTCATGAGTATGTGATGGTTATTAAGTTCCATGTGGGCAAAAGTTAGTCCAAAAGACTTGTTGCTTGGCGGGATTTATTTTCAACCCGTTACTACATTAAGAGTACCACTTACAAGTTAATATTTCCATCCAAAGACTAAATATTAATGTTGTGCTAGGAATCTTGTGATAGGCCTTACTATTATTTGAGTTTATTTGAATTCATGTGAGTTTGTTGTTTTATTCTAATTTTAATATTATATCTGCTTATGTTGCATTTACCAATCAGTTTGTTCATATATTAAATAGGACGAACTTTAAGGAATGGAAAGAGAATGTAATGATCGTTCTTGGCTACTTGGATCTAGATCATGCACTAAAGATTAAACAACCTACTGCTCTTATGGATAAAAGTTCCAATAAGAACTTAAAAAAAAACAAAAAGAAAGATGATTTTGACAAATGGGATCGTTCAAATTGCATGAATTTTTATTTACCATGAAGCCTAAAGTTCCAAAAACATTTAAGGGCAACATGTCTGAAAAAGAAATATATATATTGCCAAGAAATTTCTTAAGAAATTTTTTCTTTTTTGTTTTTTAAAAAATGAGGCCTTATTAAAAGCGATAAGGTTAGAACAAGTATGATTTTGTTGAACTTCTTTTTTAGCACAATTTACTTAGTCTTGAATTAGTTACAAATGCAAAAAGGACAAATAGTCTCTTAATGAGCTCATGCTCATTTTTTTTTATTGCGTACCAAAGAAGAAATGTGTGGAAATAAGAAAAGACTAAAGTGTTCATTGGCAAGTACCTTTAAAGGCAAAAGCATGAAAGAAAAAGGATAAATTGCAAATAGTCCATTTTGGAAGAAACAACAGGAACAAAATAAGGAATTTAACTGTAACTTCTGGAGGACTATTGAACTTATAAAGAATGATTGTACCAAATATCACATTTGGCATGTAATGAAATATATACTTCTCATTTTGATTTATTTTAAGGTTAATCTGGACACGTTTAGTGGATAGATTGAGGTTTTACTATCCACATATTTGTGTATTGAATAGAAACGAATAGTCAGAAAGGGATTAGGTATTGACAGATCTTTAGATGCCTTTGAACTTATATGGTCATTTGTGGATCATTCGTTACGATTTTCTAGAATGATCAACAATATTTTTTTCTATTCATAGACGATTTTCTAAGTTATGGATAGCTTTATCCCATTTACAAGAAGTTTGAATCATTGGACATGTTTAAGGAATTTAAGGATTATACTAGAATCAAGGTAAAAACATTAAGGTTATCAAATCTTACCATAGTTGTTAATACTATGGTAGATATGATAGATCATGTGAATAATGTCCAGAACCATTTGCCAAATCCTTGGAGGAATATAGTGCTATCTCATAGTATACCATGTTGGATGTTGTTTTAGTATGACTGATGTTGGCTAGAGACCAAATAGAACAATAGAAGATATGGTAAGAAGTATGATTAGTCAAACTATCCTACTAATATAACTCTTGGAAGAGGCAATAAAAGTTGTAGTCAATATCCTAAATAGAGTGTCAATTAAAGTAGTGACCACAACTCCTCATGAATTATGGATTGATACAATTTTAGCATAAAGAATTTACACATTTGGGTTTGTCTAATCAAGACAAGGCCCTATAGGCTAACTGAAAGATATTGAAATCAGGAATGGTCAATAGCTACTTAATTGGATACTCTATATGATCTCAAAGGCATAAGCTTTATGATCCTACAATTAGATCAATCGTTGAATGCGAATGTCAATTCCTTGAGGATATTGAGTTTGGGGGAGAAGTAAGGTTAGAAACAATGTTGAAATTTTTTCCAATAAAGATCGACAAGATACTCTTGAAAACAAACTCAATAACCTTAAGAACAAATGCCACTAAGGAGATCCACTAGAGAAAGGAGAAGTTTTGTTTCTGATAATTGTTTCATACTTGACTAGTAACATAAAGAATATAATGGATTAGTGGAAAATTATCCAACCAACTTCCATCATACCAGGAAAAATATTAACCCTCAATTGTGGATTGATGCAATGAGTGGATAAATTAAGTTCACAAAAGACAATGACATTTGGGAACTCATCCTATTACCTAAAGGTGCGAATTTCATTGTTTGCAAATGGATATTGTTAAATTAATAGAGATTGAAGTTAGGGTAATCTGAGATATATAAGGCATATCTTGTTGCCAAATGTTTCACTCAAAAGGAAGGCATGAATTAAGAAGAGAGTTTCTCTTTAATTTTATAGGATGACTCTTAGACAATAATGACATTTGTGAAAAATTTTGATCTAAGTTACATTAGATGAATATTAAATTATGTTTTCAATGGTGACATTGACAATACAATTTTTATGGTGTTACCAAAAAACTTTGTATTGAGATGCAAAGAATTTGGTTTGCAAATTAAAGTAATCCATCTATGAGCTTAATGAAGTTCCTATCAACAGTATTACAAATTTCATTCAATTGTTATCCTATTTGGCTTTGAGATAATGAGGTTGATTATTGTATATGCCAAAGTTTAATGGGAGTACATACATTATTTGATTTTATGTGTCAATGACATACTCCTTGCCAATTATGATTTAGTTTACATAAGAAATTTACATCAAAGCAATTTGAAATGAAA
Organism: Dalbergia oliveri; assembly: GCA_030441495.1. Taxonomy (NCBI): domain Eukaryota; kingdom Viridiplantae; phylum Streptophyta; class Magnoliopsida; order Fabales; family Fabaceae; genus Dalbergia; species Dalbergia oliveri. Next base: position 12,635,753 of record JAMLFY010000007.1, read on the forward strand.
ATCTTGGGGACATCCCTTTTGTATTAGGGATTCAAATGTATTGAGATTGCTCTCGATGTATTCTTGGATCATCATAGAAGAGCTCTATTGAGAAGGTAGTTAAGAAAATTGGCAAGTAGGATTGCAAATCAGGATACACCTCTATTGCTAAGGAGAATGTCTCAGCTTTAATCAATGCCCTTATAATGATGTTTGAAATTAAAGAAATACATAAAATTTCCTATACTTCCACAATGGTAATTATAATGTAAGCTCAATTTTGTACATATTTGGATATTGTGTACACTATTGGGATGTTAGACAGATTTTGGTAATGCATAATAAATCACTGAATAGCAGCCAAATAGATCTTCTATCATCTTCAAAGAACAAAACATCACATATTAACATGTGGGAAATCAAATAAGGTTAGAGATCATTGGGTATATAGGTTCCAACTTTGCTGGATGAAAACGAAATTATAGATCCACTTTATGTTATATTTATATACTTGTTGGAAGAGCAATCTTCAAAAGAGTGCTAAGCATACATTCATTACTTTTCCACTAAAGTAATTGTGTTTAAAGCATATTATGAGGTATCCAATCATGCAACATGGTTACGAAATTTTGTTACAAGGCTGCAAATTATGGGAAATTGATACACCGCTTAGGTTATTTTTGACAATATGTGTAACATCCCAAATTTTGTCTAGGCTAATTGACTCGATGAACTCAAGCAATTGATATACCGACTAGGCAGTTAATCTTGGCCCCATAGTGGGAAAGGTTAACATTAGTGATTTATTGTTGATTAATAACAAATAATGTTAGAATAATTTTCTAGAAAAAGATGCAAAGAATTACAAAAATGTCATTATTTAGTGAAATTATGAAAATACCCTTGCCTTATTAGTTAATGACAAAGACACCCTTATTCTATGAATGGAATTACAAGAATACCACTGTAATTGTCTAATTACAAAAATACCCTTGTCTTGGTTAATGAAATTACTACAATGTCACTACTTTAATAATTACTACAATGTCACTGCTTTGATAATTACTATAATGTCATTTGCACAAATCCCAAGACTTGTCTTTAAACAAGAATGAATCTAAGCCATTGGATGAAGATAACAATACAATAATTCAATCACATACATCATGCACATTCTTAACCACATACATGCATATAGACAATTCCATGCTAAAAATTAAAAACACCGATTAAAGCATAAGATCACATGTTGTAAATCTATGATGCATACATGCATTAAAGGTTAGAAAATTTTCACTAACCATACATGCCCAACAATAACATTTTTGCATAAAATATGGAGTATTTTCATCCCAAAATTAGGCCTACATGTTTGCATAAAACATGGAGCATTTTCATCTCAAAATTTGGCCAACATGCTTACATAAATCATGGAAGCATTCTTCTTCTTTCTTGATCTTTTCACTATAAATACTCTTCAAACTCTCTTTCATTCATTCCATTTCCAAGCCACAAAGAGACCTCATCATGCTTTGCAAGAACTACATCTTCTAACTCTTGTAAAATACATACATTCTTGCTAGTCTTCAAGCCTTAGAAACTCCCTAACTGTTCTTTTCCCTTATTCCTTCTCTACCATTTCTTCTTATGTTCTCTTCAAAGACTTCTCTTTACTCTCTAAACTTCATCTAAACACTTAAATTTTAAGCCCAAACTTTCACTGACCTTCACAAGAGTTACAATCTTTAACTCTAGTGAAAAATATTTCTTAAGCACTCAAGTTCTAGAGCCAAGATACAAGGAGGGTCATCCACTTCAAGGACTCTTGCTTAAGCTCAAGGAAGAAGAGAAGGACTATTTTTAGATCCTACATAAGAGGTAGGGATTTCTTCTTTACTTGTTCGAGCATTGTTGGTTTCTAACCTTGTCCATGGTTAGAATGCCTCAAACTTGTGTTATTGACAAGAGTTTTGAATGGTTGTTTGTGAAATATATTTTTATGAATAATTGCATGCACTTCTGTTAAAAATAATTTTTATGATGTTTTCATGCTCATATATGGCTTAAAAACATCGTAGATGGTCCTTGTGTTAAGGAAGTAACATCAAACATGAAAATAATAGGTGCTAGATTTTTAGCTATTTCTGGAGTAGCTACTTTGAAAGATGAAATTCATAGAATATGAAGCTTTTGGGAATAAAACTATTTTTTCTACAAAGTAGACTTAATAAACAACATTCTCCAAAAGAATCACTTAAAATAGGTTCTCTAGCTCAAGATATAAATTTTCAAAACTAAGCTAAAGACTTGAAACTATAAATATGACCTTAGTAGTAAAATAGGTGTAACTCATTCTATAAAAATTTAAATGGACTGATTTCAACTCTGTTGGAAAGCTAAGACACATAGAAACACATCCATGTATGGTATGCATAAATATTTTTACCATAAAATTACTGAATAAGAAATAAATGTGCGGATCATGTGCTGAGAGAATCTAGAAAGAGGGTACTTTTACAAGGATACTATGACATAATCATATATGTGTTTTTAATGAAATTACCCTTAATGAAAAGTTTGATGAGTTAAGAATCTAGAGATACCTTTAAAAGGCTAAGATATTAGGTATATAGAAAGTTATAAATTTTTATGTAAAAGATGTCAGGTCTAAATAGAATATTAAAGTCTTATAAAGAGAAAGTTTTAAGAATATAAGTTACAATAATCTTCAAGAAGAAAAATATATATAAAAGTCACAAGGAAGCTTAAAAATATATAAAGAACATCTAACAATATTTTAAAGTGCATTAGCTAAGTCTGGTCCTTGACTTTCTGGACATTGGAAGGAGCATGTTTACTTTGCAATGAGATATTGATGATAACATACTTATGGATATATGCAAAGAATGTGATGTGTGCTTATGTGATCAATTACATGATGATTTATGGCATGTTGTGATTATGAATGATTGGTTGAGATGCATGTTTGAGATGTTATATGACAGGAAACAAATTTGGGAAAATTCCTCCTAGCGTTATGCTATTGGATTTCCACCAAATTTGTGGACTTAGAAAAATTATGGAATTTTGAGCATGAAATGATGAATGATAAGTTATGATGTTAGCCATGTTTATATGCTCATGTTTGCATCTCTAATTGACATGCTAAGATTAAAGGTGACATAAGACACATGGAAATGATCCTCTAGACTCAGGAATTAATGGTTATGAGAGGTGATCCAATAAGGGATCCTTTAGACTCTAGGAATTAATGGTTATGGGAGGTGACCCAAAGGGGTGATCCTTTAGACTCCAGGAATTAATGATTATGAAAGGTGATCCTATGCCCCCTATCTCGCACTTTGGAGTCGAAAATTAGCTTATCGAGAGGATAAGTGTAGACTAGTGATGAATAGTTAGGTACTCATAACCTAGAACTCTCAAGAGGAGAGAGTATTAGGGTGGCCCCATAAAAGAGAACAAGAAAGTTAAGTCACCTAAGAAAGTAAAAAGGAAAGATTATATTAAGATGAATTATGTTCCTTATGTTATGATAATTCATTCAAGTCTTGTGGTATGTTTTATAAGCATTGACATGCATTTCAGAATATGGTATAATGCATTCATGATATTAAGATTCATACTAAAAGATATGGGCCTCTATAATGGTATTTGGAACTTAATAAATGAATCTTATTTATGTCCACTATTTTCATAATGAAACCGAAGGTTCCTGAGGACAAAAAATGATGACATTTTTTTTAGGGGCGAAAGCACTATTGAGATTCTTGTACAAGTTTCTCATCCCTCTCTCTTCTTTTCCATTCTTCAGAGGGCAATGGCTATGTTCGTGATCCATGTTGATGCTCTCACCTGGTAGATACACTTCGATCCTTCCAACCAGCCTTATCATTTTGTGGGTCATCTCGCTACTCCTACTAACCTTGCTCGTGTGCTTGAATACCTATCCCATTCCTGAGTGTCATTAGTAGGTGTTGACGATGGACCTCTTGGAGTGCTTATGCATATCTCATGGAAAGGATAGCCTTATTTTGATAGTTTTGTTAAAGGTTATCTACTCTAGGCATGTCCCAGGAGAAGAGTGGGAGAAGATATTTTTAGGTTATTTTAGTTTCTATCCATATATTATATATATGTCTTTTCCAAATGATTGAAAACAAAAGAGTAAATTCTAATAATTAACTTAAATGCGTCCTAGGTTTGTTGGGTTAAATATTAGGGTGTTACAATATGTCAGGAGCCATATATATTAAGAGGATTATAGAGTGATCAAAATGTCTATAAAGTATATTAACACAAACTCCATGGTTGCAGATCCGCTTACTAAGGGACTATCACGCAAGGTTTTTCATGAGTGAATTGCTCATATGGGTGTGATATCATTTTTTATGATATATTGTGTCAATAGGAGTGTGCATTTGGATGCTCAAATGTTTTAGACAAACCTTAAGTTTATGGATATTCTTTGCAGAACTAAAGTATTGGTTTTACCTTTCACGTGAACTTGTATTGTATATCATGATCTCATAAAGAATAAGGTTGGACCAGTTGGAAATAGACATGTTAGATCACATTACATGTAATTTCTATGCTACACATCCATACTTAATTTATGTCATTTGGTTGTGTTGATATATGACCATGGATGGATTTAGTAATGATACGTAATGAAAGTTGCCTTGATCCTATATTGACATAATTAATGGATGAGATTGTTGGGAGATGTTTTGATCATGATAGCAAATTTAGAGCTCATAAAGTTAAGTGTAATATACAATTTGTGTATATATACATACATCCAAGTGGGAGATTATAAGAATCTGTGGACTTGTATATAATTGTATATTCTGTGCTATTACAAAGTTTGGCCCAAATTAAAGTAATTTGATAAGAACAAGTTAATGGGCCTAAACCATCTCGTTAAGTATAGGCTTATTATGTGTAGATACCATGTTAGCTAGTTACTAATTTTATGATGGCTAAATTAGAAACTAGGGTTTAGAGTTATAAAAGGTTATGGTCTCAAGTTATACGTATACATCTTTTTGACATCATCATTTAGAAAGAGAGAGTCATCATTTTTTAAGGCTAAGTATCAACTTGGAAGATCGATAACCATATGTCCAAATGTCAATCAACTCCTATGGATGTTCAGGACGCTTCTGGATCTAGTCTTCTAGTTTTCTTAATGATTTAACATGCATGATTGGCATTATAAAGAACTAACTTTCTAATAGACATGTGTATATGTAGTTCTAGACAAAGAATGCATTAACTACTAGTGTTAATGTTAAGTAGAGCTATTTGTTGGGTGTGTTAATATATTTTAGAAACTGAGACTTAAACCTTTTTTTTTAAAAAAAAAAAACCTTTATTCACATTTTAACATCTGACATTAATTTTTTTTTTTTGAAAAAAATAGGAAAGGAAAATAGAGGCTCTTCAACCTTCCTTTTTAAACCATGAGACCAAGCCACAACCGCACCCATGACAATCGACCTCCTTACCATGACCCACAACCATTCTGAAACTACCTTGCACCACCAGCCTCCTTCATTTCAAGACCTTAGACCATGAAACCTCCTCCACCCACAACTTTGTCTTTTCTCTTCTCCTTTAGAGCCCAATAGAGTCAACGTGTGTCACCCTCCTTCACCTTTTTGACCCACAAAATCTCCACTATCTTTAGCACCAAACCCCTTCTCTCAATCGCAAAGAGAGAGCTCATCGCACCGTCCTCTTCTTCCGCTTTGTCCTTGAAATCTCCGCCATGAGCTACCACCTGAACCACACTCCTAGCCACGTTGAACTCGAGCCCAAATTGTTCGGAGGCCACCATCCACCACAAGCCACCACACTCTCCGCCACAAGCCACCATCTCATCGTGAGACCACCACACTCTCCACCGTGAGCCACCATCTCGGTACGAGACCTTTGGGAGTTCATGCACCCCTCCTTTCTCTTTGAAATGTAATTTCAACATTTTTTCCTGTTTTTCTCTCTCAAAATATTAGCTAACTAAAAAAATGAGCTAAAAAATAAAAAGAGCTATACAGGTTTAATTTTCCAATTTTAAATATTTGTCACAAAATTGTCAGTTTTTAACCACGTCATTAACCTTCTACTTCAAACGTCATCATTGAACCACACTTGATCCCACTTCACCAAATGTCATCTCCCCATTGTAGAATTTGGCCACAACACCAAAATTATTGACTGCTGACAACACCAGAGAACTCCCCTTGTTATTTTGCTAGCATGACAATAGTTTTGATCCCTCCTTTTTTGGGATGATCAAATAAACTTATCCAAACAAAAAAAAAAACCTCACACAATACATAAAGTAAAATGTGAATTTTGTATTGGATAATAAGGATATTTATAGATGTTTACTGTACGCTTACCATGCCTCATGTCCATACATGAACAATCACAATTGTTTGCACTTGGTTATTTGAAAGTATATGTCTTTTACTACCATTGCAGGCGCTTTATATGAACCAACATATTCACGCTGGGTTCCAAATTAGTTTCTGTATTCATAACATAGTATAGGTCTGTAACACTGTGAACGTTACGATGCAAACGGTTAGTAACTGTTTCGTGTTTTTTTCAATTAGTTAAATAAATAACTTTTAAAATTGTAAATATATTTCATTGAGAGAATCGGCTTCCCAACCCATACAAGCTACTTTACTATAGTCATCTACACAAACCATTTTTATGGCTTTAAAGTTGACAAGGATTGATGGTTTTAACTTAATTCAAATATCGTAGTTTTGTTGCCAATGTGTAAATGTTAACCGAGACTGAGAATGCTTGCTTGCGGCTATAGATTTCTGTTTACAGCTTTGCTATACAGTACGAAACTTCTTTCGTGTAAAAGGCGCGAATTCACATCAACCGCGTATTAGGGTGCCTTAAAAATAAAAGATTAAAAAAAACAAAATAATAACAGAATCCACGGTTTAAATCATTCGCACATTATTTCGTACTAAAATTTTTAATCCATAAAGCTTTTCCTTTCTTTTAACAAAGAGAACTGATATTTTTGTGCAACATAGGCAAAAACAAACAAGATGGTGGGTTCAAAAAAATAAAAAATAAAAATGGATCCACCACTTTTTTTTTTTTACCTCTAATATAAGTATGTTGTATAAAATTATTACACACATCCTTTTTCTTTAACAAAACTTCCCGTTGGAGTTTTACTTTTGAAATAACGTTTTGAATTTTCTATTATGGCGGGTTGTACTATGCACCTCACTTCAAGTTTTGTGATGCACTTTGTGGCACACCTTTTAACCCAAGAGTATAGATCATAATCTATAGAGTTTAATTTTGATATACTGATAATTTATATTGTTATCCAATTAATATTTAGTTTGGATAACTTTTCAGATTGAGTATAAAAGTCAACTATCATGGCCTATGTAGTAATACATAATTAGATAATGTGTAAAATATTTACATTGTTAGTGTATGGTAATTAAATCCTAGTATATATGATATATTAAAAGGTATTTCGTGTATTATAATAATTTTATTTTTGGCTAAAATTTTAAAATATATTTAAATATATTTTAAAAATGACCAAAATTATATCCTCGTGATTTTGCAATTAAATAAAATTTTTGAAGTATCCAATAGATAATTATTAAAAAAATAATATGTCAACCAGATAAAATATGATCGCTGATGAAATAAAAAAAATGTAATCAAATACATTTTAAAATTGATGAAAATTTATCTGTCCTTACATTAAATGAAAATTTTCAAGATGCTATACAAATAATGTCTGATTATTTTTGAAAATATTATTAGTCTGACTTTTGAATCTGACTAAACTGAAAAATTAATACAACGGGCCACAAATTTTTTAGTACACAATAGACCTTGTGATCCAAGCCTTTGGATTAAAACGTACAGCACAAGGTGCACCACAAAACTTTTAACTAGGGTGCATTAAAGACAAATAGACTGGCAGAGGATAGAGTTAAAAAAAAAATTAAGAATATTAAGATGCTCATGTAGTTATTACAAAGAAGGATAAAGTCAACTAGAAGATGAATATCTGAGACTTACTTGCACAGTAACCTTCCAGCTGCAACTTCGACCCACCAATGTCTCCTCGTGTTATTGAGTAAATATTAAGAAAAAAAAATTATGAATAGCCATGTTTTTCAGATATATCACATGAGTAGCCATTATTAATAAAAATCTCTTGTATTTTTTTTTTCGTTGGAAAGATCCATTTTTTTTTTTTACGTGAAAAGCTCCAACGATAACATTATGTTTTCAACAATATTTTCATCTCAATCTTTACAAAACAATATAAAACCATGGTAAGAATGTGTATATATATTTATAGAGGACGGATCAATTGATATCTGTGTAATATTTGATAACCTTGAATAACTTTTTATGTAATATAGTTTTTATCAATTTAAACATTGAATTATAATTATATATCATATTATGTTAATTGTCTATGTCAAATTTAAAAAAACAATTGATACCTATAAGATTGTGATTAAATAGTTCTTATTCGTATATATTTAAGTATTTATTACATTGACTTATATGCATTCAAAAAATATATTAAATAATTTTGGATTAATATGATATTTTATAGAGATGAGCTATAACATATAAATTTTAATAGTATGGGTTCTGGAAAAATTTCTTCAATAAAAAGTTATCGAAGATATAAGATATGTGTCAATTCTTATATCCGTGTAAATGGATTGTCACGTCCGTAACACAAAATGAGACTGAGTTGGTGAGCTCCCATGAGTGACTCCTCCAGCAATCCTCTCGTCGGGCGGGTACCTGCAAAGGACTCGACGCCCAAGTAAAAGATCAGGAAAGTAATTGGTGGTGAGGAAAAAAGTTACCCCTGTTACCTCCCTGTTCTCTTTATACTAGCTGAGACGTCCTTTTTAGGGTTAGCTTTTAGGACGGATGAAATATGAATCGTAAAATATTTTTTGAGCTAGTCCAGATGAAGTGTACCTAATGTATATTTCCGAGGTCCTTCCGATATCCATTGAGGTCCCGTCCTTGAATGCCACCGGGCACTCGACTCGGATTCCCCATGTCCGAGGTACGCTTCAACTTTACCTCAGTATAACAGTTGCCCCCAACTCGGTTGTCATTGACCAGTTACCGAGTTCATGAGTCAAGGCGTCCTGAATCTTCAGATATGACAGTTGCCCCAAACTCTGAGTCATTGACCAGTCCTGAGTTCATGAGTCAAGGCATCCTGGATTCTGGATACATGAACTTCCTTTGCTCGCGATTACCGTTTTCCTTCTCTGACGGCCTCCGTTATCCGCCGTCCTTTCTGGTTGAAGCTGGGGCGCAACGTGCGTGGAAGACAAAGAACGTCCGACGTACGTCTGACGCTTTCCGCATCCTTATCCTCTGGGTGGGCGTCCTTCATCTCCTAGCGTTACTTCTCCAACCATTGTGCGCCACGTGGACGATTATAGCGGTTACCGAGGCATTATCCTTCCTCTCGGACGGTTTTGCCCCTCCCTACACTATATATATATCATTCTCTTTCTTCCCTTCACGCTTTCCTTCTTCTTCTCATTTTCTTCTTCTCTTCCTTTCACTTTTAGCGTAGCTTCCGTCACGCTGCCGCCGTGTCGCCACCCTCAGTCTTGCTCCGCCTCCTCCTTTCGCCATCGCCCTTCAGGTATGCCTACTCCTCCCTTATGTTTTAATGTTTTCGATTCTTGATCAATCCGCCCTTTCCTTTGGGTTTTTACCTGGATTTCTGGGATTTTCGACGGTGGCATGTCTTACCGCTCCTCACAGCCCATTCCTGGGAAGCACCCTTTCCGGATAGTAGGGAACCACCTTTTAGTTTTCATCTCCGTTTTTATTTCCCTCGTGAGTTTCAAATTTTTCCCCCAATTTTCTTAGAAGCTCAGTGGTGGTTCCCTTGTAGGACATGGAGGACAAGATCGTGATTCTGGACTCCTAGACCGAGGTCTGGTAGAGTTCTTCCAGATAGTCGAATTCGGAGCATTATGAATGAGAGGAAGCTCGAGAGGTACAAAGAGTTCCCTATCTTTCGGATGCCGAACTGGGCGCTCGCCACAGATCGTGCTTCCTGGGAGAGAAGAAAGATCTGGGAGGCCCACGACCAAGGGAGAAGATTTTTTATGGATGTATGATAGGAACATCTCGTTTGAAGGTCCTTCTCCCTTCTCGGAATTTGAAGTCTTGCTATTTGTAAGGATGAATGTAGCTTCTTCCCAACTTCATCCGAACTCCTGGGCCATTCTTCGGGGCTTTCAAATGATCTGCTTCTGGAATTCCCTTGTCACAACGGGTATTTTTTCTCTTCCGCTATGACTTTCCAGGGGAAAGCCCGCCCTGTGTCCTTTCGAGCTCTGGTAAACAAGAAATGCTTCGAGATATATGAGGAGTCCTACCATGGGTTCAAGCGCCAGGATTTCAAAATCCGGGCTAAATCCTGCCGGTCTCCATTCTTTCTGTCTTCGATGGAGTCCGTTATTCCCCCTCTCCGGCAGCGTCCTATTCCCGACGTATCGTCTTGGAACCTTACTCCAAGAGGAGGCGTCGGTTGTCAAGTTTTTTACTGAGACTTGGGAAGCACCTGACCACGTGAACCTAAAAAAGGTCATTGATGTGTCTATGGGGGATGCGAAGTCGTACATAGGTCAATTCTAGAACTTTGATAATTTTTAACTTCAAATTCTTCATGTATACTGATTTTGTTTTCTTCCTTTGCAGAGATGTCTTCAAGTAGGAGTTTGGCTCTCCTGCACTCCCTCAACGATTCTGACTACCTCTCATCGACGAATTCCGAGGCGACTTTCACAAGGTCTCCTCCCTGCCGGCAAAAGGAAGAGCCTAGGAGCCGACGCCCTGGTTCCCAACGAGTCAGGAACCTCCTCCTGGGCCCGAGGTTATCCCTTCCTCCCGTTCTTAGGGGGTTCCCCAACCTGTCTCTCTCGCTCCAAATTTTCGTTTCAAGGAGTTTATGTCCGGATCTGGACACTGCATTTCGGAGCCATGTTCGTGAGCGAGACCGAAGAGGTGCTTAGCCTTCAGAGGATCTGGTGAAAGTGGCTGGTTACATCGGACTACGAGGAGGAACTGCGAGGTTCCTGTGCTAAAGCAGGATATCAGCACCTTGGAGTCTGAGAAGGTAGGACTTCGAGAAGTGGTGGCGGCTCGAAGAGAAGGTGGAATCGCTCGAGGCTAGGGAAAAGGGCTGGAAGAGGTGCTGTCCATCTTCAAGGGAAACTGAAGGACTCCGAAGAGAAGTACAAGGCCTTGGAGGGAGACAAGGCGAAGGTTGATGCTCACATTGGAGTCCGAGGTCAGCGCGGCCAAGTTGGTCAAGCTGGTCTGACAATTCTCCTGATTTATTTGCGAACGTGATGGCCCAAGTTCGGGTTTTGGTTGGCAACGAAGTGGATCTTTCCGAAGTTGGAATGTTCCGCCATGTTGTGGATGGTCGTATTGAAGACATCCGAAGAGGAGGACTAGGGAGCATGTAAATCCCTGCATTTTTTTGTAAACCCCTTAGGGGCACCTGTGTAAAAAATGATGAATACTAAGGGATGCTTTTACGCTTCGGATTCCTTGTGCTCAATTGTATATCCTTGTTTTAAATTTTCAATATGTTGCGTATTATGCCCTTGAGATGGGGAGCGAGGGTAAGATTTAGTATCCATCTTCCGCCATCAAACTTATGCGAGGCTTTGCCTCGCTACTTTGTTTGATATCGAGGGTTCAATGTGGCCCGTGTTGGTGAGGCGTCAGTTCGAATGGTTTGGTTCCATCGAACTTATGCGAGGCTTTGCTCGCCGCTTTTCTCACCGAGAGGTTCAGATGTGGCCCATGTCGGTAAGGCATTGAGTTCGGATGGTTTGGTTCCATCGAACTTGTGCGAGGCTTTGCTCGCCGCTTTGCTTGACACGGAGGGTTCGGATGTGGCCCGTGTCGCTGAATCTCGGAGTTAGGACGAATATCGGTTTGGTTCCGTCAAATTTGTGCGAGGCTTTGCTCGCTATGTTGCTGGTATTCAATTTTGCTTGGTTTTACTAAAAAGACTTTTCATTGATTGAGAACCGATTGGTTATATGTCCAATTCGGCCTACGTTGTCAAGGCCTCATTAAAACCTTCCCGAGAAAACCCATTGGGACAAAACTCAGGTAAGGAAAAGATGCCTTGATGAACCGTAGATGTGATTACATTGTTCCTTACACATAGTATTTTCTCAAATTAACTACGTTCCAGGTTCATGGGACTTCCTTTCCCTCCATTGTGACGAGTTTTACGCGCCTTTTCCGAGGACTTCGGCAATCCTGTATGGTCCTTCCAGTTGGGCATGAGTTTTCCCTGTCCGGGTTTTGGTAGTCCAATGTCTCCCCTTTGAGTACCAACTCTCCTTGACAAAAGGCTCTTGGAATTACCTTGCGATTATATCTCTAGATATTCTTCTTTAGCTCCTCCTCTCGATGCGCGCGTGTTCTCGAACTTCTGGAAGTAAGTCGAGCTCTTCCTTCCTTCTTGAGGGGTTGACTTCTTTGGAGTATAGGATGGTTCTGAGGGTTGGCTCACCAATCTCTACCTGGTATCATGGCCTTGGAACCGTAAGCAAGGCGAAAGGGGTTTCTCTGGCCGAGTGTGGGTAGTCTAAGCCCAGAGCACACTTCCCAGTTCATCGGCCATGCTCCTTTGCTTGGTCTAGCCTTTTTTTGAGTCCTTGGAGGATGACTTTGTTCGCTTTGCCCTAACTGTCGCTTGTGGATGCTCTGAGGTGAATTGGTGGGTCACTTTGAAGTTTTCCAATAGTTGCCTAAATTTCTGATGTGAATTGGGTCCCATTATCGGTGATGATCTTCTTCAGATTCCGTAGCGAGTGAAGATGTTGTTCCACATGAATTTCCGACATCGGGCTCAGGTTATACTGGCCAATGCCTCTGCTTCAATCCACTTTGTGAAGTAGTCTATTCCCATTACCAGATATCGGAGATTCCGGGTAGTCGGAAGGGTCCGAGGAGGTCCAGGCCCACTGGTCAAATGGCCATGCAGAAGTAACTATAGTTAATCTCTCTGCGGGCGATGTGAAACCTCGCATATTTTTGGCACTTCTCACATTTCTTTGTGAATTCGATAGCATCCTTCTTCATCGTCGGCCAATAATACTTGGCCCTAGGGCTTTCAGGGCCAGGGTTTGGCCACCCAAGTGTTGCCTCCGACTCCCTCATGGATTTCTCGTAGCACATAATCACCTTGCTCCGTAGGCATTTCAACATTGGTTGAGAAGAACTTCTCCTGGATAGCACTCCGTTAATGAGGGTGAAGTGTGGAGCTTCTTTGCGGGTTTTTCTTGCTCTGAGCGGGTCTTCTGGTAAGGTTCCATGTTCTAGGAAGCATTTAATCTCGTTGTCCAGTCTGGGATGATTTAACCCACAACCAGCTTCTCGGCTATTGTTGGAGCACTCAATGTTTCCATGATTAAACTTCGTTACTCCCTCCAGGTTTGGTGCTGGCCAACTTTGACAGGATGTCTGCTGAGAATTCCGTTCTCGAGGTATATGTTGGATTTGGACCGTGCCGAGACTCGAGATGAGGTCTTGGACGTGTTTCAGGTACTTCTGGAGTCGGGTTCCTTCGGGTATATTCTTCAGAGATGTGGGATGTCATGATCTAAGAGTTAGTAAAGACTTCAAGCTGGGTGATGGACAATTCCTTTGCGAGGTTGAGTCCTATCAATGCCTCATATTCCGCTTGGTTGTTGGAGGTTGGAATTCGAAGCTGATTGACATTTCAATTCTTTCTTCTCCTTTTTCTAACATGACTCCGCCCCACTCCCTCTTGGGTTAGAGGAGCCATCTATCCGTTGCTTCTGAACATCCTCGTCAGCCCATTCTAGTACGAAGTCTCCAGCGCTTGGCCTTTGATGGCTTGGCTCATATCGTATGTCGAATTTGGAGAGCTCAATGGACCATGCTATCATCCGTCTTGCCAGGTCCGACTTTTGAAGGATTTGTCTGATTGGCTGGTCAGATGCGCACCTTGATCGGTGTGCCTAGAAGTATTTCTTGAGCCTCCTTGGAGTTAGGATCAGGGCAAAGGCTGTCTCTCAATCTCTTGGTCCGGAGTTCGGATCCGTAAGTGCTTTGCGGTGAAATACACAGGCTGCTACTTTCCCTCTTTTCCCATATTAACACGGCACCAACACCTGGTTCCCGCTAGGTATAGGATAAGCTTTCGCCCTTCTCCCTTTCGTGAGGACAGTGGGTGGATAAGTATTGCTTGAAGTGCTGTAATACAGCTTCACATTACTCTGTCCATACAAATTTCTTCTCCTTCTTTAGCAATTCGAATAGCGGGAGTGAGCTTCGGGCGACTGGAAAGGAATCGGGACAAAGCGGTCTTCCCGCCAGTTGCTGACCTCTTTCCTAGTTGATGGGCTTTTCATCTCTATTATTGCTCTGCATTTGACAGGATTGGCCTCTATGCCCCGTGCGTGAGCATGAACCCTAGGAATTTTCCCGAGTTGACGGCGAAAGCGCACTTTGAAGGATTGAGCCGTAACCCATGTTTTCGGAGGCAAGCAAAGGTACTTTGAGGTCCTCCATAAGCGACTTCGAATTAGTTGACTTTATCAACATGTTGTAACACCTAATAATTAACCGAATACACCTAGGTTGTATCTGATTAATTACTAGACTTTACTCTTTGCTTCAGTTCTTTCATCATACTTTGAAAATACTTAGTGAAATTACGAGCCATTTTTTTTTAAAACATAATTGAAAACGTGAGCCACACATAACGTGAACAATAATCGAAATAAAGCGAATAACGGATATAGCATGAAAAAAAAACACATCATATTGGCTCCATCATATAACATCCATAATTACATAACACATGGATAGTTTGCCTACCAACATAATAAGACTAGGTGTAGGCAATCTAACAAAACATAAATAATATATGGATGGAAGGACATCCATTAATGGCACCTAGTAATAACACTCCAAGGATAGGGATAGATATATGAAATATACGAGTGAAACTAGCAGGATCAAGTTCAGCTACCCTGAAAGCCTCAATGTGATTCATGAACGCTTCCTTCTTTTGAAGACGAGATGGAAAGAAAAATAGAGGGAGTAAAAACTTATAAAAGAATCTCAGTAGGGTACTCACCTCATGATGCATTGTGTCATCATCATCGTCCCCAGGAACCTCGGGGTTATTATGAAATAATGAGCATGCTAAGATTGATTTATTAAGTTTGAAAATATACTTTACCGAGGTTTGTCGGTTTTAATCATGCGTCTTATAATGCATCATAAACTTAGCATGTCATGTATATAATGAACTTTTCCTTTCATATATAATAACATAGTTATGCATAAAATCACATCATATTCCTCATCATCATTTCATAATACTATGCATAGCAGAACATCATATTTCTCATCATCATCTCATAAATACTATGCATAGTAGAACATCATATTCACATAATGCATTTACTTAGTTTCTTAGGTGACTTAAAGTTACTTTCATCATCATTTTCCTGGGCCACCCTATACTCCACCCTTTTGGGAGTAATCTAGGTTATGAGCTCATACCTTACTAGTCGTCACTAGCATATACTTATCCCTTTTGATAAGTTAAAATCCCGACTCTACCCTTTTGAGAGAACGGCTGGGGCAAGAATCACCTTTTTACCACCTATAGTCTGATGGGTCCAAAGGATCATTTTCTCATAAGTTTAAGTCACCATTAAATCTTTGTATGTTATATCATAATACAATTCTTCATTCATAATCACCATAACATTTTCTCATTTATAGTCTTATGCCGAAATAATATATACCAACTGTAATCATGCATCTAGATTCCAGGAAGAGGGTGGGTCACAAATGGACACGCTTAAATACCAAGTCTTTCCTAGCCAGAACCTTTCCTAAGTAGTACACTTTCTTCCAGGATAAGGGTAATTTTTAAATAACAAAGAATATTTCTTTATTTCATGCGTAAGTATTCTCATTGTTTGCAATAGCAACTATAACATGCAAGCCATGAAATCATTTAATATTATCAAATACTTAATAAGCATCAAATCTCTACATAGACTTATCATTTAAAACATCAAGGAGGCATCATCATCAATTCTTACCGAAAGCTGTCTCAACAACCGAAACTCAGAATCGGGCAACCTCAATTATTGAACTAATTAATTATGCATCTAAGGGATTCATTACCATCATTACCATTAATTATAAGCCTTAGGAACATTATTAGACTATATGGGGCAGCATAGGCAGTAAGTCATTCTTAAGGTTTTACGGTATGCTAGAAGTTGCGTTTTTAACCCTTTCGTTACGTCTTTTCCTACGATGCCAAAATTAATTACTAACCCAATTATGAATCATTCTCCCTTATCTAAACATAATAAAATCTGGTTCTTAAGCCCACTAAAGGTTCTGGACAGAATTGCATAAATTTCATTATCTAGAGTTCTAGAAATCTTGCTTTACCTTGTTTTATATAGCTAGTTTCTCTTCTAACTTGCATATAGTTGTTCCCTCATCAATAAACATAATAATCACAACTTTAAACATATTAAATCATCATCATACATTGGTAATAAACTCAGATTAGTGGCTGAATCATGAACCTATTATAATCACATTTTAAGTGTACATGGAATACTAGTTTCTTGTAAAGTCTTTGCAAGGCCTCAAATTTCTTTTAGAAACTAATTCTTTTTGCTAAACTTGAAAGAATCTTCATGATTAAAATTTCTCACTTAAGATAAAAGGAGCAAGTCTTGATCTTAAGAGATTTATGTGATATCTTAGAATCATAAACATGCTATGCAACCTCATTTTAATCTTGTCATTATAAGGTGATAACTTGGAATTATAAACATGATATGCAAATCCATTTCTTTATCTTTAAGATTTAAGGTGATAACTTGAAAATTAAACATGATGCAAGAGCTTGAAATATAAACATGATGCAAGAAACTAGAGCGGCGTAGCCAACAGGACCAAGTGGAGGAGAAGAATCTTAAGAAAGAAGCGGCGGAATCGCACTGGACCGTGAAGGGAGAAGAGAATTATTATTACATCTTTTTAAGCTCCAATCTCAAGACTTCTTAAAGAATCAATTCTTTAACTCCAATAATCTTATTTCTTTGCTTGTGATACTTGGGCAAGTCTTTGAGCTCTAGGATCTTTAGGTGATGACATAAAAATAAACATGTCATGCGTTGATTCTTTTAGCCATTATAAAATAAAGTGAGAACATAAAATAAATATGAGATGCAACTTCTTTATTATCTTTAGAGATTAAGTGACAACATGAAATATAAACATGAAATGCAAACTTGGAAATTTAAACATGAGTATGCAAGTCCATTTATTCATTCTTGAAATTTTAGTGATGACATAGAAAGTAAACATGATTATGCAAGGCATAAACTTAAACATGGATGCAAGTTCATTTGATTTCTTTACTAGAGCTCCTTCAAGACTTTATAGAAATAAATTCAATCCAATATATATATTTTAGCAAGACAAAGTGAGAAATACATCTTTCAAGTTCTAAACTCAAGATCATAAAAACATCATAAAAATATTATTCTTTAAAGTTTTGCATCAAGTGGAACTTTCAAGCTTTAGAGGCCTAACTTGTGATGGATTCACAACCCACCCTCAAGGTCCTCATCATCAAGCCATCATCTTAGTCCCACCTAGGCCATATGGCCAAATTGTTCAAAGAAAAGGAAGAAGAAAACCAAATGGAAAAACTAGAGAAAATCCATGAAATCATCATTTTGAACCAAGAACAACACTTAGCAAAGCATAGAAATAAACTTAAAAACAACTCCCTACCTAATTTGATTTGAAGGAAAGGAATAGACTTGGTTTCCTTGAGTGAAATGAAAGAAAATCTCTTTGAGAAATGGGAGCAGAAATTTCGGCCAAGGAGGAGGAAGAAAGAAAGCTTTTGGTGCTCCTAAAACTAGAATTTGTGTAAGTTATGAGCAAGGCTTCCAAGGCTCCTCAAGCATGCATATTTATAGAGGAATTCAAGCTCATGTATGACAAGAGGAGGAGGCATAATTTTTGATTTTTCATGGGGAACAAAGGGAGGAAAATCATTTCTTGTTTAAGGCATGTTTTATGCCATGTTTTAGGGAATTTTTTGGCATTTTGTTTTAGTGCATTATCTTGCAATAATTCTAATGATTATGGCTGAATTATTTCGTGCATTATAGCCTCATGGAAGAGGGTTTTGTGTGTTCCATGTATTATTTAGGTGTAGGCAAGGTATTCATGCAATTTAGAAAATTTACGGTTAAGGGCTTAGGTGAATTAGTAAGCAATTTAGTGTTTTAAAGCAATTTTAGGTTCTAATCAATTTAAATAAATAATTTTGACTCTAGATTAATAATTAGAATTTAATAAGCTTTAATTTGAGCCTAATATTGCTTAGGTTTTGTTAGACGAATCAAAAATCTCAAAATTTGTAAAACTACAAAAGAGGAACAAAACGGTCATTTTACTTAAAAATTGCCCGAGACCCCCGAGCTTAACCAATGGTTAATCATGGCTTAAAAACACCTTTTAAAACATTTTAGTGAGGTTCGGTCTTAGTCGGCATACAAATCGGTTAAAAAACCAAGGGCGTTTTGGTCATTTCGCGTAAGCTCAAAATTAGGATTCTTCTCCTCTATTAACACACATAACACAAACAATCCCTTATTATTATCAAAACATCCCCTTGAGGATGGGTGGGGCCCACGATCCTCATTTTCTCAGTAAAATAACCTCAGGGGCATTTTGGTCATTTTACACGTATAGAAAATCGGGGTTTGCAATACTTGCACGAATTGCTCCTAACTTCTCTTCTAACGTTATATTCCTTTATTAAGGATTGTTTGGTCTCAAATTTTATATAATATTTACCTACGGTAATTTGGTAATTCCTAATGACAGTAAAAATTGGGGCGTTACACATGTCATCGATATACACTTCTAAGGATTGCCCAGCTTGTCTCCAAAAACCCTATTCATGAGGCATTGGTAAGTGGAACCTGCGTTCTTTAACCCAAAGGGCATCACCTTGTAGCAATAGTTAGCTCTGGAGGTCATGAATGTCGTCTTTCTTCGTCCTCGATCATCCGGGATTTAGTTATATCCAATATGCATCCATAAATGAGAGGAACTTGAATCCGAAGCTGAATCGACAGGCAATCTATGCTTGAGAGCGAGTATGGGTCCTTTGGACAAGCCTTGTTTAGATTGGTGTAGTCCACACACATTCGTAGTTTGCCGTTTTGGGGACCATGACTACGTTAGATAGCCATGTGGGATCCTGCACCTCAAATGAAGCCGGCCTTTAGAAGTTCCTAGACTTGCCTTTCCACCTCGTGCTCCTTATCCGCTGCCATTCTCCGTCTCGTTGCGCTACCGGGTAGTCCAGCGTAACAGACAATGTATGGGTCATGATTGTTGGATCCACTCCTATGTCGCAGCGGACCAAACACATCCCTATTCTCTCAAGAAATTGGTCAACTGCTCCTTGCATTCTTTTGGCAAAATGTTGTTTATTCTGTCGTTGTTCGCTTTCTTCACCGATTTGGATTTCTTCGAGCTCGTCTTCTAGTTTGGGCGCTCACTACTTCTCTTTAGGCCTCTAGGTCTCTATGGCCACATCCCTCTTATGCACCTCAAGGCTCGCGTTATAGCAGCGCCTTGCCATCTCCTGACTTCCTCTGATGGTGACGATCTTCCCTTTCGAGCTGTGGAATTTCATGACTAAGTGTAGTGGAAACTATTGCCCCCAGGTTGTTAATAGTTGGTCTTCCCATAATGATGTTGTAATCTGAGGGTTTCCTAACGAGGAAGTTCACTTGGAACTATTTTTGCCCTCGAGGGTGTTCCAATTGTGGTGTGCGAGTGACGTAACCATCAGGTTGAACTCGGTCTCCTCTTACCCACGATGATCGGATAAGCTCTCAAGTCTTTATTTCCAAGCCCAAGTTGTCAAAGGCGTCTTTGAATAGGATATCTGCGAGCTTCCTTGGTCGACCAATGCCCTTTTTATCTTCGTGTTCATTGTGAGTACGGATATCACCATTGGGTCATCGTGGCCTGAATGACCTCGGGGTTGTCGTGTAGAGAAGATCGGTGAACGATGTAAGGCCTTTGGCTCACGCTCCTTTCTTTAACTTTCATTACTTCCTTCATGCTCTTTTCGAGATGATCTCGAGGTTCCCTCAGCAAAGCCTCCTGAAATGGTGTGAATGGTATGAGGCACTGGCCCTTGGCAGGGTTCTCCTTGTGCTTTGGGGCCTTGCTCGTTGGGTGCCGCATTGGGCTCTTCCGGGTCCTTCCTTCCAAGAGAAAACCTTCGTTTCTTCAGACTTCTGGAGGCAACGCCTGGCCAATTTTCCAGCCTAATCAACTCTTCCAGCCCTAGGTCTGGCAATCCTCCTTGTGGCCCAGGCTTCGATGGTACTCACAATACATGGATTTGTCAGGATCGAGAGTGACTTTGAGCGGAGCTAGTTTTGGTTCTCTGGACTTGGATCTCCTTATAGAGTTGGGCTAACGAGACTCGAAGCGGGGTGTACTCAAAAAGCAGCTTGCCTTTGGTTGGCGGTTATCCTCTGGGACCTTTCCTCCTTCCAGGACTCGTCCTCCTAAGTCACCCTTTTCGGCTTGACCCAAGGCCTCCTCCAAGTTGATATATTCTCTCCTGTAATTCTCGAGCATTCTGGGCTCCTCTTAGCGAGAGACATTGAAAGTCCCCGTGAATGAGGCCTCCAATGAGAGTTCCAGAGCGTTTGCGCAGTTAAATCCCTGAAGGGCCTCCTTATTGAATTTAGGTATTCCCAGGGGCTTGTTTGGAACTGGCGAAATTCCAGTAGGCTTGTTACGGATTTCAATTTGCCCGGTGGTGACCTGTGAGGAATTGAGAGCTAAGGTCTAGAAGCGATGACGAGCTTGTTGGCAATTGGTTAAACCATGTCAGCGCCGACTTTCAGTGTGAGCGGAAAGCCTTACATCTTGATGGGATCAACCGTTCCGTCAAGCATCATCCTGTTCTGAAGACGTCAAGGTGATCTTGAGGATCGAGTTTCGTCATACGGTCTTATGTCTGTGGGAGGTTTGAAAGTAGCTGGACGGGATACTTCATGATTGCCTTGTCAAAAGGAGTCTGCATATCTTGATCTTCTGGTGGCATAGCCATGTTCTCCCACTTTCCCTCCGTCATACGCTCAGATTATCTGGATGAAAGAAGTTGGAGCCCGACTCATGCTAGGTCAGGATGTCGATCGTCACCGCTCGAGGCGTAGGAATCCCCCAAGTGTTTCATGCCCCCTGGGCTTCCCTCTGGCCTCAGAGTGGGCTCCCGCTTCCATGCGCCCTCAGCTTCCCGTAGCCTTCCTCGAGTTCCAAAATTTTATCATCCCGCCTCTGAGGCACTTCCCACCTCTTCGCCCACGTACCCTAACGCCTCTCGCGCTCCCTTTAGCTCTCGCCCTAACTGGTCATCCTCATACCTTGCTCCCAACAAATTCATAATTTCCTCATAGGGAAGGTTGGCACCCTTGGTGCCTGGACCACCGAAGCGGGGTGGGTTCTATTCGCTACATTGTCTCTTCCATCTGGTATTCCTAGGTCCGCTTGCGGTTTCCATGGCCCAGGCCCAAGTCTAACCCTGGCCCATCGCGAGGCCGTGAAGATGAAGGTGCGGAAGGGCCCGCATGGAGGCGGAGCCCGCGTGAGACTGGTCGGCTAGTAGTCTTTGTTTTGGCCATTTGTCAGCCCTGGAGACAAGCTGGGACGTGCAATGGCCGAAATGGCCTTGTGGGGTGGTGTGGCTGGTCTGGGCCATCGGGTTGTGAGGATATGGGTGTGGTGGCGTGGCAACCAGTTTGTGGTTTGGGTTGGTTGCTAAGGCTGGTGTATATAAAGGTGGGTGAGTATTATGGGAGTGTTGAGGTTGTGGGTGAAACAAGTCGAAGTCCCGGAACGGCGCCAATGTTACGTACCGTAACACAAAATGAGATTGAGTTGGTGAGCTCCCCTGAGTGACTCCTGGGCAATCCTCCCATCGGGCGGGTACCCAAAAAGGGCTCCGACGCCAAGAAAAGATCAGGAAAGTAATTGGTGGTGAGGAAAAAAGTTACCTATTACCTCTCCTGTTTCTTTTATACTAGCTGAGACGTCCTTTTTTAGGGTTAAGCTATTCAGGACGGATGGAATATGAATCGTAAAGTATTTTCCGAGCTAGCCGAGATGAAGTGTACCTGAATGTATATTTCCAAGGTCCTTCCGATATCCATTGAGGTCCCGTCCTTGAATGCACCGGGCACCCGACTGGATTCCCCATGTCCAGGTACTTCGAACTTGACCTCGGATATCAACATGGATCATTCATCATATTTTCATAATATATTATATCAAAATTTTATTTTAAAATTAACAAACTAAAACTAGTATATCTATATAAAAAAACTAATACTAAAATTAGTATTACAGTAAGCCATTCAATGAGTATATCTTTGAGGAATAATTAGTTACAACATTGACTATTTGTAGCTGTTACATGTGTGTTTTCCTAACTAATTTGGATTCATTGTTAACAAAATTGCAAGAAAAAAATGTAAAATACCATATTTTAATTTTTACTTAAGAAATTAAGTAGAAACAAGATACGGAATACAAAATTTATAAATCATATATGGCTTTATATAGCATCATTTAGTTCTTTCATTTGCCTTTCTATTTTACTTCTTTTTAGGCAGATCCTTTCTATGTTACTTTAATAGAGTAGAAGTTGGCATGAATTAATTTATTCTGTATTCAGAAAACACTTCAGTAAAAAGTTTCATTAAAGTGAAACAAACTGAGAACTTGGGAGTTAATT
This sequence comes from Dalbergia oliveri, assembly GCA_030441495.1. Taxonomy (NCBI): domain Eukaryota; kingdom Viridiplantae; phylum Streptophyta; class Magnoliopsida; order Fabales; family Fabaceae; genus Dalbergia; species Dalbergia oliveri. Next base: position 12,658,716 of record JAMLFY010000007.1, read on the forward strand.
AATTCCTAAATGATACCTGTTATGGGTCTTTATGTTGCACTTGCACCCTAAATTAAATATTACCTAACCAGTAGTAATTAAGAGAAAATTTCAACTTAGTTCGCAAAGAAAATAGTGTTAGACAAATTGATTTCTTAAGAATATAAAAATATATTTTGTAGTTTCTTATAATTAAAATTAAAATATAGCATAAATTAATCCATGACATTTGTAAAATAGTTTTAGTTGGTCTTCATAAAAAGACAAATAAGATAAATAAATCTATTAAAATATTAAGAAGAGATTAATTTGTCTTATATTTTAAATTCTGAAGGACCACAAACTATGTTTATTTTCTTGAGTAACCAATTTGTTCTATTATATTCCTTTGAGTAATAATTTGGGTATTCACTCTTTAATTTTTTGAATTAACAAAAAAGTTAGCTAACAAATAAAGAAATAAATATTTAAGTATACATTATATGTTTATTGTGAATACCATATTTTTGTCTTCAACTTATTTATTTATTTATTTATTTATTTTTTCATTTTTGTATGTGCGTTTGAATTTAAATTTAATCTTAGCTGACAAAAGAAAAAAATCAAAATTAGAATCAAATCAAAATCTTAACTGACTCAACAAAAAATAAAATCAGATCAAAATCTTAATGACTCAACCCTAACCGATTCCCAAAATCTCTTTACTCTTCTCTATATAATAATCATTCCCATCAAGAACAAAGGGGGTAAGACATTGGAGAGTAGAATGCATAGCAACGGAAGGAGTGAAAGAAGAGAGAGTAGAATGCATAGCAACAGAAGGAGTGAAGACGATCAAAGAAGGCTAGAACATCAGTTTCCATTTGAGATCATAAGAGTTTAATAAGGTAAAGGGAATGTCAGAAGCATGTGCACACTCTACATATATTTTCCTTTGTTTTCACCAACAGTGTCATTATCACCATTACTCACCAAAGGAACCAAACATATAGCCTTATCATCATAGCCTTCATTTCATCCTCACCTTCCATACCATTATAGCCATCTAACACTCTCAGCCACACAACCACTGTCCACAAAAGTCTCAGCCACCATTATAAGACCGCCATCATCATGTAGCTAGCCTGCCTTTGTTTTTTTTTTAATTTCATTTTCTTGTTTAGTAAATTGATTTGGGAGCTGGCTTTGTTATTTTGGGTCAAATCCTTTGTTTGATTTTATTTTACTTGCATTTGTTTGGTTTACGGTAAGGTCCTTTAATTTTTTTTATCCTATTCCATTTGAGTGTTTTAGTTTGAGGACTTGGGCATTATTATTTGTATATAGGATGTTTCAGATTACTTTTTTAGTATAGCCTATTTAGATTTTTTTTTTCAAAAAGAAAGTTTGATTATTTTAGATTTTTTATTCCATGCAACAACTTGTGATATTGATGTGTGACTTGTCATCCTCAAGTTTCACAAGAGTGTAAGGGTTTATTGTATAGTTTATGCTATCTTAGCCCTTTACAAAAGTGGAATTTTTATTTTGCTTGTAATAAAATCAATCCAACACATACTTATTTTCTACAAGAACGACGTGGCTTTGAGTTCCTCATTGCACCAGGAATACGTCGTAGCCCACAACTATCAAGCCAAAATTAATTTTCCTTTAAATTTTGTTCTTATTTCATTTTATTTCATTATATTTTATTTTCTTTATTTTTTGTATATAATTTTAATTATAATTTTTGGAAAAAATAAAATATTATTAAAGTTATAAATTAATTTGCATAATGAACTCTAGGGTAACCGTATTTATATGGATGTATTAGGGGTGTAGTACAATTAAGTTTTCACCCTTCCCTAATCATAATTAGACTCGGATCCAAAATTTTTTTAAAAGACCAATTTTGCCAAATCAAATAGTTTTCCAATTTTGCCAGAGAATTAAAATTGGTGGCGACTCCATTTTAAAATTTATTTCTTTTAGGAATAAATTTTTATTTGTTGTCATTTTGTTATGGTGCCCTCCTGGACGTTGTAAAACTCTGGCGACTCCACTGGGAAAATTTAGAGAGTCAAGCCCATTAGAGTTAATTATGCAAAAAATTATAACTTTATAATATTTATTTTTTCCCTTCACAACACCTTTTTTAATTTATTTTTTTTATTTATGTAAGTAATTGTATTTCTTTTTGTAAATAATTGTTTATTTTATTTGTAAATATTTGCCATTCAAACCTTAGGATAGAAGATTTTTTTTTTACACTTTATTTTATCTTTCTTGGAACCTTAGGATAGTAGACTATGCTCTTGTATATATATTGTTGTTTTTCTTTTTAGGAAAGGGTAGTTTTAGGATTATAAGGTTTGTATGCTCCCTACACACACTTTCACTATCACTATCCTCACACACTATTTGGGCTCTATACCGAGCCTTGGAAAACCATAGGGCAAGAAGGGGTTTTGACGTTGTTATTGTGAAGCTTATGCTTCCCTCAACGTTGACCCTCGCTCAGGTTGTTACTAGAACTATGGGTTGCCATATTGTGACTTTCACGTCCCTATGGTTTAACTCATGGAACTAGGTCTTTAACTTATTGGTAAAGGCAACCTGGGACCATAACCTTTAGGGGTCTAGACCTATCCAAAAGCACTACTAGAATGACCTTAATTGACTACCTTAAATAGGGTTTTCCTTAGAACCATCAAGCATTAGGTTTCACCCCATTAGGACACAAGGGAGCATATTTCTTCCTTTTCTAACATACACCATGCATACCTAGTATCATTTATCATAGACATTATAACATATATAATTAATTTTTGCACACTTTAGTCATGCATAACATCTGCATTTTCTCATCTAGCATGTTTATTTTTTTTTTTACATAAAAAATCCACATTTTAATTGCATGCATTTAGCCATACTACATGCATTCTCTTCATGCCGCATGCATATTTATTTTATTTGTAACATACCTCTCATTCATTTTTTTCTTTTAAAAGATCCATTACGGCGAAGAATAACATCATATTAGACAACAAATGATGGAAAGAGCAATATACTAGCAATGTATCCAACTTGAAGAAGTGTTTCAATGTAATGGGAAATACCAGTCTTTAGAGAAATTGTGCCAGTTGAGTCATTTGCTACCTAATGAAAATAGAAGGGCTTTCTCAAATAAGTATGGGTCTATTCTAATTTACTTGTATCAGTGGAGACTTCTGCACTTAATGTTTTGGCTCAATTTGGAACCGGCCTTGAGATGTTTTGAACTGCCAAACATTGATATCACTCTTACCATTGAAGAGTATGCATGCATGTTAAAGCTACCAAGTGAGGAAAAACACCTCTATTTATTTTCATCTAGAACAACATACTTCAGATGCAAAGATAATAGAACAATTTGGAGAATTACTAGGGGTACCAATGGCTCAAGTAAGGCTAACAATGACATGCAGATTCAAAGGGGTGACCAAAGCATTCATGGAAGAACGTTTGAAGGACTTGGGCATTGAAAGGAATGGACTACTTTTGCAAGGGTGTTGGCATTCACTATCTATGGGCTATTATTATTCCCTTTTGCTCCAGACATAGTTGACCAAGCTGCCATGGATGTTTTCTTTGCTGGAAAATAAGCAAAGGAATCCAGTTCCTGCCATTAGCTGAAACATTTCTGACTTTAAATTTCTATCAAAAAAAAAAAAAGGAAGCTTCGATGTTGTTTGCACTTTTTATACGTGTGGATCATCACACACATGTATGCAGGGAATCACATCAGAAATATCTCAGACCCACTAAAGAGTTTTCATCGTATCCCAACCAAGCCGAGAGAATACCATGAATGGAGGACTGAATTTGATAGCATAAAGGAACAATCATTCAAGTGGGTTTGTCCATGGTATGAACATGAAAGAGGTGATATCATTCTTAGTTGTGGAAAATTTTATAATGTACCATTAATGGGTCCAAGGGGTTGCATATCATACACCCCAAGCAATAGCACTCAAACAACTTTGGACACAAAAGAAACCACGGGAAGAACAACTTGGAGGACTCTATTTTTGGTACAAGGAAGGTGAGCACACTAAGATGTTATCACGAGAAGTTAAAGAAGCATGGAGGGAGGTTCACATGGCAGGAAGAGAGGAGTTAGGAAAGCCACTCGTGATTAGTACCCATGAGTATGTCACATGGAGGGAAGCAAGAAAAGTACCCCAAAATGTCCCTATTTCTCCTCATGAAAAGGGAATGATCCTCAATTGGCTGAACAAATAGAAGTCATGAAAGCACAGTTAAAGCTCCTGGAGCAACAAAAACAGGGCAGGAGAACTAGAAGTTGTCATAACTCGAAGTCAGTGTGAGAAGAAGGAGAAGTTGATTGAGCAACTGAAAGACGAGCTTGCTGATATCCCTGGGCAAGAAAGGGAAAACAGAGGATTCAGAATCTTGAAAAGGAGCTTCGAATGATGGCTAAAGAGAAGAGCGGATTTATGAAGCATATCAACCAACTGAATAAAGCAAATGAAGAATTGAAGATGAAGATTGGCCAACAAAGACAAATGAAAGAAGAGTTCGAAGTTGAAGTACAAAGACAAAAAGAAGAGTTAGAGCTGAAAATAGAAAAGTTAAATGCACTTTTGGTGCAGGCTAAGGAGGAATGCGACCAAGAATGGGCCCGTTTCATGCAATGTCGAAATCAACTTCTCCATAGAAGATGCAGGTAGGTTCTGAAGAAACAAGCTGGTGACTGGGCAATGAAGGCAGAAGAGTGGAAGGAAAGGTACACAAGATTGACTGAGGAATTGGACCATCATATTCCAAAGTTCATCTATCACTTTGAAGAGAGAGAAAGAAGTTCAGAAGAATCTCAAGCTTCATCTGCCTAGTGAAATGAGTGACTTCATGGACATGAGTAGAGGCTTGGTTAGAGGTCTTAAAAGAAAGAGAACTAGACTTTTGATGTAATCTAGTAGTCTGTTCTTGATTCAACTATGATGTGATTGCACTTTTTGAATAAATGAAATAGATTCATCCTTCGATTTTCTTTCTCTTTTAAAAAAAATTAAAGTGTGCAAGACTATATCTATCATGGGGCAAATGCTCCCTTGGATATATTGTCAATTACATTTCTGCCTTATAGGAAATTTTTCCTTCTGTGGAATGTAAGAAAGAGGATCCAGCTTCGCATTGCTAGTGTGCTCCTAACAAAGTATATTGTGGAATAATAGTCCTCTATACTTTTCCCCATCACATACACTATCTTATGGATAATACATCATAATATGTGAATTATGTTCATCGTCAAATACAAATGTTATTCCTCGCGTCAAAGGATTTACAAGCCCTCATTTGTTATTTGCTTACCTTTTTGCTTTTTGTGACACAAGGTTGCCAAACATTGCTCCTTCAAAGAAAGTTTCGTCTGACTCAATACACGGCTAGAGAGCGTACGACTACGATCCAGAATCCAGAAAGTTGAGTTGAGAAATAGACAAGAAAGAGACTATGGCTGCTGAAAGCGAGACCCAAGGAAGGAATCTAAGTCAAGAAATTGATGACCTTAAGGCCATGATGAAATCCATGTTCGGACCAGAGCTCAAAAAGTTTATTATTGACACAGTGAAACGGCCAAGGAGAATATTGAAAATGCTGAGTATGAGGATCAGACTTGATATGAGGACGAAGATGAATCGCTCCACACAAGCAAAATGATAATGGCTCTGATAATGAAACTGCAAGAAAGTTAACGAGCAAAATTAAGAGAAGAGCTGGAGGAGAAGATGCAAGAACAATTCCGGGCATTGAGGGGGCCAAGCCCATTTGGTCCTATGAACGTTAAGGAGCTATGCCTTGCTCCTAATGTCACAATTCCCAAAGATTTTAAAATGTCGGAACTTGTCAAATTTAATGGCAGTAATCCTATCATGCACTTGAAGATGTATTGTACCAAGATGGGAATGTGGTCCCGGACGAGAACTTTCTCACTAGTTTTTTCTCTGAAAGCTTAGGGGGCCACTTGGGAATGGTATATGCAGCTAGACATGGCTCGAATCAAATGTTGGGAGGACTTGGCTTTGGCTTTTACCAATCAGTACAAGTTCAATCTGGATGCCGCGCCCACTAGAGACCAACTCAAAGGAATGAGAAAGAAGAGTGATGAATCATTCAAGGAGTACGCCCAAAGGTGGAGAGTTCTCGAGCCCGAGTCGCCCACCGCCTGAGAACGGGAAATGTGTTCATACTTTATTCGTACTTTGGAGGGTCCTTTTTTCAAAAACATGTTAGGAACTCATGTGAAAGAGTTTGTTGACCTAATAGAAATCGGGGAAAGGATTGAAGCTAATATTCAAGATGGCAAAGTAGAGTTGACCGGAGAAACAAATGAGTCTAGTTAGGAAGGGACAATCTTATAAGAAGAAAGATGCAACTATCGCTTCATCAGCCGCAACAACCACCCCAACCTAGCCAACCAACCTTTCAACCCAGACCGTTTCACCATATCAACACCCATCTTACCCAGTACCTCCATACCAACCTCAAGCATATCAAGTCAACAATGTTTCTTACCCTAGACCATATACATCTACCACACCCACTTCCTATCAAACCAACCCAAATCGCCAAATGACCTACCTTCCCATAACACCTACTCAACTACCTCCCAAGACCAATGCAACCCCAAAACCGCCCATGAATAACGTCCTTACCTGATTTCCACATGAGTAACTCAAAGCTATTCAAGCGTCTATGTGGGGAAAATCTGTTAGCTCCGAGCAGGAAAAACTTTTTATCCACCATATCCTCGATGGTATAATCCAAACTTGACTTGTGAATACCATTCCGACTCTTAGGGGCATTCCATTGAAGATTGTTATGGCTTTAGAAATGCTGTATGGCGTTTGATTGATTTGAAAGCCATAAATTTAGAAGTGGATGGAGGACCCAATGCGCGAAATAATCCATTCCCGAATCATGGAGGAAGGCAAGTAAATGCTATTTACAGTGAAGACCAACAAGAGGAAAGTGGAGGATATTATATTCCCAATGAAAGCTGTCCTTGAAGGGCTAAGATCCTCAGATATGAGATGGTCCGGAAGGAAAAGGAGGGAGGCGAGTATTGACGAGAGTAGAAGATTTGTTTTGTGACTGTCTTGGAGTTGGAGAGAGGCATCACATTGAAACTTAAGAATTTAAGCTCTTTGTGACCAAAATGATCAAACTGGAGTCTTGAAGTGCCCAAGACTACTATAAGAGGACAAAGTGTCAACATGGTTCACCAATTGGCCCTAACTTTTAAGGTGTCAATTCCAAATCCGATACTTAAATTTAAGGTGCCAGGACCATTCCCTTATCATAGCGACCATGCAGTCCCATGGAAGTATAAAACTGTGGTCGCTGCGATCAAAGCAATTCTAGCTCTACAGTGACCCCTACTCAAAGACCAGTTCCGTCTTCAAGGTGTCTTTCCATGATAGTCAAACAAAGACTACCATTGAGTCCAGCAATGGAGTAGATGATAGCCTTGCCAAGTCAAATTCAATAACAAATGTCGTCAACTAGGGGATCACGCAAACTGGAGATATACGCCAGAGAAAGCTTCAAAGGCTATAATGAACCCATTGAAGACCCGAAAGGAGATGCCAAGAAGGTGAAGAGGAAGAGAATTTCTGAAGATAATGAAGCAGAGTGAGTATATAGAGCAAGAAACCAGCAAAAATCTCTTTGTTCTCCTTAATCATGACTTCTGAAGCTCATCATAATGCTCTCAAGAAGGTGCTAGACCAGTCATATGTTTACAAGGACATAACTCAGAAAAGGTGGAAGGCATTATTAATGCAATAAGGGCAAGCAATACGATTTCTTTGAGAAGGAAGTAGTTTCCAGCACATTAGGTCGCCTAAAGCCCTTCACATTACATTGAAATGTCAAGGGCATATCATCGCAAAGGTGTTGATCGATGGAGGTCGGCTTTCAATGTGCTCCCTTATTCTACTTTAAGCAACTCCCTATTGATCCGTCTACAATTGAGCCAAATAATATAATTGTGAAAGCATTTGATGGACAGAGAGAAATCATGGGGGATATTACTGAACTGAGATAGGGCCAAAAACTTTTGTAACTGAATTCCAAGTAATGGATATCGAGCCGGATACACTATGCTGGGTAGGCCGTGGATTCATGAAGCAGGGGCCATTCCTTCTACTTTGCATCAAAGGGTGAAATTCATAGCCGAGGGCAAAATCATCACTATCAAGGGAGAGAAGAGCTGATCATGACTAAGCCAGTTGAAGTGCCCTATATCGACTGTAGAGGGTTGTCTTGAAGTGTCATTTCAAAATCTTGAAATAGTAGAGCCAGGAAAGACTGTCAGTGTGAACCAAACATTGTTCAGATGATGCAGAAGAATGGGTATCAAGGAAGGAAAGGGACTAGGAAGTCAACTCCAAGGGATTGCACACCCATTTCCTACCAGATAACCAAGGAAATTCGGCCTTGGGTATGAAGTTATGGGTGAAGGATTACTGTCGAAGACAGAGAAGAAGTTTCCTCACATTAAGGAAACATTTGCAGCGCCATCAGAAGTTATGACGATAGAGCTAGTTGAGGGTGTCAATGCCTTGGAAGGCGTCAAAGCACGGTAGATCTTCCCGTTGTCGTGAAGCAGAAGAGTTGGACAATTGGGAATCTGAATCTTTAGATAATTTTGTGTATTTTGAGTAATAAATGCTTTTACCACTTTTATTTGTATTTCAAACTTCATTTAATAATGGAATAATTATGCATGGTTGCTTCCTTTTCATTTCCTTCGTTTGTCTTTCCTTTTCTTTATTTATTTTCTTTCTTCTTTTAAGTCTGTTTGAATCTCTGTCAAATTATTCACTTAATCTCATTTCAATTCCAGGATCTATCCCTCTCAAGGTCTCTTTCCCACGTTGACCCATTAGTTGATCCCTATGTTACAACGGAAACAAATTTACATGAACAAGATGGAGATCCTGAATTGTGCAAACTATTCGCTAAAATGATAAACTCAGAGAGAAAATGGGATAAATCCACATGAGGAGATTGTTGAAACAATAAATCTAGGAACTGAAGAGAATAAAGGAAATAAAGATTGTTGACAATCCAGAAAAGGAAGAAATGCTGCGCTATTCAAAGAATATATAGATGTTTTTGCTTGGTCATATAAAGACATGCCAGTTTGGATCCAAACATAGTTGCACAAGATTCCATTAATCGAGGGAATGGAGCCTAAATAGCAAAAGTTATGAAGAATGAGCCCGGATATGTCTCTAAAAATTAAAGAAGAGGTTACCAAGCAACTCGAAGCTGGCTTCTGGAAATACCCCTTTATCCTAAATGGATAGCAAACATCGTGCCTGAATGAAGAAAAATGGTAGGTCAGAATGTGTGTGGATTCCAGAGATTTGAACAATGCAAGCCCCAAAGACAATTTTCCTTTACCCCATATAGATGTCCTGGTGGATAACACGCTAGAAGCCATAGGTTTTCCTTTATGGACGGATATTGGGTACAAAGATCCTTATGGCACAAGAAGACAAAGAAAAGACATCCTTTATCACTCAATGGGGTGTATTCTGCTATAAAGTCATGTCTTTTGGGTTGAAGAATGGGGCTACCTATCAACGAGCAATGGTAACATTGTTCCATGACATGATCCACAAGGAATTGGAAGTCTATGTTGATGACATGGTCGCAAGTCAAAAGATGGAGAAAGTCATGTAGCTTGTTAAGGAAGCTATTTGAAGAGGAGACTTACCAACTTCGCCTGAACCCAGGAAAATGTACTTTTGGAGCATCTACGGGAAAGCCTAGGGTTCATTGTTAGCAAGAAGGGTATTGAGGTCGATCCATGTAACGCCTTTTGTTAGAGTACAAATGACCAAAATGCCCTGAGGTCATTTCTACCCGAAATTCAAGGACAGTTGCCCGCAACCCTCGATGGGTCAACTCGATGTTTGAAGGGGATTATGCTGTTATGAATGATATCCAGGGGGAACCTCGTTTCTCAACTTCCGCTCAAAATGACCAAAATACCCTGCTGTCTCACACTGTAAAAGATGCCGTTTGAGCCCGAACTTTTCCAGGAAGTTTAGAATGATGTTTATGAGCAAGGTTTGAAGTTTAGTTTGCAGAAGGTCCAGGAGTTTTAGTGTAAAATTACCATTTTGCCCCTAGAACGTGTACAGTGCGCCTAATGAAGCAATCAGCCGAACCTAAGCGATATTAGGCTCTAATCGAAGATTAATTTATTTCGATAATTAATCTAGAGTCAAAATGATTTATTAAGGTTAATTAGAACCTAAGATTGCTTAGATAAACTCTAACGGTATTCTTTAAATTCAAGATTTCTAGTCATGGAATCTTGAATAGTGTTTTCTCTCTCTTTCCTTAAATTAAGGAATTGAGCCATACCTCATTTGACCAAAAGAATTATTTTAAATTACTAATCTAATAAGATCACCCTCCTAATCAAGTCTTGAACCACCTCAATTAACCATTTTCTCACCTAAACGCTTGCTTACAAACTCCTAATCAAAAAGCCTAATCATAGAAACACTTAAACACATCCTTAAACCACAATTACATGAACAAAAATCCCTTCCCCTTGGCTGATGAGGAGGCCGAAAATCTGTCCCCAAAATGGTGCCACATGTTGAGTTGTGATGCACTCCAAGCCCATGCTTTAGGCCATACCTTGCCCATGCTTCCAACCATGCTTGCCATGCCTAAGCCCATACCTTTGTAAGAGATATTTCCTCCCTCCTCCTCCTCCAAAAGGCCGCCGGTTCCCCCTCCCATTTCAGCCTCCATATTGCAAGTTTTCTATAAATACCAAGCCTTGAGAACTTGGTTACATTTTGGATCATTTGCCAAGTTCAAGCTTTCTTGCAAATTCTCTCATTCCTCTCAAATTCCCTCAACTTGGCTGATTTCTTCCTCAAGACTCCAAAAGGATTTCCTTCTCCTTCCATCTAGAAAACAAAGCTTTCTTACATCTCTTCAAGACTTCTTAAGGTAGGGGTTAAGTTTTGATGATTTTTGTTTGTGTTCTTCAAGAAAGTTCTAGTTTTTCTCTTGGTTTTCAAACTCCTTTTCCTTCCTCTTTTTCGGCCAAGAGGCCTTCTTACAAAAAGAATGTGAGCTTGATGATGAGGTTTCAAGATAATGATTTGTTGTTGTCATGTGAGAAACCTCTAAAGCTTGAAACAACTTGGTCTTGGACCATACATGCTTGGATTTCCTTTCTTTTCTTGGCTTAAGTTTCGGTTTTTCCTCTTCCTCTTTCCTTTAAGGATTTTCAGTTTTTCTTCTATGGATTTGAACAAAGTTTGTAAAATATGTCTAGTAGATCACGAAAGTTTTGTTAAGAAAGTTAATCTCATGATTTCAAAGAGCTCTAGGCTTACCCTTGCCAACCTTAAAGTTGGTCGGCCGTTCTAGAATCCGCTAGATTGAAGCCTATGAGCAATAAAATAAAGAATATGACTTAGTTCTTGTAGTTTTGTTTAGACAAAGTGATGAACTTTGGGTCCATTTCCTTAAGCTTGATGGTGAGTTCAAACCTTAAGATTTCTCTTGAAGTCTAGGTGCTAAGAACTCTAAAGCTTGCCTTATGATGCATAATGGGTTGAGGTTTATGTTCCTCTAAAAGTCTTGCAAGAGCTCTAGCTAAGACAAAAACAAGATGCATTCATGTTTAAATTTATGTCTTGCATCTCATGTTTATTTTGATGTTATCACTAATTTCACAAGAGTAAATGAATGAACTTGCATTACCATATTTAAATTCCCAAGCTTGCATTTCATGTTTATATTTCAAGTCATCACTTAATCCTTAAAGATAATAATGAAGTTGCATCTCATATTTATTTTATGCTCTCACTTTACTTTCTAATGAAGAGTAAAATAAAGTGCATGGCATGTTTAAGATTTTGTCATCACCTAAACACTCTAGAGCTCAAAGACTTGCCCTAAGTATCCTAAAAAGGAAACTCCATTCAAAAAGAAATGGATGAGTTTTGGTATGAACCAACAATGGTTTGATTTTGTAAAATACATGAATGATTTTCAAGGAAATGTTGGAAAACTGTTTTATGAGGTCTCAAGAGGTTTAAAATAGTTTGGAATGTGTCAAAATCATGTTTTCTCAATTTCGAGGTTCTGGTAATCGATTACCACCCATGTAATCGATTACCAGAAGGGTTTTGAAGGACTTTTGGTTCTGGTAATCGATTACCAGAGGTAGTGTAATCGATTACTACGGCTTTTCATGCCCAGAACTTTCTGGAAACCCTGGAATCGATTACTTATAATGTAATCGATTACCAAATGTTCTTTACTTTCCAGAAATTTAACCCTAAGTAATCGATTACCGTCGTATGTAATCGATTACCCTATGTTCTTTACTTTTCGGAAACATTTACCTACGTAATCGATTACCATTATGTGTAATCGATTACCCGTTTTTGAAAACCCAGAATGAATTGAGCTCCTGGTAATCGATTACTAGGAACATGTAATCGATTACCAGAACACCTTTTGTTTCCAGAAACATTCCAAGAGAAAACTAGCAACTTATATGCATTTCAACCCAAGAGATTATGTGATCTTATGGGTTCATGATTTCGGTTCTATGTTTGGCTACTGATAAATGCTGTTCTAAGGTGTTAAATGTGTAAAATTATGTTGAGTGAAGCAAGGATCGATTTAGAGAAGCTAGTAAAGAATAAGTAACTAAAAAGGGACTTGAGATGAGAATTCTAGAACACCTTAATACAAAGAAGTGCAAATCTGTTCTAGAATGGTTAATTCAGGGATAAATGATTCATAATTAGTAAGACATGTACAAGATCCCTTCATAAATGATTAGGTGCTAATTCTAAGTATAAGATGATGATAAGAGATCTAAGTGGTTTATAACTTAGAGAACATGCCTAGGAATCCCTCATAATTGATCTAAGAATTAATTATGGAGTCTTAGGCGAAGATGGATCTTAAAAGGTCGCGAATGGAGATTTTAGAGCCCCTTAAGCAAACGATATATAGTTTCTCCCTTTTATGTTGAGTGCTGAGTGGAATCTTGGTGAGTTCAAATTTTAGAGGAAAAGTTTAAGTGCCAACCCCTGAGGGTAATAATAATGCAAATACAAGTTTAAAGCCCCAAAGGGGCAAAGCATAAGATACTGGAGATAGGTGGACGAGAGAGTATGATTATGATGATGAACCTCGTGCACACGTATGATGATGTGATTATGTTAGTTCCTTGAGCATGAAACTTTATATGCATAATTGATGAATTGTTGTGTTTGAAATGCATAATGTTTCAAAGATATGAATGAAATTGAGAAATATGCTCATGTGAACTAGAAAGTTGTGGCAATGAGAAAGTTCCATGAAAATGATGCATGTGACTGAAATTATGTGGCATGACTCAAATTTGAGGGAATTCGGAGTAGCGTTATGCCGCCGAATTTCCGTCAAATTTGAGGGACAAAAAGAAAGTTTTTGAGAAATATGAAGTTTAAAAGTTATATGCCGAGACGCATTTCTCCTTCTGAGGAGAAAGTAAACCCGTGGGGGTATGGACGTCGAGCCATACCGAAGCGGACAAAGTCGTTGGCTTAAGAGTCGATGCGTTTCGAAGAAGGAGAAAGTCCCATGATGGGTGATCCTTAGGCCCCTACCCGTACTCTTGGAGTCGGGATTATGATATTTATGATTCGCTTATCAAGAGGATAAGTAAGAACTAGTGACGACTAGTTAAGGTATGAGCTCATAGCCTAGCTTAAGGGGTGCGGTTACTATATTATTGGTGACACAAGTATGAGAAAAGGAAAGATGATCAAAGAAAAGTTTCATGCCACACAATGTTGTTTGAATTATTGTTTGATTTACCTAAAGTGCTACCATGCATCCATGAAACATTATGTTGCATACATGCATTAAGAATCATTATAAAAGACATGGACCTTGGACAACGACCTTTGTGAAAACCTCATAATGAACCTATGCATGCTCAACATTTTCATAATAAACCCAAGGTTCCTGGGACGTAAACGATGGCACTAGGATAGAGGACTTCCCTTGAGATTCTTTAGTAAGAATTCTCACCCCTCTCTGTTTCTTTCCGTTACGTCTTCAGATATCGATGGCGTCGTTCGTGATTTTCATTGACCCGCCTACATGGGAGGTGCACTATGACCCCGAGCATCAGCCCTACCACTTCAAGGGTCATTGCGAGGTGCGCGTTTTGCATATGTGGGACGCCCTTTTGCTTCCCCCGTCTCCAGCTATCACTTCGATCCGACTTCACCCTTTGGACGACGACCTCTTTGAGAGGACACGACCCCGAGATGAGAGCGTCGTGCTCAACCTTCCTCGTCGAGGTACCGGATATCCTGAGTATGTTCCCCGTTCTCGATTAGGCTGATCCTTCGAGGGATCTTCCCTTCGTTCCTATGGGTCACGGAGGAGGTAGTGAGGACACGGTCACCCAGCCGAGGCATGCGAGGCGCGTTCGACAGCGAGAGGCGACCACGACGCGGAGGCCACGCTGTCCCTCGATTCCCATGCCTAGATCTCCGCTTCGTTGGGCTACATCCGAGGAGCTTCGTCAGTTCGACATCTCCCCAACCGAGGACCGGCGTCACAGGAGGCTTGGAGTGGGAGGGTAGTGATAGTTGGGTGTTTATCTTTTGGGATTATTACCATGTATTTGTCTTTATGTTTCCCATTGTCCTAAGCTCTCCCACTAGTGCGGGTAAGACTTTATGTTTCTGTTATATCTGTTGTGATGTACTAAACTATATTATCTAAAGTAATGAGGAATGATGTTTATGATGGATGTGTTCTTTAATGTTTATATTCTGTATGTTTTATTTATTCTTCCGCTTCACGTTGTTTATGTTACGCGCAAAGGCTCGCACTTTGGTTTATATAAATCATTTCAAAAAAAAAATTTACCCGTATTTTCCGCTAAGTATTTTATAAATGAATTTAAAGAAAAGTAATAACTAATAATTAGTCTTGATACGTCCTAGGCGTATTGAGGTTAAATATTAGGGTGTTACATTATGGTATCAGGTTTCGATTCTCATGAGCTTAGGATTGGACCTACCATGCTTTAGAAGCATGTTACGTTAGTATGTCATGTGTAGTGCTTAGCTATTAGAGATAAGCTATAGGGTAGGCATTCATGACCTTGTCTGCTGTCTATGCCATGGTAACTAGCTCATTCAGTTTCGAATGTTGAGCCTGATCACCTCGGTATTTGTTGACTTGTGTGCTTAGGGACCAATGGCACCCGGAGCAGGAGGAACGCAAACGCCGCCGTGAACGAGGGGATGAGACTGGACTGCCTGTACGCGAAATGGCTAGGGCGATGGAACGCATGTTCGACCGCATGAATCAACCAAGGGACGCGCCAAGGTCCCCGCTGTGGAACAAGCCCGTTTTGGGAGTTCCGCAAGGCTAATCCCCCAACCTTTCGTGGAGCTCTGAACCCGACAAGGCTGATGAGTGGATCAAGAACATGGAAAAGATCTACTTGTGGTTACCTGTTAAAAGAGAAAGTCACCTTTGCTGCCTACATGATGGAAGCCGACGTTAAGTTTTGGTGGACCGGCAAGGCTGCTAGAAGCTACGGGCAGCCATCAATTGGGAGCGTTAAGACGTACTTCTATGAGAAGTATTTCCCGAATCCGTGAAGAACGCCAAGGACATTGAGTTCATGCAGTTGGTCCAAGGTGGAATGTCTCGCCCAGGACACGGCAAAATTTGAAGAGTTGATCAAGTTCTCACGAGTTTTCCAAGGGAACCCCGATGAGGTATGGAAGTGTGTTAAGTTCGAGGCCGGTCTAAGGGCCGAACTTAACTTTGCGTGGCACACATGGAGATTAGGGACTTCCGACCCTAGTCAACAAGTGCCGAATCATCGAAGAAGGGCACAAGAAGATGAGTGCGCAAGGGTGGATCGTCCGTGGGTTGGGACCTCAAGCCCCGAAGTTCAAGCCATCAAATCAGACTCAAATGAGGAACCACTACCATCCCTACCAATCCAATCAATTCAAGCAACAACATCATCAACCACAACAACAAAGAGGACCCAACAATCAACCATCTCGGAACACCCAAGGCCGCCGTTCCCAGGCCGCGGAAACCGCAACCATCAACAAGGCGGAATGGGCGGTCCTCGCAATAACAACAACAACAATCAACAAGGAGGGCCCAATGGGAACAAGAACAAGGCACCCCAAGGAGCCCCGCCTTTCCCCGACCGCACAAGCTGGAGTGCCCCCGCGTGGAAAGAATCATGGCAACCGTCCCCGCAGCCGGGCAAGGAGTGTGTTTCATGTGGCAAGCTCGGCCACTATGCGAGGACTGCAAAAGTAATGGAGGGTCGTCAAGTCAGAATCCCCGACCGCAACACCAAGGACGAGTCTTTACCCTCAACGCAGAGGACGCACATGGATCCAACGACCTCATCGAAGGTAAGTGCGAACTAAATGGTAGGACCTTAACTCGTGCTATATGACTCTGGTGCTACTCATTCTTTTATCTCACATGCTAGTGTCGAGTCTCTAAATTTGCAAGTTTCTAAGCTTCCTTTTGATCTCGTTGTTTTCTTACCAACCGTCCTGTACATACATGTAACTGTTGTCTAAATTGCCATCTTACCGTTGAAAATAGATCTTTTGTCATAGATTTAATTTGTTTACCCTTGAAAGACATAGGCGTAATCCTTGGCATGGATTGGCTTCACGCTAACCATGTGTTGTTAGACGTCATACCAAATCTGTTATTTTTCGTCATCCCCCTAGCAAGACTAGTCAAACCTTGAAACTTTATGTGAATGTCGTAGATGTCTTCTGGAGTGGGAGAAAACTAAGGGATATGTCCTTCTAGCCGCTAGCGAGGTAGACTTTGAGAGAACATAGATGACATTCCTGTGGTAAGGAAGTACCCCGAGGTATTTCCGATGAGATACTCAGTTCCTCCCGAGAGAGTGGAGTTCTCCATCGAGTTGGTACCTAACTGGACCTATCTCATAGCCCCGTATAGGATGTCACCCTTGGAGTTGAAGGAATTGAAAACCCAGTTGGAAGAGTTGTTAGAAAGAGTTTTATCAGACCTAGTGCCTCACCGTGGGAGCCCCGGTTTTGTTTGTTAAGAAAAAGGATGGGAGCATGAGATTATGTATAGATTATAGGCAATTGAATCGTGTGACGTGAAGAATAAATACCCTTTGCCTAGGATTGATGATCTTATGGACCAGTTGAAAGGAGCGGTGGTATTCTCCAAGATTGATTTGAGGTCGGGATACCACCAAATTCGAGTAGAGATGAGGATATACCTAAAACCGCTTTTAGGACACGGTACGGACACTTTGAGTTCGCCGTGATGTCCTTTGGACTGACAAATGCACCCGCCGTGTTTATGGACTATATGAATAGGATCTTTAGACCCTATTTAGATAAGTTCGTGGTTGTTTTCATAGATGACATACTCATCTATTCAAAGACTCACGAGGAGCATGAAGGTCACCTGAAGTTGGTTTTAGAGGTGTTGAAAGAGAAGAAGTTGTATGCTAAGCTCTCTAAGTGTGAATTCTGGTTGGAGGAAGTGAAGTTTTTGGGACATGTAGTATCAAAAGGGGTATAGCGTTGACCCTAGTAAGATAGAAGCTGTAATGAATTGGGATAGACCGACCACCGTATCGGAAATACGAGCTTTTTGGGTTTAGCAGGCTATTACCGTAGGTTTATCAAAGGTTTTTCCCAGATTGCTCTTCCTAACCAAGCTAACTAGGAAGAACACCCGTTTTCATGGAATCCCGATTGTGAAAAGAGCTTCCTAGAGTTAAAGGAAAGGTTGACCTTACCCCAGTTTTGGTTTTGCCCGACCCCAATGTACCCTTCGAGGTATATTGTGATGCTTCGGAAAAGGTTTAGGATGTGTATTGATGCAAAATAGGCAAGTGGTAGCCTATGCGTCCAGACAACTCAAGCCTCATGAGGTTAATTACCCTACCCATGACCTAGAGTTAGCCGCCATAGTGTTTGCCTTGAAAATATGGAGGCATCACTTGTACGGAGTGAGGTTTGAAGTTTTCTCCGATCATAAGAGTCTTAAGCATCTCTTTGATCAAAAAGAGCTAAACATGAGGCAAAGAAGGTGGATGGAGTTTCTAAAGGACTATGATTTCGGCCTAAGTTACCACCCAAAAGCCAATGTGGTTGCCGATGCCTTGAGTCGAAAATCATTACGCTTATCCCACATGATGGTCAAGGAAGTTGAGCTCATAGAGAAGTTTAGGGACATGAATTTGGGGATGTCAATAACAGAAAGAGTGTAAAGATGTGTCATCTTACAGGAACAAGTGGGTTTAAACAAAGGGTGATGATGGCACAAGTAGAAAATAAGGAGTTTAGGGAGACTCTAGAGGCGGTTAAGGCTGGAAAGCTTAAGGGTTTTGAGCAAGGGCAGATGGATTGTGGAGGTTTGAAGGGCGGATGTGTACCGCAAGATGGTGACCTCCGAGAGTATCTTGGAGGAGGCCCATAAAAGCCACTTCACCATCCATCCTGTGCCACCAAGATGTATCAGGATTTAAAGAAGATGTTTTGGTGGCCCAATTGAAAGGGACGTAGTAGCCTGGGTTAGTAAGTGCTTGGTCTGTCAAAGGTGAAGATTGAGCACCAGAAGCCTTCAGGAATGTTGCAACCTTTGCCTATCCCCGAATGGAAGTGGGATAGTATATCTATGGATTTTGTGACCAACCTACCCCGAACCCAGCCCCATGACGCTATATGGGTAATAGTGCAGGTTAACCAAGTCGGCCCATTTCCTACCCATCAAGTTAACCTTTTCCCTAGATAAGTTGGCCCAGTTGTACATCCAAGAGATAGTAAGGTTACACGGAGTTCCATCGACGATAATTTCTGAGAGATCCGGTTTACGTCGCGTTTTGGGAAGCCTTTCAAAAGGCGTTTGGTTCTAAGTTGTGCTTAAGCACGGCTTACCACCCCAAACAGATGGACAATCGAAAGAACTATCCAAACATTGGAGGATATGCTAAGGGCATGTGTTTTGGATAAAAGGGAGTTGGGATAAGTACCTGCGCTCATTCAGTTCGCGTATAACAACTTATCATGCGAGTATCGATATGGCACCGTACGAGGCCTTGTATGGAAGGAAGTGTCAGCGCCTTTGTGCTGGCATGATCTCTGAGAACAAAGCATTTTGGGACCGGATGTAGTAGGGAAACCACAGAGCAAATAAAAATGATCAAGGATAGAATCTTGACCTCAAAGCCGACAAAAGAGCTATGCGGACAAGCGGCGAAAGCGTTAGAATTCCAAGAAGGTGAGCATGTTTTCTTGAGGATAACTCCCACTACAGGAATAGGTAGAGCCATGAAAATCAAGAAATTGAGTCCCCGATTTCTGAACCTTTGAAATCCTTCAGAAGTCGGACAGCCTACAAAATAGCCCTACCTCCAAATCTGCAATCTTCATGACGTCTTTCACGTCTCCAGCTAGAAAATATCAATCCGACCCTAGCCATGTGTTAGAGCCAGAGCATGTACAGTTGAGGGAGGACCTAACTTTCACCCTCACCAACGAGGATCGTGGACCGTGGTGTCAAGCAGTTGAGGAGTAAGTCCGTTCCTTTGGTGAAGTCGCGTGGACGAGACAAGACGGAGGAGTACACATGGGAGTTGGAATCCGAGATGATGAGTATCCCGAGCTTTTCTAAGGTAACGAATTTCGAGGACGAAATTCTTTTTAGGAGGGGAGTAATGTACGCCAGGATTTCCGCCTGTTAGAGTACAAATGACCAAAATGCCCCTGAGGTCATTTACCCGAAATTCGAGGACAGCTGCCCGCAACCCTCGAATGGGTCAACTCGATGTTTGAAGGGGATTATGCTGTTATGAATGATATCCAGGGGAAACCTCGTTCTCAACTTCCGCTCAAAATGACCAAAATACCCCTGTGTCTACACGGGTAAAAGATGCCGTTTGAGCCCAGAACTTTTCCAGGAAGTTTAGAATGATGTTTATGAGCAATGTTTGAAGTTTAGTTGCTCAAAGGTCCAGAGTTTTAGTGTAAAATTACCATTTTGCCCCTAGAACAGTGTACAGTGCGCCTAATGAAGCAATCAGCAAACCTAAGCAATATTAGGCTCTAATCGAAGATTAATTTATTTCGATAATTAATCTAGAGTCAAAATGATTTATTAAGGTTAATTAGAACCTAAGATTGCTTAGATAAACTCTAACGGTATTCTTTAAATTCAAGATTTCTAGTCATGGAATCTTGAATAGTGTTTTCTCTCTCTTTCCTTAAATTAAGGAATTGAGCCATACCTCATTTGACCAAAAGAATTATTTTAAATTACTAATCTAATAAGATCACCCTCCTAATCAAGTCTTGAACCACCTCAATTAACCATTTTCTCACCTAAACGCTTGCTTACAAACTCCTAATCAAAAAGCCTAATCATAGAAACACTTAAACACATCCTTAAACCACAATTACATGAACAAAAATCCCTTCCCCTTGGCTGATGAGGAGGCCGAAAATCTGTCCCCAAAATGGTGCCACATGTTGAGTTGTGATGCACTCCAAGCCCATGCTTTAGGCCATACCTTGCCCATGCTTCCAACCATGCTTGCCATGCCTAAGCCCATACCTTTGTAAGAGATATTTCCTCCCTCCTCCTCCTCCAAAAGGCCGCCGTTCCCCTCCCATTTCAGCCTCCATATTGCAAGTTTTCTATAAATACCAAGCCTTGGAGAACTTGGTTACACTTTGGATCATTTGCCAAGTTCACACTTCTTGCAAATTCTCTCATTCCTCTCAAATTCCCTCAACTTGGCTGATTTCTTCCTCAAGACTCCAAAAGGATTTCCTTCTCCTTCCATCTAGAAAACAAAGCTTTCTTACATCTCTTCAAGACTTCTTAAGGTAGGGGTTAAGTTTTGATGATTTTTGTTTGTGTTCTTCAAGAAAGTTCTAGTTTTTCTCTTGGTTTTCAAACTCCTTTTCCTTCCTCTTTCTTCGGCCAAGAGGCCTTCTTACAAAAAGAATGTGAGCTTGATGATGAGGTTTCAAGATAATGATTTGTTGTTGTCATGTGAGAAACCTCTAAAGCTTGAAACAACTTGGTCTTGGACCATACATGCTTGGATTTCCTTTCTTTTCTTGGCTTAAGTTTCGGTTTTTCCTCTTCCTCTTTCCTTTAAGGATTTTCAGTTTTTCTTCTATGGATTTGAACAAAGTTTGTAAAATATGTCTAGTAGATCACGAAAGTTTTGTTAAGAAAGTTAATCTCATGATTTCAAAGAGCTCTAGGCTTACCCTTGCCAACCTTAAAGTTGGTCGGCCGTTTAGAATCCGCTAGATTGAAGCCTATGAGCAATAAAATAAAGAATATGACTTAGTTCTTGTAGTTTTGTTTAGACAAAGTGATGAACTTTGGGTCCATTTCCTTAAGCTTGATGGTGAGTTCAAACCTTAAGATTTCTCTTGAAGTCTAGGTGCTAAGAACTCTAAAGCTTGCCTTATGATGCATAATGGGTTGAGGTTTATGTTCCTCTAAAAGTCTTGCAAGAGCTCTAGCTAAGACAAAAACAAGATGCATTCATGTTTAAATTTATGTCTTGCATCTCATGTTTATTTTGATGTTATCACTAATTTCACAAGAGTAAATGAATGAACTTGCATTACCATATTTAAATTCCCAAGCTTGCATTTCATGTTTATATTTCAAGTCATCACTTAATCCTTAAAGATAATAATGAAGTTGCATCTCATATTTATTTTATGCTCTCACTTTACTTTCTAATGAAGAGTAAAATAAAGTGCATGGCATGTTTAAGATTTTGTCATCACCTAAACACTCTAGAGCTCAAAGACTTGCCCTAAGTATCCTAAAAAGGAAACTCCATTCAAAAAGAAATGGATGAGTTTTGGTATGAACCAACAATGGTTTGATTTTGTAAAATACATGAATAATTTTCAAGGAAATGTTGGAAAACGTTTTATGAGGTCTCAAGAGGTTTAAAATAGTTTGGAATGTGTCAAAATCATGTTTTCTCAATTTTGAGGTTCTGGTAATCGATTACCACCCATGTAATCGATTACCAGAAGGGTTTTGAAGGACTTTTGGTTTGGTAATCGATTACCAGAGGTAGTGTAATCGATTACTACGGCTTTTCATGCCCAGAACCTTTTGGAAACCCTGTAATCGATTACTTTATAATGTAATCGATTACCAAATGTTCTTTACTCTTCCAAAATTTAACCTAAGTAATCGATTACGTCGTATGTAATCGATTACCTATGTTCTTTACTTTTGGAAAATTAACCTACGTAATCGATTACCATTATGTGTAATCGATTCCCCGTTGTTTTAAAACCCAGAATGAATTGAGCTCCTGGTAATCGATTACTAGGAACATGTAATCGATTACCAGAACACCTTTTGTTTCAGAACATTCCAAGAGAAAACTAGCAACTTATATGCATTTCAACCCAAGAGATTATGTGATCTTATGGGTTCATGATTTCGTTCTATGTTTGGCTACTGTATAAATGCTCTAAGGTGTTAAATGTGTAAAATTATGTTGAGTGAAGCAAGGATCGATTTAGAGAAGCTAGTAAAGAATAAGTAACTAAAAGGGACTTGAGATGAGAATTCTAGAACACCTTAATACAAAGAAGTGCAAATCTGTTCTAGAATGGTTAATTCAGGGATAAATGATTCATAATTAGTAAGACATGTACAAGATCCCTTCATAAATGATTAGGTGCTAATTTCTAAGTATAAGATGATGATAAGAGATCTAAGTGGTTTATAACTTAGAGAACATGCCTAGGAATCCCTCATAATTGATCTAAGAATTAATTATGGAGTCTTAGGCGAAGATGGATCTTAAAAGGGTCGCGAATGGAGATTTTAGAGCCCCTTAAGCAAACGATATATAGTTTCCCTTTTATGTTGAGTGCTGAGTGGAATCTTGGTGAGTTCAAATTTTAGAGGAAAAGTTTAAGTGCCAACCCCTTGAGGGTAATAATAATGCAAATACAAGTTTAAAGCCCCAAGGGGCAAAGCATAAGATACTGAGATAGGTGGACGAGAGAGTATGATTATGATGATGAACCTCGTGCACACGTATGATGATGTGATTATGTTAGTTCCTTGAGCATGAAACTTTATATGCATAATTTGATGAATTGTTGTGTTTGAAATGCATAATGTTTCAAAGATATGAATGAAATTGAGAAATATGCTCATGTGAACTAGAAAGTTGTGGCAATGAGAAAGTTCCATGAAAATGATGCATGTGACTGAAATTATGTGGCATGACTCAAATTTGAGGAAATTGAGAGAGCTGTTATGCCGCGAATTTCCGTCAAATTTGAGGGACAAAAAGAAAGTTTTTGAGAAATATGAAGTTTAAAAGTTATATGCCGAGACGCATTTCTCCTTCCTGAGGAGAAAGTAAACCCGTGGGGTATGGACGTCGAGCCATACCAAGCGGACAAAGTTGGCTTAACCAGTCGATGCGTTTCGAAGAAGGAGAAAGTCCCATGATGGGTGATCCTTAGGCCCCCTACCCGTACTCTGGGAGTCGGGATTATGATATTTATGATTCGCTTATCAAGAGGATAAGTAAGAACTAGTGACGACTAGTTAAGGTATGAGCTCATAGCCTAGCTTAAGGGGTGCGGTTACTATATTATTGGTGACACAAGTATGAGAAAAGGAAAGATGATCAAAGAAAAGTTTCATGCCACACAATGTTGTTTGAATTATTGTTTGATTTACCTAAAGTGCTACCATGCATCCATGAAACATTATGTTGCATACATGCATTAAGAATCATTATAAAAGACATGGACCTTGGACAACGACCTTTGTGAAAACCTCATAATGAACCTATGCATGCTCAACATTTTCATAATAAACCCAAGGTTCCTGGGACGTAAACGATGGCACTAGGATAGAGGACTTCCCTCCTGAGATTCTTTAGAAGAATTCTCACCCCTCTCTCTCTTCTTTCCGTTACGTCTTCAGATCGATGGCGTCGTTCGTGATTTTCATTGACCCGCCTACATGGGAGGTGCACTATGACCCGAGCATCAGTCCTACCACTTCAAGGGTCATTGCGAGGTGCGCGTTTTGCATATGTGGGACGCCCTTTTGCTTCCCCCGTCTCCAGCTATCACTTCGATCCGACTTCACCCTTTGGCGACGACCTGATCTTTGAGAGGACACGACCCCGAGATGAGCAGACCGCCAACCTTCCTCGTCGGAGGTACGGATATCCCGAGTATGTTCCCCACTCGATCAGGCTGATCCTTCGAGATCTTCCCTTCGTTCCCTATGGGTCACGGAGGAGGTAGTGAGGACACGGCCACCAGCCGAGGCATGCGAGGCGCGTTCGACAGCCCGAGAGGCGACCACGACGCGGAGGCCACGCTGTCCCCTCGATTCCCATGCCTAGATCTCCGCTTCGTTGGGCTACATCCGAGGAGCTTCGTCAGTCGCGGGCTACATCTCCCCAACCGAGGACGGCGTCACCAGGAGGCTTGGAGTGGGAGGGTAGTGATAGTTGGGTGTTTATCTTTTGGGATTATTACCATGTATTTGTCTTTATGTTTCCCATTGTACTGCAAGCTCTGCCCACTAGTGCGGGTAAGACTTTATGTTTCTGTTATATTCTCTTGTGATGTACTAAACTATATTATCTAAAGTAATGAGGAATGATGTTTATGATGGATGTGTTCTTTAATGTTTATATTCTGTATGTTTTATTTATTCTTCCGCTTCACGTTGTTTATGTTACGCGCAAAGGCTCGCACTTTGGTTTATATAAATCATTTCAAAAAAAAATTTACCGTATTTTCCGCTAAGTATTTTATAAATGAATTTAAAGAAAAGTAATAACTAATAATTAGTCTTGATACGTCCTAGGCGTATTGAGGTTAAATATTAGGGTGTTACAATCCAATAAGATCAAAGCTATCCAAGACATGACACCTAGACAGAAGAAATCAGAGGATTTCTGGGTCGTTGAATTATATAGCAAGATTCATCTCTAATGACCTATACATGTGAACCGATTTTCAATTTGTTAGGAAGACAATCCTGGTGGATGGGATGACAAATGCCAGGAAGCTTTCAATAAGATCAAGGATTATCTACGAATCCTCCCGTTTTGGTTCCTCAAACCCAGGACGACCTCTATTCTGGATCTCACAGGACCTGATGATTCTATTGGGGCGATGCTAAGTCAACATAATGGAAAGGAGTGGAAGGAGCAAGCCATCTTTTACCTGAAGAAGTTCAGTGAATGCGAAACCGATATATGGCCATCGAAAAAACTTGTTGTGCACTTGTGTGGACTTGTGAGAGACTACGCAGGACATGCTATATTACACAACTTTGCTGATTTCTCAATGGACCCCCAAAGTATATCTTGGAAAGCCCACATATCTTGATGAGGATGTCAAGTGGCAAATAGCCTTAGCAGAGTTTTATCAAATATGTGACCAAAGGCAATAAAGGGAAGTGTAATAGCAAATTATTGTGAGAACCCACTTAATGAAGACCATCAATGAAGGTAGAACTCCCTAATGAAGATATCCTTGCAACTTGAAGAAGAGGATGAAGGAGGAAACCTGTATGGAGCATGTACTTTGATGGGGCAGTCAATATTCATGGAAACGGAATTGGAGCAGTTCACATCTCCAAATGGGAATCAATTTCCCAATCGCTATAAAGCTGGCATTTGACTACCAACAATATGGCTTGAATATGAAGCATGCATATCAGATTGAAGGCAGCAATATCACTTGGTGTTAAATTAAAAGTCTATGGAGATTTGACACTCATCATTTACCAAGTGAATGAAGTGGCACATCAAAGACCCAAATTGCTACCATCTATGAGCATTGATTAGCTAAAAGAGGAGTTTGAAGAACTTGATTTTAGTTATTTAACTCGCGACCAAAATCAATATGAACGCTTTAGCCACCTTAGCTGTCATGACCAAGCTTGACCTTGGCAGAAGTTCAACCTCTACGGGTTACGATTAGAGAGAGCCAGCATTTTGCTCAAATATCGAAGAAGAACCTGATGGCCGACCATGGTTTCATGACATCAAGCATTTCATCAAGACGAGAGAATTCCCAATTCACGTAAGCGAGAATGACAAGAACAATCAGAAGGTTATCAATGTCATTTTTCATCTCAGTGATGTGTTGTACAAGAAACTTTGATGGAGTTTTGCTAAGATGTGTTGATGCAAAAGAGCAAGCATTATAATATCAGAGGTCCATGAAGGGATTTGCGCGACTCATGTGAACGGAACACACACTATCTCGGCAAATTCTAAGGCATGGGTATTATTGGCTTACTATGGAAAAGGATTGCATTGATTTTGTCAAAAAGTGTCATAAGTGTCAAATCTATGCCCGCATCAATGCTCTTCCGGTCCCATTACACACTCTTACGTCACCATGGCCTTTTGCAATGTGGGAATCGATGTCATTGGTCCCATCAATCCCAGGCGTCTAATGGTCATCGGTTCATCCTAGTGGCCATTGACTATTTTACAAGGTGGGGGAAGCAACTTCTTATGTTAATGTGACTCAAAAAGTGGTGGCAAAGTTTTTGAAGAATAACATTATTCTTAAGATATGAATCACAAGAAGAATTATCACATAATGGGACCAACCCTGAATAGTAGAAGTTTGAAGATTGTGCGAAAGGTTTAAAATTAAGCACCACAACTCAGCACCCTACGACCAAAGATGAATGGAGAGGTGGAAGCTGCAAATAAAAACATCAAAAAGATCCTGGAAAGATGGTTATCACTTACAAGGATTAGAGTGAGATCCTGCCTTATGCACTACATGCATACCGCACTTCAGCAGGTCATCAATTCGGGCAACCCCATACTCGTTGGTATATGGATGTAGGCAGTGACTCCGGTGGAAGTAGAAATCCCATCATTAAGAGTCTTGATTGAGGCAGAATTGGAAGAAGCTGAATGGGCTAAGGCAAGGTACAAACAGTTGAATATGATTGAGGAAAAACGCCTAGCAGGATTTTGCCATGGACAACTATACCAAAGAAGGATGGCAAGAGCTTTCAACAAAAAAGTTCGTCCTGGAACATTTAAACCTGGGGATTTGGTGTTGAAGAGAATCTTGCCAAATCAAGAAGATAGTAGAGGTAAATGGGCTCCCACATATGAAGGGCCCTACATTGTCAAAGAAGCATTTTCTGGAGGCGCACGATTTTGAGTAATTTGGATGGCCGAGTGCTTCCAAAGCCAATCAAAGATGCAGTCAAGAAGTACTTTGCTTAAAAACAAAAAAGAAGCTCGCTAAGTTGAAAACCCGAAGGGCGACTTAGGCAAAAGTTAGAGCAAAACACAAGGAGTTGCTAACTCGAAAATCTGAAAAACGACCTATGCAAAATATAGCGGGTTAAGAAGCCAGGAATGACATTAAACTGGCAATTTAACCTCAAAGTGAATGAGAGAGTTGGTGGATGATAATATCTGTTTGGTCAATAAAGGATTGAAATTTTGATCAAAATCAAGTCCGTTGTAACTAAGGAATCAATCAAATGGGTTAATTGGAGAAGAACTACAAAGCCTTCTAGTCTCTCATCTTTTGTTTATTCCTTGTTTATTGTCTTTTCCTTTTACCTTTGTTTCATCCTTTTTATGTCTGACTTAACCCTGACCTAATTGTTTCTATTCCCATTGTTATCACTTTTTTTTTTCTTTCTTCTATTTCCATCTTATAATTCATTTGTCCATTTTGGAAGAAACCATGCCTGGTTAAGACATTACAAATGAATAAACGGAAGTGGTACTAGCTAAGGAAGTTCAATTAAGATTTTGCTCAATGGTAGATCCCCTAAAAAAAAAAAGGAGGGAATCGCTAGATTGAAAACCTGGAAAGACGCTTATCAAAACTGGCCTAATCATGGTCAAACACACTGGATTTAAAGGTTGAAAGAAAGCTATAGTCTCAGAAGAATAATAAAATAGTTGAAACGACTTCTTGGTGTAGTCCTCATATCAAATCAGACTAAAGTTTCTGAGCAAGAAGTCATTCCAAGCATCAAGCAAACTGGGCAAATTTTTAGTTTATAAATTTGCATGCCATCATATCATTGCAACATTTGAATTTCCATTGCATACCATCACACCATTGCATCATTCAAATTTTCATTACACACCATCATACCATTGCATCATTTTTTTCATTACATACTCCCATATCCATATTGTCAAGCAAACTTGGCAAAGTTTTAGGGCTTTAGCATTCAACATCATTGTCCGTTCAGCCTTTGATTTCGACACTACCAAGTATTTAATTTCACATACTTTTAACACTGAATTTAATTTCACATATTTTCATCACTGCAATTTAAGTTCACATATTTTCATCACTGTCGATTTAATTTCACATATTTTCAGCATTGATTTAATTTCACATATCGCTTTGTTTAAGTTCACATATTTTCATCATTGTCAATTTAATTTCACTTATTTTCAGCACTGTCAATTGAATTTCACATATTTTCAGCATTATTCGTTTTAATTTCACATACTTTCAGGATTGTCAAATCTTTACTTTCACATACTTTCAACATTGTCAATCATTTAATTTCACATACTTTCAACTACCAAGCATTTACTTTCACATCCTTTCAACATTGTTAAACATTTACTTTCACATACTTTCAGGACTATCAATTTAATTTCACATACTTTCAGCACTATCAATCATTTACTTTCACATACTTTCAGGACTATCAATTTAATTTCATATACTTTCAACACTACCAAGCAGTACTTTCACATACTTTCAACACTATTAATCATTTACTTTCACATATTTTCAACATCGTAATCTTTATTTTCACATATTTTCAGCATTATCAATTTAGTTTCACTATTCAATTTTACTTTCACATACTTTCGGCACTTTCCAGCTTTTAATTTCACATACTTTCAGGACCGTTAAGTTTTAGTTTCACATACTTTCAGCATTATCATATGTTCAATTTTCACATACTTTTACGTTTTCACTTCTCACACACTTTCACATGTAGGTTGAAACAAAAATATGTGTTCATATTTTACTAGTTTCTTGAAAATATCAAAAACTACCATTTTTATATTATCTGAGTAACTAGTAAAGAGGGGCAACTGTGAATACCATATTTTTGTCTTCAACTTATTTATTTATTTATTTATTTTTTCATTTTTGTATGTGCGTTTGAATTTAAATTAATCTTTACAAAAAAAAAATCAAATGAATCAAATCAAAATCTTAACTGACTCAACAAAAAATAAAATCAGATCAAAACTTACTCACTTAACCTTCAATTCCCAAATCTCTTTACTCTTCTCTCTATATAATAATCATTCCCATCAAGAACAAAGGGGGCAAGATATAGGAGAGTAGAATGCATAGCAACAGAAGAGTGAGACGATCCTAGAGTAGAATGCATAGCAAGAGAAGAAGTGAGAGACGATAACTAGAAACATTAGTTTCCATTTGAGATCATAAGAGCTTAATAAGGTAAAGGGAATGTCAAAAGCACGTGCACAGCTACATATATTTTCCTTTGTTTTCACCAACAGTGTCATTATCACCATTACTCACCAAAGGAACCAAACATATAGCCTTATCATCATAGCCTTCATTTCATCCTCACCTTCCATACCATTATAGCCATCTAACACTCTCAGCCACACAACCACGTCCACAAAAGTCTAGCCACCATTATAAGACCGCCATCATCATGTAGCTAGCCTGCCTTCTTTGTTTTTTAATTTCATTTTCTTGTTTCAAGTAAATTGATTTTAAGCTTTTGTATTTTGGGTCAAATCCTTTGTTTGATTTTATTTTACTTGCATTTGTTTGGTTTGGTAATGTCCTTTTATTTTTTATCTTATTCCATTTGAGTGTTTTAGTTTGAGGACTTGGGCATTATTATTTGTATATAGGATGTTTCAATTACTTTTTTAGTATAGCCTATTTAGATTTTTTTTTTTTAAAAAAAGAAAGTTTGATTATTTTAGATTTTTTATTCCATGCAACAACTTGTGATATTGATGTTACTTGTCATCCTCAAGTTTCACAAGAGTGTAAGGGTTTATTGTATAGTTTATACTATCCTTAGCCCTTTACAAAAGTGGAATTTTTATTTTGCTTGTAATAAATTCAATCCAACACATACTTATTTCTACAAGAACGACGTGGTTTTGAGTTCATTGCACCAGAGGATACGTTGGGTAGCCCACAACTATCAAGCCAAAATTAATTTTCCTTTAAATTTTGTTCTTATTTCATTTTATTTCATTATATTTTATTTTCTTTATTTTTTGTATATAATTTTAATTATAATTTTTGGAAAAAATAAAATATTATTAAAGTTATAAATTAATTTGCATAATGAACTCTAGGTAACCGTATTTATATGGATGTATTAGGGGTGTAGTGCAATTAAGTTTTCACCATTCCCTAATCATAATTAACTCTAACAAAATTTTTTAAAAGACCAATTTTGCCAAATCAAATGGTTTTCCAATTTTGCCAGAATTAAAATTGATTGCTCCATTTTAAATTTATTTCTTTTAGGAATAAATTTTTATTTGTTGTCATTTTGTTATGGTGCTCTCCTGGACGTTGTAACATTTATAATAATTCAAATAAAAATATTTAATTATAAATTTTTAACAAAACTTGTGGAAGCATGGAACTAGTTTTGTAATTAATTGTAAGACAATAGTCACAAATTGGCCTCTTAAATTTTGGGTTGGATAAATTGGTCTCTGAAAAAAAAATTGGACAAATTGATCTCTTCAAGGAAAAAAATCTAAAAAAGTCTCTACCAATTTATATTAACAAATTAGTTCATAAATAAACCATTTGCTTTTTCCATAATTTTTGTTTGTTCTATTTTTTTTTCTAGAGGGATCAATGTCTCTCTGTATTTTCTTTGTAAAGTGATCGATTTATCCTATATGAAATTTAATAGAGATTAATTTGAGACTTTTGTTTAGTTATTAATTTATCATAACGATATGATTTAGGAAAGTAAGATTGTTTCATGAATTCGTGATAGGTCGCTATTAGAGTATATGGTTCATATTAGTTAAGTTATGTTGGTTTAGAAATTGGTTAGGGGTTAGTTGGTAATTAGTTGTAGTCATTAGTCTATATAAAGGCTACATCCCACTTATATTAGTCAATCACCTTATCATTAATAAACTTTTCCATTTCAAAAAAAAAAAAAATGATAAAAGGTGATTGACTAATACAAGTGGGATGTAGCCTTTATATAGGTTAATGACTACAACTAATTACCAGCTAACTCCTAACCAATTTCCAACCAAATCAGCTAACTTATAATACCAACCATATTCTCTTATAAAAAAATTTACTAATGATAAGAAGGTGACTAATACAAGTGGGATATAACATTTATATAGGCTAATGACTACAACTAATTACCAACTCCTAATCAATTTCTAACCAAATCAACTAACTTCTAATATCAACCATATACTTTAATAGTCATGTTATACGCTGTGGTAGAACTGTAGTTACTTTACATATTTGTTGAAGAATTGACTTGATGGCTACAAAGTTATAGTTAATATTCTTTTTCCTGTGTAAAATCATATATATATATATATATATATATATATATATATATATATATATATATATATATATGGGCATTTTAGTTTCTGAAGTTTAAAATTTAATTAATTAAGTTCTATAATTTTTAATTATAAATTATAGTGGTCCTTAAAAATATAAATGATTTAAATTAGTCCTTTAAATATGAATTTATAGTTAATACTCATTTTGGTTCCTAAAATTGCATATATTAAAGTTAATATTTGACTAAATTGTCCCTAACTTTTTAATTGTGAATCATATTAGTCCTTGAACATATAAATAATTCATATAAGTTCCTTAAAATTACATCATTAAATCAAATTAGTCCAAAACAATAACTTTGACGCTAATTAGTCTAGTAATTTGTAGAATTTTCCATTAGGTACTAATCTAATTCACATTTGCGAAGTAAGAGACTAATTAATAAGATGTTAAACTTTAAGAACTAAATGACTTGCGTATATGATTTCAATAACTACAATGAGCATTTACTCATTGATGAAAAATACTTTTACACTTTTGGAGGAAGAACCTTTTCTCTGGGTGCACCTTGGCTATTAAACAAACTAAAGGAAGAAAGAGACAATAATAAGAAATTAAAGAGTAAACCGTAAAATGGTCTTATCAATTTTATATAGGAGAAATTAGTTTCTAGGAAGAAAATAATACTTTAGTTCCTAACCTTTAAAACATAAAATAATTTAGTTGTTCTATCAAATTTTTCCATTGAATACTGTGACATAACCTGAGCAAGTGATATAATTGACTTGGTATCATGATTCTCTGCCCCTATTATTTTAATCACGTTGATTAACATAACGATGTCATATTTGGGTTTTTTTATTTGTTTATTTAGGTTGTATTTATAGTGAGATTTATTAATGAAATTCGGCTTTTGAGTGTTAGAATAAGACTAAAAATAATGTTGTTTATGAGTGATATGAGTGGATGATATATATAGGTGTTGTGTCAACTATTTAATGATCTGCATCATAGTATTATGAACTAAATTATCTTATATTTTAAAATGTGAAAGAGGAAAGTGTTAGTTTTTTCTTTAGGGACTAGGATACTGAAATGAATGATAATAGTATCACGCCAACTATTTAATGAAGATATTTGATGTCAAGGAGTAAAGTGTCAATTTTTTTCTGATACTAATTTGTCTGGTATGAAAAATTTATAAGAACCATTTGGGAGGCCTAGTCAAAATAAAATGAATGGTTAAGGGGGTATTTGTTTCAAGATTTAAAATTATGTTTCTAAGAATCGCATTTTTGGAATATTATTCCCAGGTATCTTTAACAAATGATTTGTTTAGCATTAAACATTCTTGGGATTATTTATTAAGATTCTCAAGAATAAATTTAAAATTTGTTTGTTTTATAATCTATATTCTTGAGAATTATATATCATAATTTCCAAAATACACTTAGGTTAAATAATTGTTAGGAAAAAGTCAAATAATTGAAAGATAGTTTAATAATTGTGCTTAATAATTGTAATTTCCAAGTTATGATAATTTTTTCCCCATCCTTCAACTTGGGAATGAGATTTCACCAAATTATAGAAAAATCTTTTTCATGGAATAATTAATACTCAGAAAATTTTTTATAAAACTTGAACAAACGTAAGAACATATCATTTCCAACTACTTATTCTGGAAATAATTAAATATACCAAATAAACTTCCATAAGATGTTTATCAAATAAAATTAAAATAATGAATGGTTAAGCATATGATGGCATGTGTGGAGGAAGAATGACGGCAAATTAAAACTCTCCCATTCAATTTTCAGGTAGTTGCGTATTCAATCGTTCTGCTATATATCAGGTCTGCATTTCTAGTTGTTCCTTTACGTGAGTCATGTTATTCTTCTCATACCAACAAATAAAGACAACCCTTTTGTTGTTATAGGGGATGAGGTGAAATGCATCCCTTTTCTTTGCCATTTCAGTCTAACTCAACTGCTGGGTCCAGTCGTATTGATTCAAGAAATTATGAAAACAAAATGGAAAATAAAGAAGACAGACGTACTAGTGGCGAAGGAAGAAACATTAGGAAATGACCCAAAAAGCCTAGAAGCCATGTAGAAATCAGCAAATTTTCAGCGCGGAGCTGATAATCTGTTTCAGTTTTTTTTTTATGGTACTCAACAAACCCTCAGACATAAGACAAACGGGAGGTCCATATATAACTCCAAGACAAAGTCCTTTCCTGCAACTATTTAAGAGACGGATAGTCAATGGTGCCTTACCTCTGAAGTTGGTCATACATTCTCTCTCTTCCTTTTTCTTTTTTTATAGTTATCTATGTTGCACCCATAATCCTAGAAGTATCTTGTATGGCACAAGTATGACATACGGTGTAAATCAAGTTAATTAAAAACATATAAAATATAATTAAGTGTAATGAAAATATCAAAAAATATCTTATACGATACATATCACACATTTGATATACATATGTTGACTATTGAAGGATTAAGACAATTATCCACATGCTCTACTCATATGAAAAATGAGGAACAAATTGCATAAAACAAAGGAACAAAAAAGCTGGAGTTGGTCATGTATCTTTTCATTGTTCAGGAAATCGTTGCTTGCTTCTGCAATTGGTCATGCAATTGGTCATACAATTGCTTGCTTCTGCAATTAGTCATACAATTTTTTGTTTTATTTTTTTCGGAACCACTTGATGAAAGAAACTCCTTTAATTTTTAATAGTTTTTGAATTTGTGTGATTTATGAAATTACTCAGTAAATAATTAGTATAATATAACAATGCTCTTCTGTTGATTATGACCCATGAAAATGAATTAGAACAATGATATCTGAATATTTAAAATCAGCCATGTCAATCTCATCATCTTTGGATGTGATAAATGAGTTGAAGTGAGTGAGAACCACCATCACATCCAAAGAGTGATGAATTGTAACACTCAGGTTTAAATGTTCAAATAATAAGTTTATTGAATGAATTAATATTCCATTATATTATTGTTCTCTCATTCATTCAACAAAACAATATTTACAATTTATATTATTTATTGGATTTAATTTATCTATACATTGTGAATGTATCAAAATTTTAAACAAATATCTAATTATATATTGTTTCATAAGTAAAAAGAGTTGAACTTAACTACACACTACCTTGAAACTCTTATAAAGAGAAGCTTATGATTGGATAATATTGTCGTTATTAATTTTTTTTTAAAAAGGTAAAAGCTCTAATTTTGTCCTAAAAGTTTTTTGTTTTCAATTTCATTCTTAACATTTTGACAATGTCTTAATGTTATTGTAACACCATAATATATTACCAACCACCTAGGTTATAATTGGTCAATTATCAGTTTATTATTGTTTGATTTCATGCAAGGCATAACATTTAAAATACTTATAGTGGAAAATAACATGTAATTTTTTTAAAAACTTTAAATGGCAAGAGCCTTGTGCACAATGTGTTTACATAATCCATGCCACAACTCACACACACAAAAACACATAAACATAACCGGGACATGACATATACTCAACACATATCATTGTTAGAATTCAAACCACACAGCCTCGTCACAAAGCTCTATAGCACAGGTAAATACATATGTCTCAAGTGGTATGGTCCTATAGCTAGAGGGAATCCACACCTAATAATATCCAACATAGACATAAATAATCTAACTAGTGCTAATAATATGGCCCGACCCCAGATACAATCATCCATGATGTAAAATCTCAAGTCATAATTATAACACAAAATGACATAACTAATAGTTTACATGTCACAGGAATATAGAAAATATGTCGGGAAAATAGTGCTACTCATATTTATTGAAAATATGTCAGAAAAGATATTTATTGACAATTTTTGTTGTCATGTAATGTTCTACAAATTTTCATTAATAACAGTTTTAGTACCAAGAATACTTTCTCCAATAAATTTTCAATAATAATATACAAATACTTTACATTAAATATATCCAAATTCATTATAATAAAACAAATCAGATTCAACTAAATCTACAATAAAAGGCTAGAAAGTATATCATTCAAATCTAGTAGCTAGTAAAATATAAAGTTCAATAACTAGTATAAACAAAATATTGACAAAAGAAAATAATGGAGACTTCAGAAACATTTCTTCTGCTCATAATCGTAATGAAGTCTTCTGAAAATTACAATGTATGACCTGAAATGATAAAATCAAAATAATGTGTCATTTAAATAGAATTTATCAACTAAAGTTTAAAATAATGATAAAATTCATGTAAACAACACTCAACCCAAATTAGTGTGGCTTGAATTAGTAATGCTCAACATCCTTCATAAAGTTCAAATATAGCAATTAAGTCTCAACAAAGACATAACAAAACAAGCAATCCTAAACGTACAAACAATCTCAAATTAATAGAATAACTCAATTCACAACAAAATCTATCACAGTAAAGAGCAATCACTACATAAATTAGTATATTTTAATGCAAGCACAATATCATGATAACCTCGAGGAGTATTTTCATCAGCATTATTAGCATTTTTGGCCATTGTTTGCATATATTGTGCTTGTGGTGCTCACTCATGACTACTAATGGCATCAGGAACCTGGTAAATATTAAGATATGAGATAGTAGAATGGTCTCATAACACCAAGTTTTAGAAGATTTAAAATACTTCAGAATATTACTAATCCAAATGAACTTCCATTGAAGTTTTGAGGTATAGATGACTCTATAGGAACTACGTTAGAAGTAAGAGTAGTTTTCGAAGTAACATCAGAAACTTCAATCTTGCAATGGCTTCTGTAATAGCTTAACAAATAGACAAGCTACTCTGCTACTGTTTTTTCAAGACACAAATAGATGATCAACATGTGTCACTTGGAGATCTAATCAAGGGCAATGGTCACAAGGAAGACCATCTACAAATAGAGATGTTGTGCTTTCAAAGATAGAAGATTGACACTACACAAAGAGCAAAAACTCTGTGAAAATTTCT
This sequence comes from Dalbergia oliveri, assembly GCA_030441495.1. Taxonomy (NCBI): domain Eukaryota; kingdom Viridiplantae; phylum Streptophyta; class Magnoliopsida; order Fabales; family Fabaceae; genus Dalbergia; species Dalbergia oliveri. The sequence goes on from JAMLFY010000007.1 coordinate 12,695,441, forward strand.
CCTCATCTGCTTGTAGAGTTCATTACATCTAGTAATCATTTCCTTTGGTTGTAAAAATCTTCTTTCTACATTCCTTCAGTTCTCATACATGTTTCCAAGGAATAATAATTAGAAAGAAGTCATTTAAGAATTTCTCAATCTTTCTTTCTAAATCTTAAAGAAACATGAGTGTAGGTTAGTTTGAGTTGTAAACCTAAACACAAACCTTTGTATCCTCGATCCAGGATATCGGTGTTAGCTTAGCTTGGAGAGCCTAGTCAAACACTACTTGCAACGTGATAGTAAAGGTGTTTTCCTGGTTCATTTAGCTTGGAGAGGCTAGTCAAAGACTACTTGGTTCAACTTGAAGAGACTAGTGAATAACTACTTGGTTCAGCTTGAAGAGGCTGTGAATAACTACTTAGTTTGTGATAGTAGGGGTTGTCTACTAGTCACAGGTGAGAGCTTGGGAAGGCTATTGTAAAGACTATCCTTGTTCTTTCTTAATCTTAGAAAGTTTAGTGGAACTCAATAGTTGTTGAGAACTAGATGTAAGTAGGTTAGTCGAACCTATAAAAACTCTTGAGTAGTATCTCTTTTCTCTTTCATCTCTTATTTCAATTTTTGTATTTGATTTATTTACTGTGTTAGTTCTAGAAAACTTTCTTTCACACATTTATTTCATATTCAATTCATAAAGTTCACTTTCTAGGTCACTAATGTTGTTTCCGCTGCACTTCAAGCTCACTTAACACCCTCATATTTAATCCAACACGCCTACGATGTATTAAGATTAATTATTAGTTATTACTTCCTTTGAAAACTCGTGTAAAATTACTTAGCGAAAATTGGGTAAATTTTTTTTTTGAAATACGTGAAACAAAATGCGAGCTGTCATATACCAACATGAGCGAAACGTAAAGCGGCAACGAAAATAAACATACAACTAAGCAATAAAGGGCATAACCATTCATAGAAACAAACACCATAATATATTAAATAACATAGTTTTGGTACATAGATAAATACATTAACTAAAACATAAAAACATATAGTTATACCCTCATAAGAGTGGAAAGCTTGCAGGACATATCATAAGGAAATACACAAACAGAAACATAAGATAACAAGTACAAAGGAAACCCCAAGACCAGACCCACGAAAGCTACCCCCCCAAAACTCCTGGTAATGCCTATCATCCCTCCAAGGTATATACCAATGAACCGTCCGAGCTCCTCGGGTGCAAGCGAAAGGGAGACGTGGCCTCGCAACGTGGGCGCATTTCTTGGTGTCGGGCTAGCCTCCGCTACGTCACCGTCCCGCCGCCTCTCCGATGTCCATAGGAACCGTAGGGGGATCCTCCGAGTAGATGTGGTGGAATCCTCCGATGGATCAGTCTCCAAACGCCTCTGCGAGGACATACTCGGCTAGTTGCACACCGCCGAAGCAAAGGGGTGGGACGACGAGTCTGATAGTTGCGGGGTTGAGTCTTTCGAAGATCAAGTCGTCGCCATAAGGTGAGGTAGGAGTGAAGCAAAAGCTTGGAAACTGGATGTGCAAATGGGCATCCCCTGGACGAAAAATGGGGACTGTACAACGACCCTCAAAATGGTATGACTGATGCTCTGGGTCATAGTGCACCTCCTAACGGCGTATCAACGAAGATCACGAACGACGCCATCAAGATCTGAAGACGTAATGGAAGAGAGACAAAGAGGGGTGAGAATCTTGCTAAAGAATTCTCAGGAAACCTCCTATCCTAATGTCATCGTTAACGTCCCAGGAACCTTGGGTTTATTATGAAAATGTTTAGCATGCAAAGGTTCATTATGAGGTTTTACAAAAAGGGTAATTATCCAAGGTCCATGTCTTTTATGATGAATCTTAATGGATGTATGTAGCATATCAAAACATGAATGTATGGCAATACTTTATGCAACAAACCAATAAAACATATCATCAATAATTCATCATCATATAAGTGGCATATACTTCTTATGAAAACCTTTCTCTTTCATAAGTAAAATACTTCACATCTTTTTCTTGTATCTCAAACTTGTGACATCATGGTATAAGAATAGTAACCACACCCCTAAAACTAGGCTATGAGCTCATACCTCAACTAGTCGTTACTAGTTCTTACTTATCCTCTTGATAAGCGTATCATAATCAGAATCATAATAATCTTGACTCTAAGTATGGGTAGGGGACCTAAGGATCACCCATCATGGGACTTTTTCCTTTGAAACGCATCAACTAGTTAAGACTAGTGACTTTGTCCGCTTTGGCAAGCTAATGTTAATGCCCTCACGGTTTTACCTTCCCTCACCGTAGAAGAAGTACGTCTCGGTTGTGAAACGCATCAACTGGTTAAGACCAGTGACATTGTTTGCTTCGGATGGGTCTACGACCATACCCCCCATGGGTTTACTTTTTCCTCACAAGCAGGAGAAATGTGTCTCGGCATGTCAAATTAAAAATCTTTCTTTTCAAAACTTCTTTTAAGTCCCTCAAATTTGATGGAAATCCTACATAAAACTGATCGAATTTCCTCAAGATTTTGAGTTATGCCACATAACTTATTCAACTCATGCCATCTCATTCAACATCTCAATCAAGAATCTTTGTAAGCATATAAGCATGTTCATTCATTTCATCATCATCTTATATTCATATGCATTCTCAACCATGGCATGCCGTATCATCACAACAAATCACGTTACAAGTACACACAACCTTATGCACGCAACATTAATGCTTTCATTATACATAAACACACTCGTTCACTTGGTCACTTACTCACACTATATCTCCTATCTTGTAATATCTTATGCTTTGACCTTTACGGGTTTTAATCTCGTGCTCTATTATTCTAATGCCCATTATGGATCTTGAATACTCCTAAAGGATTATTACTCATAATTCTCTCTAAATTTTATGCTCTCTAACCCTTCCAAATAGCATTGTAAAGATTAATTACCATGATTATTATTCGACTACGGGTTTTAGATTCTACGTTTTTGACCCTTTTTAAGTTTCTCTTCACCTAGGGCTCTATATTCAACTCCTAAATCAAATATTAAGGATTCCTACACATATCCACTAATTATAAAACATTTTCCTTAGGTTCAATTATGCTGGAATAGAATTTACAATTTTTGTATCTAAGTGTTCTAGAATTCCCATTTTAAGTCTTTTCTAGTTACTTGTTCTTCCTAACTTCCCTAAATCGGTCTTTGCTTCACTCAAACACAATTTTACACCATGAAACAGAATTTATACAATGGCCAATCATCCAAGGCATAACCAAAGATATAGCTCATATAATCACATAATTTCATGATTTAAGAGCATATAAATTGCTAGTTTTCTCTTGGAATAATTTTAGGAACTCAAAACTCTTTTAGAAATCAATTAATCTCATTAAAATCACACCAATATGGGTGAGGTCAATAGCTAAAATAATTTGTTCATGAATTAGATTTAAAACATCAAATCTTGTTCATGGTATCACTACAAGAAACAAGCGAGTTACCGACGGATTTTACCCGGATTTTGTCCATCAGTATTTTTGACAGATTTATCGACGAAAAATAAGAAATTCATAAATTTAGGATTTTGGCCATTACCGACGGATTTTTCCGGTCGCAAATCCGTCGGTAAATCTCGCGCCTATATTTCATACCATGGCGCGCACATTACTGATGGATTTTTCCGTCGATAATATTCTTAGACATTACCTTGGATTTTTCCGTAGGAAACAAGGAACCAGGAAAAAAAATAAAAAGGCTTATTTTGTGATTACCGACGGATTTTTTCGTTGGTAATATTTTTAGACATTACCGGCATTTTTTCGCGAAAACAAAGGAATCGGGAAAATTTTTTAAAAAAAGGCTTATTTTGTGATTACTGACGGATTTTTTCTGGTAATATTTTAAACCCAAACAAAACCCAAAAAAAAAATAATACTAACCAAAATTATAAATAAATAAATTAGTAAAACAAAACCTTTTAATTAATTTTTTTTTAATCCTAAATCTAACCAAACCCCACCCCCAACTAAACACACAGGCATTCACATACACACCTCACACTAACAAGAAATGCACGCGGAGAGGAGAGGAGAGAGAGAGAGAGAGAGAGAGATAGATAGATAGAGAGAGAGATAGATAGGCGGAGAGGAGAGGGAGCGAGAGGTCGTGAGAAGGCCTGGGCCGCAGTGAGGCTGAGGAACGACGTGAGATTAAGGATGTGCGTGGCGCATGCTGCCAGGGGAAATGGATCTCCGAGGGCTTCAGAATCGGAAGAGAAGGGAGGTCAGTGTTCGCGCGATGGTTGTATGCTGGTGGTCCAGTCCTAAGGAGGAAGGAGTTGGCCAGCGGACCTGGAGGGGATGAAGGCCATAGACTCAAAGGAGTGGCAACGCAGTCATTGAAGCTCCAGAGAGCTTCCATCCGCGGCCGCGCATTGAGGGAGGCGGTGCGGTAGCGTGGTGTTTTCCGGTGTTCATGGAGAGATCCGCCAGCCTCCGCGTATGAGAGAGGTTTCAGATTGAACCGTGGAAGGAGGAGGCGCGCTGAGCCACGAGGAGAGGAGGTTGCGGTGATGGGAGGTCGATTAGGTTTTGGGCTCGCCCCTGGCTATCGGCGATGAGGATGGCATGGTGATGACAGCTGCCAAATCGGGTGTTGCAGCGACCACCGAAGAAGCCCCACGTCGTCGCGGCTGCCAGTGTCGCGCGCCGAAGAAGGTAAGATCTGTCGTTTTTTTTTTTTTTTTTGTGCTTGGGTTCTCTTGTTGATATTTGGTTTAGATTGGTTATTTCTTGTTAATTTTGGTTTCAAGCTATTTGGGTTGTTTATTTGTTGATATTTGGTTTGATTTTTTCTTGTTAATCTGGTTTGGAAGAAATCTTAAGTAGTTTGGTCGGATTCTCATCATTCTTTTCCATCTTTAGCAGGATCTGATTTTGTTAGAGAGTTGAATCCGCTTGGAACATTTGTCCGTAAGTAATTGTTTCTCCTTATTTAATTTAGGATAGAGACTTATGATTTCTAAGATAGAGTTGTAGGAAATTGGGATTGCATGACTAGGGAAGGCATAGAAGTCCTTCCCTGAACTTGTTTGCATTGTTTGCTATGGAGATTGATTGCGTTTGCGGAGATTGCAGGATATGCATGTTGTGATGTTATAAGGGGTGTGCTCTAGGACGGTTTTATGATCTTTAAATGTTTGTTTGATTGTATTGTGAATTTTATTTGAATGGATTGATTATTGAAATTAATTTTTTGGGCAATGTCTTAGTTTTAGGGGAGCTTCTGTCTAATTTGTTTTTAATTTAAAGAGTAGAATCTTAATTTAATGGGGGTATTGCCGAAATTGCAAGGTGGTTGTGGCTTGATTTTTGTCTAATAAATTAACCAATGAAAAATGCTTTGTGTACATATTTTTGAGTGAACACAACACTGGAAACTTTTCATCTAAAAGCTTTATTGGTTACAACCTTTTCTCAACATAGGAGTGTTGAATAACTTATTTTGTACCTAAAATAGTTTACGATTAGACTTCTTTAGATAGGTTTGAAACTAAATTAAAATCTCTAAGCTCCATCAAATTAACTCTAAACGTGTAGCCTATATTGTAACATGCACATTCTCCACCTAATTAATTTATTGAAATTAGAGTTTCTTATGGATACTAAGACGAGTAGATTTAGGTACGTGTTGAATTAATAAAGGTGAAAAGAAAATAATAGTAACATGGTGGGTAAAATAGATAATCCTCCTAGCAAAGGATAAATTTGAGCAAGATCGTTCTACCTTTTGTTAGTTGTTTTATGTTTGGTCGTTAGTGAAGGGAAGTAGTAGTGGCAAAAGACCTCGCATGTGAGCACACCATGAAACATTTTGAGAAGAAAAAAGACAAGCAAGTTCATCTTTGTTCCTCTGAAACAATGCCCATCACCCTTATTCCTATTTACCTGTAGTTAAGAAACAATATATTGTGTTAAGGGGCGCACACAGGCATAGTGATACTGGGTTTGTTCTCACATGAGTTATGGGTTGTTGTCAGTTTTGTTTTGTTTTGTTTCGGGTTGGATATATTTGTACGTGGTTAAGTTTCAAACATATATTCAAGTACATACATTCTTAATTTGCCGAGGGTCCAAAGATTCCTAATTGTCATCACTTGGTTTCTTCAAGTGATTTGAATGATTTACTCAACATATTCCTTGCATTAATTAATTTGTTATTCAATTAAATAATTTTATTTGGATGGCTTTTCAAATCATTTATATGTGAGAGCTAATATCTTGGGCATTTACAGGCATTGGGGTCCATTGCCGAAGATGATGAGGTTCGCAAGCAAGTTCACTGCTGAACGAGAACTTCATCATATGCAAGAGAATGACGAGAGAGGGCGAGTTGGAGAGATGCAAAAGAAGATTGAGGACAAGGAAAAGGCCATCAAGACGAATATGAAGAAGGAGGTGGTGTCTTTCTGAAGAAGATGAAGGCAGGCTCCTCCGTTTCGCCAGACACGATGATGATGATGAGGGTTGTAACACCTAATAATTAACTTGATACGCCTAGGACGTATTCTAGTTGATTATTAGACATAACTTCTTGCTTCAGTTTTTAACCATATTTTGAAAATACTTATTGAAATTATGAGCCAATATTTTTTTTAAAAAACATAATTGAAATCGTGAGCCGCGCATAACGTAAACAATAAATAAGATAAAACGGAAAATAACATAAAGAAAACACATCTCATCACATCGGCTCCATCATATGAACATCCAAAAGCATACCATACATAGATAGATAATATTCTCACCCAAAGGTGAGTTAAGTTCATACATCACCATCATAATACATCAAAAGGGAAAATACATAAGGAAACATATGCACCTACAAAGAATAACCTCAAAGGCCAAAGAAGGCTATCCTAAAACTAGGGTGCGTAAACACACTCAGATCCACCGAGAACTCTCTATGGCGCTGACCCTTAAAATGAGGAACAAACCCGATCCACTTGCGAATTCCATTAGGAGGGGGCACACGAGATGCTCCATGGTCGGGCGCATGGATGGCCGCCTCGCCAACCTCTGCGGACAACAGCCATCACTCCCCGCTCTCATACGTGGGGGAGTAGTGGAGAGCTCTGAGTACATATGAGTAGGTGGATCTTTCGACGGGTCCGTCTCGGAATGCCTCAATCGGGGGACATAGTTGGGGTAGTCACGAACGGCAGATGCTGAGGGATATGTACGTAAGATCTCTCGTCATGTGTACGTGCGCGCTCAAAGACCATGTCGTGACCGAACGGGGATGTCGGAGAAAATGATAACTAGAAACGGGTATGCGAATGGACGTCCTAAGAAGACAAAAACTCGAACCACGCATCGTCCTTCAAAGTGGTAAGAGCGGTGCTCCGGGTCATAGTGTATCTCCCATGTGGGGGTATCAACGAACAGGACGAACGTCGCCATCGGATCGAAGACAATGACGGAAGGAAGGAAAGGGAGTGAGAATCTTGCTAAAGAATTCTCAATAGGGCAACTCCTACTATAGTGTCATCATCAAGTCTCCAGGAACCTCGGGGTCATTAGGAAATTGTGAGCATGCTAAGTTTCATTTATTAAGTTCAGAAATATATTTTACCGAGGTCGTCAATTTTAATCATGCGTCTTACAATGCAATAGCATGTCATGCCCTAATAACTTCCATCTATCATATATCTCATCATCACATCATAAAGGCTATGTATGTAAAAACATCATATCTCTCATCATCACATTATAAAGGCTATGCTTAGAACATCATCATATACCTCATCATCACATCATAAAGGCTATGCATAGTACATCATCATATTTCTCATCCTCACATCATAAATGCTGTGCATATAAAAACATCATATCTCTCGTCATTCACATTATGAATGTTATGCATAGAACATGGTGCACATATTTCATTACTTTAGTGCCTTAGGTGACTTAAGATCTCGTCATCATCATTATTTTCCTTGGGGGCCACCCTATACTCCACCCTTTTGGGAGTAATCTAGGTTATGAGCTCATACCTTACTAGTCGTCACTAGCATATACTTATCCCTTTTGATAAGTTAAAGTCCCGACTCTACCCTTTTGAGAGAACGGGTTAGGGGCTAGGATCACCTTTTCACCACCTATAGTTTGATGGGTCCAAAGGATCATTTCCTCTTAAATTTAAGTCACCATTAAGTCTTTGCATGTTATATCATAATACAATTCTCAACTCATAATCATCATGACATTTTCTCATTTATAGTCTTATTTTGGAATAATATATATATCAACTGGAACCATGCATCTAGATTCCCAGGAAGAGAGGTGGGTCACAATGACACGCTTAAATACCAAGTCTTTCTTAGCCAGGTTTCAAATTACATTTTTACAGGAATACACTTTCTTCCAGCAATAATGGTAATTTTTTTTTAAATAACAAAGAATATTTCTTTATTTCATGCATAGCATTCTCACGTTGCAACACCAACTATAACATGCAAGCCATGAAATCATTCAATGAAATCAAATACTTAATAAGCATCATCATAAATCCTTACCGAAAAGCTACACAACCGAAACTCTAGAATCGGGTAACCTCAATTATCAAACTAATTAATTATGCATCTAAGGGATTAATTACCATCATTACCATTAATCATAAGCCTTAAGAACATTATTAAACCATATGAGGCAGCATAGGCAGTAAATCATATTTAAAGCTTTACGGTTGCTTTATGTAGCTAATTTTACTTCTAACATGCATAGAATTATTCCTTATCAATAAACATAATTATCACAACTTCAAATACATCAAATCATAGTAATACTAACTCAGATCAGTGGCTGAATCATGAATCTAATTGCTTAATATCTCATTTTAAGTACATGCAAGATATTAGTTTCCGTAATATCATTTCAAAGCCTTAAAACTCTTTTAGAAACTAATTCTTTTTGGTAATCTTGAAAGAAATTATAGAACCAACTCAGTAGCTATTTAAAAATCACTTTAGGCCTACCTTAATCATGTGGTCAATTTATACATTGAAAGAATGTTCATGATTCAAATTCTCACTTAAGATAAAAGGAGCAAGTCTTGAGCTTTTAAAGATTTAGGTAATACTAGAATCATAAACATGCTATGCAACCTCATTTTAATCTTGTCTTTATAAGGTGATAACTTGGAATTATAAACATGATATGCAAGAAACTGAGTGGCGTAGTCTATTGATGATGTAAAGAAAGAAAGAAAGAGCGCGGAGTCGCACTGGACCGGTGAAGGGAGAAGAGAATTCTTATTACATCTTATTAAGCTCCAAACTCAAGACTTCTTAAAGAATGAATTCTTTAACTCCAATAATCTTAAGGAAATTGAAAGTGATACTACCATTTTCCAACTTTGCTTGTGGTACTTGGGCAAGTCTTTGAGCTCTAGGATCTTTAGGTGATGACATAAAATAAACATGCCATGCGTTGATTCTTTTAGCCATTATAAAATAAATATGAGATGCATCCTCTTTATTATCTTTGAAGATTAAGTGACAACTTGAAACATAAACATGAAATGCAAGCTTGGAAATTTAAACATGAATATGCAAGTTCATTTATTCATTCTTGAGAATTTAGTGATGACATAGAAAGTAAACATGGTTATGCAAGGCATAAACTTAAACATGGATGCAAGTTCATTTGATTTCTTTACTAGAGCTCTTCCAAGACTTTAGAGAAATATAAATTCAACCCAATATATATCTTAGCAAGACAAAGTGAAAAATACATCTTTCAAGTTCTAAACTCAAGATCTTTATTTTTACATCATAAAAACATCATTCTTTAAAGTTTTGCATCAAGTGGAATTTTCAAGCTTTAAAGGCCTAACTTGTGATGGATTTACAACCAACACTCAAGGTCCTCATCATCAAGCTATCATCATATTCCTTCTTAGGCCATTTGGCCGAAATCATTAAAGAAAAATAAGGAAAGAAAAACCGAAATTGTAAAGCTTTAAAAACTAGTGAAACCTTCAAGTTTTAGAGGTCTAACTTGTGAAGGCTTTGCAACCAACACTCAAGAACCTCATCATCAAACCATGGTCTCATCATAATCTAGGCCATAAAGCTGAAATGTTTTTAAAAGAAAAGGGGAAAACAAAACCGAAATTGAGAGCTAGAAGAAAGTCCATGAAATCATCATTTTTGAGCTAGAAACATAACTTGTCATAGCATAAAATGAACTTAGAAACAACTCCCTACCTAATCTGATTTGAAGGAAAGGAAGAGAACTTGGTTTCTTTGAGTGAAATGGAAGAAAATATTCTTGAAACCTTGAAGAAAGAATTCAGCCAAGAAGAGGAGGAAATGAGAGCTTTTGGTGCTTTGGAAAAACTAGAAATGTGTACAATTTTGAGCAAGCATCTAAGACTCCTTAAGCATGCCTATTTATAGAAGAATTCAAGCTCATGTATGGACAAGAGGAGGAGGAAAATCTGACTAATTTGAGGAGGAAACAAGGAAGGAAAAATCATCTTGTTTGGTGGCTTAAAACATGGAATCATGAAACATGATTCCTTGTTTTCATACCTTGAGTTTTGTGCCAAGTTTGACAAATTTTTCTGATGCATATTAGGCCATATAATTTCGTGCATTATAGCCCAAGGAAGAGAAATTTGTGTGTTCTATGCATTATTTAGGTGTAGGTAAGTATCTTTGCAAATTAGAGAATTTGCAATTAAGGGCTTAGGTGAATTAGTAAGCAATTTGGGTATTTTTAAGCAATTTCAGGTTCTAATCAATTTAAATAAATAATTTTGACTCTAGATTAAGAATTAGAATTTAATAAGCTTTAATTTGAGCCTAATATTGCTTATGTTTTGCTAGACGAATCAAAAATCTCAAAATTTGTAAAACTCACAAGAGATGGGCAAAATCGTAACTTCACTCAAAAATCTGGGCCATCGAACTTAACCAATGGTCAATCATAGCTTGAAAACACCTTTTAAAACATTTTAGTGAGGTTCGGGCTCAGTCGGCATGCAAATCGGAGTTAAAGCCGCATGGGCATTTTGGTCATTTCACACGTACAGAAATTCTGGGCTTGCTCTTGCAGGAATCGCTCATAACTTCTTTTCTAATGTTATATTCCTCTATTGAGGATTTTTTGGTCTCGAATTATATAAGAATTACCTAAGGTAATTCGGTAATTTCTAAATGACAGTAAAAGTTAGGCGTTATAATACTCCCCTCCTTAAAGAATTTCGCCCTCGAAATTCATTACTTGAGAACAGTTCGGGATATTGCGCTTGCATGTATGATTCCAGCTCCTATGTGAGTTCTTCGTTTCCACCTTGCCCCCATGCGACTTTGACTAGAGGTACAGCCTTATTTTTCAATTGCTTAACTCCTCGGTCAACGATTCTCATGGGTGGTAAGTTAAATGTTAGATCATCTGTTAATTGTACATGTTCTGCTCTAGTACATGACTTAGGTCAGAATGATATTTTCTTAATGGATACATGAAAAACATCATGAAGGTTGGAGACTCTGGGAAAAGGGCTATACGTAAGCTAGAGACTTTGCTAAGGATTTCAAATGGGCCAAGAAATCTGGGGTCATTTTCTTTTTCTTTCATCGCTCGGCCTATGCCTGGGGTGATCCTTAGGAACACATGGTCCCCTTCTTGAAAATCTAGCGGTTTTCGCCGCTTGTCGCATAGTTTTTCTCGACTTTGAGGAGAATTTTATCCCTAATCTTCTTGATTTGTTCCGTTGTTTCCCTCACAATATTAGGTTCGAGTAAACTCGCTCTGGGTTCATACCAACATAAGGGAGATTGACATTTCCGTCCATAGAGGGCCTTAATTGCCATACCAATGCTTGCATGATAACTGTTGTTATATGCAAATTCGATTAGCGAGGTACTTATCCCAACTTCCCCTTTGATCCAAAATACATGCCCTTAACATATCTAGAAAAGTCCATGTGGTCTCGAGAAGTCTTTGTATAAAATTACCTTGTTACCCTTAGTTAGTGCTAAATGAGCATTAATTAAGTGATTAAAGAAATATAGGCAATATTAGACTCTAATTAAAGATAAATTAATTTTAATTATTAATCTTTGATTAAAATAATTAATTAAGGTTAATTAAGGCCTAAGATTAGTTAGGGAAATTTAAATCTTATTTTTATTCTAAGAGCTCATAAGACCCAAATATGACAAAGTCAAAGGCAAATAGTATTTTCTGCTCTTTTTCTTAAATTTAGGAGAAATGTTGGAATTTGAATTTCAAACTAATGGAGCTTAACTCCACTAAATGTGTAAGACCACTCCTTAATCATGTCTTGAAAAGCCTTAAATATCTTACTAACCCAAACACTTAATTACCAATTCATAACCCATTACCTAATTAAATCTATCTCTAATCCATGTTTTAATACAAATGAAACATGAAAAACTCCCCCAAAACAACCTCCTTGGCCGTGGACTTCCTCCCCCATTTCTTTATCATATTTTAATTTTTTTCAACACATAAACACTCAAAAATTCTCATTCCTTACCATTTGCTTTTTTGTTGCAATCTTGCTTACTAAGTTTGATAAAAAAACTCTCTTTTATCTCAAACTCAAAGCTCTCTTCTTTTTCCTCCTCCACCTTTAAGAAACTCCATTCCCAACCTCCACGCAAGCTCTCAACCTCAAACCACCACACATCCACTATAGATCAACTCCCAAACACCTATCCTTACCATTCCCAAACAAAAGAACACAAGAAAAATCCTCCCTCCATTTCTTTTCCCTTTAGCCAAATCTGACTTCCTCCAAGAGAAGATTTGTTCTTCTCATTTCTTTTCAAAGATCAAGCTTTCTCTTTGCAAACAAAGAAAATACTCTTGGTAAGGATTTTATTTTTATGTTCTTTCTCTTGTTCTTCTCTTTTGATTTCGATTTTTTTGTTGGTTGGTGGTCAAGACCATAGCTTGATGATGAGGGTTCTTGATGTTGGTTGTGAAACCATCATATATTTGACCTCTAAGCTCAAGGTTTGATTTTTGGTTTTCAAAGCATATGAGAAATGGCATGTTGTTGGTTTTCTTTGGTTGTTTCTTCTGAGCTTGATGGTAAATCTAAGAAATGAGGTTCTTGGAACCATGGTATTGAGGAACTCTAAAGCTCACTCCCATTTATTAAGATTGATTGGAGTTAAAGAGTTTCATTCTTTAAAAAATCTTGAGTTTGGAACTTAAAGAGATATAAAAGTGGATTGCATTCATTTTATGTTCAAGCTCTTGCATTTCATGTTTAAATTCTAAGCCTTGCATATCATATTTAAATTTTAAGTTATCACCTTAACTCTTAAAGATAAGAAAATGGACTTGCATTCTTATGTATAAATTCCAAGCCTTGCATATCATATTTAAATTTCAAGTTATCACCCTAACTCTTAAAGATAAGAAAGTGAACTTGCATTCTCATATTTATATTTCAAGTCTTGCACATCATATTTATGTTTCCAAGTTATCACCTTATAATGATAAAGATTAAAATGAAATTGCATGGCATGTTTATGATTCTAGCCATCACCTAAATCTCTAAAGCTCAAGACTTGTCTCCTTTGTCTTAAATAGAAATTTTAATCATGGACGCATTTTAATGTGTACATTTTGGCCTTGAAAGGATTTTGGGTTTTGAAGTTGGTTTTATTTTACTTTGAGGCTTGAATCTTGTTTTTAGGATGTACAAAGAATTTTTGAAAGATTAGGAACTCAAGGGGAAGGGAAATATGATCTCTAAGTGATTAACAACCTATTGATAGAATCTTTAGTTTTGCTATTGATGTGTCATTGATATTTAAGCTCTCAAAGAGATAAAATAGTTTCAAGTATATTCTATGTCTTAGGAGAATTTTTGGAAAAACTAGTAACTAGAAAAGATTAAAAATGTGATTTCCCAAGATTTTTATAAATTAAGATTATGGGTGCTGATTTGGCATTGATTAAACCTAAAGGTACTATTTGGCATTGTTTAGATGTGTAAAACTCACTAATAATTGTTGTAAAAATTATTTTTAGCATTTTGGAAAGGATTGAAAATGTGATTTCCCAAGCTTTTAGAAATTAAAATCATGGTTACTGATTTATATTTATTAAATCTGTAAGGTGCTATTTGGTGTTGTTTATATGTGTAAAAATTTCTAATAATGGTTGTGAAAATTGTTTTTAGCAGTTAGGAAAATTTAGTAACTAGAAAGAATAAAAAATGTGGTTTTCAAAGCTTTTAGAAATTGGAATTTATGACTACTAATTGGTGATGTTTGGTACTGCCCACATGTGTAAAAATCATTAATAATTGTTGTGAAAATTATTTTTTGTGTCTTAGGTGCTTAACAGAATAATTGAAAGTGATAGTTTGGACCACTTTGCAAAATGTGGCAAGTTGTACTTTAAATTACCATTATGAAATTTTGGCCAAAAAGGATTTAATTAGAGTTACTAATGATTTTGAATGTGTCCATGTATTCAAAATACCATTTATAATGTTTAGAAAAAGTTTTAGAAGCATTGGCATTTATTAAGCATTAAAAATGAGAAACTTTACACTTTGACCCCTAAGGACTAATAAAATTTGATCTATGGCTCAAAAAGGTTTTTATGATGAGTTTAAATGATTTCTAAGTGTTATGTGTCCCATAAAAGCATAGATTAATTTTAAGGATCATTAGTTGAGAAAATGTGTTAAAAGGGGAATTTACACTTCTACTCGTAATCCTTGAGAAATTGCATATGAATTAATGACTATGCATACTTGATTTTTTAATTATGCCAATGATGATTCTAGTATATTGTATATATCTTGTTGAGCATAGCATATGCATTAGTTGAGTCTGTTCTTGATTTCCGCATACTGGGTATAGCATATTTACTGTTATGAGATATTGATGATAACATGTTTATGTGATTAATGACATGATGATTTGTGGCATGTTACGATTATAATTGAATAATTGAGGTGTATGACTTAAGTGTCTTATGAGTATGAAATGTTAAAGGATAAGTTGTGATTATATGATTATGTTTGCATTTCTAGATAACATGCTAAGATTAAAGGTGACATAAGACATAATGACCCTTTAGACTCCAGGAATTAATGGTTAAGAAAGTAATCCAATAAGGGGATCCTTTAGACTCTAGGAATTAATGGTTATGAAAGGTGGTCTTATGCCCCCTATCTCACATTCTAGGAGTTAGGAATTAGCTTATAGGGAGGATAAGTGTAGACTAGTGACGACTAGTTGGGTATGAGCTCATAACCTAGAACTCTCAAGAGGAGGAGTATTAGGGTGGCCCCTATAGAATAGAGAATAAGAAATTTAAGTTACCTAAAAGAATAATGAGGAAAGATCATGGTAGAAGGATATTTACATTCTTTTTGCTATGCCTATTTAATATGATTATTATGATATCTTGTTTGTGGCATTGACATGCATTCATGAATTAGTATGTTGCATTTATGACATTAAGATTCATGCTAAAATATACGGGCCTCGGCTAATGGTATTTGGAAATTAATAATTGAACTTTGTGCATGCTCACTATTTTCATAATGAAACCCAAGGTTGTTGAGGACGTAGATGATGATGACACATGATAGGAGGCGAAAGTCCTATTGAGATTCTTACATAAGTTTCTCATCTCTTTCTTTCTTTTTTTCCTCGTCTATAGAGGTTGATGGCGACGTTCGTGATCTACATTGACACCCCCACGTGAGAGATGCACTATGACCCGATTAACCAGTCGTACCATTTTGTGGGTTATTGGGCTACTTGCTTGTTTGTGTTCCTATACCATCCCTTCATGCATCCTGTCTCTAGTTTTGGTTCTTCCCTACTGCTCCCTTCACGGATGACTTTGCTTTCGAGCACGTGCATTTGCGTACTCAACAGTCCCTTGCACCCACTCTACCACATCTTCTATTTGAGATATCCCGATCTACATACCACGATCACCACCTCGCCCCACTGAGCTAGGATTGAGCCATCTGAGGAATCACCCACCCAGCATTATTTCGATGGCTCTGCCCTACCATTCCTATAGAGATGGGAGGTGGTAGCGATGGAGAGGCTACCTGTCATATAGCCATTGAAAGGAGCTTGTCTGTCCATAAAGGAGCTACCCGTCCTTGCCGAGGTGCCCATGTTTGACCCGTTGGTCATCTCGCCATGCCTGATGAGCTGGCCTTGGATTGGTTACCTTCCTCCTCTCTGAGCAACAGGAGGAGTCGTGGTAGACCTCTTGGAGTGTCGATGCATATTTAGTGGAGAAGATAGCCTTCTTTTGCTTTTTGTTGATTAGAGGATATCTATTCTAGGCGCACCCTAGTAGGAGTAGTGGGAGGAGAGGTCTTTTCTAGCTTATATTTAGATTCCATTTGCATATTGTTCATGTATATTTTGGATGACTGTACTTAGCCCAACCTTTGTTGGTGGGTATGATGTTACTATACATGTATATTTGATGCGTGAGGTGAATGGTGGCGATGGATGATATATATATATATATATATATATATATATATATATATATATATATATATATATATATATATATCATCCATACGACCATGACTTGTGGTGTTGTATTTTATGTGTGCCTGACTTGTTTCTATCTTTTTCTCTTATATATACAAGGTATAATGTAGTTTATTTAGTATGCGTGGCTTATGTTTTTTTTTTTTTTTTTAATTCAAAATAAATTTACCCATGTTTTTACTAAAGTCATTTTCCAAGAGTTTAAATCAAGAACTGAATAAGAGTAATAACTATTAATTAACTTAAATGCGTCCTAGGTGTGTTGGGTTAAATATTAGGGTGTTACACAGTGGTTATTTTGCTAGGTTTGTGCATAATGGAATTAGTAAGATACCTTTAAACATCTCCTTCATTGATTCCCATGGTGCAAATCCAGTTATTGTAGGGCAAGCACACGATCCCATCGTATGGAGCATTGATGATCTAGATGAGTCTAGTTGGCCCAATGTCAATCTATAGCATCTGTCATTGATTGAAGGGGATTTTCTAAGTTTCCTTCAACCTGAATAGAAGACAGTCACCATTTAAGAGAAAACTCTCTCTAAAATTTCCAAAAAATCCTCCCAACCTTGAAAGAAAAAGACTTCCTTCAAGATAGGGACTTCATTTAGGAGTTCCTCCTCAATGTCTTACTTGGAGCAACTTTCTTCTATGAAAAGTTCTCAACATAGAACTCTTGCATTTTAGGGTCATCATACATATGGAATCCATTTCTTTTGCATGTAAGCAATAGAGGTTTTCCTTTCAGCCATGGATTCCAACAAGGAAAAAGATTGGGTGGTGAGTTTAGGTTATAGGAAGAAGAAGTTTGAGAGAATGTTATGTAAGGTAAGATGAAGTGGTTACGATAAAATGGTTTAAGGTTAAAGAAAAGATTTTAAATAAGGTTAAATGTAAAAGATGTGGCTTATGGTGTATGTGGTAGTTTTGGGATTATTGGAGTATAACTACACATAGTGGAGAGAGAAAAGTAAAGTGTGAAATTGTCTTGCCATAAAGCTACACCAGAAAGTAAAGTGCTTTCTAAATAGGTGTTTCTCAACTTTCAGAAACCAAAAGTGGTTTCTAAATGTAAAGTAGCTTTTTACTTTTCTTTTTGGACTTGTCCCATTTTTTGATCCCACAAGTAATTTTCTAAACACATCTTCTAACATAAACCATTATCTAACCCTTTCTCTAAATTCTTAACCATTATCAAGGAGATGTTTTCTATTTTCTAAACCCATTTTGAAGTTTCTAAATATGTTTTTGACCTTTTGAACCATTTTTTGGACTTGCAAACTGGTTTCTAAACTTGATTGAACATTCTTCCTTGGAAGGCCTTAGCTTAGAATCTATTGGGGACTCCAATAAATGCAATGTATGTAGAGATGCAAGTTTTCAAAAACTTTTTCTGTCAAAAGTTTTTTTTAAAAAAAAAAATCTTTAGCTAATGGTTTGGTAAATATATCAAATACTTGATCTTCTATATTCACAAACTTTAGCTCTACATCACCTTTCTAAACATGATCTCTAATAAAGTGATGTTTTATGTCAATATGTTTACATCTAGAGTACTGAGTTCTGTTCTTTGCAAGATTAATGGCACTTGTGTTATCATACAGTAATAGGGATTTTAGAGTACCTTAAGTGATAATCTTCTAGTTGGTTTCTGACAGCCTTTGAGTGCAACAATTTGTAGGAACAACATATTCAGCTTCTACATTTGAAAGAGCAGTTGTATTTTACTTCTTGCATGGCCATGCTATGAGATAATTTCTAAAGAAGAAACAACATCCACTTGTGCTCTTTCTATCAACTTTGTCTTAATCAAAACCAACATAATAGAAACCTACAATTTCACCTTAATTACCTTTCTCATACAAGAGATAGAGATTAGCAGGACTTACTAAATATCTTAATATTATCTTAATAACATTTAAGTGTGATTGCTTTGAATTAGATTGAAATCTAGTAAAAATACCCACATTTAATTGTATGTTAGATCTACTTGTTGTGAGATAAAGTAATGAACCAATCATAATTCTATAGATACTTTCTTACCATTCTTATTAGCATCAATGACTTGACAAGGATGCTTGGAGTACTTATAGGGTTAGCTTGATCTACATTGAACCTCTTTAGAAGCTCCTTGGTATACTCTTATTGATGGATCATTGTTCCTTTTGTTGTCTTGATTTGAAGTCCTTGAAAGAACTTCAATTTTCCCATCATAGTCATCTTAATCACTTTGCATTAACTTAGGAAACTTTTCACATAGAGAATGGTTAGTACCATCAAATATAATGCCATCAACATAAATTTTGACTATTAGAAAAAAATATATATCTTGATGTAAAGTAAAGAGTGTAGTGTCAACATTACCTTTCATAAACCTATTCTTAAACAAAAAAGTATTTAGTCTCTCATACCATGTTCTAGAGGCTTGTTTAAGACCATACAAGGATTTACTTAGCTTAAAGACATGGTTAGGAAGGGTTTCACTCTCAAATCCTGAAGGTTACCTTACACAGACTTTTTCAAAGAGAAATCCATTTAAAAAGCAAACTTCACATCCATTTGGTACAGAGTAAATCCCTTGAAGGCTGCAAATGCAAGTAGCATTCTGATGGCCTTTAACCTTGCTATTTGTGCAAAGGTTTCATCATAGTCAAGTCCTTCTTGTTGATTATAACCTTGTGCAACCATCCTTGCTTTGTTTCTGATCATTTTTAGTCCCATCTAGCTTGCTTATAAACACTTACTTTGTAACATCCCTGGCTTTATGGATTCACGACTATCCCTACAAACTAACACGGGTCTTTTCAACGTTTGTCCTCAGTCCACACGCTTCTTGGAAAACTTCTCAGGAGGTCACCCATCCCAAAATTGCTCCAAGTTAAGCAATGCAACGGTGGAGTTCTTTCATGATGGCTACCGAAAGAAGATGTATCTTATTGGTATAGGTAGTAGAAATCAATTCATATAGCCTTTTAACAGTCATACTACATAGTCTCAAGATCCCTCTCATTCGGGTACGTAATCGTTCATTTATGTACCCCTCGCTTAGAGGCCTTGCTAGGAGTCGCTCATTGTCCGTGCCTTCTTGCACCGACGATTACTCCCTGCGTTTACCGGAAGTTACATGCTCACCAGCTTCGGCTTGGTTCCGTCCTTGAACCACACCGTCCTGAAAGGTGTAGGCTCTGATACCATTTGTAACATCCCTCACTACAACATTTTTGTTCTTACAGCAACGGCCATAAACCGTGGCTATATGTAAGAAACCGTTGTCTTTAGAATAGGCAACGTTTTTCAACTTGGAGTATGTGACCGTTACCTATTCTTTTAGACAACGATTTTGTACTTTCAGCGACGTAAAGAAAAACCGTTGCCTATATCAATACAATAGGCAACGGTTTGTTGTTATGTATTAGACAACGGTTTTATCCGTTACCTTTTATTTGGCAACGGTTTCACATGTTGGATAATATTTAGTAGTTGGAATATTTTTTAAACCATTGCCAAATTTTAAACAACGGTTCAAAAGGCGTTGCTAGTTATAAGTAATGGTTTTTCACATGTTGTCTATCTCAATTAGCAATGGTTTTATAGTAAGTATTATTATTTATAGACAACGGTTTTACAAATATTGTCTGCCCAATAGATAACGATTTTATAAATGATACTAGTATTTATAAAGAACAATTTTACAAGTATTGCCCATTTCAATATATATATATATATATATATATATATATAGGTTTTTTTTGTAATATATTGGTCTAAACAAAAAGCATTGTAAATTAATTAATCCATGACAAGCTCATACATATAATTATCAAATCCTATTTTTAAATCCATAAGATCCATGTGCATACATTAATAACCTTTAATAAGTGATATACAAGCTAAGTCATGACAACTACAAAATACTATTTCAAAATCACATAACAAAAGGATATAAATCAAGATGACATCTAATTAACTATTGATAGTTACAAAATATTCACTTAAGTACAAAATGTCATGAAGTGCAGCATCAAAGTCCTTTAGCATCTCAAAAGATCTTGATCTCTTTCACTCTTTATCTATTTGATCATCACATTCTTTGTGGTTGGGTTCTTCCTCAACATAATTTTACTGTAGAAAATCATGAAATTAAATACCATAAACATATAATCAATAAAACAATACAATGGTCAATATAAGCACAAGACACGTATATAAGTGACTTTGCAAAAAATATTGCACAAGACCACTAGAAGTGCATCCCAAAATAGCCAAAAAGGTAAGCTTTACATGAACAATTGCTAGAACAATGCAAGTAGCAAAAAAAGAAAAAGGAAAAAAACAACGTACCCCATAATAAGTAATAACAAGAGAAAGATTAATAACAAGAAAAAAAAACATTGCATGAGAATGAATAAAAATTACCTTAAAAGGAATAAGTAAATGCCGAACCTTGAGAAACCAAAGTTACTAGAAGACAATGAGGAAGAAATTCAAGTTGACAAAGCTACAAACCATTTTCCAAGAGAATAACAATCATCCATCAATTAATAGTTCAAAAACATCTCATTGAAATCCACACTCTCAAATTTTTAGGGAGTGGATTCAAGGATGATTAGAATAAAAAACCCTTATTTTTTAACATAATAGGAACTGAGAGGAATGATGCATTCCATAAAAAAGCATATAGTTTCAAAGGACAAAAGAATTGAACTAGTTACATAATTGTTTACCCTTTCCAACTTCCCACTTCACACAAAAATTAAAGGAACCAATTTCCATCCTTAATTAAATCACTAAATATAACTCAGTAAAGATCAAATGAAGGACATGCTGGCAATCATTTCATCTTTTCATATTTAAGATTACTTGTTCAACTCATACACAGTGTCATGATAATAAAATAAATAATGTTAGTAAAGGGAGAAATGATATTAAAGGAAAAGTACTAGCATAGGCAATGATACCCCAAAACCAATCTTCCAATAGTAGATAACACGTAAAGGCAAAGAATCACCTAAAATAATATGTACACAAAATAAAAACATTTAGTTGATATAATAACTTTCCACGACTAAGAATCATAAGATTTTTCATATTGACATATAAATGTCAAAGAATGAGTTTGAAAGCAAAAATTACATGCCGTGGAGAACATTAATACTTTGTTAAAATAAAAATGAATATAATGAATGAGAATGCATATGTGTATGTATATATACATTGTCATGGCCTCTTGTCATGAAGAGAGCTCACAGAAGAAAGCTCACAAAATGACTTGTATGCATTTTTACATACTCTCTATGAATCCTCCAGAACAAACACAATCATCTATTTAGAGATTTTCTATAATTAGAGACAATGTTAGGTTTGGGCACTCTCAAGTAGGTTATTCCTTTTACCCTTGCAGATTGTTTTCCATTGAGCAATTGTGCTTTTGTAAAGCACTTAAACTAGCCCTTTGTCTCAACATGAGTGCCGAAACCCTTTACATTTGCAGTTCTAAGCATAAGTTCTCACAGGTCTTAAGGTACTTTCAATGTAATGACTATCATACCTTGAAGAAAAGCATGTTGTTATGGCCAGTTGCAGTAACCCTTAACAGACTTAGCTGACCTTATGGTATTAGCCAACAGGCATCAATGGTATTACCAGTGTCTTGAGATTTGCCACTCCAATGGATCCATTAGCACCCTATCCATAGAGAAATGACAAGATGCTCAAAAT
This sequence comes from Dalbergia oliveri, assembly GCA_030441495.1. Lineage (NCBI taxonomy): Eukaryota > Viridiplantae > Streptophyta > Magnoliopsida > Fabales > Fabaceae > Dalbergia > Dalbergia oliveri. The sequence continues at coordinate 12,717,767 of JAMLFY010000007.1, forward strand.
TTTAATTCAAAACCTCTTAAATTAGTGAGATATAACCAGATGCAATTAAATGAATCAAATGAAAAGAAAAGGAAAAAGATGAATGAAATAGGATGACAGAATTGGGAGAGAACGGAAGAGGAGGTTGAGAATGGCGAGGGAGCAGAGGATGAAAATGAAGACGTCAAACATACATTTATCTGACCCAAAGCATCAACAAAAATAGATTGTCACAAAAATCGAAGGAAGCAAAAAATGATCAGGAAATTACAAGATCAGGAAATACCTTGAAGTAGGGCCTTGAAGAAATAATCTCCCTATTAGGAAGACCTAGAAAAAATTGTTAGTCGTAATTATTTACTGGGAACTAAATTGTCAAAAAGAATGGAAGGTATATGTTGTTCCACCAAAATTAGATTAATCTAGCCAAATTTGCCTCAATAAAATGCTAGAAAAGTGAGAAAATCATATTTTTAAGACACAATGTACAAGGAAGACAAGGCCAAGCATATAAACCCTAACTACTCAAATACTCTAAAATCCAAGATTTTCAAATATATATAATCATTAGAAAGATAAAATAGAGAAAGAGACCAGTGAGAAAGCGTACCTGGAGAGCATCGGGCCACCTGGGTTCACGCGCCTTCAGCATGTGTGAGACCGGAGGTTGTGCAACTTCTCCCACCTAACGGAGGAAGAAGATGGTGGCCAAGATGGACGCTCCCAGGCACGGTGGAGGCAGCCACGACATTCCTAGGATAGCAGCGAACCAGGAGGAAGAAGCTTCCGGGCGAGGATAGCACGGCCACATTCCGCAATGCTCCTTCACCGGCCCTCGCCAGAGCTTCTAGGCAGCGTGAACGTGCATGAAAGATGCTTCCAGGCTGTGCCAACTTTCCTTTCTTCTCTTGTTTTCTCTTTTATCGTTTTGGGCCAAAATGTTTTGGGTTAAGAGTTTTAAACAAACGGTGGTGGGAAGGAAATTTTTTCCCGCCACTCAAGGTATAATTCATTAAGGAACGGTTTTTATATGTACTCTAAGTTTTATATATATTAACAACGGTTTTAAAGTGTATCAGTTATAAATTTATATAAGCAATATCTAAATAACCGTTGGTTAAAATAAAAATAATACAACAATTCATAAACCGTTGCTTATTTATACTAAGAGTACGGTTTATATTGTTGCAATATAAATTCAACTATATCAGCAACAATTAAAAAAACCGTGGTGATTGGCCCTTTTAAGCAACGGTTTTTTGGCCATTGCCAAGTTCACGTTGCCGTAGCTAAGAAATGTTGTAGTGCCTGCTGCTTTATGGATTCACAACTGCCCACAAACCAACACTTTTTTCAGCGTGCTTTGTCCTCACTACATGCTTCTTAGAACTTCTCAGAGGTCACCCATCCCAAAATTGCTCCAAGTCAAGCACACTTAATCGTAGAGTTCTTTCATGATGGGCTACTAAAGAAGATGTATCTTATTGGTATAGGTAGTACAAATCAATTCATATAAGCCCTCTTTAACTGTATAGCCTCATACCTACATAGTCTCAGGATCTCTCATTCGGGTGTGTAATTGGTTCATTATGTACCCTCTCGCTTAGAGGCCTTGCTAGGAGCTGCTCATTGTCTGTGCCTTCTTATACCGGCGATCACTCCTGCCTCATCACCAGGCATTACACACTTCGTGCCAATGATGGACTTCCTTTTGGATTTCTCTACAAGTGTACAAACCTTGCTTTTATCAACTGATATACTCTTCTTGCATAGCATCCACCCAGCTTTGGCCATTGAGTGCTTCTTTAATGCTTTCTGTTCTATTATGGACAAAACACGATTGGTTTCATTTCTGAAGAATGACCTTGTTCTGACACCTTTAGAAATGTCCCTAAGCACTTGATTTTGAAAACTCTCTTAGATCAAGAACTCTTTTGTAGTTTGTGTATTTTTGTTGCTTTACAACTTCTCCATGGACTTAGAAGGCTCTTCATCATCTTCAGAAGTATGTCCTTCTAAAAAAATATCACTTTCTGAAGGCTTTGGGTTTCTGATAGCTTTCTGAAAGTACTTTCTTAGGTATGCTTGATGAACCTTGTGCTTTCTCGAGTTTGCTTTCTTAAGGTTCCTTGATGCTTAGCTTCTCAAGGTTTTCTTCAAGATCAACTAAGTCTTGATTAAAGTCCTTCTTATGTTCTTTGAACATGATATGGATGATTTCTTCAACACGTAATGTCCTTTTGTTATAGACCCTATATGCTTTAGAAACTAAAGAATACCCTAAGAAAATACCATCATCAGACTTGGGATTAGACTTTGTGAGCTTGTCCCTTGCATTAAGTATGAAATAACTAGATCCAAATGTAGGTTGAAAAATGCATGAAAAAAGGGGTTGAATTGTGCTTTGACTTTTCTTATCTTTTTCAATTTTGAAAAGCTTAACAGAGACTATCAAGAATCAACTTGAAGTGCAGCGAAATAGTGTTATAAGCGTTAGAAAGTAACTTTCTAAACTATCTCAAAAGTAATAAATGCAAGACCGAGTATAAGCTTTTCAAAGAAATAAAAATAATAAGCACAAGATAGAATATAAAGGAGATTTAGGAGAGATAATATGCTGCACATGAGTTTTTATACTAGTTCACTAACTTGCCTACATCTAGTCTCAACTACCATTTAGTTGAACTAAAACCTATTTCAACCCGAGAAAGTTAGATAGTCTTTATAGTAGCCTTCTCAAGCTCTCTAGTGACCGGAGCTCACTCTATTGTCATACTTGAGTAGTCTTTCACCAGCCTCTCCAAGCTAACCCCATGACTAGCAAGTATACTCTCTTATCACTTACAAGTAATCTTTGCTTAGTCTTTTCAAACTAACTCATAGCAATCACTATCAGATTGGGGTTACAAAGGTTTGTGTTTGGGTTTAAACCTCAAACTAAACAACACTCAAGTTTTTGTATGATAAATAATAACAGATCTGGAAAACTTGAATGACTTCATTTATTCGATTCTTCCTAGGAAGAACGTATGATATACAAAGAATGTAGAAAGAAGATTTTATGAAGGAAAAAACTGATTAAAAGTAGTAATGACTTTAGAGAAGATGAGGAAATTTCTTCAACATTTCAGCATAATATTTCATCAAAAGTCTCTTTTCGTTGAAAGCACAACATCTCCTTTTATACTTGATCCTCCTTTATGACCATTGCCCTTGATCTATTTTCCAAGTGACACATGTTGATCTTATTTTGTGCCTTGGAAAAGGTATAGAGGAGTAGCTTGATGTGTAAGAGTTATTATAGAAGCCATTGTGAAATAGAGGTTTTGACCTTTAGTGAATGAGGTTCTGAACAGGTTTCTCAACTTTTCCTTTAGAAGCTAGGGCAGTTGACCAAGTTGGAAGAAGAGATTTCATGTCAGTCCTTGACTGGGTTTGACTTTAAATTTGAATTTCAAATTTCCCTCCTACTTCCTGTGAAGTGCACCATTTACAGTGAAATGTGCTTTCTAATATGCCGTTACTTTTCGGACTTCTCTTAGATCTTTTACTCTTCAATTAGAGCTTGTTGTTGATGATATGATTATGATTATGATGATTGAAGACTATAGAACACACTTGCTTTAGAGTTGGATTAAAATCTTCACTTGAACTATGCTTTCTAAAGTCACGTGCTACTTTTTGAAGATCTTATTCTTGGTTTCTTGTACTTGAAATTTTCATTCATCCATTGAGCATATATACATTCATTCCTCGATATATTTTTCACTTTCATTCAGTCCCAATCTCTTCACATGAGATTTAAACATGTTTACTCATGTTATTATGAAATTGTTTGTAGAACAAATATGCTAACGTGAAAAGTTCTATTTGATGCTTCAAGAAACTCAAGAAAGATTAGTCCTTCTTCAAAATATTTTTTTATGAAATTGGTTTCTTTATTACTCAAAACATTTAGCATTGACCTTTCTGAGGGTTCTGGAGCTAACAATGTCCTCCTTTTTGAAGATGACAAACCAATTTTTCTGAAAATCTTTTGAAGGAATTTTGAAAGAAATATATGACAAGATCTAGAGCATGATACACCTACATTCTTTCATGAGAACATATGATTGAATTTTTAGATAGTCTCCTCTTAAGGTATGATATAGATATAATCAAAATGTTTTATTACCTTAAGTGGCTGAAATTAGAGCTCGTTTTATATCAAAGAAGGTTTCTGAGGTCAATCAAATGCTTTCTGAGAGGTATCAGAACAATTTTGAAAAAGATATGAGCTTGTAAGCTTTCTGATAAACACAACTTGATTTTTTTGTCATGTTTGATTTTTCTGAAAATATGCATGTTTACATGAAGAGAATAATACTTGTGATATTTTATTCTTAATCTTTAATCCATACTCAGCACCTTTATCCAAACTTTTGAAACACGATGCCATTATTGTGCATAAAAAAAAACTTTGCATAGAAAGGAAGTTTTTGAAGCTCAAAAGAAACTTATCATAGTCAAATTAGAGCATGTGTAACGAGCTTGTGATATAATAAGAAAACTTCATATATGTGTAACAGAGCATATATGTTTATATCATATGAACTTCAAGATCATGTATCAAGGCATACATATCAAAGCACTAATAAAGATATTTATTAGAGCTAAGATATATCAGAGCATTAACATATATGCATCTAGAGCTGTCATACAAACAAAGCATATGTTTAATGTAATTAAGAACCAAAGTGTAACCCTTATTTTTTATTGAGACAAATGACCGAAATGCCGCGAGGTCATTTTTACCTGGAATTTGAGGAAGTCTTACAGACCTCGAATGGGTCAACTCAATGTTTGAAGGGGATTATAACTGTTATGTTTGGTATCGAGGTGAAAATCTCATTTTCCATTTTCTCAAAATGACCAAAATACCTCTAGCATTCTACACGGAAAAGGTGCCGTTTGAGCCCGAAACTTTTCCAAGAAGTTTAGAATGATATTTATGAGAGATTTTTGATGTCTAATCAGGCCGGTAGGTCCAGGCAGTTTAGTGCAAATTTACCATTTTGCCCCTAGAATAGTGTACAGTGAGCCTAATGACGTAATTAAGCAAACCTAAGCAATATTAGGCTCTAATCGAAGATTAATTTATTTCGATAATTAATCTAGAGTCAAAATAATTTATTAAGGTTAATTAGAACCTAAGATTGCTTGGTTAAACTCTAATTACATTCTTTATTCAAGATTCCTAGTCATGGAATCTTGAATAGTATTTTCTCTCTAATTCCTTAAATTAAGGAATTGTGCCCATACCTCATTTGACTAAGAAAATGGTTTTAAATTGTTAATCTAGCAAGAGCATTCTCCTAATCAAGTCTTGACAACCTTAATTAGCCATTACCTCACCTAAACACTTTCTTAAAACTCCTAACCAAAACCTTAATCAAAGAAACACCTAAACACATCACTAAACCACAATTACATGAACAAATCATTCTCCTCCCTTGGTTGGAAATTTGGCCAAATACATACCCTTGAAGAAGTGTCACATGTTGATTTTGTTTCACTCCAAAGACCATGCTTGAGCCATGCTTTGGACTATACTTGAAGCCATACCTCACCATGCCTTGCCCATACTCACAACCATACCAATCAAGAGATATTTTCCTCCCATTTGGCTATGAAGACGTTGGCCTTCCTTCCCTTGTCAGCCTCCATGTTGCAAAATTTCTATAAATACCAAGCTTGGAAAAACCTTGTTACACTTTAGATCATTTGCTAAGTTTAACTTTCTTGCACTTTCTTCATTTTCTCTCAAATTTCTCTTTATCTTGCTCTTCTTTTTCCTCCCTCAAAGAAGCCTTGCCACCACCATAAACCACCACAAATCACCTTAAACCACCACTCCCTCACCTCAAACCACCTCTCAAACACTTAATCTTTCCAAGAGAAGATTTTTGTCTTCTCATTCCTTTGAAGACTGAAGCTTTCCTTCATTTCTTTCAAGACTTCCTTAGGTAGGGGTTTTATTTCAAAGTTTTTCTTGTTTTCTTCAAGAAAGGTTCTAGTTTTCTCTTGGTTCAAAACTCTTCTTCTTCTTCTTTTCTTTTCGGCCTTGGAGCCTTTTCATGAGAAAAACTTTGGCTTGATGATGAGGTTTCAAGATAATGGCTTGTTGTTGTCATGTGAGAAACCTCTAAAGCTTGAAATCTTGGTCTTGGACCATACATTTTCAGTTTCTTTTTTTCCTTGCTCAAGATTTGGCTTTTCATTTCCTTCCTCTCATCATGGTTTTGGTTTCCTTTTCCTTTATTTGAACAAAGTTTGTCAAAAATGTTAAGTAGATCACTAAAAGTTTTGTTAAGAAAATTAATCATATGTTTTCAAAGAGCTCTAAGCTTACCCTTGCCAACCTTAAAGTTGGTCAGCCATTCTAAGAGTTTTACTCTAGATTGAAGCCCATGAGCAATAAAATAAAGAATATGACTTAGTTCTTTGTATGTTTGTTTAGACAAAGTGTTGAGCTTTGTGTCCATTTTCTTGAGCTTGATGATGAAGTTCAAAACCAAAGGCTTCTTTGAAGACTTGGTGCTAAGAACTCTAAAGCTCACTTTATGTTGTTAAGATACATATTGGGTTAAGGTTATAATGTTCCTCTAAAGTCTTGTAAGAGCTCTAGTTAAGATAAAATGAGTTGCATTCATGTTTATGTTTATGCCTTGCATAGCATGTTTATTTTGATGCCATCACTAAACTCTCAAGAATAATTAAATGAACTTGCATTATCATGTTTAAATTTCCAAGCTTGCATTTCATGTTTATATTTTAAGTCATCACTTAATCTTTAAAGATAATAATGAGGTTGCATCTCATATTTATTTTATGCTCTCACTTTATTTTATAATGAAGAATAAAACAAGTGCATAGCATGTTTAAGTTTATGCCATCACTTAAATATCCTAGAGCTCAAAGACTTGCCCAAGTATCTTACATAAAGTTTTAGAAATGAAGGCATTACAAGAATGCCATTTCAGCCTTGTGATGATGATGATGGACTTGAGATGAGTTCATCTAATCATAAGTGCCCATAGTCTAAGTCTTGGAATTTTTCCAAGCTTAGGTGTATTTAAAGAACTTTATGAACAAAGTTCTATGTTTTAAATCTATTCCTTGAGCTAAATAATTTAGCTACTGACCTTACCCACTTTTATATGATTTTAATGAGATACATTGGTTTCTAAAAGAGTTTTGAGTCCCTAAAATGATTCCAAGAGAAACTAGCAACTTATATGCATTTAAATCATGAGATTATGTGATTGTATGATGCTTGTATTTTCAGTTCTGCCTTGTGCAACTTGGCCACTATATAAATTCTATTTTATGGTGTTAAAATGTGTAAAATTATGTTTGAGTGAAGCAAGGAACGATTTAGGGAAGTTAGGAAAGAACAAGTAACTAAAAAGGACTTAAATTGAGAATTCTAGAACACTTAGAAGCACAAATTATAAATTCTATTCCATTGTAATTGGACTTAAGAAAAATGGTTTATAATTAGTGGATATGTGTAGGAATCCCTCATAATTGGTTTAGGAGTTGATTATAGAGCCTTAGGCGAAGACGGAACTTAGAAAGGGTAAAAATGGAGATTCTAGGACTCCGTAATCATATGACAAAATTCTGCCCAAAGAGATAGAGTGCTGTTTGGTTATGTTAGCAAGCATAAACCATAGAGGAAATTATAGGTGATGATCCCTTAGGTGAAATAAAGATCCATAATGAAAGTTAGAATCAGTGGAACATAAGTTTAAGACCCATAAGGGCCAAAGCATAAGACACCATGAGATAGGAGGTGTGATGTGAGAATAAGACCGAGTGAGTATACTCGTGATGATGTGAGTATGTTAATACCATGAACATGAGACTATATGTGTGTTTGTGACATGTTATTATGATGATGTGGTGTGTTATGCTTAAGATGCATGAAAATGCGAAATATGAATGAGTTATGAGGGTATGCTCCTGTGACAAAGAGATTTATTGGATTGAGAAATTCCATGAGAACAACATGTGTGATTTGAGTTATGTGGCATGACTCAAATTTGAGGAAATTCAGAGTATAGTCGTTATGCCTGTCGATTTCCGTCAAATTTGAGAGACTTGAGAAAGTTTTTGAAAAGAATGATTTATATGTGATATGCCGAGACGCATTTCTCTCTACGGTGAGGAAAAAGGAAACCCGTGGGGATGGTCATGGAGCCATATCGAAGAAGACAATGTCACTAGTCTTAACCAGATGATGCGTTTCAGGAGACGTACTTCTCCTGCTACGGTGAGGAGAAGGTAAAACCTTGAGGGCATTGACATTAGCCTGCCAAAGCGGACAAAGTCACTAGTCTTAACCAGTTGATGCGTTTCTGAGAAGGAAGAAAGTCCCATAATGGGTAATTCTTTAGGCTCCCTACCCGTACTCCTGGAGTTGGGTTGTTATTTTATGATTATGATTCGCTTATCAAGAGGATAAGTAAGAACTAGTGACGACTAGTTAAGATATGAGCTCATAGCCTAGTATCAGGGGTCGGTTACTACTTTTACATACCATGATGTCACAAGTTTGAGAAACAATAAAAGATGTGAAGCATTTTGCTCATGAAAAGAGAAGTTGTTTATGAGAAGTTACATGCCACTTATATGAGAACTAGTTAATGATGATGTGTTTTATTGGTTTGCTGCATAAAGTATTGACATGCATTCATGTTTTGGTATGCTGCATACATGCATTAAGATTCATCTTAAAAGACACGGACCTTGGATAATTATCTTTTATAAAACCTCATGATGAAATCTTGAATGTTCGACCTTTTCATAATAAACTCAAGGTTCTTGGGGACGTAAACGATGACATTAGGATAGGAGGTTTCCCTACTAAGATTCTTTAGCAAGATTCTCACCCCTTCTATCTTCTTTTCCCATTACGTCTTCAGGTTCCAATGGCATCGTTCGTGATTTTTGTTGATATGCCCGTGTGGGGGTGCACTACGATCCAGACCATCAGCCTATCACTTTGAGGGTCGTTGTGCGTGCGTATTTTTGCATACATGGGACGTCCGTTGTATTCCTAGTCTCCAGCTTTCGTTTCACCTGACCTCTCCCTACGACGATTTGATCTTTGAGAGGACGTGACCCCGTGACAAGCAAAATCGTTGTGTCGACCTTCGTCTTCGGCGGTGGTTATCCCGAGTACGTTCCTTCCGAGACATTCATAAACTGACCGTCAGGATTCCCCTTCTCATCCCTTTTAGGGATCTCCCAGTTCACATGGACATTGGGAGGGGCGAGGATATGGTGACACAGCGGAGGCTAGCTCGACGCCCGAAGATGCGCCCACATCGAGGAGGTCATGTATGTCCACCTTTCCGTGTACGCACCCGATGAGCTAGCACAATTAGAAAACACGACTCCAAATAAGCATGCAAAGCTACCCCAAGAGATACAATTCAACACCAATGAACTCAATTTTGCCTCTCAATAACCAATTTTTTTTTCAAACCCTCCAATATGCACATCTATTGTACTTACAAATAAACACAATTTTTTTTTTTTTTTCCTTTTAATAATGTTTTTGTTTTTTTTTAAATTCAAACACCCTACACTTATTTAAGAACCCATTCCAAAGCTCTTTTACTCCCTAAGGTTAGGGTAATCATTGTTTTTCACTTCATGAGCTTGCAATGAGTTACAAAACAAAGGATAGTTTAAATAGGCTCAAATGGGCAAACAATTGGATCAATGCAAGGTAGGCTAATTTGGCAAGTAGCACAAAAACAAAAATGGCCTAAATCATTTCAATACATGCATGTGAACCAAAAGCTTCAACAAGAGTCAAGTCAAGTTCTACTGACTAACAAACATGAGTGAAAACACACAAGCAAGGAAAAACATAGTCATCCATATGTACAAGGCTAAAAAACTCTCAAGGGATAAATCTACCACAAATGGTCCATCAAGTAATCATCAAATAAAAATATAAAAATTCATCCATATCATGCCATGAAAACTTGAGCACAAAACCAAAACAACAATTTTTTTTTTTTAAACAAGAAAGACTTAAAAAGACAAAATCCTAACTCTAAAACACTCGCCTATACTTAAACCACACATTGTCCTCGATGTGATCACAAAACAAAGGATAAAGAAACATGTGCAATTAAAGAGCAAAGGAGGAAAAAAAAAAACTCCCTTTTTATGGTGGAAAAATTTGCACTTGAGAGAAAATGGACTTATCCAAGGATATCTCCTCAAGTTGCTTATCCACCAATGCTGGGATCTCATGAAAATGCTTTAGACGATGACCATTAACCTTGAAACTCTTGTCACTAGATTCACTTTTGATCTCCACTGCACCATAGGGAAAAATGTTAGTAACAACAAAAAGGCCATCCCATCTTGAATGAAGCTTACAGGGCATGAGCTTAAGATGAGAGTTGAACAAAAGCAATTTTTGGCCAATAGAGAATTCTTTTCTAGAAATCATCTTATCATGAAATTTCTTAGTTTTTTCCTTATAAAACTTAGAATTCTCATGAGCCTACAAGCGAAGCTCCTCAAGTTCCTGAATGAAGTTTTCTTTCCACACCTGCTGTCAAAATCCATATTACAACACTTCACTGCCCAATATGCACGATGCTCAATCTCCACCAGAAGGTAGCACGCTTTACCAAAAACAACCCAAAAGGGGACATCTCTATAGATGTCTAGTAGCAACTGCGAGCCCAAAGAGCATCCTCAAGCCTACGACTCCAATCTTTCCTATAATTGCACTACCTTTTGTAAAATTTTCTTGATCTCCCTATTAAAAACCTCAACCTCCCACCGGTTTGGGATGATAGGCAGTGGAAACTCTATGGATAACCCTATACTTTCGAAGCAAAGCTTCTATGGTCCTATTGTAGAAATGACTCCCTTGGTCATGATGATAGCATGAGGCACACCAAACTTGCAAAATATGTTAGACTTGACAAAATCTACAACAACACGTAAGTTATTAGTCTTGGTAGCCTTGGCCTCTACCCATTTAGATACATAATCAACAGCAAGCAAGACATATGTAAATCCAAAAGAGGTAGGAAAGGGGCCCATAAAATCAATACCGCAAACATCTAAAACCTCACAAAAAGAATAGGCTACTGGGCATTTCCCGTTTAGGAGTGAAGGCCGATCCAGTTCCTGCACTACTCACAAGTGGTAAAACCTAATGCGCATCTGAAAATGGTGGGCTAATAGAAGCCAGAGTCCAATACCTTCCTGGTTGTCTACAGTGGTCCAAAGTGCCCTCTAACAGGGAGGCATGACAAAAGTAAAGTACTGACTTGGATCTCATAATCCTGTATGCACTTGTGAATTACCTAGTCATTATAAAATTTCCACAAATATGGATCATCCCACACATAGTATTTGATATCACTTTTTAATTTAGCAATCTGTGACCTAAATTCATGTTAGCACAAAACAGATGTAACCAAGAAATTAAGTAAATTAGCAAACCAGGGGAAGAGTGCTATCATGCTGGACAAGCGCTGACGAGGAAAATCATCTCTCATAGGCAAAGGCTTGAGACCACTTGATCCTTCAGTGATCAGCTACCAAGTTCTGTGTACCTGCTCCTATCTTTGATCTCTATATCAAACTCCTGAAGTAGCAACATCCAACAAATCAGCCTTGGCTTTGCATTTGGCTTTTTCAATAAGAACTTCAGTGCTGCATGATCTAAAAACAATCACTCTAGAACCAAGTAACTAAGAGCAAAACTTGTCTAATGTAAAAACAATAGCCAAAAGTTCTTTCTTAGTAGTGGTATAGTTAGCCTGAGCTATGTTCAATATCCGTGAAGCATAGGCTATAACATGAGAAATCTTGCCAATTCTTTGAGCTAAAGATACTTCAAGTGCAAAGTTAGAGGCATTACACATCAGCTCAAAGGGAAACTCCCAATCAAGTGGTTGGAGGATGGGAGTTGTAGTGAGTTGCCTCTTCAGCTCATCAAATGCCTACTGACAAGGTGGATCAAAAACAAACTCCACTTCCTTTTGCAACAGCCTGGATAGAGGCAAAGCTATCTTGCTGAAATCTTGTATAAATCTCCTATAAAATCTTGCATGGCCAAAAGAATGCACCGCCTGATAGAGAGGGTTAGGTAAAGAAACAATAACATCTATCTTGGCCCTATCAGTTCAATGCCTCTCCTAGATACTAAGTGCCCCAAGACTATCCCTCTGTCACCATAAATTGATATTTCTCAAAATTCAGCACAAGATTAGTCTCAATGCACATATCCAAGACTCTAGACAGAACTTTAAGCATGCATCAAATGAGGACCCATAAACATTGAAATCATCCATAAACACCTCCATGCAACTCTCTAAAAGATTTGAGAAATTACTCACCATAAATATTTGAAAAGTACCTGAGTGTTGCACAGACCAAATGGCATCCTCCTATAGGCAAAAGTGCCGAATGGGCAAGTGAAAGCCTTGCTAGTCCTCTGGTGCAATATGGATCTGAAGGTAACTGAGAATCCATCCAAGAAGCAATAATGAGAATTGCTTGCAAACCTCTCTAATATCTGATCAATGAATGGAAAAAGGAAATGGTCCTTTCGAGTGGCTTGGTTCAACTTTTGGAATCTACACACACTCTCCAACTATTATGGACTCTAGTTGGAATCAATTCATTATTTTGATTCTTCATAATAGTCATGCATGTCTTCTTAGGAACCACTTGCAAAGGACTAACCCATTCACTGCGATATAGGATATATGATCCCTTACTAGCAACTTGCTGACTTCTTTCTTCACTACCTTTAAAATAGTAGGATTCAGGCTTCGTGCCGTCCTATAGTTTGGGCACTATCCTCTAATAATATCTGATGCATACAAATGGAAGGACTAATCCCTAGAATGTCAGCTAAAGACTAGCCAATAGGTTTCTTGTGATCTCTCAACATCTACAGGAACTTATCTCTTGGTTGGGTAGAGATCATTTGTCACAATAATTGGCATCTTATCATTAGCCTCTAGGTAAGCATATTTCAAATGTGAAGGTAAAGGCTTCAACTCTAAGGTTGGTGGCTGCATAATGAATGGTAGTGGTGGTCCCTTTAATTCTGCTACTACAACATTCAAATCTACAAACATTTTCTATAGCAAGCTTTGGAGAAATTAATCTCATCATTTTTGAACTCTTCACAATCAAAATCATCAAAATCAACAAAATCATCAGAGCTTAAATCTATAATCATCAACCAAAAAATCAATGACATCAAGATAGAAAAGAGAATGTTCTTCCAAAGGATGTTTCATTGCATAAAAAATATTGAACTAACGTCATCACCAAACTCCATAGAAAGAGTCCTGTATCCATATCTATCTTAGTCTTTGCGTTTTCAGAAGGGTTTCCCCAAAATCAATGTGGATCCATTGCTGGACGTCTTATCCTCCATTTCCAGAATGTAGAAATCAGCTGGAAAAATCAACTCATTCACCTGAACAAGCACATCTTCAAGACTCTTGGACATGTAGTGCTCCTATTGGCTAATTGGATCACCACACCAATTGGCTTCAAATCTCCAAGCTTCAATGATTTGTAAATTGATATAGTCATGACATTAATGGAAGCTCCTTAATCCAGGATTACATTCCCAAATTTAGAGTTGCTTATGGTGCAATGGATGGTGAAAGTGCCTAGACCTTTTCACTTCTTAGGTATATTAGGCTGAATTAATATAGAAACATTTCTGCCCATGCTCACTTTGTAATGCCCGGGACGAGGCAGGGAGTGATCGCCGGACGAGAAGGCACAAACAAGGAACGACTCCAGCCTCCAAGCGAAGGGGTACATGAATGAACCAATTACACACCCAAATGAGAGGACCTTAGTTGTATAGGTATGGGACTATATAGTTAAGAAGGGCTTATATGAATTGATTGGTACTACCTATGCCACAAAGATACATCTTTCTTTTGGAGCCCATCACGAAGAACTTACAGAGTGTGCTTGACTTGGGGTAATTTTGGGATGGGTGACCTCTTGGAAGTTTTCCCAGAAGCGTGTTGAGGACAAACACGCTGAAAGACCCATGTTTGTTTGTGGGATAGTCATCAATCCATAAAGCAGGAGGGGATGTTACAAATGATATCAGAGCCTGCACCTCTCCCAGTACGTGGTTCGGAATTGTAAAACCTAATAATTAACCCAATACGCCTAGGTCGTATCTGATTAATTACTAGACTTTACTCTTTGCTTCAGTTATTTAACCATACTTTGAAAATACTTAATGAAATTATGAGCCATTTTTTTTTAACATGATTGAAAACGTGAGTCGCGCATAACGTGAACGATAATCGAGATAAAGCAGAAAATGAACAAACATATCATGAAGAACACATCATATTGGCTCCATCATATGACACCCATAATTACATATCACATAGATAATTTGCCTACTAAGAGTTAAGCTAAATTTAGGCAATCAAACAAAACACAAATAATATATGGATGGAAAAACATCTATTAACGGCACCTATTTATAACACTCAGATAGGAATAGATATTCGAGTTCATGCTCAAGGTCTAGTGATACATTCCTCAAGGATAATAAGCTGGTTCACAAGATCACGTGCATCTACCAGGTGAGAGCATCAACGGAATCACGAACATCACCATTACTTTCTGAAGACGAGATGGAAAGAAAGAAAGAGGGAATGACAAACTTATAAAAGAATCTCAAGGGTACTCACCTCATATGCATCGTGTCATCATCATCGTCCCAGGAACCTCGTGGTTATTATGAAATAGTGAGCATGCTAAGTTTTATTTATTAAGTTCGGAAATATACTTTACCGAGGTCTGTTAGTTTTAATCATGCGTCTTGTAATGCATCATAAACATAGCATGTCATATTTATAATGAACTTTTCCTATCATAAATCTCATCAGAATATCATAATAACATAGCTATGCATAAGACCACGTCATATTCCTCATCATCATATCATAAATACTATGCATAGAAGAACATCATATTTCTCATCATCATCTCATAAATGCTATCCATAGAAGAAAATCATAATCACATAATACGTTACTTAGTTCCTTAGGTGACTTAAAGTTACTTTAATCATTATTTTCCTGGGCCATCCTATACTCCACCCTTTTGGGAGTAATCTAGGTTATGAGCTCATACCTTACTAGTCATCACTAGGATATACTTATCCCTTTTGATAAGTTAAAGTCCCAACTCTACCCTTTTGAGAGAACGGGCTAGGGGGCAAAAATCACTTTTCACCACCTATAGTCTAATAGGTCCAAAGGATCATTTTCTCATAATTTTAAGTCACCATTAAGTCTTTGCATGTTATATCACAATGCAACTCATCATTCATAATTATCATGATATATTCCCATATTTCATGCATAAGCATTCTCATTGTTTGCAACAGCAACTATAACATGCAAGCCATGAAATCATTCAATAATATCAAATTCTCAATAGGCATTACATCATCATATAATTGACATTCCAAATCATCAAAAGATGTCATCTAAAATTCTACAGGAAGCTCCCTTAATCAACCGAACTCTAAAATCGGGTAACCTTAATTATCAAACTAATTTCTTATGTATCTAAGGGACTCATTACTATTATTACCATTAATTATAAGCCTTAAGAACATTGTTAAACTATATGAGATAGCATAGACAGTAAATCTTTCTCAAGGTTTTACGTGTGTAGAAGTTGCGTTTTAACCCTTTTCTTTACCGCCTTTCCCTATGAAGCTAAAATTATTTACTAGACCAATTATGAATCATTCTCCCTTATCTAAACATGATAAAATCTGGTTCTTAAAGCCACTAAAGGCTCTGGACAGAACACATAAATTTCACTCTCTAAAGTTCTAGAAATCTTGCTTTTTCAATTTTCTAGTTACTAGTTTCATTTTTAGTGTTCGGGTCAATCCTATACTAATTGTTACCAAATTTTTCTTGACTAACCAATCTTAGGCAGAATTATAACATACTAAAACAGATTTGGTAGTGGATCAACTTAAAGAGATCAAAGACTAGTATTAACCTAGCTTTACGGTTTATTTATGTAGCTAGTTTTTTTTCTAACATGCATAGAATTGTTTCCTCATCATTAAACATAATAATCACAACTTCAAACATATTAAATCATTATCATATAGTAGTAGTAAACTCAGATCAGTTACCGAATCATGAACCTCACATAATTGCATCAAATCACACTTTAAATGTACGTAAGATACTAGTTTCCCTAAAATCCTTGCAAAACCTTAAAACTCTTTTAGAAACTAATTTTTTTTTTGTTAATCTTAAAAGAAATTATAGAACTAAATCAGTAGCTATTTAAAATCACTTTAGACCTACCTTAATCATGAGGGCGATTTATATATTGAAAGTATCTTCATGATTAAAATTCTTACTTAAGATAAAAGGAGCAAGTCTTGAGCTTAAGAGATTTATGTGATATCTTAGAATCATAAACATGCTATGTAACCTCATTTTAATCTTGTCATTATAAGGTGATAACTTGGAATTATAAACATGATATGCAAATCTATTTCTTTATCTTTAAGATTCAAGGTGATAACTTGAAAATTAAACATGGTGCAAGAGATTGAAATATAAACATGATGCAAGAAACTAGAGCGGCGGTAGTCCGCATAGGTGGAGGGAGAAGAGAATCTTAGAAACCGGAGCGGTTGTCCGCATAGACCAGTGAAGGGAGAAGAGAACTCTTATTACATCATGTTAAGCTCCAAACTCAAGACTTCTTAAAGAATGAATTCTTTGACTCCAATAATCTCAAGAAAGCTTTAGAGTTTTTATTACTATGGTTCCAACTTTGCTTGTGATACTTGGACAAGTCTTTGAGCTTTAGAATCTTTAACTGATGACATAAACATAAACATGTCATGCGTTGATTCTTTTAGTCATTATAAAATAAAGTGAAAGCATAAAATAAATATGAGATGCAGCCTTTTTATTATCTTTAGAGATTAAGTGACAACTTGAAACATACACATGAAATGCAAGCTTGGAAATTTAAACATGAGAATGCAAGTTAATTTATTCATTCTTGAGAATTTAGTGATGACATAGAAAGTAAACATGGTTATGCAAGACATAAACTTAAACATGGATGCAAGTTCATTTTATTTCTTTACTAGAGCTCCTCCAAGACTTTAGAGAAATATAAATTCAACCTAATATATCTAAGCAAGACAAAGTGAACTTTAGAGTTCTTTATGCCAAAGTGTCAAAGACAACCTTATAGCTTGAACCTCATCATCAAGCTCAAAAAATGGATTAAAAGATGAACATCAACACTTTTTGAAATCAATCATAATGAAAACTATTTTTACATAGAGTTCTAAGTTTAAGGTTAGCATAAAAACATCATTCCTTAAAGTTTTGCATCAAGTGGAACATTCAAGCTTTAGAGGTCTAACTTGTGATGGATTCTTAACTCACACTCAAGGTCATCATCATCAAGCCATCATTTCATTCCTACTTAGGCCATTTGGCTGAAACCATTAAAGAAAAAGGGAAGGAAAATCGAATTGAAAAAGCCATAGAAAAGGTTCATTGATTCAACATTTTGAGCTAGAAACATAACTTGTCATAGCATAAAATGAACTTAGAAACAACACCTAACCTAATTTGGTTTGAAGGAAAGGAAAAGAACTTGATTTCTTGGAATGAAATGAAAGAAAATCTTCTTGAAAACTTGAAGCAAGAATTTCAGCCAAGGGGGAGGAAGAAAGAAAGCTTTTTGAGCTTTGGAAAAACTTGAGGTTGTGCAATTATGAGCAAGGTTTTAAGACTCCTTAAGCATGCCTATTTATAGAGGATTTAAAGCTCATAAATGGACAAGAAAGGAGGAAAGTCTGACCAAATTTGAGGAGAAAACAAGGAAGAAAAATCATCTTGTTTGGTGGCTTAAAACATGGAATCATGTTTTCATGGTTCCTTGTTTTCATACCTTGGTTTTTGTGCATTCTTTGACAAATTTTCTGATGCATTATGGACCAATAATTTCGTCCATTACAGCCCATGGAAGAGGAAATTTGTGTGTTCCATGTATTATTTAGGTGTAGGTAAGGTATTCTTACAAATTAGAGAATTTACGATTAAGGGCTTAGGTGAATTGGTAAGCAATTTGAGTGTTTTTAAGCAATTTTGGGTTATAATCAATCTAAATAAATAATTTTGACTCTAGATTAATAATTAGAATTTAATAAGCTTTAATTTGAGCCTAATATTGCTTAAGTTTTTATTAGACGAATCGAAAATCTCAAAATTCACAAAACTGCACAAAGACAAGGGCAAAATGGTCATTTTGCCCAAAAATTGCCCAGGTCACCAAGCTTAACCAATGGACAATCATAACTTAAAAACATGTTTTAAAACATTTTAGTGAGGTTCGGGCTCAGTTGGCACGCAAAAGTCAAAAGCGAGGGTCGTTTTGGTCATTTCGCGTCGTGCTCAAAATTAGGATTTTTCTCCTCTATTAACACACATAACAGAAACAATCCCTTATTATCATCAAAACATCCCCTTAAGGATGGGTGGGGCCCACGATCTTCATTTTGAGTAAAATAACCTCATGGGCATTTTGGTCATTTTACACGTACAAAAATCGGGGTTGCAACTCTTGCACGAATTGCTCCTAACCCTTCTTCTAATGTTATATTCCTTTATTGAGGATTGTTTGGTTTCAAATTATATGAAAAATTACCTAGGGTAATTCAGTAATTTCTAAACGACAGGAAAACTTTACAGGAAAAATTGGGTGTTAGGAATGAACCAAGCGGAAGCTGGTAGGCATGTAACGCCCGGGACGAGGCAGGGAGTGATCGCCAGGACAAGAAGGCACGACAAGGAGCGGTCCCCCTCCAGTGGAGGGTACATGAATAAACCGATTACACACTCGAATCAGAAGTCTGGATAGGTATGAGACCATATAGTTAAGGAGGGCTTATCTGAATTGATTGGTACTACCTATGCCACAAAGATGCATCTTTCTTTTGGAGCCCATCACGAAAAACTCCAAAGTTAAGCGTGCATGACTTGGGTAATTTTGGGATGGGTACCTCCTGTGAAGTTTTCCCAAGAAGCGTGTAAGTGAGGACAAATCACGTTGAAAGACCCGTGTTAGTTTGTGGATAGTCGTCAATCCATAAAGCAAGGGATGTTACACACTTTCATGACCCTGCAACTTCCTTTTATAAGTGCACAACTCCTTAAGAAACTTTGCATATTTAGGAATCTGCTTCATGGCATCCAAAAGAAGGATGTTGACCTTTACCTTCCTAAAAGTGTCAAACAACTCCTTACCTACTTCAGCTGATTTCTTTCCTTGAGCTATTCTGTTGGGCAAAGGCAATGGAGGTCTCAAATTCGAATCTGTAGCACTTGACTTTATTTGAATTTCTATTTTTTTGCTGCATCATTATTTTTTTTACAGCTTTTTTTTTCTATTTTATCACTCTAGCAGATTCACTTTTCTGTTTCTTCAGCTCAGCCTTACCACTTCTCAAGGTAATGGCACTCACATTCCCTTTTGGATTGACAACTGATTGAGAGTGGATTTGGCCAAAACCTTCTGACGCTTCTTATTGACTAAAGTTGCCAACTGTCCAATCTATCTTTAGATGCTTGAATTGTAGAATTCACATTCTGCGAGAACTATAGGTTACTAATTGCCATCAATTTCACCAAATCCTCCAATGTAGGATTTGAACTAGTACTCGCATGGATTGCTGATATTCCTATCTAAATAGAGGTGCCTAGTACTTATTGCTTTGACTTGGACCTGGGCCTTATTGAAATCTTTGTTGTTGTAGTACGTTTTGCTTAGAGGACCATATTTCAGATTAGGATGATCTCTCTACCCTGATTATACCTCTTAGAAAATGGATCATATTTTTGTTGCTATTGAGGTTGTATGGTTGCTCCGCCGCCGCTCTAATGAACATTCCAGCCACTTGGAGCCTGTCTTGCACTCCTTGATCAGCTTCTGTAATGAAGGACATGCATCAATATAGTGATCTGGTAGTACATATGCTGCATACTTTTAAAGGAAACTGATTTGCCGCATTGATTTGCTGTGTTGTCCAACATCTAGCGTCTAACAAGAGAAGCTCAGTGATCTTATTTTCCAGCCTTTGATTATTAGCAGTTGCGGTCACCTCATTCACTCCCTTAGCTGGTGCAAACGATCTCGAGCCAAACTGCTGAGTTGGCCCATGTAGAGTTCTGGCTTCTAGTGTCTTGTCCATCAATGCTCCATTGCTTGCTGCATCAATCATATTTCTATCGTTTTGAATTAGTCCCTCATAGAAATATTGGATAGAAGCTGGTCATTAATCTGGTAGTGAGGACATGTTGCACACAACTTTTTGAATTTCTCCCAATACTCATATAATGTCTCCCCAGAACCTGATGCCACAAATATCTTTCCTGATGGATGCGTTCTGGATGCAAGGAAGAACTTCTCTAAGAACAATCTCTTCATTTCATGCCAGGTAGTAACAGAACCTGGATGAAGGTAATATAACCAATCCTTTGCTTCAGCATCTGGAGAGAAAGGAAATGCTTTCAACTTGATATGCTCTTCAGGCACTTGAGGTCGCATGGTGGAGCACACAACATAAAATTCCTTAAGATGCTCATTAGGATCTTCACCTTTAAGACCATGAAACTTGGGCAGCAAATGGATTAGACTAGACTTAAGCTCAAATGGCACCTCTAACTCTAGATATTGAATACACAAAGGTTGATATGCAACATCAGGTGCAGCCAATTCTTTCAAAGTTATATTATGCTAATTAGCTATATTATCAACTCTAATTTCAGAACAAAAACACTGGTATTAGATGCATAATCAGATGCACTATCACTTAAATCAACACCTTGATTATCTCCTAGCACTATGAAAAGCCAATTTCCTATTTACTCTATTCAATCTATGAAAAGTTCTATCTATTTCAGGATCATGTGCATGTAATTCACCAGGATTAGACTTTGTCATGCACACACAAATAGCATAGCTAGAATTCAGGAACACAACTCAAAATAGCCTATATGCTGCAAAATAGAATAGAAATTGAAAAATCCTATCAACTAGTCTTTTTAAAAAATAAATAACAACATAGAAATACTCTAAAATGCTAGGGAAATAGCTGACCAATTTTTTCCATTTTTGAAAATAGTGAAAACAGTAAAAATAAATAATAAAAAGTGGTCTAAATGAAGGAATTTAGGAAAATTAAGCATACTAAGGCAATTATTCTAATAATTCCTTAGGTCTATTCCTTTTTTGTTTTCTGATTTTTTGGAATTTTTTCAAGGTAATTTGAGTAAGTTAACAAAAACCTATTTTTTCTGAGGAACAAGAAATAGTAGCCTGCAAAACCATTATTAGTGACATATAGAAGCAAAATTATTTGACACATACCTATATGATAAGATGAGATAACAAATATGTGTCCCGGCAACGGTGCCAAATTTTGATAGCAATGCCGCACCCACTATCAAATAGTCTAAGTCCCCTTATTTGTAGTATAAGGCAACTTAGGTTATTCTTCCTAAGGAACACAAGCTATGTTATCAAACCGAAAATGGTAAATAAAAACAAAGGGGATTTGTGATTTCCAGAAATGCAAAAATTAAAGTAAATAACAAAAATAGAATGAAATGCAATTGATCAAATAATCAATCCTGGACATCACGATCATTGGCAGAATTTATCACGATTCAAAAGAGTTAAAATTTGAATGCTACTCTATTAATCCAAATTAACTATACAATCATACAGTTTTCACTCAACAATCTTTAAATCACAATCACAATTTAAATCAATGTCGAATTACGTAGTAGATTAACCTATAACCGATCGATTATTCGGCCTTACTTCGATTTTAATAATGAATTCAATCCTATATCTAATTAAATATAATTCAAACACAATCATGTTCAATAACCGAATTCATAATCGAAAATGAAGCTGAGAAAGTAAAGCATACATACCAATTGAGAGTTATAAAACAGGAACTCTAAATTCAAACCAATTATCTGTGATGTCAAGAATTGAAAGGAGTTTAGCCTTCCATGGACATCTCC
Organism: Dalbergia oliveri; assembly: GCA_030441495.1. NCBI lineage: Eukaryota > Viridiplantae > Streptophyta > Magnoliopsida > Fabales > Fabaceae > Dalbergia > Dalbergia oliveri. The sequence goes on from JAMLFY010000007.1 coordinate 12,739,936, forward strand.
AATGGTAAGCTATATGTATGAATACTTTGGTTTTGAAAAGAAAACGAAAATAAGTCTAAAGAGATAAGAGAGAACTTGCAAAAACTGAAAATGAAAAAATTGGAAAAAGTGTCTCCTTGGGTTCCCGCTTTTCTTAATTTTTATCTCTCAAAATAATCCTAATTTTTGAAATCTATCTAGGATAAACTTAGCTTCTCTAGATAAGCTTTCTAGAGACATATTACATGACTTATTTGGACCAAAAATGAGTGAGATAAGCCAAATTATGTTAGGGAAGGTCTTGGATCCGCTTAAGCACTATCTCGCAAATTGTAAGCCCATTTAAGCCTTGAATCAGGCTAAATTTGATGAAGCCGTGAAACTCAAAATCATAAATCTCGGTCTTAGCTTTCAAAAGACACCAAGATCACTCAAATCTAATATTTGTAGAGCCCAAAATGATTTGTGGAAGATAGAAAGGTCATAGTAAATGTAAAATCTGAGATTAACCAAGTTTTAACAATTAAATCCAATAAGGCCCAATAATGCAAAACTCAACCAAATCATCAAAATTAAACACATATAGAAACCAATTAGGCTAAATATGAAACCATAATGGATGCCTAAAAATTTCTCTCAGGCATGCATTCATAATATGGTATGATGCATCCATGACATTAAGATTCATGCTAAAAGATACGAGCCTCGGCTAATGGTATTTGGAACTTAATAAATGAACCTTATTTATATCCACTATTTTCATAATGAAACCCAAGGGTCCTAGGGATGATGATGATGACACATGTATGGAGACGGAAAACTCTACTAAGATTCTTGAATAAGTTTCACACTCATTCTCGTTCTTTCCATCTTTATCTTCAAATAAGGTTGATGGCAATGTCTTTGGCCTTCCTTGAGATGTCGTAGGAGTTGCACTATGATTCAGATTGAAGTGGTCAGTGGAAGCGGGATATAGTCCTTCCTATTTGCAATCGCTTAGGGGTTATCTCATCTTCATACATGTTCATGACTTACTTTTAGTAGATGTGCACCCACGATGGGTTTAGCTACGTCATAATTATGCTTAGCGTTTGAATTATTGTATGCTCAACCTTTATTGGTGGGCTCGGTATAATTGGTATGGTATTATACTTCTAGAATGCCTATATATATTATTCTTATATGACGTGATATTTCCAATTGATGTTATGCTATGATGATGCTTTCAGCTTATGTTGTGCTCTGCTATGATTTCGTATCTATGTTATGTGATCGATGATTAAGAATATGTTGATAAGATGTATGATTATTACATATTATATGACGAATACTTATGCACTACAAGTTATATGCGAACGGCTCATAGTTTGGTCTTTAAAATAAAAAAGGGTCATATTTTCCATAGACTTATTTTCAAAGTTTAAAATCAAGTAAAGTTTTGAGACGAAAGAATAACAACTAATGACTAACCTTTATTCATCCTAGGCATATTGTGTTGAAAGCTAGGGTGTTACATAGTAATTAACCTTAACACAACTCAAGCACAAGACATTAAAAATTAAGGTATTGCACCACCTACCTTGAAATTTCCAAAACCTCATTTAAATGAAAATTTTCTTTCGGAAACCAATATTTTAAATTTTCTTCTTTACACCAAAAGCTCTAAAGTTAAGCTCTTAAATACTTAATTTCCACAAAATGTCAAAAACCCACTTGTTTCTATTTTCCCCAACTATAACCATGGCTATGTGCACGCATGTAGACACATTTTATTTTCATTTTCTCAACAAAACACTTACTCGTGATTTCTAAATTTATTATTTTATAAATTTCCAAATCTTTGAAATGAAATTAACCTTTAATCTATTCCATCAAAACTCCTTTTTTCACAATCTCTCACATCTTTAACATTTTTAACTCTTCTTAAATGACATTTTCATGTACCATATCATTAAACCAGTAAAAACAACTCCAAGCCCTAGTGAAAACTATAACACCCTAATAATTAACTCAACACGCCTAGGACGTATTCCAGTTGATTATTAGATATTACTCTTTGTTTCAGTTCTTTAATTATACTTAAAAATACTTAATGAAAATATGAGCCAAATTTTTTTTTGAACATAATTGAAACGTGAGCCGCACATAACATAAGCGATTATTAGCATAGAGAGAACATGTAAAAGAACAACATAAACAGAAACATCATATAGGCTCTGGAACAAGATCATCCATAAGCACACTATACTGAAATATATAATAATCTACCCACCAATGAAAAGTGAGTTAAGTTCATACATCATCATAAGAGCAAATACATAGAAAAGGGAAAATACAATGGAAATCATACCCATCGAGTGCACCTAAGTAAGATAACCTGAAAACAAAAGAAGGTCATCTTAAGCTAGTAGTGGTGCGTGTGTGCACTACGAGGCCTCCAAGAACTCTATGGCTACTAGCCTTGAAAGGTGGAACATAACCAATCCATGAGCGGACCCCATCGGGGGGGTACGCGCTGCTCCATCCGGGGACGCATGGATAGTCTTCGCGCTAACCTCGGCTAAACCATCATCTCCTTACTACCCTCTCGCATGCGTAGGGGAGTAGGGGCAGAAATCTCAGAGTACATATGAGTGGGTACATCCTCCGACGAATCCGTCTCGAGTGCCTCAAACAAGGGACATAGTCTGGAAAGTCATGAACAATAAATGCAGAGGGGTACATGCATAGAATCCTCTCATTATGTGTACGTGCCCACTCAAAGACCATGTCGTCATCATAGGGGGATGTCGAGAGAATCGGTAGCTAAGAACGGGGTATACAAATGGACGTCCTACGAACATGAAAAATCTAACGCGTAACGTCCCTAAAAAATGATACGATCGTGTTAGGATCAAAATGTACCTCCCAGGTGGGGTATCAATGAACACTATGAATGTCGCCATCGGAATCTGAAGACAATAATGGGAAAGAAGAAAGAGGGAGTGAAAATCTTGCTAAAAAATTCTCAATAGGGCAATCTCCTATCTAAAGTGACATCATCATCGTCTTCAGGGACCTCGAGTTTTATTATGAAATAGTGAGCATACAAAGATTCATATATTAAGTTCTAAAACATCCATTGATGAGGTCCATTCATTTTATCATACATCTTGTAATGCATTATACTTCTTTATGCAATGCTTAACTTTCTATCATACATCTTTCATCATAGCAAATAAGATATGCATAGAACATGATTCATGAATGACATTTCTTGGTTCTTTAAGTAACTTAAAATTAATTCATCATAACATCTTGGGCCGCCTATTACTCTACCATTTTGAGAGTACTTCTAGGTTATGAGCTCATACCTCACTAGTCGTCACTAGCATATACTTATCCCTTTTGATAAGTTAAAGTCCCAACTTCAAAGTACGGGATAGGGGCAAGAATCACCTTTTCACTACCTATAGTTTGATGGCTCCAAAGGATCATTTTCTCATGTTTATTAGTCACCTTAAGTCTTAGCATGTTACATCATGATACAAAACATAACTCATAATTATCATAACATTTTCTCATAACTCATGCATTAGCATTTCCAATGTTTCCAAAAGAAACTATAACATGCAACATAATGGATTCTATCTTTAAAGATCAAGTAGTCACATAGCATCATATAGCACATAAATTCAACATTCCAAAGCATCAAAGAAAACATCATCACATAAATGTGCCTTTAGTAACCGAACTTCTAAAACTTGGTAACTCTAATTGTCAAATTAGTTTCTTATGTATCTAAGGGGTTTATAATCATCATTACCATTAATTAATTAGCTCAAGAACATTATTAACCCAAGTTGGACCACATAGGCAATAAAAGAATTCAAGCTTTATAGTGTGCTAGAAGTTGCGTTTTACACCCTTTCTTATTACCGGCTCTTCCTATGATGCTAAAATCAATTCCTAAACCATCTCTAAGTCATTCTTACTCAAACAAACATGATACAACCTGATTATCATAATTATAAAGGTGCTGGAACAGAATGCTAAATTCTTGTTCTTAGGAGTTCTAGAATTCTCATTCTCAATTCTTTTTAACTACTAAGTTTGCCCAAAGTGCCAAGAACAATTAACACATAGAAAGGCAAGGTATTTAACGCATTTAAATCATCTAAAACAGAAATTAAAGGTGCTGGAAAATTAAAGGCAAGGCCGAAACATAAAGAAATCCCATGAGCATAAAATAAGGTATTTCTAGTAACTAAGCTTCATACTTTGTAAAACAACTTCTAAGTTATCTTCATAAGAAACCTTTTATTAAGTAAATCAAAATGGCGGGTCTTAAGCACTAGATTTATTCCTTTTTAGTGATGGCACAATGGTAAACATGTAATGCAAGTCTCATTCTTAGTCTTTTTAAGTTGATAGCAAGAAAGATAAATATGCTATGCAAGGAAATATAAACATGAATGCAAGGACGTGAATATAAACATGAATGCAAGTTCATTTCTTTATTTTAGTACTCTAGGCCTCTTAGAGTATTTACTCTAAATCATATCTCAACTTTAAGGTTGAGATAGGTAGGCTTTGAGATTAGTTGTTAAGTGATAACTTGAAAAAAAATATGCTAGACAAGGAAATATAAACATGAATGCAAGGACTTGAAAATAAACATGAATGCAAGTCCATTAAATCATAGGCTCAAAATTACCACTTTAATAACATAACAATATCATTTAATAAAACTTTCTTAAATAAGCTACTTAGCATAATCATTGTAACGTCTCGATTTCCGCCTAGAGTACAAATGACCGAAATGCCCCTAAGGTCATTTTTACCCTAACTTTAGGACAGTTGCCCCGGCACCCTCAAATAGGTCAACTCAATGTTTGAAGCGGTTATAACTGTTATGAATGATATCCAAGGTGAAAATCTTGTTTTCTAAACTTTCAGCAAAATGACCAAAATACCCCCTATTCTACAGGTAAAAGGTACCGTTTGAGCCAATTTTTCCAGAAAGTTTAGAATGATGTTTTTGAGCAATGTTTGATGTTTAGTCAGGTCCGGTTGGTCCCAAGCAGCTTTAGTGCAAAACTACCATTTTGCCCTTAGAACAGTGTACAGTGAGCCTAATGACGCAATTAAGCAAACCTAAGCAATATTAGGCTCTAATCGAAGATTAATTTATTTCGATAATTAATCTAGAGTCAAAATAATTTATTAAGGTTAATTAGAACCTAAGATTTCTTAGTTAAACTCTAATTGCATTCTTTAATTCAAGATTCCTAGTCATGGAATCTTGAATAGTATTTCTCTCTCCAATTCCTTAAATTAAGGAATTGTGCCATACCTCATTTGACCAAAAGAATTATTTTAAATTACTAATCTAACAAGATTGCTCTTCTAATCAAGTCTTGACCTTCCTAATTACTCAATTACCTCACCTAAACACCTTCTTATAAACTCCTAATCAAAAGCCTAATCAAAGACACATCTAAACACACCTGAAACAATTTCCTCTCCCTTGGGCTGATAAGGCTTGCCGAAATCCTTCCCCATTTTTCCCACATGTTGATTTATTTTACACACCAAAGAGCCATGCTTTCCCCCATACTTTGCCCATGCTTTACCCATACCTCACCATACCTTCAACCATACCTTTGTAAGAGATATTTCTTCTCTCCTTCCTCCTCAATGTGGTTCCTCCTCCCCCATGGAAGCCTCATTGTTGAAAATTTCTATAAATACCAAGCCTTGATGAACCTTGTCACACTTTGGTTCATTTGTTAAGTTTATACTTCTTGCAAAAACTCTCTCATTTCCTCTTAAACTTCCTCACCTTGGCTGATTTCTTCCTTCAAGTTTCAAGGGGATTTCCTTCTCCATTTCATCAAGAACTCAAGCTTTCTTTCATACCTCTTCAAGACTTCTTTAGGTAGGGATTATGTCTTAATGTTTTTGCTTGTGTTCTTCAAGATTTGTTCTAGTTTCTCTTGGTTCAAACTCCTTTCTTCATTTCTTTTTCATTTTCGGCCAAGAGGCCATTTTATGAGAATGACATGAGCTTGATGATGAGGTTTCAAGATAAGGACTTATTGATGTCTTGTGAGAAACCTCTAAAGCTTGAAACAACTTGGTCTTGGACCATACATGTTTATGTTTCCTTTTTTTCCTTGGCTTTATTTTCGGTTCTTTCCTTTTTCCTCCTTAAATGATTTCGGTTTCTTCATGCCTTTGTTTCAACAAGTTTTGCTAAAAATGTAAAGTAGGTCATACAAGTTTTGATAAAGGAAATTAATCCTAAGTTTTCAAAGAGCTCTAAGCTTACCCTTGCTAACCTTAAAGTTGGTCGTCGTTCTAAGAGTTTTACTCTAGATTGAAGCCCATGAGCAATAAAATAAAGAATATGAGTAGTTCTATTTATGTTTGTCTTGTTTAAATGTTGATGTTTTGGTTTTAATCCATTTTCTTGAACTTGATGATGAAGTTCAAACCAAAGACTTCTTTGAAGGCTTGGTGTTAAGAACTCTAAAGCTCACCTTTGATTGATAAGATACGTGTTGGGTTGAGGCTATTGATGTTCCTCTAAAAGTCCTGTAGGAGCTCTATTTAAGTTAAAAATAAGTTGCATTCATGTTTAAGTTATGCTTTGCATAACATGTTTATTTCCAATGCCATCACTAAAATCCCAAGAATAACTAAGAGGACTTGCATTGTCGTGTTTAAATTGAGCTTGCATTTCATGTTTACATTTCAAGTCATCACTTAATCTTGAAAGATAATAATGAGGTTGCTTCTCATGTTTATTTTATGCTCTCACTTTACTTTCTAATGAAGAATAAAATGAGTGCATATCATGTTTAAGTTTATGTCATCACTTAAGCCTCCTAGAGCCCAAAGACTTGCCTTAAGTATCTTTAATGGGAACCTTTAAATGAAAAGGAATGGATGTGTTTTAGTATGATACGATGATGGTTTGATTTTGTAAAATGTAAGGATGATTCTTAGGTAAATGTTGGAAAAGCTGTTTTATAAGGTCCCTAGGTGCATAAATGCCTTGGGATGTGTCAAAAATCATGTTTTCTCAAATTTCAGCTTTGGTAATCGATTACTAGGCTCGTGTAATCGATTACCAGAGTGGCTTTTCGAAGGATTTTTGGTTCTGGTAATTGATTACCATGAAATGTCGATTACCAAGGCTTCTTCATGCCCAGAACGGTCTTCAAAACCCTGGAATCGATTACTTACTTGTGTAATCATTACTCTGATGTTCTTCATTTTCCGTAAAAGATTTAACCCTAAACCCTAAACCCTATGTAATCGATTACTTGGTTGTTTTTCAAACCCAGAAGAATTTAGTTTGGTACGATTACCAGGCACATGTAATCGATTACCAGAACGCCTTTTTTCTTCCTGAAATTGTCCCAAGAGAAAACTAGCAACTCGTGTGCACTTATAACATGAGTCTATGTGATTACATGTGATGAACACTTTTGGTTTCTGCTTATCCTTGTGGCCACTGGATAAATTCTGTTGAAGAGTTAAAATGCGTAATATCATGCTTGAGCAAAGTGAGGAATGCTTTCGAGGATTGGAAAGACTAAACAAATAGGAAGGAATTGGAACTAAAATCTTAAAGCACTTAGACACAAGAATAATAACTTCTGTTCTAGCATAATTGAGCTTAAGGAAGATGTACGCCCAATTTTTACTGGAATTTTTACTGTCATTAGGAATTATCGAATTACCGTAGGTAAATATTATATAAAATTTGAGACCAAACAATCCTTAATAAAGGAATATAACGTTAGAAGAGAAGTTAGGAGCAATTCATGCAAGTATTGCAAACCCCAATTTTCTGGACGTGTAAAATGACCAAAATGCCCCTGAGGTTATTTTACTCAGAAAATGAGGATCGTGGGCCCCACCCGTCCTCAAGGGGATTTTTTGATGTTAATAAGGGATTGTTTGTGTTATGTGTGTTAATAGAGGAGAATAATCCTAATTTTGAGCTCTGACGAAATGACCAAAACGCCCTGCCCGTTTTATCTTTGATTGCATGCCGACTTAGCCCGAACCTCACTAAAATGTGTTAAAAGGTGTTTTTAAGCCATGATTAACCATTGGTTAAGCTCGGGTGGTCTCGGGCAATTTTTAAGTAAAATGACCGTTTTGCCCTGTCTTTGTAGTTTTACAAATTTTGAGATTTTTGATTGTCTAACGAAACCTAAGCAATATTAGGCTCAAATTAAAGCTTATTAAATTCTAATTATTAATCTAGAGTCAAAATTATTTATTTAAATTGATTAGAACCTAAAATTGCTTTAAAACACTCAAATTGCTTACTAATTCACCTAAGCCCTTAACCGTAAATTCTCTAAATTGCATGAATACCTTGCCTACACCTAAATAATACATGGAACACACAAAACCCTCTTCCATGAGGCTGTAATGCATGAAATAATGCAGCCATAATACACCAAAAAATTGCACTAAAACATAATGCCAAAAATCACCATAAAACAAGGAACTTTGAAACATGATTCCATGTTTTAAGCCACCAAACAAGATGATTTTTCCTTCCTTGTCTCCTCCTCAAATTTAGTCAGATTTTCCTCCTCCTCTTGTCCATTCATGAGCTTGAATTCTTCTATAAATAGGCATGCTTAGAAGTCATTAGAGACTTGCTCAAAAATTTCACAACTTCAAGTTTTTCCTAAGCTCAAAAACTTTCTTTCTTTCTTCCCCCTTGGCTGAAATTCTTTCTTCAACCTTTCAAGAATATTTTCTTTCATTTCACTCCAAGAAACCAAGTTCTCTTCCTTTCCTTCAAATCAGATTAGGTAGGGAGTTGTTTTTAAGTTTATTTCTATGTTTTGCTAAGTGTTGTTCTTGGTTCAAAATGATGATTTCATGGATTTTCTCTAGTTTTTCCATTTGGTTTTCTTCTTCCTTTTCTTTAACCAATTCGGCCATATGGCCTAGGTGGGACTAAGATGATGGCTTGATGATGAGGACCTTGAAGGTGGGTTGTGAATCCATCACAAGTTAGGCCTCTAAAGCTTGAAAGTTCCACTTGATGCAAAACTTTAAAAAATGATGTTTTTATGATGATTTTATGATCTTGAGTTTAGAATTTGAAAGATGTATTTCTCACTTTGTCTTGTTAAGATATATATATTGAATTTGTATTTCTATAAAGTCTTGAAGGAGCTCTAGTAAAGAAATCAAATGAACTTGCATCCATGTTTAAGTTTATGCCTTGCATAATCATGTTTACTTTCTATGTCATCACTAAAATTTCAAGAATGAATAAATGGACTTGCATACTCATGTTTAAATTTCCAAGTTTGCATTTCATGTTTATATTTCATGTTGTCACTTAATCTCTAAAGATAATAAAGAAGTTGCATCTCATATTTATTTTATGTTCTCACTTTATTTTATAATGGCTAAAAGAATCAACGCATGACATGTTTATTTTTATGTCATCACCTAAAGATCCTAGAGCTCAAAGACTTACCCAAGTATCACAAGCAAAGAAATAAGATTATTGGAGTTAAAGAATTGATTCTTTAAGAAGTCTTGAGATTGGAGCTTAAAAAGATGTAATAATAATTCTCTTCTCCCTTCACCGGTCCAGTGCGATTACAGCGCTCCGGTTTCTTAAGATTCTCTTTCCCTCCACTGGTCCTGCGAACTTGCGTTTCAGCTTCTTGCATCATGTTTATATTTCAAGCTTTTGCATCATGTTTAATTTTCAAGTCATCACCTTAAATCTTAAAGATAAAGAAATGGATTTGCATATCATGTTTATAATTCCAAGTTATCACCTTATAATGACAAGATTAAAATGAGGTTGCATAGCATGTTTATGATTCTAAGATATCACATAAATCTCTTAAGCTCAAGACTTGCTCCTTTTATCTTAAGTGAGAATTTTAATTATGAAGATTCTTTCAAAAAGAATTAGTTTCTAAAAGAGTTTTAAAGCTTTGCAAGGATTCTACGGGAAACTAATATTTTATGTTCACTTAAAATGTGATTTTATACAATTATATGAGGTTCATGATTCGGCTTCTATATGAGATTAGTACCAATAAATGATGATGATTTAATATGTTTGAAGTTGTGATAATTATGGTTTAATGCTAAAGGAATGATTCTATGCATGTTAGAGATAAAACTAGCTTCCTAGAAAACCGTAAAAGCAAGATTTCTAGAACTTTAGAGAATGAAATTTATGCATTCTATCCAGAGCCTTTAGTGACCTTAAGAACCAGATATTATTATGTTTAGATAAGGGACAATGATTCATAATTGGTTTAGTAATTAATTTTAGCATCATGGGGAAAACCGGTAATGAGAAAGGGTTAAAAACGTAACTTCTAGCATATTAAAACCTTAAGAACAACTTACGTCTATGCTACCCCATATAGTCTAATAATGTTCTTAAGGCTTATAATTGATGGTAATAAATCCCTTAGATGCATAAGTAATTAGTTTGATAATTAAGGTTACCCAATTTTAGAGTTCGGTTATTTAGGGAGCTTTACCTGAAAATTTTAGATGACATCTTTTGATGCTTTGGAATGTCAGTTTATATGATGATGTAATTCCTATGAGAATTTGATATTATTGAATGATTTCATGGCTTGCATGTTATAATTGCTGTTGCAAACAATGAGAATGTTTATGCATCTTGATGATTATGAATTGAGAGTTGTATTATGATATAACATGCAAAGACTTAATGGTGACTTAAAATATATGAGGAAATGACCCTTTGGACCCATCAGACTATAGGTGGTGAAAAGGTGATCCTGAGAAAATGATCCTTTGGACCCGTCAAACTATAGGCGGTGAAAAGGTGATTCTTGCCCCCTAGTCCGTTCTCCCAAAAGGGTAGAGACGGAATTTTTACTTATCAAAAGGGATAAGTATGTGCTGGTGACAACTAGCAAGGTATGAGCTCATAACCTAGATTACTCCCAAAAGGGTGGAGTATAGGGTGGCCCCAAGAAAATAATGATGATGATGACAAGATTTTAAGTCACCTAGGACACTAAAGGAATGAAATATGTGCACCATGTCTTGTGCATAGCTATTATGGTATGATGTTCTTCTGCATAGCATTTTATGAGATGATTATGGGAAATATGATGTTCTTCTATGCATAGTATTTATGATATGATGATTATGATATGATGATGAGAAATATGATGTTCTTTTATGCATAGTATTTATGATATGATGATGAAGAATATGATGTGTTGATAAAAGGAAAAGTTCATTATAAACATGACATGCTAAGTTTATGATGCATTATAAGACGCATGATTAAAACCGACGAACCTCGGTAAAGTATATTTTTGAACTTAATAAATCAATCTTAGCATGCTCACTATTTCATAATAACCCCGAGGTTCCTGGGGACGATGATGATGACACAATGCATCATGAGGTGAGTACCCTACTGAGATTCTTTTTATAAGTTTCTCACTCCCTCTATTTTTCTTTCCATCTCGTCTTCAAAATAGAAGGAAGCGTTCGTGAATCACATTGAGGCTTCACCGTAGCTGAACTTGATCCTGTAGTTTCACTCGTATATTTCAGATATCTATCCCTATCCCTGGAGTGTTATTACTAGGTGCCATTAATGGATGTCCTTCCATCCATATATTATTTATGTTTTGTTAGATTGCCTACACTTAGTCTTATTCTGTTGGTAGGCAAAATATCTATATGATATGTAATTATGGATGCTGTATGATGGAGCCAATATATTATGATGTGATGTTTGTAAATTCCTATATGTCTTTTAAATTTTGCTAAATCATTCACGTTAAGCGCGGCTCACGTTTTCAATTATGTTTAAAAAAAAATGGCTCGTAATTTCATTAAGTATTTTCAAAACATGATTAAGGAACTGAAGCAAAGAGTAAAGTCTAGTAATTAATCATACCGCCTAGGTGTATTGGGTTAATTATTAGGGTGTTACATTTTGGTATCAGAGGTTTGTTTTACGGAGCTTAGGATTGGACTGGCTATGCTTCTAAAGCATACTACGTTAGAAATGTCATGTGTATATGTTTATCATTAGGATGAGCTTGAGGATTAGAGATGCATGACTATTGTATGTTGCACGTGCCATGGTAACTTGCTCACTTTGCATGGAATGTTGAGCCTGATCACCTTAGTGTTGCTGTTTTGTGTGTATAGGGACCATTAGCAAGTTGACAACAGACTAGTAACGCGGATAGAATAACCAGAACAATGAGACCGCCGAAGCACTCCGCGATATGGCAAGGACAATGAGAATGATGATCGATCGAATGGATCAAGATCGCCAAGCTAATGCGAATCAAGGCCATGAGATTCCCGAACATGCTCGTTTTGGGGAGTTTCGTAAGGCGAACCTCAATTTCAAGGTGACCCTCAATCCAAATGTTACAGATGAATGGATTCGGAATATTGAGAAGGTCTTTGCTGTAGTCCCATGCTCAGGGAGCAGAAGGTCACCTTCGCTACCCATATGCTTGAAAGTGATTTCGGCTTTTGGTGGACAGGTGCCGAAGGCTCCTAGCGACCGACATGGACATTGATTGGGAACTATTTAAGGTCCATTTTTATGAGAAGTATTTCCCAGAGTCGGTCAAAAATGCCAAGGACATTGAGTTTATGCAACTTGTCCAAGGAAACATGAATGTAGCCTAGTACACTGAGATTTGAGGAACTCATTAAGTTCTCAAGGATGTATCAGGGTAACCCCGATGAGTATTGGAAATGCATTAAATATGAGTCAGGTTTAAAGGCGGAGCTTAATGTGGCAGTTGCGCATTTGGAGATTAGGGATTTCTCTACCCTAGTTAACAAATGCCGCATCATTGAAGAATGGCAGAAAGTTGAGCACCTCAAAGTCCGATAATATCACCAGGAAGCTGACACCTCAAGGTCAGAAAGAGGCAGAACCACCCCCATTCCCACCTCAATCGAGACCCCAAGGTCCACAAAGGAACTTTCAACAAGAAAGGCCGAACAACAACAACAACCACTATAACAGGAACCGCTACAACAACAACCCCAACAACAATCACAACAACAACAATAACAACAACAAGGGGAAAGCACCACAAAGGGGTCCAGGCACCTCCACAACCCCCACCATCCATGGACTGTCCCAAGTGCGGCAAGAATCATGGGAGCATGCCTTGTCGAGCCGAACAAATGTATGCTATCGGTGTGTAAAGCCGGGCCACTACTCTTGAGAATGCATGGAGAGGAACCAGCCAACCCCCAATCCCAAGCCGCAATATCAAGGAAGGGATTTTACCGTTAATGCTGAAGAAACGACGAAGTCATGGAATCTCGTGGATGGTAAGTGTAACATGTATGGAAAAGACTTAATTGTACTGTATGATTAAATTTTGCTACATCATTCACGTTAAGCGTGGCTCACGTTTTCAATTATGTTTAAAAAAAATGGCTCGTAATTTCATTAAGTATTTTCAAAACATGATTAAGGAACTGAAGCAAAGAGTAAAGTCTAGTAATTAATCAGATACGCCTAGGTGTATTGGGTTAATTATTAGGGTGTTACAGAAGATGGTACATAATTGATGATTAAGCCTAGGAGTTGAACATAGAACCTTAGGCCAAGGAAGAACTTAGAGAAGAATTTAAGGCATAGACTTCTAGAATCCCCATGGTTGAATAAATGATCTTGACGAATAATTTATATAATGTGGTTGGATGAATTAGTGAGCTTAATGTCAGAAGAACTATGAAGAATAATTCCCCTATATATGATAAAGACCTGCTATGGGTAACAAGATTACTAGAAAAAAATTCAAGACCCGTAAGGGCCAAAGCATAAGACACAATGAGATAGGAGGCGTGATGTGAGCATGAGATCGAGAGAGTGTATTCTTGATGACGTGAATATGATTACATTTCAAGTATGAAACCTTATGTGAATGATTGATATGTTTATATGATGAAATGTTGTGCCAAGTATTTAAGATGCATGAGGTTTCAAAATATGAATGAGATTGAGGAATACGCTCATGTGAACTAGAAAGTTATTGAATTGAGAAAGTTCCATGAAAATGATGCATGTGATTGAGATTATGTGGCATGACTCAAATTTGAGGAAATTCGGAGAGTAGCGGTTATGCCGCCAAATTTCCGTCAAATTTGAGGGACATAAGAAAGTTTTTGAGAAAAATGATGTTTAACGATGATATGCTGAGACGTACTTCTCCTTCTGAGGAGAAGGTAAAACCGTGAGGGCATAGGCATTAGCCTGCCAAAGCGGATAAGTCGCTGGTCTTAACCAATCGATGCGTTTCGAAGAAGGAAAAATATGATGTTTAAGGTGACACACTGAGACGTACTTCCCTGCTCCGATGAGAAGAAGGTAAAACTTGAGGGCATAGACATTAGCCTGCCAAAGTGGACAAAGTCGTTGGCTTAACCGTCGATGCGTTTCGAAGAAGGAAAAAGTCCCATGATGGGTGATCCTTAGGCCCCCTACCCGTACTCTGGAGTCGGGATTATGATGATGATTATGATTATGTTTATGATTCGCTTATCAAGAGAATAAGTAAGAACTAGTGACGACTAGTTAAGGTATGAGCTCATAGCCTAGTTCAAGGGTGCGGTTACTATTATGTTTGGTGTCACAAGATTAAGATGAAGGACGATAGTCAAAGAAAAGTTTCATGCCACTTAAATGTTGTTTGATTTCTGTTTGAATTGCCTAAAGAATTGCCATGCATCCATGAGCTATTATGTTGCATACATGCATTCAGATTCATTCTAAAAGACATGGACCTTGGATAAATATCTTTTGAGAAAAACCTCATAATGAACCTATGCATGCTTAATCTTTTCATAATAAACCCAAGGTTCCTGGGACGTAACGATGACACTAGGATAGAGGTTTTCCCTACTGAGATTCTTTAGCAAGATTCTCACCCATCTCTCCTTTCCCGTTACGTCTTCAGACATCGATGGCGTCATTCGTGATCTTCATTGACCCGCCCACATGGGAGGTGCACTATGAGCCCGAGCATCAGTCCTACCACTTCAAGGGTCATTGCGAGGTGCGCGTTTTTGCATAGTGGGGCGTCCTTTTGCCTCCCCGTCTCCAGCTACCACTTAGATCCGACTTCACCCTTTGGCGATGGCCTGATCTTTGAGGACGAGACCCAGAGATGAAAGACATCATGCCCGTCCCTCCTCATCGGCGGCACGCGGATATCCCAGTATGTTCCCGTTCTCGATCGGAGGCTGATCCTTCTGAGGGTTCTTCCCCTTCTTTTCCTATGGATCTCTGGAGGTAGCGAGGCCACGGTCACCTAGCCGAGGCACGCGAGACGCGTTCGACAGCCGAGAGGCGACCACGTCGCGGAGGCCACGCCGTCCTCGATTCCCATGCCTAGATCTTCGCTTCGTTGGGCTACATCGAGGAGCTCCGTCAGTCGCGGGCTACATTTCCCGTCTAAGGACGAGCGTCATCAGGAGGTGTGGAGGGCGAGGGTAGTGATAGTTGGGAGTTTTTATCTTTTGGGTTGTTTCCATGTATTCATCGTTATGTTTCTTATTCATATTGTTGTACTAAGCTCTACCCACTTATATGGGTAAGACTTTATGATTTCCTTTTCATTCCAGTGGTTATGTACTAAACTATGTTAATTAATGTTATGAGGAATGTTTTCATGATTGATGTGTTCTTTATGGCTCTTGTACAGTATGATCTAGTTTATTCTTCCGCTTTACGTTTCGTTTATATTATACGCAAAGGCTCACATTTTGTTTTACATGTCTCCTTTAAAAAAAAAATTACCTGTATTTTCCACTAAGTTAATTTCTAAAAGAGGTTCTAAAAGAGGTAATGACTAATAATTAATCTAAATACGTCCTAGGCGTATTGGGTTAAATATTAGGGTGTTACATTTTAGTATCAGAGCATTCGATTCTCACGGAGTTTAGGATTGGACTGACCATGCTTTATAGGCATGTTCCGGTAGTATGTCATGTATAGTGCTTAGCTATTAGAGATAAGCTATAGGATAGGCATTCATGACCATGTCTGCGTGCTGTGCCATGGTAACTAGCTCATTTGGCTTGGAATATTGAGCCTGATCACCTCAGTGTTTGTTGACTTGTGTGCTTAGGGACCAATGGCACCCCACCGACAAAATAGGAACGCGAACGAAGGCGAGCAAGGGAACGAGACCGGCCCTGCGCAAGATGGCTAGAGCCATGGAGCGTATGTTTGACCATATGAATCAACCAAGGGATGCTGCTCAAGGTCCCTATGCCGGAGGCCATGGAACAAGCCCGCTTTGGGAGTTCCGCAAGGCCAATCCCGTCATTCTGTGGGGCCTTGAATTCGGACAAGGCGGACGAATGGATCAAGAACATGGAAAAGATCTATTCGGTAGTTGCCTGCTCGAGGAGTAGAAGGTTATTTTTGCTTTACATGATGGAAGCCGACGCGGAGTTTTGGTGGACCGGCACCAAAAGGCCGCTTGAAGCTATGGGAACTGCTAT
Organism: Dalbergia oliveri; assembly: GCA_030441495.1. NCBI lineage: Eukaryota > Viridiplantae > Streptophyta > Magnoliopsida > Fabales > Fabaceae > Dalbergia > Dalbergia oliveri. Next base: position 12,756,460 of record JAMLFY010000007.1, read on the forward strand.
CAATTGGGAGCTCTTAAGACGTACTTCTATGAGAAGTATTTCCAGAGTCGGCGAGGAACGCGAAGGACATCGAGTTCATGCAATTGACGCAAGGTGGAGTTACCATCGCCCAATACGGCGAAGTTTGAAGAATTGATCAAGTTCTCTCGGGTTTTCCAAGGGAATCCCGATGAGATATGGAAGTGCATTAAGTATGAGGCCAGTTTGAGGGCCGAGCTTAACGTAGCTGTTGCGAACATGGAGATTAGGGATTTCCCTACCCTAGTCAACAAGTGCCGGATCATCGAAGAAGGGCACAAGAAGCTGAGTGCCACAAGGGCAGATCGTCCCACGGTTTGGGACCTCAAGCCCCAAAATTCAAGCCATCGCATCAGAACCAAGCAAGGAACCATTACCATCCCTACCAATCCAACCAGTTCAATTCTCAACAACATCAACAATCACAACCACAACGAGGACCCAACAACCAACCCTTTCGTCAACATCCAAGGCCGCCGTTCAACCCCAACGGTCGGGGAACCGTAACCATCAACAAGGAGGAATGGGTGGTCCTCGCAACAACAACAACAATAATAATCAACAAGGAGGGCCTGGGGAACAAGAACAAGGCACCCCAAGGAAATCCTTGCTGTCCCAGAACCGCACAAGTCATGGAGTGCCCCCGTTGTGGAAAGAATCATGGCAACCATCCCTGCCTAGCCGGGCAAGGAGTGTGTTTCAAGTGTGGCAAGCATGGCCACTATGCTAAGGATTGCAGAAGCAATGGAGGGTCGTCAAGTCAGAATCCCGACCACAACACCAAGGACGGGTCTTTACCCTCAACGCGGAGGATGCACGTGAATCCAACGACCTCATCGAAGGTAAGTGTGAAGTAAATGGTAGAACCTTAACTATGCTTTATGACTCTGGTGCTACTCATTCTTTTATCTCACATGCTAGTGTCGAGTCTCTAAATTTGGAAGTCTCTAAGCTTCCTTTTGATCTCATTGTTTCTACCCCCACAAACCGTCCTGTACATACTTGTAACTGTTGTTTAAAATTCATCTTACTGTTGAAAATAGGTCTTTTATCATAGATTTAATTTGTTTACCCTTGAAAGACATAGGAGTAATTCTTGGCATGGATTGGCTTCACGCTAACCATGTGTTGTTAGACTGTCATACTAAACTGTCATTTTTCGTCATCCCCTAGCAAGACTAGTCAAACCTTGAAACTCTATGTAAATGCCGTAGATGTCTTCTGGAGTGGAGAAAACTAAGGGATATGTCCTTCTAGCCACTAGTGAAGTAGACTTTGAGAGAACATAGATGACATTCCTGTGGTGAGGGAGTACCCCGAGGTATTTCCAGATGAGATACCGAGTTCCCCGAGCGAGAGGTAGAGTTCTCCATTGAGTTGGTTCAGGAACGGGACCTATCTCATAGCCCCGTATAGGATGTCACCCTTGGAGTTGAAGGAATTAAAAACCCAATTGGAAGAGCTGTTGGAGAAGAATTTTATCAAACGTAGTTCTTCACCGGGGAGCCTCGATTTTATTTGTTAAGAAAAAGGATGGGAGCATGAGGATGTGTATAGATTATAGGCAATTGAATCGTGTAACGGTGAAGAATAAATACCCTTTGCCTAGGATCGATGATCTCATAGACCAGTTGAAAGGAGCGGTGGTATTCTCTAAAGATTGATTTAAGGTCCGGATACCACCAAATTAGAGTGAGAGATGAGGACATACCTAAAACCGCCTTTAGGACACGATACGGACACTTTGAGTTCCCCGTGATGTCTTTTGGATTGACCAATGCACCTCCGTGTTCATGGACTACATGAATAGGATCTTTGACCTTATTTAGATAAGTTCATGGTAGTTTTCATAGATGATATACTCATCTATTCGAAGACTCACGAGGAGCATGAAAGTCACCTAAAGTTGGTTTTGGAGGTGTTGAAAGAGAATAAGTTATATGCTAAGCTCTCTAAGTGTGAATTCTGGTTGGAGGAAGTGAAGTTTTTGGGACACATAGTATCAAAAGGAGGTATAGCTATTGACCTTAGTAAGATAGAAGCCGTAATGAATTGGGATAGACCGACCACTGTATCGGAAATACGGAGCTTTTGGGATTAGCAGGCTATTACCGAAGATTCATTAAAGGATTTTCCCAGATTTCCCTTCCCTTAACCAAGCTAACTAGGAAGAACACCTCGTTTTCATGGAATCCGATTGTGAAAAGAGCTTCTGAGAGTTGAAAGAAAGGTTGACCTCGACCCCAGTTTTGGTTTTACCGAACCCCAGTGTACCCTTCGAGGTATATTATGATGCTTCGGAAAAGGATTAGGCTGTGTGTTGATGCAAAATAGGCAAGTGGTAGCCTATGCATCTAGACAACTCAAGCCACACGAGGTTAACTACCCTACCCACGACCTAGAGTTAGCCGCCATAGTGTTTGCCTTGAAGATTTGGAGGCATCACTTATATGGAGTAAGGTTTGAAGTTTTCTCCGATCACAAGAGTCTTAAGCATCTCTTTGATCAAAAGGAGCTAAACATGAGGCAAAGAAGGTGGATGGAGTTCTTAAAGGACTATGATTTCGGCTTAAGTTACCACCCGGCAAGGCCAATGTGGTCGTCGATGCCTTGAGTCGAAAGTCATTGCGCTTATCCCACATGATGGTCAAGGAAGTCGAGCTGATAGAGAAGTTTAGGAATATGAATTTGGGGATGTCAATGTCAGAAAGGAGTGTGAAAATGTGTCATCTTACAGTAACAAGTGGGTTTAAACAAAGGGTGATGATGGCACAAATAGAAAATGAAGAGTTTAGAGAAACCTCGAGGCGGTAAAGGCTAGAAAGCTTAGGGATTTGAGCAAGGGACCGATGGGTTGTGGAGATTCGAAGGGCGGATATGTGTACCGCAAGATGGTGACCTCTGAGAAGTATCTTGGAAAAGGCCCATAAAATCCACTCCACCAAGATGTATCAGGATTTAAAGAACATGTTCTGGTGGCCGGATTGAAAAAGGACGTAGTAGCCTGGGTTAGTAAGTGCTTAGTCTGTCAAAAAGTGAAGATTGAGCACCAAAAACCTTCAGGAATGCTGCAACCTTGCCTATCCCCGAATGGAAGTGGGATAGCATATCCATGGATTTTGTGACCAACCTACCTAGAACCCAAGCCGGCCATGACGCTATTTGGGTAATAGTGGACAGGTTAACCAAGTCGGCCCATTTTCTACCCATCAAGATAACCTTTTCCCTAGATAATTTGGCCCAGTTGTATATCCAAGAGATAGTGAGGTTACATGGAGTTCCATCGACGATAATCTCGGGTCGAGATCCGCGTTTACGTCACGTTTATGGGGAGCCTTTCAAAAGGCATTTGGTTCTAAGCTGTTTTAAGCACGGCTTACCATACTCAAACGGATGGACAATCAAAAGAACTATCCAAACATTGGAGGATATGCTAAGGGCATGTGTTTTGGATAGAAAAGGGAGTTGGGATAAGTACCCACTTATCGAGTTCGCGTATAACAATAGTTATCATGCGAGTATCTGGTATGGCAGTGTATGAAGCCTTGTATGGAAGGAAGTGCTAGTCGCCTTTGTGTTGGCATGATCTTGGAGAACAAAGCATTTTGGGACGGACGTAGTGAGAGAAACCACGGAGCAAATAAAAATGATCAAGGATAGAATCTTGACTGCTCAAAGCTAACAAAAGAGCTATGCGGACAAGTGGCGAAAGCGTTGGAATTCCAAGAAGGCGAGCATGTTTTCTTAAGGATTACCTCCACTATAGGAATAGGTAGAGCCATGAAAGTCAAGAAATTGAGTCCCCGATTTCTCTCCTTTTGAGATCCTTTAGAGAGTCGGGACGTTGCTTACAAAATAGCCCTACCTCCAAATCTGTCAAATCTCCATGACGTCTTTCACGTCTCTTAGCTAAGAAAATACCAATCTGATCCTAGCCATGTGTTAGAGCTAGAGCATGTACAGTTAAGGGAGGACCTAACTTTTAACCCTGCCACCTACGAGGATCATGGACCGTGGTGTCAAGCGTTGAGGAACAAATTCGTTCCTTTGGTGAAGGTCGCATAGGACGAGACAAGACGGAAGAGTACACATGGGAGTTGGAATCCGAGATGCGGACGAAGTATCCTGAGCTTTTCTAAGGTAAAGAATTTCGAGGGCGAAATTCTTTTTAAGGAGTGGAGTAATGTAACGCCCGAATTTCTCCGTGAGTACAAATGACCAAAATGCCCTTGAGGTCGTTTTACCGAATTAAAGGGCAGATGCCCGGAGTCTCGAATGGGTTAACTCAATGTTTGAAGGGGTTATAACTGCTATGAATGATATCCAGGTGAAAATCTCGTTCTAAAGTTTCGAAAAATGACCAAAATACCCCTCCTGTGTTCTACACGGGTAAAAGGTGCCGTTTGAGCCTTGAACTTTTCCAGGAAGTTTAGAATGATGTTTTTGAGCAATGTTTGATGTTTATTCGGGCCTGGTTGGTCCCGGGAGTTTTAGTGCAAAATTACCATTTTGCCCCTAGAACAGTGTACAGTGAGCCTAATGACGCAATTAAACAAACCTAAGCAATATTAGGCTCTAATTGAAGATTAATTTATTTCGATAATTAATCTAGAGTCAAAATAATTTATTAAGGTTAATTAGAACCTAAGATTGCTTAGTTAAACTCTAAATTGCATTCTTTAATTCAAGATTCCTAGTCATAGAATCTTGAATAGTATTTTCTCTCCAATTCCTTAAATTAAGGAATTGTGCCATACCTCATTTGACTAAGAAAATGAATTTAATTTGTTAATCTAGTATGACCACTCCCTAATCAAGTCTTGACACTTCCTAATTAACCAATTACCTTACCTAAACACCTTCTTATAAACTCCTAATCAAAAGCCTAATCAAAGACACACCTAAACACATCTTTAACCCACAATTAGATGAATTAATTTTCTCTCCCTCATGGCCTTAAGGTGGCCGGCCACTCCCCCCTCCATAGCCCATCATGTGTTGTTTCGATTACACTCAAGAGTCATACCTCAAGCCATGCCTTGCCCATACCTCACCATACCTTCAACCATGCCTACAACCATACCTTTGTAAAGATATTTCTTCTCTCCTTCTCCTCAAAATGTGGCCGCTCCTCCTCCCCCATGGAAGCCTCATTGTTGAAAATTTCTATAAATACCAAGCCTTGATGAACCTTGTCACACTTTGGTTCATTTGTTAAGTTTACACTTCTTGCAAAAATTCTCTCATTTCCTCTCAAACTTCCTCACTTTGGCTGATTTCTTCCTTCAAGTTTCAAGAGGATTTCCCTCTCCATTTCATCAAGAACTCAAGCTTTCTTTCATATCTCTTCAAGACTTCCTTAGGTAGGGGTTATGTTTTAATGTTTTTGCTTGTGTTCTTCAAGATTTGTTCTAGTTTCTCTTGGTTCAAACTCCTTTCTTCATTCCTTTTTCATTTTCGGCCAAGAGGCCATTTTATGAGAATAACATGAGCTTGATGATGAGGTTTCAAGATAAAGACTTGATGATGTCTTGTGAGAAACCTCTAAAGCTTGAAACAACTTGGTCTTGGACCATACATGTTTATGTTTCCTTCTTTTTCCTTGGTTTTATTTTCGATTCTTTCATTTTTCCTCCTTAAATGATTTCGGTTTCTTTATGCCTTTGTTTCAACAAGTTTTGCTAAAAATGTAAAGTAGATCACACAAGTTTTGATAAAGGAAATTAATCCTAAGTTTTCAAAGAGCTCTAAGCTTACCCTTACCAACCTTAAAGTTGGTCGGCCGTTCTAAGAGTTTCACTCTAGATTGAAGCCCATGAGCAATAAAATAAAGAATATGAGTAGTTCTATTTATGTTTGTTTGTTTAAGTGTTGATGTTTTGGTTTTAATCCATTTTCTTGAGCTTGATGATGAAGTTCAAACCAAAGACTTCTTTGAAGACTTGGTGTCAAGAACTCTAAAGCTTATCTTCTATTGTTTAAGATATGTGTTGGGTTGAGGCTATTGATGTTCCCCTAAAGTCTTGTAGGAGCTCTAGTTAAGATAAAAACAAGTTGCATTCATGTTTAAGTTATGCCTTGCATAGCATGTTTATTTCAATGTCATCACTAAATTCCCAAGAATAACTAAGAGGACTTGCATTGTCATGTTTAAATTTCCCAAGCTTGCATTTCATGTTTACATTTCAAGTCATCACTTAATCTTGAAAGATAATAATGAGGTTGCATCTCATGTTTATTTTATGCTCTCACTTTAATTTCTAATGGAGAATAAAATGAGTGCATATCATGTTTAAGTTTATGTCATCACTTAAGCCTCTAGAGCTCAAAGACTTGCCCTAAGTATCTTCAATGGGAACCTTTAATGAAAAGAAATGGATGTGTTTTAGTATGATACAATGATGGTTTGATTTGGTAAAATGTAAGGATGATCTTAGGTAAATGTTGGAAAAGCTGTTTTATAAGGTCTCTAGGTGTATAAATGACTTAGGATGTGTCAAAAATCATGTTTTCTCAAATTCAAGGTTCTGGTAATCGATTACTAAGCACGTGTAATCAATTACCAGAGTGGCTTTTCGAAGGATTTTTGGTTCTGGTAATCGATTACCATGAAATGTAACCGATTACCAAGGCTGTTCTTCATGCCCAAAATTGGTCTTTAAAACCCTGTAATCGATTACTTACTTGTGTAATCGATTACTGATGTTCTTCATTTTGGAAAAAGATTTAACCCTAAGTAATCGATTACCACCATATGTAATCGATTACCTGTTGTTTGAAACCCAGAATTTAGTTCCTGGTAATCGATTACCAGAACACCTTTTGCTCCTGAAATTGTCCCAAGAGAAAACTAGCAACTCGTGTGCACTTATAACATGAGTTTATGTGATTATGTGTGATGAACATTTTTGGCTTTTGTCTTATCCTTGTGGCCACTGTATAAATTATGTTTGAAGAGTTAGAATGCGTAATATTATGCTTGAGCGAAGTGAGGAACGTTTTGGAGGATTGGAAAGACTAAACAAATAGGAAGGAATTGGAACTAGAATCTTAAAGGTTAGACACAAGAATAATAACTTCTGTTCTAGCATAATTGAGCTTAAGGAAGATGGTACATAATTGGTGATTAAGCCTAGGAGTTGAACATAGAACCTTAGGCCAAGATAGAACTTAGAGAAGAATTTAAGGCATAGACTTCTAGAATCCCCATGGTTGAATAAATGATCTTGATGAATAATCTATATAATGTGGTTGGATGAATTAGTGAGCTTAATGTCAGAAGAACTATGAAGAATAATTCCCTAGATATGATAAAGACCTGATGGGTAATAAGATTACTAGAAAAGAATTCAAGACCCGTAAGGGCCAAAGCATAAGACACCATGAGATAGGATGTGTGATGTGAGCATGAGACCGAGAGTGTATCCTTGATGATGTGAATATGATTACATTTCAAGTATGAAACCTTATGTGAATGATTGATATGTTTATATGATGAAGTGTTGTGCCAAGTATTTAAGATGCATGAGGTTTCAAAATATGAATGAGATTGAGGAATATGCTCATGTGAACTAGAAAGTTATGGATTTGAGAAAGTTCCATGAAAATGATGCATGTGATTGAGATTATGTGGCATGATTCAAATTTGAGGAAATTTGGAGAGTAGCGTTATGCCGCGAATTTCAGTTAAATTTGAGAGACATAAGAAAGTTTTTGAGAAATATGATGTTTAAGGTGACACACCGAGACGTACTTCTCCTGCTCCGGGAGGAGAAGGTAAAATCGTGAGGGTATAGACATTAGCTTGCCAAAGCGGACAAAGTCGTTGGTCTTAACCAGTCGATGCATTTCGAAGAAGGAAAAAGTCCCATGATGGGTGATCCTTAGGCCCCCTACCCGTACTATGGGAGTCGGGATTATGATGATGATTATGATTATGTTTATGATTCGTTTATCAAGAGGATAAGTAAGAACTAGTGACGACTAGTTAAGGTATGAGCTCATAGCCTAGTTTAAGGGGTGCGGTTACTATTATGTTTGGTGTCACAAGATTAAGATGAAGGAATGATGTTCAAAGAAAAGTTTCATGCCACTTAAATGTTGTTTGATTATTGAATTGCCTAAAGAATTGACATGCATCCATGAGCTATTATGTTGCATACATGCATTTAGATTCATTATAAAAGACATGGACCTTGGATGAATATCTTTTGAGAAACTTCATAATGAACCTATGCATGCTTAACCTTTTCATAATAAACCCAAGGTTCCTGGGACGTTAACGATGGCACTAGGATAGAGGATTTCCTCCTGAGATTCTTTAGCAAGATTCTCACCCCTCTCTGTCCTTTTCCCGTTACGTCTTCAGACATTGATGGCGTCGTTCATGATTTTCATTGACCCGCCCACATGGGAGGTGCACTATGACCCCGAGCATCAGTCCTACCACTTCAAGGGTCTTTGCGAGGTGCGCGTTTTGCATACGTGGGACGTCCTTTTGCTTCCCCCGTCTCCAGCTACCACTTCGATCCGACTTTGCCCTTTGGCGACGACCTGATCTTTGAGAGAACATGACCCCGAGATGAGAGACCCATCATGCCCGTCCCTCCTCATCGCACGCTGAATATCCGAGTATGTTCCCCATTCTCGATCGGAGGCTGATCCTTCTGAGGGCTCTTCCCTTCTTTTCCTATGGATCTCGGTGAAGTAGCGAGGCCACGGTCACCCAGCCAGGCACGCGAGACGCATTCAACAGCCCGAGAGGCGACCACGTCACGGAGGCCATGCCATCCCCTCGATTCCCATGCCTAGATCTCCGCTTCGTTGGGCTACATCGAGGAGCTCCGTCGATTCGCGGGCTACATTTCCCTGTCCGAGGACAGCGTCATCAGGAGGCATAAAGGGCGAGGGTAGTGATAGTTGGGAGTTTTTATCTTTTGGGTTGTTTCCATGTATTCATCGTTATGTTTCTTATTCATATTGTTGTACTGCAGCTCTGCCCACTATATGGGTAAGACTTTATGATTTCCTTTTCATTCCAGTGGTTATGTACTAAACTATGTTAATTAATGTTATGAGGAATGTTTTCATGATTGATGTGTTCTTTATGGCTCTTGTAGGTATGATCTAGTTTATTCTTCCGCTTTACATTTCGTTTATATTATACGCAAAGACTCGCATTTTGTTTTACATGTCTCCTTTAAAAAAAAATTACCTGTATTAGTTAATTTCTCAAAGAGGTTCTAAAAGAGGTAATGACTAATAATTAATCTAAATACGTCCTAGGCGTATTGGGTTAAATATTAGGGTGTTACGTATGGTCCAAAGTATGGCTTAGAGTATGGTCTTTGAGTGAAATTAAAACAACATGAGATGGATTTAGGGAGGGGTAGTATTCGGCCATGTATGCAGTCAAGGGAAGGATAATGTGTCTTCTAATTGTGGTTTAGGGGTGTGTTTAGGTGTATCTTGGATTAGGCTTTTGATTAGGAGTTTGTAAGTAAGTGTTTAGGTAAGTAATGGATAATTAAGGCTATCAAGACATGATTAAGGAATTGTTCTTACTTTATTAGTGAAATAAAAACTTATTTTGTATGTAAACCTTTTACAAACACAATTCCTTAATTTAAGGAATTAGAGAGAAAAATACTATTCAAGATTCCATGACATGACATCTTGATTTTTAAATCAAAGATTAAGATGTATCTAAGCAATCTTAGGTTCTAATCAACCTTAATAAATTATTTTGACTCTAGATTAGTAATTAGGATTTACTAATATTTAATTAGAGCCTAATATTACTTAGATTTTGCTAATTGCGTCATTAAGCCCAAAATACGCATAGCTAGGGGTAAAACAGGAATTTTCCACAAAACACCTCCCGGGCTACCCAACTTAACCAGTTGTTAAACATAGTTTAAAAACCTCATTTAAAACCTTTTGGTGAGGCCCGGGTTTAATTGGTACTTTGTACGGTGAAAAACAACCATAGGGGCATTTTGGTAATTTTGCGCATCAGGTTAAAAATGAGATTCTTCTACTCTATTACCACACTGATAAAAGGCATTTATGCCGCTTATTTGACTTCTAAACCTTAGTTCCTTGCATGAGTTTTTGATGTGTTATTGAGGGAAATAATAATGATTCTTAACTTGCACCTCATTACACAATTTTAAGAAATCATTGGCTATTGCACCGTTTTTGGGAATAATTAGAAAAGTTACTCTCGTTGCATTTAACCCGCCTCTTCGAGTATGGTTTTTTGTTTACAGGAGCATGGATTGCATGCAAATTGTCAAAGGAAAAATTGGGAACTCTTTGGAAGGAGCTGAGATTGCAAGGAAGAAAGAAATGCAAGAACTTACCATTCGGGTGAGCGTTGGAGTGCTTGGAGAAACATCAATGTGAAAAAGCATGTGTGACCCGTTCTAGTGAGCGCTGCGCGCGTGCGATTAACTTGTTTTCCTAGCTGATCCGTTTCAGCCCAATTTGGGCCCTTTCTCTCTTAAAACAAAAGACAGGAATGGGGAGAGGCAAAGACTTAGTTTAGAGTTTTAGTTTTGGGGGATTAAAAAGGAGAATACTCTCTCTCTCTTACTTTTTGTCTCACTCACTCTCTAGGCTAGGGTTCATAGTTTATTATTTGTTCTTTATTTTTCTAGTGTAATTACTGATTTTCTCAAGGATTTTGATTGTGAAATTCCCTCATGGAGGAGTAATTCCTTCACCAGAGACTGAAGATTAGAATTGTTCTTGAGGTTCCCGTTTTTAAATTCAGTTCATGGTTGGTTTTTCGCCTTTTTGCTTTCTCTTGAAAATTTTGATTGCAATGATGTTTGTGATTAAGTTTTTGAGATTTGTTGATTGTGTATTCGTTTGTATGCATGATCTTACCTGTTGGAAATTGGGTTAATTGATTTGATTAATTCCAATTAGTAAAAGGACGGTATTAATTCTGTTAGGATTAGGCAACCACAATTGATAGCTAAATTACCATAGGTTTATAAGGTCAAGATTGTGATCACTAGCTCTTGTGTTAATTGAACCCTTAGCGGCAATACGTTCATATAACTTTAAGTAGAATTGCGTCGTCTTTTGTGCGAAAGCATAAATTGCGTAGGTTGTCATCACCATGAATTTATCTGTTTGAACCAATGATAGAACACATCTTGATCTGAAGCAATTCTTTGTGTAGGTAACTATTGCATTATAATTTTCTCAATTTAGATTACTGTTAACAATTCTAAAACCCCCAATTGCATTAGAATCAATTACATTGTTTCCACGTGAGACGACCTGGATCGCACCCTTGTTACATTTTTTGGTGCAATTCAACAATTGAAATAACTTTTTAATTTGTTGCGAGCAACGACACTCGCATCAAATTTTGGCGCCATTGTTGGGAAAGCGCGTTATTGATTTTTTTCTTGTTTTTGATTTATTCTCTTTTTATAAATATTCATTCATTTTTTATTTTTATTTTAATTTATTTTATTTTATTTTATTATTCTTTTGTTTATTGAATTTCCATTTCTCTAAAAAAAATTTAAAAATTTCAGTTTTATTTAATTTAAATTTTATTTTGTTTGTTCCTGTTGTATTTGGTTGCCCCATGAATTAATTTTATGTCCCACTCCCTTCCTAATTTTCCCATACTACCAATTAATCCGGAGATTGAAAACTGCCAAAAGGCTTAGGAAGGCCACGAAGGAAATAGTTAATTTATCAGGCAACCCCTCATCTTCTGATACAACCAGGGAATTTGACAATAATTTTGCTTATTTTTCTCCTAACGTTCTATCCTACCTGAGTGTTTCAGGTAACATGGGTGAAGTTAACAAGGAAGGAACTTGCTTCCCAAGACCTAAACTATCAACCATTGGGAATCATGTACCCAGACAGAGGGTGACTTTGAGCTTAAATCAGGGCTCCTACATCATCTGCCCAAGTTCCATGGGTTATCTGGGAGGATCCACACAAACACCTGAAGGTTTCCATGTTATTGTGTGACCATGAAGCCTCAGGGGTAACGAGGACCAAATCAAATTAAGGGCCTTTCCGTTTTGAAAGAGCTGCCAAGGACTAGTTCTTGTACATCCCCCATGGGACAGTCTGCAGCGGGCTAGCTTGAAGCGTATATTCTTGGAGAAGTTCTTCCCAGCTTCCAGAGCAGCCTGCCATCAGAAAAGACATCTGTGGCATTGGAGCACAGGGTGAATCTCTTTATGAGTACTGGAGAGGTTCAAGAGGTTGTGTGCTAGCTACCCCTAGCATCAGATTTCAGAGCATCTTTTGATCCAGATTTCTATGAGGGCGTCAGTCATGGAAAGGAGCATGATTGATGCTGCCAGTGGGGTGCCCTAGTTGACAAGACCCCGCGGCTAGGCTTTTGATTAAGAACATGGCAGAGAACTCCTAACAGTTTAGGTCAAGAGCTGGTAGTAGTACCCGTCAGGTGGGTGAGATTTCTCCTTGAGAGTAGCAGGTAGAGAAGAAACTGGATGAGCTTGCAGAATTTTTGAAAGAAATTGCACTGAATCAAGCTTCTCTAGTTAAGGCAGGACAGGTGTGTGGCATTTGTTCCTGTGAGTCTCACACTTCGGATATGTGCCCTCAGCTGCAAGAAGATCCTACCTGAATGGGCTGAACATATTTCCTAGTAGGCCTCAAAATCAGGGTGGCAGGAGGGTATAATCCATAGAGCAACACTTAAAGCCCAGCTGAGAGATCACCCCAACTTTAGGTGGAACAGTGCTCCTCAAGAGGAACAAAAGTATGTTCCACCAGGGAGAGGCAGGAGTACCAGCCCACATTCAACCCACCACTTGTCCACAGCTTCCAGCTCCCAGGCACTACCTACTCCTCCTGCCCTTTAGAAGCACCATGGCAAAAGATGATGAAAATGATGATTGAGACAGAGAAACAGAAGCAAGCCATGCAAGAAATGAGAAATACCATTGTGAGGCTTGAGAATTCTCAATCCCAGGAGGGAAGTGCATCTACCATCCCTTCACATATAATTCCCAACCCCAAGGGGAATGTTTCCACTATTACTTTAAGGTATGGTAGTTTTACCTGAGATTATTGGTCCTTCAGTAGCAAATTGTGGTTGAGAATCAAGAGGAAGAGATAGCCCAACCAACGGTACAATAAGATGAGCATGTACCCCAGGAAGGAAGCAAAACCAGGTAACAAGACCCATCTCATTGCCCTTCCCATAAAGAGTAGCAAGACCCAAGAGGCCTAATGAGTTGGAATTGGAGAAGGACCTTTTGGAGACTTTCCTAAGGTAGAAGTCAACATCCCTCGTTGGATGCAATCAAGCAAATTCCGAAGTATGCCAAGTTCCTGAAGGACCTATGCACCAACAAAAGGAAGTTGAAGGGCAATGAGGTGGAGAGAGTGACCATGGGGGTGAAAGCCTCCTCCCTTATTTAGCCAGGCCAGCTCCTCGTGAAGCACAAGGATCCAGGTGCGTTCAATGTTCCCTGCACCATTGGGAACCTTCACATTGGACAAGCTCTGGAGATCTTGGCTGGCATTAGTATTATGTGTAACACCCTAATAATTAACCCAATACACCTAGGCGGATCTGATTAATTACTAGACTTTACTCTTTGCTTCAGTTCCTTAATCATGCTTTGAAAATACTTAGTGAAATTACGAGCCATTTTTTTTTAAAACATAATTGAAAACGTGAGCCGCTTAACGTGAATGATTTAGCAAAATTTAAAAGACACATAGGAATTTACAAACATCACATCATAATATATTGGCTCCATCATACAGCATCCATAATTACATATCATATAGATATTTTGCCTACCAACAGAATAAGACTAAGTGTAGGCAATCTAATAAAACATAAATAATATATGGATGGAAGGACATCCATTAATGGCACCTAGTAATAACACTCCAGGGATAGGGATAGATATCTGAAATATACGAGTGAAACTAGCAGGATTCAAGTTCAGATCCGAGCCTCAATGTGATTCACGAACGCTTCCTTCCGTTCTGAAGACGAGATGGAAAGAAAAATAGAGGGAGTGAGAAACTTATAAAAAGAATCTCAGTAGGGTACTCACCTCATGATGCATTGTGTCATCATCATCGTCCCAGGAACCTCGGGTTATTATGAAATAGTGAGCATGCTAAGATTGATTTATTAAGTTCGAAAATATACTTTACCGAGGTTCGTCCCTTTTAATCATGCGTCTTATAATGCATCATAAACTTAGCATGTCATGTTTATAATGAACTTTTCCTTTCATATATAATAACATAGTTATGCATAAAATCACATCATATTCCTCATCATCATTTCATAATACTATGCATAGCAGAATATCATATTTCTCATCATCATCTCATAAATACTATGCATAGCAGAACATCATATTCACATAATGCATTTACTTAGTTTCTTAGGTGACTTAAAGTTACTTTCATCATCATTTTCCTGGGCTACCCTATACTTCACCCTTTTGGGAGTAATCTAGGTTATGAGCTCATACCTTGCTAGTCGTCACCAGCATATACTTATCCCTTGATAAGTAAAAATTCCCTCTACCCTTTTGAGAGAACAGACTAGGGGGCAAGAATCACCTTTTCACCGCCTATAGTTTGATGGGTCCAAAGGATCATTTTCTCATATTTTGAGTCACCTTTAAGTCTTTGCATGTTATATCATAATACAATTCTTCATTCATAATCATCATAACATTTTCTCATTTATAGTCTTATGCCGAAATAATATATACCAACTGTAATCATGCATCTGAGATTCCCAGGAAAGAGAGGTGGGTCACAATGGACACGCTTAAATACCAAATCTTTCCTTAGCCAGAATCTTTCCAAATTGCACTCTTACAGGAATACACTTTCTTCCAGGAACAAAATATGTCTTTATTTCATGCATAAGTTTTCATTGTTTGCAACAACAACTATAACATACAAACCAGGGAATCAATCAATGACACCAAATTCTTAATAAGCATCAAATCACATTTTAAGTACACATAAATTACTAGCTTCCCATAAAATTCTTACAAAGTTTTAAAACTCTTTTAGAACTAATTCTTTTTGTTAAACTTGAAAGAAGTCATAGGACTTTAGGCCTAACTTAACCATGGGACCGATTTATAACTTGAAAGAATGTTCATAATTAAATCTTTCACTTAAGATAAAAGGAGCAAGTCTTGAGCTTTAGAGATTTAGGTGACATCTTTGAATTATTACCATGCTATGCAACCTTATTTTAATCTTATCTTATAAGGTGATAGCTTGGAATTATAAACATGATATGCAATTCCATTTCTTTATCTTTAAGATTTAAGGTGATAACTTAAAAATTAAACATGATGCAAGAACTTGTAATATAAACATGATGCAAGAAACTGAGCGCGGTAATCGCATAGGACCAGGAGAGGGAGAAGAGAATCTTAAGCAACTGAGCGCGTAGTCCGCATAGGACCGGTGAGGGAGATGAGAATTACATTTTTTTTAAGCTCCAATTCTCAAGACTTCTTAAAGAATAAATTCTTTAACTCCAATTATCTCATTTCTTTGCTTATGATTCATAAGCAAGTCTTTGAGCTCTAGGATTTTTAGGTGATGACATAAAATAAACATGTCATGCATTGACTCTTTTAGCCATTATAAAATAAAGTGAGAGCATAAAATAAACATGAGATGCAACTTCTTTATTATCTTTAGAGATTAAGTGACAACTTGAAATTTAAACATGAAATGCAAGCTTGGAAATTTAAACATGAATATGCAAGTTCATTTATTCATTCTTGAGAATTTAGTGATGACATAGAAAGTAAACATGGTTATGCAAGGCATAAACTTAAACATGGATGCAAGTTCATTTTATTTCTTTACTAGAGCTCCTCCAAGACTTTAGAGAAATATAAATTCAACCCAATATATCTTAGCAAGACAAAGTGAAAAATACATCTTTCAAGTTCTAAACTCAAGATCATAAAAACATCATAAAAATATTATTCTTTAAAGTTTTGCATCAAGTGGAACTTTCAAGCTTTAGAGGCCTAACTTGTGATGGATTCACAACCCACCCTCAAGGTCCTCATCATCAAGCCATCATCTTAGTCCCACCTAGGCCATATGGCTGAATTGTTCAAAGAAAAAGGAAGAAGAAAACCAAATGGAAAAACTAGAGAAAATCCATGAAATCATCATTTTGAACCAAGAACAACACTTAGCAAAGCATAGAAATAAACTTAAAAACAACTCCCTACCTAATCTGATTTGAAGGAAAGGAAGAGAACTTGGTTTCCTTGAGTGAAATGAAAGAAAATATTCTTGAAAACTTGAAGAAAGAATTCAGCCAAGAGGAGGAGGAAATGAGAGCTTTTGGTGCTCCTAAAACTAGAATTTGTGTAAGTTATGAACTAAGCATCTAAACTATCTTCAAGCATGCCTATTTATAGAGATTTTGCAGCTCATAAATGGACAAAGGAAGGAAAGAAATCTGACCAAAAATTAGAGAAAAAAATAAGGAAGAAAAATCATTTTGTTTGGTGGCTTAAAACATGGAATCATGTTTCCATGTTTTCATGATTCTTTGTTTTCATTCTTTGGATTTTTGTGTAATAATTTTCTGACTTATTACTCAATAATTTCGTGCATTACAGCCTTGTGGAAGAGGATTTTGTGTGTTCCATGTATTTTTTAGGTGTAGGCAAGGTATTCATGCAATTTAGAGAATTTACGGTTAAGGGTTTAAGTGAATTACTAAGCAATTTGGGTGTTTTAAGCAATTTTAGGTTCTAATCAATCTAAATAAATAATTTTGACTCTAGATTAGTAATTAGAATTTAATAAGCTTTAATTTGAGCCTAATATTGCTTAGGTTTCGTTAGACGAATCAAAAATCTCAAAATTTGTAAAACTACAAAGAGAGGGGCAAAACGGTCATTTTACTTAAAAATTGCCCGAGACCACCCGAGCTTAACCAATGGTTAATCATGGCTTAAAAACACCTTTTAACACATTTTAGTGAGGTTCGGGCTTAGTCGGCACGCAAATCGGAGTTAAAAAATTAAGGGCGTTTTGGTCATTTCGCGTCGAAGCTCAAAATTAGGATTTTTCTCCTCTATTAACACACATAACACAAACAATCCCTTATTAACATCAAAACATCCCCTTGAGGATGGGTGGGGCCCACGATCCTCATTTTTTGAGTAAAATAACCTCAGGGGCATTTTGGTCATTTTACACGTACAGAAATTTGGGGTTTGCAATACTTGCACGAATTGCTCCTAACTTCTCTTCTAACGTTATATTCCTTTATTAAGGATTGTTTGGTCTCAAATTTTATATAATATTTACCTACGGTAATTCGTAATTCCTAATGATAGTAAAAATTACAGTAAAAATTGGGGTTACATTATGCCCCGTCAGGTATTAGGCCTTGGAGGGGGAGCTTACACCTACCAATTTAGAGTTCAGTCAGCCAACCAAGCATTCAGAGTCTATGGGATACTTGAGGATGTCCTCATCTAGGTAAATAATTTAATTTTCCCAGCTAACTTTTATGTTTTGGCCATGGATGATGATATCAATGCCACCAAGCACACAATAATCTTGGGAGACCATTTTAAAACTCAAACAACCAAGATTGATGTATACGCGGGTACTTTGTCATTTGAGTGTGGGGATATGAAGGCTTAGTTTTGCTTATTTGATGCCATGAAACATCCACCCATGGAGCATTCTTTTTAGCATTGATGTCATTGACTCCTTGATTGATGAGGTATTTGTTGGTCTGAATGAGAATTTTGATGAATTGTTGGGGATGGTACCTCAAGTTTGAGTGTCTAAACTGATGGTACCACCGGTTTGTGCAGGGAGTGTACCACTATTAATGCATCCTTGATAGGCAAATTTTTTAGGAAACTATAAAACTTTTGATGCTAATGCCATAAGCCCTCCATTAATACATCCAGGAGCTGCACCTCCATTTCTAAAACTATTTTAATTTCTGAGCTTCTGTGATTTGTTTCTTCCATTGGATATGATGATTCTGCCTTTAGAGTTGTCTAAGCTTACAGGAACAGGTACACAGCTACCAGGGCTAGAATTGAAGCCTTTCCCGACCACCTCAAGTATGCATTCATAGGGGAGGGTGAAACACTACCGGTTCGGAGCCAATGGCCTCTCTAAAACCTAGGAGGGTAATTTGATTATGGTTTTAAGGACACAAGAGGGCCATTGGCTGGACCCTAGAGGACATTACAGGGATTAGCCCCTTCACTTGCATGCATAGGTATTTCTAGAGGAGGGGCTAAGCCGAGTTAACCATAGGATCCAACCCACTAATACTAGATGTGGTTAAGAAGGAGGTGATAAGGCTTTTACATGCCTGCATCATCTATCCAATTTCTGATAGTGAGTGGGTGAGCCCGGTAGGTGGTTCCCAAAAGTCCGGGATCACCGTGGTAATGAGAAAGGTGAGTTGGTTTTGTCCCAGGTGCAAAATGGTTGGAGAGTTTGCATAGACTACCAAGGCTTAATCAGGCTACTCTAAAGACCACTACCCCGCCTTTGGAAAGGTTGGTAGGAAGTCTCATTATTGTTTCTTGGATGGATATACGGGGTACTTCCAGATTCACATTGCCCTGGAGGACCAGGAGAAAACCACCTTCATGTGCCCTTCTGCACCTATGCTTATAGGCGGATGCCCTTTGGGCTTTTCAATGCACCGCTACTTTTTAGCCGCATGATGAGCATCTTTTCTGAACTTGCTGGAGGAGTGCATGGAGGTATTCATGGACGATTTTACTATTTTTGGTTCTTCTTTTGATTGTTGCTTGAGTAGTTTGGCTAGAGTGCTATAGAGGTATGTAGAGACTAACCTTGTTCTAAATTTTGAAAGTGTCATTTTATGGTGGAACAGTGTATAGTCTTAGGCAATGTAGTCTCTAGCAAGGGCATTGCGTTGATCCTTAAGATAGAAGTTATTACTTCCCTACCTCACCCCCGCATGCGGGAGATTCATTTTCTTGGTCATGCAGGTTTCTACAGGAGGTTCATTAAGGAGTTCAGGAGATTGCCCAACCTTTCACTTCCCTATGCAAAAGGATGCTGAATTTGTTTTTTATGACAGGTGCAAGGAGGCATTTGAGAGGTTGAAGAAGGCTTTGACCACCACTCCAGTCATTCCCCACTGACTAGAGCCAGCCTTTGAGCTCATGTGCAATGCTTCTGATCATGCAGTGAGTGCTATGCTTACACCACGTGGGTAAGGTTCGCATGCCATTTACTATGCTTCTCGCACTCTGACTTGCACAGCCTAACTACACCACTACTGAAGAGCTTCTAGCCATTGTTTTTGCTTTAGATAAATTTCGCTCTTACTTGCTAGGCTCTAAGGTGGTGGTGTACTCAGACTATGCAGCCTTAAATACTTGTCAGAAACCGGAAGCCAAGCCTAGGCTTATTAGATGGATGCTACTACTCTAGGAATTTGATTTGGATATTAAAGACAAGAGTGGGCTAAAACTTAGTAGCAAACCATCTAGCAGGCTTGACCATCTTAACTTGAACAACAGACCTCTTAATGATAATTTTCCTAATGAACAACTGATGAGTACGTCTGTTGTCCCATAGTATGCTGACATTGTGAACTACTTAGTTGCTCGCTCACATTTTTCACTAGCTCAATTTGCAAAGCTAAAAAGCAATGCAAAATACTACGTGTGGGATGACCCTTATCTTTGGAAAATCTGTAGTGACCAGTAGTTCCGATGTGTGCCCCAAGAGGAATTCGAGTCTATACTCCATTTTGTCATACTTATGCTAGTGGAGGTCACTTTGGACCCCAACGCATTGCTAAAAAGGTATCGAAATCGGGTTTCTATTGGCCTACTTTGTTTAGAGATGCCTACAACTTTTGCAAATCTTGTGAATAGTGCCAGGACAGGGAATATCTCTTGAGGAATGAAATGCCCTAACAACCCATTCAATTTTGTGAAGTTTTTGATGTTGGGCATTGATTTGATGGGACCTTTCTCAGTTCCTTTGGCTATGTGTATATTCTTCTGGCTGGACTATGTGTCAAAGTGGATGGAGGCAATTGCTACCCGAACTAATGATTCTGCTGGAGTTGTTTCTTTTGTCGTTCTCATATTTTCTGAGGTTTGGTATGCCTAGGGCCATTATAAGTGACCACGGACTCACTTTAGAACCAAGCATGGAAGCTCCGCTTTGTAGATATGGGTTGTTCATAGGGTATCCACTCCTTACCATCTCCAAACCAATGCGCAAGTTGAATGTTTAACCGAGATCAAGAGAATCCTGAGAAGACCGTGAAGCCCAATCAAAGGACTGAGCATACGGTAGACGATGCTCTGGGCTTACCGCACAACCTACAAAATGCCCATTGGGATGAGTCCTTTTAGGCTTGTGTTTGGAAAGGCATGCCATTTGCTTGTAGAGGTGATGCATTGGGCTTACTAGGCTATTAAGCAATGTAACATGGATTTGGAAGAGCCTAAAGCCTGAAGTTACAGCTACAAGAGTTAGAAGAGTTAAGGTTTGAGGCCTATGAGAACTCTCTGTATAAGGAGAAACTAAGGTGTTCCATGACAGGAACACTTTGAGAAAGGAGTTCCAGAGGGCCAACCGGTCTCCTAACTCCTGTTGAAACTGATGCCCAAGTTGAGGTCTCATGGATGGACCTTACAAGGTCACAAAAGTATATCCCTTCAGTGCTTGGAGATTAAGGACCCCAAGTCCAAGCAGTTCTAAGGTCAATGGACATCAGCGAGGTATACCATGAAACTGCTATGGATCTTGGGAGAGAGTGGAGTCAAGCTGGTGCAAGCCATTACTCCTGGTTAATTGGAGCTTGCACGTCCAACTTAGGGATGGTAAACCGAAGTGCTGAGTAGGAGACAACCCACTATTTCCAGTTTATGTTACTTCATTTTATGCAATTTCTTTTTAATTTCATGTTACCTAGGTGTTAATTGACTTCTAAGTGAGGTACAAGACAAGTTGATCAATGATGGAGAAGAAATCATTCGGCCAATCGCGGCTGGAGAGAATCAACCACCCACTCAAGAATAAAATCAGGCTCTCAGGAGAGCTGGGCTAGCAAGCGCTGAGCTGGAGAGAATCAAATAACCCATACTAGCACAAGAGAGCGCTTCACTGAGCGCTGGAGTGCTCCTGAACAGCTCAGCCACCAAGTAAGTCCAAAAAAAGGGCACTATTTAAGCGAAACGCATCGTTTCACTTTGAGCATTGCAGGACTTTAGCGCCAGGATCTGCCCATGCCCGCACCCATAAACTAAAAGATCTTCCTTTTTCTCCTCACTTAACTTCTCCTTCCCCCTCTCCTCCCCTGCCCACTCTTCTCCCCACACACCACCACTCACTTCCTTCCCCCTTTTCACCAATGTTCTTTCTTCTTTCCTTCATCCGTCCAGGTATGTCTCAATTCTTCTTCCTTTCTCTATGGTTGCTGGATGGTTAGTGTAAAGTGCTAAATTTGAGGGATGTTGGGTGTTTGGTTGGAGTCAGGAAGGATTACGAGGTGCCCACTATGTGTTTGTGAAAATGCCTCAATGCTATTTTGGATAAGTTTGGGCACCTATTCCTTCCTTTCCTTACTACTACCTTTTAAACTCTATTGTTCTTTTTATGAGACCTTTTTTCATGCACTGCTATATTTTGCAGGAATGGATTCCAGTCTTGCTGCTGGCTCAGGCAAACGCCCTCGCTCCTCCACCTACGACCATTATTCTGCATCACCATCATCACCACCACCACCTCCTGCAAATAACCCCTCGATTCA
The DNA here is from genome assembly GCA_030441495.1 of Dalbergia oliveri. Lineage (NCBI taxonomy): Eukaryota > Viridiplantae > Streptophyta > Magnoliopsida > Fabales > Fabaceae > Dalbergia > Dalbergia oliveri. Next base: position 12,778,307 of record JAMLFY010000007.1, read on the forward strand.
TCAACCTAGGCCGAGCACCAGGATACCACCAGGATTTGGGGTGGCCAATTCTTTATGAGCATTCCAGCTCATCCTCAGGCCACTTCAGCCCATTGTCGAGATCCTCAATCAGAATGGGTGGAATTTCTTCTTAGACGAGCCGGTGAGCCTAACCTTTCCATTGTTCGAGTTCTATGTGAACTTCACGGGGGTTGGGTACTAGGAAGTCTATGTGCGGGGCTAACAGGTCCTAGTTACTATGGAGGCCATTCGAGTAGCCATTGGCATTCTCGAGCCACTTAAGATGGCCCTTCCTGACGATCATCAGCTCATTGAGCAGATCAACTCCGCACTATTCATGTTGATACGCTCAAGGATGCCATCACCACACCTGGTTCCACATGGATATTGAACAAATATGGGCACCCTAACACTTTGGAATGAGCTCTCATTTTTCCCTTCTGAGATGGATGAGGCTTTTGTTCTCACACGTTGTACCATGCTCTCATGTCCACAGCCCCACCATGGACCAGGTTTTCTTGGTCTACCTTTTGTTATGAGAAGTACCAGATCCCGCTCATACGCCGCACCATGCAAGCTGTGAATAATGACAAGTGGATTAACGATCTTCCATTCCCCTCTCTTATCACCCACGGCCCTTGCCTGCTGGGTTCCATCCAGGCCAACCAGCGACCACCGCCTAACTTGGTGACGGACGGTTATTCCTGGGCCCACCTTGCAGCTTACAGAGCTGCGAGGAACAGAGCTAGAGGTGGCTTGGTCCCCCATCCCGTGCCCTACACGGCTGTCGCCCTGCCCACACCTAGATTTTAGCTCCGTCATTGCCAATTTGCAGCGAACATAGTTCAAATTCGACCTTGGGCACCAGGACGAGCTCAGGTCGAGCCTCGTGATACGAGTTATGAGGCGATTGTGGAGACTTGAGTTAAGGGTAGGGTCTTGACCCCCATTTTGAGAGCGACATAGAGGTGCCACCAACGAGCTCAAGAGATGACTCTCAAGATGAAGATCCTGATGTCCAGTTCTCTAACCTATAGGTGGATTTTGAGGAAGATGATTGAGGCTTTGCCCACTCCCACCATCATCGATTCTCTGGCTCTGCATGAGGACAATGCCCCATTTTGTAAGTATGAGGGGAGTGTATTTTCTGGATATTTTTAGTTGCTTTTATCTTCTTTTTAGGGGTTACTTTTAGAATTTTTTTTTCTTTTAGCTTGCTCTTTAGGATTTTACTTATTTTTCTTAATCAGCTTAACAATAGTTGAATAATGCTCAAGTGAACCATATTTTGTGTAAGTTCTCTGGCACTAAACTATGATGTATGACTTATATGCCACTAGATCCATGAACTCTAAGCATGCTTGATTAATGAAATTCCCATGTAAGATTTAAGCTTAAATTGTGCAATTCCAAATTAATCACTGGAATTTTTTTGGTAATTTTTTTTTCTGTGTGTTTGCATTCATTGTGGTTTAATCTAGAACTTGCCTAATCCTTTGTCGAAATATTTTTCTACACAACACTCAACTTGCACGTGATAGAGGCATTTCATTCTTTTCTTTTCATTTTTTTAACTACTTAGCCATACAACTAACCTTTGCATGCAAATAACCCTCGTTACCCCTTTTTGAGCCCAACTTGAACCTTTCCTCGTCATGGGCACATTACAAACCTAACCCAAAAAAACAATGAAAATAACTCCTGACTTAGGACTTGGGAAGTGTGGTTGAACCCAAATGTGCTTGAGATTTAAGTGTGGGGGAACATATCAACAAGGCCAAAGTGGAACAGGAAATGCATGAATGAAGTGGATTGGTGGCCTTTTTAAAAAAAAAAAAAAAATTCACCATCCACTTCTGAATAAATAAAATAGGATCTAAGCAACCCAAACAAAATGGAAGGGTGATTGGAAGGAAATGCACAATGATGAGATCCCCTAGAACTTCTAAACTTGGCACATACCTCTACTTCCCTAGGATCTAAGTTGACCAAAAAGAACTCACCTAGAAAGACCAAAAAACTTTACCCTGGCCTCAATACAACCATCAAAAGACCTCTTGATGCATATTGCAGGATTGTCAATTTGTGAAGATTTAGGAGAAACGCAAGCCTATGGAAACAACCATTAGTGAATTGTTCGAGAGTCAATGTATCCCATACACATAAGTGATTAGTGAAGCACACTCTAGTGAGTAGTGTAGTCATTCCTGTTGGAGTCGTGATCCTGGTATTATTGACTAATTGAAAAGTGTTATGAGTTTTGTTAATGGATTCTTTATATTCCTCTTGAGTTGTTGTTCATATTGTCATTCGCTGGTTAATTCTTAGGAGTAGCTACATTCCATGAATTCTTTGGTGCCTTTGTCTGCCCATATTTTTTATTTGATTTGAATATCACATGAGGACATATGAAAGTTTAAGTGTAGGGGAGTTTGATAAGAGGCATTTATGCCGCTTATTTGACTTCTAAACCTTAGTTCCTTGCATGAGTTTTGATGTGTTATTAAGGAAAATAATAATGATTCTTAACTTGCACCTCATTACACAATTTTAAGAAATCATTGGCTATGGCACCGTTTTTGGAAATAATTAGAAAAGTTACTCTTGTTGCATTTAACCCGCCTCTTCGAGTATGGTTTTTTGTTTACAGGAGCATTGGATTGCATGCAAATTGTCAAAGGAAAGATTGGGAACTATTTGGAAGAGCTGAGATTGCAAAGAAGAAAGAAACGCAGGAACTCACCATTCGGGTAAGCGCTGAGCGTTCTGGAGAAACATCAATGTGAAGAAACATGTGTGACCAGTTCTGGTGAGCACAGGAGCGCTCATGAGCGTGACAGCGCTCATGCAATTAACCTATTTTCCTGGCTAATCCGTTTCAGCCCAATTTGGGCCCATTTTCTCTTAAAACAAAAGAACAAGAACGGAAAGGGGGAGACAACGAAGACCTAGTTTAGAGTTTTAGTTTTGGGGATTAAAAAGGAGAATACTCTTTCTCTCTTTACTCCGTCTCTTTCGTTCTATGCTAGGGTTCATAGTTTCTTGTTTGTTCTTTATTTTTCTAGTGTAATTACTAATTTTCTCAAGGATTTTGATTGTGAAACTCCCTCATGGAGGAGTAATTCCTTTACCGTGCACAAGATAATGAAGATCAGAATTGTTATTGAGGTTCCCGCTTTTTAAATTCAGTTCATTGTTAGTTTTTTGCCCCTTTTGCTTTCTCTTGAAAATTTTGATTGTGATGATGTTTGTGATTAAGTTTTTGAGAGATGTTGATTATGTATTCATTTGTATGCATAATCTGAATACCGTTAGGAAATTAGGTTAATTGATTTGATTAATTCCAATTGGTAAAGGGACGGTATTAATTCTGCGATTAGGCAACCGCAATTGATAGCTAAATTACCATAGGTTTATAGGGTCAAGATTGTGATCACTAGCTTTTGTGTTAATTGAACCCTTAGCGGCAATACATTTGTATAACTGTTAAGTAGAATTGCATCGTCTTTTGTGTAAAAGCATAAATTGCATAGGTTGTCATCACCATGAATTTATCCGTTTGAACCAATGATAGAACACATCTTGATCTCAAGGAATTCTTTGTGCAGGTAACTCTTGCATTATAATTTTCTCAATTCAGATTGATGTTAACAATTCTAAAACCCCAATTGCATTAGAATCAATTACATTGCTTCCACATGAGACAACCTGGATCGCACCCTTGTTACATTTTTGGTGTAATTCAACAATTGAAATAACTTTTTAATTTGTTGTGAGTAGCGACACTCACACCATACACATAACACATATAATCCTCTATCATCATCAAAATATCCCCTTGAGGATGGCCGGGTTGCAATCTCATTTTCTAGATAAAATGACCTCAAGGGCATTTTGGTCATTTGAACATGGAAAAATCGAGGCGTTACATTACTCCCCTCCTTAAAAAGAATTTCATCCTCAAAATTCGTACCCGAGAACAGCTAGGATCCGTGCTTGCATGTCTGACTCCAGCTTCCACGTGAGTTCTTCGGTTCCACCTCGTCCCCATGCGACTTTGACCAGAGGTAAGCCTTATTCCTTAGTTGCATAACTCCTCGGTCAACAATTTTCATGGGTGGTAGGTTGAATGTTAGGTCGTCCCTTAATTGTACATGTTCTGGCTCTAGTACATGGCATGGGTCAGATTGATACTTTCTTAACTGAGAGACATGAAAAACGTCGTGAAGGTTGGATAGACTTAGGGGTAGGGCTATACGGTAGGCTACAGACTCGATTTTGCTAAGGATTTCAAATGGGCCAAGAAATCTAGGGCTCAATTTCTTTACTTTCATTGCTCGACCTATGTCCTGGTAGAGGTGATCCTTAGGAACACATGTTCCCCTTCTTGAAATTCCAGCAACTTACGCCGTTTGTCCGGACTTTGATCAGTGAGAATCTTATCCCTAATATTCTTGATTCATTCTGTTGTTTCCCTTACAACATTAGGTCCATTAGACAATGCTCCCCAGGTTCGTACCAACATAGGGGCGATTGACATTTTCGTCTATAGAGGGCCTCATATCTGCCATGCCAATGCTCGCATGATAATTGTTGTTATATGCAAATTCAATTAGTGGCAGGTACTTATCCCAACTTTCTTTTTGGTCCAAGACACACGCCCTTAACATATCCTCTACGATTTGGATAGTTCTTTCGTATTGACCATCCGTTTGTGGGTAGTAATGTAACATCCCCTGCCGCTTTATGGATTGTCCACGTCCACAAACCAACACTTGGTTTTTCAACATGCTTTGTCCTCACTTACACGTTTCTTGGGAAAACTTCCCAGGAGGTCACCCATCCCAATATTACCCCAAGTCAAGCACGCTTAACTATGGAGTTCTTTCGTGATAGGCTACTGAAAAGAAAGATGCATCTTTGTGGCATAGGTAGAGTACCAATCAATCCATATAAGCCCTTCTTAACTGTATAGTCCCATACCTATACAGACTCAGGATTCCTTTCATTCGGGTGTGTAATCGGTTCATTCATGTACCCCTCCGCTTGGTGGTAGAAGCCGCTCCTTGTCCGTGCCTCCCGACGGAATCACTCCCGCCTCGTCCCCAGGCGTTACATGCCTACCAGCTTCTGCTTGGTTCGTCCCGAACCACACCGCACCGGGAGAGTGTAGTCTCTGATACCATTTGTAACATCCCCTCCGCTTTATGGATTGTCGACTGTCCCCACAAACCAACACGGGTCTTTTCAACATGCTTTGTCCTCACTTACACGTTTCCTGGGAAAACTTCCCAGGAGGTCACCCATCCCAAAATTACCTCAAGTCAAGCACGCTTAACTATGGAGTTCTTTTGTGATAGGCTACTGAAAAGAAAGATGCATCTTTGTGGTATAGATAGTACCGATCAATCCATATAAGCCCTCCTTAACTATAGTCCCATACCTATACAGACTCAGGATCCCTCTCATTCATGTGTAATCGGTTCATTCATGCACCCCTCCGCTTGGAGGAGAAGCCGCTCCTTGTCCGTGCCTTCTCGCATCGCGATCACTCCCCGCCGTCCCCCGTTACAAGTAAGCCATGCTTAGACAGAGCTTCGATCCAAATGCCTTCTGAAAGACTCCCAAACCGTGACGCAAATCGCAGATCCCAGCCCAAGATTATCGTCGACGGATTCCATGCAACCTTACTATCTCCTAAATATACAACTATGCTAGCCTATCCAAGAAACAAGTCACCTTAATGGGTAAAAGTGGGCTGACTTAGTCAACCTATCCACTATTACCCATATGGCATCATGGTTCGCTTGGGTCCTTGGTAGTGGGTTACAAAATCCATGGAGACATTATCCCACTTCCACTCAGGGGTTGACACGGTAACATTCCAGGGTTTTTGATGCTCAATCTTCACTTTTTGACAAACTAAGCACTTACTCACCCACGCACTCACATCCCTTTTCATGCCTAGCCACCAGAACATTTTCTTTAGGTCTTGGTACATCTTGGTGGTACAAGGGTGAATGGTAAAATGACTTTTATGGGCTTCCTCCAAGATTTCTCTTCGGAGGTCACCATAAGCCGGAACGCAGATCCTAGCTTCAAACCTCTATACACCCTCGGCATCTTATGAAAAACCCTTCAACTTCTCTCCTCACAGTTTCTAGGGTCTCTTGAAACTTTTTATCCTCCTCTTGGGCTTGAGTGATCCTTCTCCTAAAGTCACTCATCACACTAAGATGGCATGCCCTTATGCTCTTGGTGGTCAAGGTCATTCCTAGGTTCAGATCTCTAAACTTTTCAATTAACTCCAACTCCTTAACCATTAGGTGGGATACTTGTAAGGATTTCCTACTTAGAGCATCGGCTACAACATTGGCTTTGCCCGATGGTAGTTCAACCCAAAATCATAATCCTTTAAGAACTCCATCCATTTCCTTTACCTCATGTTTAGCTCTTTTTGATCAAAGAGGTACTTCAGAACTCTTATGATCGGAGAACACCTCAAACCTCACTCCATACAAGTGGTGCCTCCATATCTTTAGAGCAAACACTATGGCGGCTAACTCAAGGTTATGGGTACGGTAGTTTGCCTCATGTGGCTTGAGTTGCCTAGACGCATAGGCCACCACTTGCCTATTGCATTAGTACACAACCCAAACCTTTACCAGGAAGCATCACAGGATACCTCAAAAGGTACATTGGGGTCGGGCAAAACTAAAACAAGGGTTGAGGTTAGCTTGCATTTTAGCTCCTGAAGCTCTTCTCACACTCCAGGGTCCATAAAAAATAGGTGTCTTTCCTAGTCAGCTTGGTTAGGGGTAAGGAGATATGGGAATCCTTTGATAAACCTACGGAATAGCCAACTAGACCCAAAAAGCTTCTAACCTCCGTTACCATTGTAGGTCTTTACCATTTCATCACACCTCCACCTTACTAGGGTCTCCAACTATTCCTCCCTTAGATACTACATGCCCTAAAAACTTTACCTCATCCAACCAGAATTCACACTTAGATAGCTTGGCATGTAGTTTCTTTTCCTTCAAGATCTCCATCACTATGGTTAGGTGATGTTCATGCTCCTCGTGGGTCTTAGAGTAGATGAGTATATCATCTATAAAGATAACCACACACTAATCCAAATAGGGTCTAAAGATCCTATTCATGTAATCTATAAATATGGCTAGAGCATTGGTTAAACTAAAGGACATAATTGCAAACTCAAAATGACCGTACCGAGTGCGAAGGCTGTTTTTGGTATATCCTCATTTTTCACCCCAATCTGATGGTAATCTGACCTCAAATTGATCTTGGAAAACACTATCGCACCTTTCAGTTGGTCCATCAAATCATCGATCCTAGGCAAGGGGTACTTGTTTTTCACTTTACTTTATTTCACGTTATAATCAACACGCATTCTCATACTTCCGTCTTTTTTCTTCACAAGCAAAACTGGGTCCCACCTGATGTACTAGGCCTAACAAACTTCTTCTGCAAGAGATCCTCCAACTAAGTTTTCAACTCGGCCAACTCCAAAGGGGACATTCTATATGGGGCTATGGATATAGGTCCTACCCCCAGGAGCAATTCTATAGAAAATTCTATTTCTCTCTTAGGGGTAAACTCTAGTATCTCATCTAGAAACACTTCGGGATAATTTCTCACTATTGGTATGTCATCGATACTTTGCTCAAGGTCTACATCACTAGCGGCCAAAAGAACATATCCTTTACTCTCACCCTTACCACAGTCATTTCTACAACATTTATGTACAAACTACAGGTTTCCTAGGTTCATATGGGTTAGAAAGAAAGGTGATGATTTTCTCATAGGTTAATAATACATGGTTGGCCTCTAGCGAATCCATGCCAAGAATCACATCTAGGCCTTAAATAGGTAAAAATGAAATCTAGAACAAAGGATCTATTTTTGACAGGAAGCTAGTCTAAGCAACATTTACAAGTCCTAATAGATTTTCTAGTAGGGGTAGAAATAGTGAGTTTAAAAGGAAGCTCTACCATATGCAATTTAAGGGTTTCGACATAAGAGTAGGATATAAAAGAATGACAGGCACCAAAATCAAATAGTTCAATTAAGTTTCTACCATACATTTCATACTTACCTTCCATGAGATTCTATGACTTTGTCGTCTCTCTGATTAACCTAAAGACCCTTCCTTGGTACTGTGGCTTGGGGTTAGGAGTTGGTGAATTCCTCTCCATGCAGCCCTAGAGATGTGCCCCTTTCCGCACGGAGCAGACATTCGTTCTTGGCATGGTAAGCTTCCATGATTCTTGCCATACTTGGGAGTCTGGAAGGTAGAGATCTTGAAGATGCTGCGGAGCTCTTTGTGGTGCCTTCCCTTTGTTATTGTTATTGTTGTTGTTGTGGTTGTTATTGGGCCTTCCTTGATAGAAATTTCTCCGTGGTCCTTGCGACTTTGATGAGATTGGAATGGGGGTCGATTTTGCTTCTTGAACTACGACATTAGGGTGCCAGCCTCTTGGTGATGTTATCGAATCTTGTAGTGCTCAGCTTCCTCTACTCTTCTTCAATGATGTGGCATTTGTTAACTAGGGTAGAAAAGTCCCTAATTTCCAAATGTGCGACTTAACATTGAGCTCTGCCTTCAGCCCAGACTCATACTTGATACACTTCCAGGACTCGTCTAGGTTGCCTTGATATATCTTTGAAAACTTGATGAGTTCTTCAAATCAGGCTGTATTGAGCGACCGTCATGCTTCCTTGAATGAGTTGCATGAACTTGATGTCTTTGGCGTTCCAGACAAACTCAGGAAAATACTTCTCATAGAAATGGGCCTTGAAGCTCCTAATCAATGGCAGTGCCCATTGCCTCCAAGAGTCTTTAAGCTCCGTCCACCAAAAACCATCTCCCTCGAGCATGTAAGTGGCAAAGGTTACTTTCTGCTCCACTGCACGGAACCACAGTAAAGATCTTTTCCATGCTCCTAATCCATTCGTCGCAATATTTAGGTTGATGGTTCCCTTGAAGGTTGGAGGGTTTGCCTTGCGAACTCCCCAAACGAGCGTGTTCAAGGATCTTGGGGCTATTAGGACCATGACCCACACCCGCTCAGCTTGTCTGATCCATCCTCTCCATCATCATCCTCATAGTTCTTGCCATGTCGCGAAGTGCTTCAGCAGTCTCTTTGTTTTGATTCCTGGCCGAATTCCTAGTCCATTGTTGACATGCCATTGGTTCCTATACACACGAAACATCAACACTGAGGTGATCAAGCTCAATACTCCATGTAAAGTGAGCAAGTTACCATAGCATGTGCAACACACAGGTCATGTATTTCTAGTCCTCAAGCTTCTCTTAATGATAAAACATCTACTCATGACATGTCTAGCGTATTATGCTTAAGAAGCATAGCTAGTCTAATCCTCAGGCTCCGTGAGAATCAAACTGCTTTGATACCAAAATATAACACCCTAATAATTAACTCAACACGCCTAGGACATATTCTAATTGATTATTAGATATTACTCTTTGTTTTAGTTCTTTAATCATACTTAAAAATACTTAATGAAAATATGAGCCAAATTTTTTTTGAACATAATTGAAACGTGAGCCGCGCATAACATAAGCGATTATTAGCGTAGAGAGAACATGTAAAAGAACAACATAAATAGAAACATCATATAGGCTCATAACAAGATCATCCATAAGCACACCATACTAAAATATATAATAATCTACCCACCAATGAAAGGTGAGTTAAGTTCGTACATCATCATAAGAGCAAATACATAGAAAAGGGAAAATACAATAGAAATCATACCCATCGAGTGCACCTAAGTAAGATAACCTCAAAACAAAAAAAGGTTATCTTAAGCTAGTAGTAGTGCATGTGTGCACTAAGAGGCTTCCAAGAACTCTATGGCGCTAGCCCTGAAAAGGTAAACGTAACCAATCCATGAGCGGACCCCGTTGGGAGGGGGTACGCGCTGTGCTCCATACTTGGGGATGCATGGATGGTTTTTGTGCTAACCTCAGCTGAACCACCATCTCTCTCATTACCCTCCCGCATGCGCATGGGAGTAGGGACAGAACTCTCAAAGTACATATGAGTAGGTGCGTCCTCCGACCCACCGTCTCCGAATGCCTCGAACGAAGGACATAGTCTAGAAAGTCACGAAAAGATGCGGAGGGGTACGTGCATAGAATCCTCTCATTATGTGTATGTGCCCACTCGAAGACCATGTCGTCGGTAGGGGGATGTTGGAGAGAATCGGTAGCTAGGAACGGGTGTGTGAATGGACGTCCTACGAACATGAAAACTCTAATGGTGCAACATCCCTCAAAATCATACGATCGGTGCTTAGGATCAAAATGTACCTCCCAGGTGGGGTATCAATGAACACTACGAATGTCGCTATAACGCCCGATTTTCCAATGTACAAATGACCGAAATGCCCCGAGGTCATTTTACCCGAAAATGAGGATCGCTCTCCAGCCATCCGCAAAGGGATGTTTTGATGTTGATAGGGGATTATATGTGTTATGTGTGGTAATAGAGAGAAGAATCTCATTTTTGAGTTCTGACGCGTGAAATTACCAAAACGCCCCTATGGCGTTGTCATCATTTTATGTGCCGTGAACCAGACTTTACCAAAAGGATTTAAATGATGTTTTTAAGTGAAGTTTAGCAAAGGTTAAGCCCGGTAGTCCCAAGCAGTTTTAGTGCAAAATTACCATTTTGCCCCTAGAACGGTGTACAGTGAGCCTAATGACGCAATTAAGCAAACCTAAGCAATATTAGGCTCTAATTGAAGATTAATTTATTTCGATAACTAATCTAGAGTCAAAATAATTTATTAAGGTTAATTAGGACCTAAGATTGCTTAGTTAAACTCTAATTGCATTCTTTAATTCAAGATTCCTAGTCATTGAATCTTGAATAGTATTTTCTCTCTCCAATTCCTTAAATTAAGGAATTGTGCCTATACCTCATTTGACTAAGAAAATGATTTTAAATTGTTAATCTAGTAAGACCACCCCTAAATCAAGTCTTGACAACCTTAATTAGTGATTACTTTACCTAAACACTTTCTTACAAACTCCTAATCAAAACCTTAATCAAAGAAAAACCTAAACACATCATTAACCCATAATTACATGAACAAATTATTCTCCTCCCTTGGCTGAAATGTTGGCCGAATTCATGCTCCCCATTTGTGTCACATGTTGATTTTGTTTTACTCAAAGACCATACCTCAAGCCATACTTTGAACCATACCTAGCCATGCTTTCAACCATGCCTTTGAATGACAAGTTTTTAAAGATATTTTCCTCCCCTTTGGCATGAAGAAACCATCAGCCTCCTCCTCCCAAATCAGCCTCCATTGCTTCATTTTTCTATAAATACCAAGCCTTGAAGAACTTGGTTGCACTTTAGAAGCTTTGCCAAGTTTAGTTCTCTTGCTTTTCTTTCTTTTTCTCTCAAAGTTCTCTTTATCTTGTCCTTCTTCTTCCTCCCTCAAAGAAACCTTTTCACCACCACAAACAACCTTGAACCACCACTCCCTCACCTCAAACCACCTCTCAAACACTAAACCTTTCCATTTTCAAGCTTACTTTCTCAAGAAAAATCCATCTTCCTTGTGTCCTCCCTTGGCCGAATCCCATTGCCACCCAAGAGAAGATTTTGTCTTCTCACTTCATCAAGGATCCAAGCTTTCTTTCATTCCCTTCAAGACTTCTTTAGGTAGGGGTTTTGTTTTAAAGTTTTTACTTGCTTTCTTTAAGAAAAGTTCTAGTTTTCTCTTGGTTTTCTAAGCTTTCCTTTTTCTTTTCTTCTTTTCGGCCATGAGGCCTTTTCATGAAGAAAAACTTTAGCTTGATGATGAGGTTTCAAGATAATGACTTATTTTTGTCATGTGAGAAACCTCTAAAGCTTGGAAAACTTGGTCTTGGACCATACATGCTCTTGATTTCTTTCCTTCTCTTAGCTTAAGTTTTGGTTTCTTTTCTTCTTTTCCTCCCAAAAGTTTCAGTTTTCTTCCTTTCCCTCTCATGATTTCGGTTTCCATTACCTTTGTTTGAACAAAGTTTGCTAAAAATGTTAAGTAGATCACAAAAGTTTTGTTAAAGAAAATTAATCCTATGTTTTCAAAGAGCTCTAAGCTTACCCTTGCCAACCTTAAAGTTGGTCGGCCGTTCTAAGAGTTTTACTCTAGATTGAAGCCCATGAGCAATAAAATAAAGAATATGACTTAGTTCTTGTATTTTGTTTAGACAAAGTGTTGAGCTTTGTGTCTATTTTCTTGAGCTTGATGATGAAGTTCAAAACCAAAGACTTCTTTGAAGTCTTGGTGCTTAGAACTCTAAAGCTCACTTTATGTTGTTAAGATGCATATTAGGTTAAGGTTATGATGTTCCTTTAAAGTTTTGTAAGAGCTCTAGTTAAGATAAAATGTGTTGCACACATGTTTACATTTATGCCTTGCATAGCATGTTTATTTTGATGTCATCACTAAACTTTCAAGAATAACTAAATGGACTTGCATTATCATGTTTAAATTTCAAGCTTGCATTTCATGTTTAAATTTCAAGTCATCACTTAATCTCTAAAGATAATAATAAGGTTGCATTTCATATTTATTTTATGCCCTCACTTTACTTTCTAAGGAAGAATAAAATAAGTGCATATCATGTTTAAGTTTATGTCATCACTTAAACCTCCTAGAGCTCAAAGACTTGCCCAAGTATCTTACATAAAGTTTTAGAAAATGGAGGCATTTCAAGGATGCCATTTCGGCCTTGTGATGATGATGATAGACTTGGATGAGTTCATCTAATCATAAGTGCCCATAGTCTAAGTCTTGGAATTTTTCTAAGCTTAGGTGTACTCAAGGAACCTTATGAACAAAGTTTTGTGTTTTAAATCTATTCCTTGAGCTAAATAATTTAGCTACTGACCTAACACATATTTATGTGATTTCAATGAGATTAATTGGTTTCTAAAAGAGTTTTGAAGTTCTAAAATGAATCCAAGAGAAACTAGCAACTTAAATGCATTTAAATCATGTGATTATGTGAATATGTGATGACTATGATTTCGGTTCTTCCCTTGGAGTTTGGATACTGCTTGAATGCTGTTCTAAGGTGTTAAAATGTGTAAAATTATGCTTGAGTGAAGCAAGGAACGATTTAGGGAAGTTAGAAAGAACAAGTAACTAGAAAGAACTTAAAATGTGAATTCTAGAACACTTAGATGAACAAACTTGTAATTCTGTTCCAGCATAATTGGACTTAAGAAAAATGGTTTATAATTAGTTGATATGTGTAGGAATCCCTCATAATTGGTTTAGGAGTTAATTATAGAGCCTTAGGCGAAGACGAAACTTAGAAAGGGTCAAGAATGAAGATTCTAGGACCCCGTAATCATAAGGTAAAATTCTGCCCAAAGAGACATAGAGCTGTTTGGTTATGTTATAATTCAAAAACATTAGGGAAAATTATAGGTAATGATCCCCTAGGTGCTATAAAAATCCATATTGAAGGTTAGGATAATTGGAACACAAGTTTAAGACCCGTAAGGGCCAAAGCAGAAGACACCAAGAGATAGGAGGTGCAATGTAAGTATGAGATTGAGTGGGTATACTCACAATGTTGTGAATATGTTAATATCATGAGCATGAGACTTTATGAGTATTGTGGCATGTTGCTATGATGATGTGGTATGCTATGTTTACAATGCATGAAAATATATGATATGTCATATGAGGTTCTATGGTTGCATGCTCATGTTGCATTCATACAAGATATGATAAAGAGGAAATGATCCCATTATGACTTCCCGAGTTAAGGGTTGTACGGGTGATCCAAGGAAGAGATATGTTTTCCCTCTTTTACCCGTATGAATCTAGCGACGGCTAGTTAGGATGAGCTCATTCCTAGGCGATGGGTGATTAGGAGTTTTGGTGATCATGTTAAATCGCTGGGGCCAGCATGTTGGGTGGATTTTGGTGACCATGATGAGGGTGGAAAAGTTAAGAAAGCATCTCGAAGAGTTCATAAATGATAAAGTAAAAGACGCACATGCATATGTTTCGTGATTGTTCCATTGGTGCTTGTAATTAAGTGATACATGTTGATGTACGTGACTGTTATGTTTAAGCATTGTCATGTATTCATAAAATATTTGCTGCATTCATACCATCAAGACTCATACTAAAAGAAACCCACTTCAATAATGAGAATTGAGAAATTAAAACTAAACCTATGCATGCACACCTCTTTATAACGAAACTCGAAGTGGTTGGGGCGATGACGATGACACTTGTGTTATAGTTGAGGAGCCCTCCTAGAATCCTGAATAAGTATTCTTACCCCTTTGTTTTCCTTCCCGTGTCGTCTCCAGGCAGGATTGATGCGGATGTTCGTGATCTTCCTTGAGCCGCGAGTGTAGGAACCACATCATCTAGTCGGACCAGAAGGCATGGTGGAAGCATGAAGAATAGTCTAGCCTTGTTAACATTTTGCTTTACGTTAGTTAAAGTTGTTTAGTGTAATTGATACCCCTAGGTTTCCTCATACTTATAAGGACATCGTTGCTATGTTATGATTATGATATATTACTATAAATTATGTTGTGATTATTCTATGGTTTATTCATGGTTATTATGATGACGTATACCTGTTTGTTAAGTCTTACGTTCAATAGTCGGTATCTATGCGCACACGCGGCTCGCATTTTAAGTCTTGAGTTCAAAAAGAAAAATTTAGTCATATTTTATTAATCGTATTTTAAAGAAAAGTAAGTCAAGATCTAAAACAAAGGCGTAACGACTAATAACTAACCGAAATGCGACTCGAGCGTATGAGGTTAAGAGTTAGAGTGTTACAGTCGCCATTGGAATCTGAAGACAATGATGGGAAAGAAGAAAAAGGGAGTGAGAATCTTGCTAAAGAATTCTAGGAGGCAATCTCCTATCTAAAGTGACATCATCATCGTCTTCAGGACCTCGATTTTTATTATGAAATAGTGAGCATACAAAGATTCATATATTAAGTTCTAAAACATCCATTGCCGAGGTCCATTCATTTTATCATGCGTCTTGTAATGAATCATATTTCTTTATGCAATGCTTAACTTTCTATCATACATCTTTCATCATAGCAAATAAGATATGCATAGAACATGATTCATGAATGACATTTCTTGGTTCTTTAAATGACTTAAAATTAATTCATCATTACATCTTGGGCCACCCTATTACTCTACCGTTTTGAGAGTACTTCTAGGTTATGAGCTCATACCTCACTATTCGTCACTAGCATATACTTATCCCTTTTGATAAGTTAAAGTCCCACTTCAAAGTATGGGATAGCAGGCAAGAATCACCTTTTCACCACCTATAGTTTGATAGGTCCAAAGGATCATTTTCTCATGTTTATTAGTCACCTTAAGTCTTAGCATGTTACATCATGATGCAAAACATAACTCATAATCATCATAGCATTTTCTCATAACTCATGCATAAGCATTTCCAATGTTTCCAAAAGAAACTATAACATGCAACATGATGGATTCTATCTTTAAAGATCAAGTAGTCACATAGCATCATATAGCACATAAATTCAACATTCTAAAGCATCAAAGAAAACATCATCACATAAATGTGCCTTTAGTAACTGAACTTCTAAAACCGATAACTCTAATTGTCGAATTAGTTTCTTATGCATCTAAGGGGTTTATAATCATCATTACCATTAATTAATTAGCTCAAGAACATTATTAACCCAAGTTGGACCGCATAGGTAATAAAAGAATTCAAGCTTTATAGTGTGCTAGAAGTTGCATTTTACACCCTTTCATTACCGGCTTTTCCTATGATGCTAAAATCAATTCCTAAACCATCGCTAAGTCATTCTTACTCAAACAAACATGATACAAACTGATTATCATAATTTTAAAGGTGCTGGAACAGAATGCTAAATTCTTGTTCTTAGGAGCTTTAGAATTCTCATTCTCAATTCTTTTTAACTACTAAGTTTGCCCAAAGTGCCAAGAACAATTAACACATAGAAAGGCAAGGTATTTAACACATTTAAATCATCCAAAATAGAAATTAAAGGTGCTGGAAAATTAAAGGCAAGGCGAAAACATAAAGAAATCCCATGAGCATAAAATAAGGCACTTCTAGTAACTAAGCTTTATACTTTGTAAAAAAACTTCTAAGTTATCTTCATAAGAAACCTTTTATTAAGTAAATCAAAATGGCGGGTCTTGAGCACTAGATTTATTCCTTTTTAGTGATGGCATAATGGTAAACATGTAATGCAAGCCTCATTCTTAGTCTTTTTAAGTTGATAGCAAGAAAGATAAATATGTTATGCAAGGAAATATAAACATGAATGCAAGGACGTGAATATAAACATGAATGCAAGTTCATTTCTTGATTTTATTGCTCTAGGCTTCTTAGAGTATTTACTCTAAATCACATCTCAACTTTAAGGTTGAGATAGGTAGGCTTTGAGATTAGTTATTATGTGATAACTTGAAAATAAATATGCTAGACAAGGAAATATAAACATGAATGCAAGGACTTGAAAATAAACATGAATGCAAGTCCATTAAGTCCTAGGCTCAAGATTACCACTTTAACAACATAACAATATCATTTAATAAAACTTTCTTAAGTAAGCTACTTAGCATAATCATCATACTTTGTGAAAGCAAAACTCAAGCTCTAGAGGTCCCATTGTGATGAACTCATAGTCATTATCTAGAAACTTTCATCATCAAGCTATCATGAGGAACCATCAAAGCCTTTGATGGCTGAAATTCATAAGGAAAGAAAAAGAAGAAACTGAAATGTTAACACGTAGAGGATTCATCAAAACATCATTTTAAACCAAGAATAAAACTTAACAAAGCAAGGAAACAAATTTAAATACAACTCCCTACCAAAGTTTGCTTGAAGGAAGGAAAGAAAGCTTGGTACTTGAAGTGAAAAGAGAAGAAAATCTTCTTAGAACTTAGAGAGGGGAATTCAGCCAAAGGGAGAGGAAAGGAAGAAAGAAAGGAATTCTTTGAACTTGAAGAAGAAAGCTTGGAGTTTTGCACAAGTGGGTAAAGTTTTCAACAATTTCTTACATGGCTATTTATAGAGAAATGCAACACATTGATGTGTTCTTTGGAGGAGGAGGCCGATGGTCAAGGGAGGAAAAAGATAGAAGAAATATCTCATTGATTAGCATGGGTTTGGGTATGGTCAAGGCATGGTGAAGTATGGCTCCAAATATGGTCCAAAGTATGGCTTAGAGTATGGTCTTTGAGTGAAAATAAAATAACATGTGATGGATTTAAGGAGGGCAGTATTCAGCCATGTATGCAGCCAAGGGAAGGATAATGTGTCTTCTAATTGTGGTTTAGGGGTGTGTTTAGGTGTATCTTTGATTAGGCTTTTGATTAGGAGTTTGTAAATAAGTGTTTAGGTAAGTAATGGATAATTAAGACTATCAAGACATGATTAAGGAGTTGTTCTTGCTTCATTAGTGAAATAAAAACTTATTTTGTATGTAAACCCTTTACAAACACAATTCCTTAATTTAAGGAATTGGAGAGAGAAAATACTATTTAAGATTCCATGACATGGCATCTTGATTTTTAAATCAAAGATTAAGGTGTATCTAAGCAATCTTAGGTTCTAATCAACCTTAATAAATTATTTTGACTCTAGATTAGTAATTAGGATTTACTAATATTTAATTAGAGCCTAATATTGTTTAGGTTTTGCTAATTGCGTCATTAAGCCCAAAATATGCATAGCTATGGGCAACATGGTAATTTTCCACAAAAACACCTCCCAGGGCTACCCAGCTTAACCAGTTGTTAAACATAGTTTAAAAACATCATTTAAAACCTTTTGGTGAGATTGGGTTCAATTTGCACTTTGTTCGTAAAAAACCAGCAGGGGCGTTATGGTAATTTTGCACATCGAAACTTGAAAATGAGATTCTTCTGCTCTATTACCACACATAACACATATAATCCCCTATCATCATCAAAACATCCCTTGAGGATGGCCGAGACCATCCTCATTTTCCGGATAAAATGACCTCAGGGCATTTTGGTCAATTGTACACGGAAAATTCCGTTACAAACTCTCTTGATCGAAACATCAATCACCTATATACACCTTCAAAAATCATTTTCCTAAATCCAACACATCTTTTTTAACACATATAAGTGACAAGTTATCCTAAATAACAAAAATAACTTCATCATTAACCAAACATACCAAGACCACGAGTTATTGAGATATAGGCTTCCAAAATTTGTTTTCTAAAAACAATACATCATTTAGAATCTTATTCAAATGTTTTTCATCAAAATTAATTGATTAAAATTAAAAATTTCAAAATAATTACCGCTATTAAAAATTGTTCAAAAACCTTTTAAACATCAAGAACAATAATCTCAACCAATTAAAATTTAAAATAAAACTACCAATAACAGAATAGCTCTCTTGCACGTGTTTCGAGAAGCAAGAACAAAAAGAAGAAGGGTTTTTTTATTTAAGCTATGGAAAAAGCTTAAACATGAAACTTTGTTCAAGAAAAGAACCACAAAACCCCATTGAATGCAATGGCTAAGCTTAAAAATGGTTGTTTGACTCTATAACAAGCTTGAACGAAGCACAAATCCTCCTATTTCTTCTCTTATTTTTTGCAACTTTCTAGGGCAAATGAAAAGAACTTTGTGTTTTCTTTACTTAGGGTTATGCATTTGAGAGGAATTAGGAGCCAAATGATGTCTCTCTTGACTCGTGTGAACTTGCTATCATCCAATCAAGAATGTATAATGGAAATCTTAAAAGGTGGCATTGTTTCTTTTACAATGTTTGGGATAGTTTAAAGGATGAAGATTATGGATGCCTAGGCATATTGATGTGATTAGGTAAGTTACTTTACTATTTCATTTGGACAAACTTAGTGTTAGCTCCATAACCTTTTAGAAAGCTCCAGTGCTTAATGTTTTGAGTGATAACATAACCAATTTTGTGAAAATATTTTGAAGAAGGACTAATCTTTTGTTTAAGTTTCTTGAAGCTACAAATAGGACTTTTCACGTTGGCACACTTGTTCTAAAAAACGAGAATATTTTCATAATGATATGTGTAAACATGTTTAAATTCATGTGAAGAGATTGGGACTGAATGAAAATGAAAAATATATCATGGAATGAATGTATATATGCTCAACAAATGAAAGAAAATTCTCAAGTACAAGAAACCGAATTAGATCTTCAGAAAGTAGAACGTGACTGTCAAAAGTATAGTTCAAGTGAAGATTTCAATCTAACTCTAAAGCAAGTGTGTTCTACCATCCTCAATCATCATGATCATAGTCATTTCATCAACAACAAGCTCTGATTGAAGAATAGAAAATTTAAGAGAAATCCATAAATTGAGGCGGCACTTCAGAAATCATGTTTCATCATAAACGGTGCACTTCACAGAAATAGGAGGGAAATTTGAAATTCAAATTTAAAGTCAAATCCAGTCAAGCATCTACGTAACATCTCTTCTATCAACTTGGTCAACTGCCCTAACTTCAAGAGGAAGAGTTCAGAACCTTGTTTAAAAAGTAAAAAGTAGTTCTGAAGGTGGAGTTAGAAACCTCTATTACACAATAGCTTCTACAACTACTCTGACACGCCAAGCTACTTCTCTAGACTTCATTTCCAAGACACAAAAAGAAGATCAACATGTGTCACTAGGAAAAAGAATCAAGGGCAACAATCATAAATGTAGATCAAGTATAAAAAGAGATGTTGTGCTTTCACCGAGAGACTTTTGTGAAAATACTGGGCTAAAATGCTGAAGAATTTCCCTCTCATCATCTGCAAAGCTATTATAGCGTGTAATTAGTTTCACTTGTAAAAATCTTTTTTCTATGTTCTTATTGGATAATAGTATTCTTCCTATAGGAAGAATAAATAAAAGAAGTCATTCAAGTTTTCCAGATCGTTATTGTTTATCATATGAAAACTTGAGTATTGGTTAGTTTGAGTGATTCAACCTAAACACAAACCTTTGTAACCCCAATCTGATATGATCGATGTGACTTAGCTTGAAGAGGCTAAGCAAAGACTACTTATAAGGTGACAGGAAAGTGAGCTACTGGTCATTGAGTTAGCTTGAGAGGTTGGTTAAAAACTACTCGGGTGTGATAGTAGAGTGAGCTATTGGTCACGGTAAGAGCTTGAGAAAGCTACTGTAAAGACTATCTAACTTTCTCGGGTTGAGAAAGGGTTTTAGTGGAACTCAATAATGGTTGAGAACTGGATGTAGGCAAGCTAGTCAAACTAGTATAAAAACTCATGTGCAGCATCTTCTCATTCCTTAACTCTCTTTATTTACGCTTTGTGCTTTATATTATGTTTCCTGGAAAAACATAATCTATGTTTTTTGTATATATCTTCATCATAGTTCGGAAAGTTATTTTCTGACGTATTTAATGTTGTTTCCATTGCACTTCAAGTTCACACTTGATAGTATTTGTTCTAGTTTTTCATAAATGAAAAAGTAAAGAAAAGGAAAAGCACGATTCAATCCCCCTTTCTGGTGCACTTTTTTACCTACACTTAGAGGGTTGATCTTCTTTCAAGCTTTGTATGCTAAGAGTTTGAAGGAATGTTAAGCCAAATGACTAATGCCAATGCTGATACCAATAAGGCAAGATTAGAAAAGTAAAAGTGTTATAATTGCAAAGAAAAATTAAAGTAAGGTATGACTCCATTGAGACATTCAGGAACCTCAATAGGAAAGTTTGGATAAGGTAAATGATGTCTAAGGTTGAGCATGACAATGTAGCTTGTTGGTTTCCTTAAGAGATTGATTAGGCTTAACATTGTGGGTTATAGTGCATGCCTCTTTTTGAAACATCTAATAGGGGTGACTTAACCCTATTTCTGTATGAATTTTCTCTCTCATGCATAGTTCTTCCTGTCCTACCAGGTTTACATTTTTTCCACAATTATTCACTCATTTCTTTCATATTCTTGTCATCAATATTACACCAAACATTCTCATCATCAAATTCTTAACACCGAAATCCCAAATCCCTTACAATCATTATGAAATTATCATCAATCAAGTGAGAAGGGCTTGGGTGAGGTGCTAAAGGATAAACCCTCTTCCCACTATCATTCTTCATGTGAATTAGAAAAACTAAGGTAAGATTGAGTAGAGATTCCTTCTATACCAATCTATGCTTTGCTTTTTGTTATTCAAATATAGGTGGCATAAAGTGTACTTTGGTAACCTAAGGTTTCTAATTTAGGATTTTCAAGGCTTGTGAACTTGATCTAAGAAAATGTTTCGTGTAATTAACTTAGGTAGTATCATGGGTGGTATTATGGATCCAAATCTGTACAAGAATTGTCCTCCCAAAAGTTTTGAAGGAGGAATCCTAGATAGAAACTTTATGCTAATGACACTAAGGTGTTAGACTTAGTAGACCTCATAGTACCAAGGTAAGATAGTGGTTTCTAGCCTGTCATGGAGGTCAACATGCCCGATATTAAAGACATGTTGAGGTCAGTTTAGTTAGGGTTTCTAGTGATTTTGGTCTTCTCTGAGTTAGGTTAGTGGGGGTCGCTAAGTGGTCGTCTTGGTCATGATCATGATGGGGTCAAGTCAATAGGGATAGTCCATTCAAAAGGATGATCTATAGGTTTGATGACTCCCTAAGTAATTGATAAGTTTTTCCTTATCGAATATGAGACTTGTTTACAATTTTCTATTAATGTTATATTTGCTCGCGATTCATGCTTGCATTATTCTATCATGCTCTTTTGTAAAACATACATGTTTATGTTTATATGTATTTCATTGTGCATGGCATCCATGATTTCAATCATTAAATTAAACAATAATGATTTTCTATACCTGAGTATATATATGGAGTTCAAGAGGAATGACAATAAGTATGTTTCTTTTATATACATATAAATGTATTATGTTGAAGTTGTCTCATGCAAGCCCAAAGCATATTGGTTTCTCACTAGGTTGTAAACGCACTCCATGGCTCTCTTTCTCTGAATCCCTCAAGATTCTAGTGGTTACTTTTTTGGTGAACCACATGTTATCAATTCAGTTAGATTATGTTGAAAATCCTTTTGAGGTTATTTCTTGTATTAGCGTCTAGTTCCAAGTCGCCGCTCGCAACAAATTAAAAAGTTATTTTTCAATTGCTGAATTGCACAAAAAATGTAGCAGAGTATGATCCAGGTCATCTCACACGGAAGTATTGTAGTTGATTCTAGAAAATAATGGGGTTTTAGAATTGATAAGAGCAAATGAAGTTGATAAAATTATAATGCAAAAGTTACCTGCACAAAGATTTCCTTCAGATCAAGATGTGTTCTATCATTGGTTCAAACAATATATTCATGGTGATGACAACCTACGTAAATTATGCTTTCGCACAAAACATGACACAATTCTACTTAAATTATATGAACATATTACCACTAAGGGTTCAATTAACACAAGAACTAGTGATCACAATCATGACCCTATAAACCTATGTTAATTTATCTATCAATTACAATAGCCTAATCCTAATAGAATTAATTTCGTCTTTTTACCAATTGGAATTAATCAAATCAATTAACCCAATTTCCGAACGGTATTCAGATCATGCATACAAACGAATACACAATCAACAACTCTCAAAAACTTAATCACAAACATCATCGCAATCAAAATTTTCAAGAGAAAGCAAAAGGCGAAAAACCAACCATGAACTGAATTTAAAATCGGGAACCTCAAGAACAATTCTGATCTTCAGTTATCTTGACGGTAAAGGAACTACTCTTCCATGAGGGAGTTTCACAATCAAAGTTCTTGAGAAAATCAATAATTACACCAAAAAAATAAGAACAAACAATAAACTATCAACCCTAGCCTAGAGAGAGTGAGAGAGAGAGAAAGAGAGAGTCTCCAAAAACTCCAAACTCTAAAAGAACTCAAAACCCCCATTGACACTCCCCCCTAGGTTTTTGTGTCCTGTTCATATAGAAAAAAGGGCCCAAATTTGGCCCAAACGGAGCAGCAAGGCAAAACAAATCCATCGCATGAGTATTGCAACGCTCACTCCAATGGTGAGTTCCTGCATTTCTTTCTTCCTTGCAATCTCATCTCCTTTCAAAGAGTTCCCAATCTTTCCTTTGAGCCTGTATAGAGAACCATTCTTGAAGAGAGAAGTTAATTGCACAAAAATCACTTTTCTAATTATTCCCAGGAAACACTACAATAATCACCGATTTCTTAAAATTGTGCAATGAGGTGCAAGTTAAGAATCATAATTGTTTCTCTCAATAACACATCAAAAACTGATGCAAAAAGTCAAGGTTTAGAAGTTAAATAAGTGGCATAAATGCCTCTTATCAGCATCGTAAGTAATGCATCCAAGGTCTAGAAATGCATTCTAGATAAGAATAGTGGTTTGGTATTATAATAATGTGTGTTAAGAGGGTTGTATATTGGGATATATTATTTATTGTGTTAAGTTGTAAGCTTACAAATGTACTACATATGAAATTATTATTGAATGTTAAACATATTTGGAATTGTTATGGATTGTAAGCAAGTAATTCACAGGAGTATATTAAGGAAATGTTCAAATTTTAGGGGATCAGTTGTCTAATTTTCTATGAAATGCCAAATTAGGTTTCCTAATGGTTGGTGGCTAACTAAGCATTAATCACAACTCGATGTGAATCTTGACAATAAACTAAAGATATCTTAAGCAAATATAAAATGAATAAACAAAATATTAAAATAACTCATTTAATTGTATAAAATGGTTTCAAAGTGAATATGATACAAAAATAATAAAATTATGCAATAACCTAAAATTGCAATAAGTGAAAGTATAGATTTAACAATAAAATATCATCATATAATATTATTAAATGCATAATTGGATCCATTCAAGTAACTTTTAATAAAAACAAGAACTAATCTTATAAAAAAAACCCAATTTGATCGGCTTAAGGATTTTAATTGGTTTGGATTACATTTAAACATGCATTTGTGAGAAAATTAAGTACTTCTAGAGAGTGGTGCTCCATTGTGAAGTGCAAAATTAAACATGTCACTAGATTTCTATAGTTTAGCATACATTGAAAGTATTATGTTTGTAGGAGATTATACTTGTTGATGGTCAGAAAGCCCTTGAAGCTTGTTCCTCACAAAGAGTTATGAATATATAATGAAATATATACTACTAAGTTTGTAGCTGCATTTTAATGACACAATTATCTCTCATAAGGATGTAGAATTCTAGAATTGCATGTCTCTCATTGTTTCACGCAATTTTTTTAACAAAAAATCAATCAAAAGTGATCAAGTCTAGATCAATAAAAAAAATAGATTGGATTGGATATTAGTTTAATCTAAACTTTTAAATTCAATCTAATCCAAGTACAAATTATATTATTTAGATCGATTTGATTTTTAACACAAAATTGAACCACACCAATTTGCAAACACTCATACTATTCTTTATGGTAGTTTTCCCTTAGAATATGTAACCTTAGTTAATAAATGTTCTCACTTATCTATTAGTCAGGGTTAAAATAGGGCAAGTGCAACTTTCATCATAGTTTGGGATGTAGTGCAAGACCATGAAACTTCAAGGGTACTTTGTTAATTATCCTATTTGAAAGAAAATTACATGTATGATTGGCCAAGAACAACAATAGTTTTATTATGTAATATTGTATCAATTTCATAGTTTTTATTAGGTTTATAGAAAATCAACTTCCGTGGATGGGCGTGTAGCTCAAATATAGTAGACTCCAATATGGCATAAAACAAAGGCAGCACCATTTATTGAATCAACAACACAATTTTTTCTTCATCTAGCAAGAGCTATGACAACGGATTCAGCGCAAACAAGCTGTAACAAAACAAGATAGAGTCAAGTCATCAGCATAACATAAACTGAAAATAACTCATGTCTAATTATATGCATAAATTGGTTAACATTGAATTTTCAAAACATAGTATTGTTTTTAATTGATATCTCTTACTTGTAAGGAAATTAAATGGATTTTGTAGTTCCAATAGAAAACTAACACCTCCAATTGAATCGTTTTCTTAGCAATTTAAGCAACAACATTTCCTACACTATAAAACCTAAAATTTCAACTAGTTGACACTAGCCACCACTAAGCTCTGATAGATGAAGCTTAAGCAAGGGAAATGATTTGTTACTTTCTACCTATACCACAATTATTGAAAGAGTTAATGCCACTTTAGTCCCTGACATTTCATGCATGAGTCATTTTAGTCCCTCACTTTTAAAATAAATCAATTTGGTCCCTCACATTTACAAAGGTGAATCAATTTAGTCCTTTTGTTAACATCTTCTAAATCACCGTTAGTTAAGCGAAGTGCCTGTGGGGATATACCTCATCCTGAAGGAGACAAAGTCGACGCTGTCAAGGCTAGGGCAGGGGAGAGATGGAAAAGGATATCGTTTAAAGAAGGTGGAGCTTTAATTGCTATTGGCCAAGCTATTTTTCCTATTTGCCGAGCTTCTTTCATATTGGCCGAGTTACATTTCCTCTTGACTGAACTCTATTTCCCATTGGCCGAGCTCCATCCCCACCAGGCACTCTGCTTAACTAAAGGTGATTTAACATGTTAATAGAGGGACTAAATTGATTCACAGTTATAAATGTCAGGGACCAAATTGATTCATTTCAAAAGTGAAGGATTAAAATGACTCATGCATGAAGTGTCAAGGACTAAAGTGAGTATTAACTCATTATTGAAAACTATAAGCATGCTTATAAGATAAATAACATCGTTTGAAAATTAGGTTATAATTTAATTGTTCCTTGAAAAAATAATATTGTTAAAATGAATTTAATTAAATATATTCTTCATTGAAGTAAACAAAATAAATAGTTTAATTTCTCAAAACAATGGAAAAGGAGTCATATAGAAGTACACTATGAAGTAAAATGTATTAATTTGGAAATTTAAAATTGATTCCCAATTGATAAGCAATTATAAAACTATTCCTTACCTTCCAAATAGTCATATAGAAGGAGTATGAGGGTTTTGCTCTTCAAATCTATGGATTTGGCATTACACCAAAGGACTAAAGCCATAATGGCATGTCAGAAACCTAATAAATTAAAAGTGATTAAAAAGTTTAACCTTAAACAAAATAATGAAACAAGTACAATTTCACTCAATAATAATATCTGTAACTATGGAAGGGATGTGTTTCCTTATTTTAATACAAACATTTTCTTTATAGAATTTGATAATATTAAATTCAAATGGAGTCTAAACTACCCTATAACTTTATGTTGACCAGTGAATAGTAAAGAATTGTCAAACTTGATGCAATGTACTTCACAAGACCTGAGAAAGGTTAATCATGATCCCAGCACTTGATCCATGACTCAACAATATTATTGTATATTATCATGAAAAATATGTAAGCTCCAACATCTTTCAGAAGTTACTTTTGAGATAAGTATGTTTTTTATGTAACCTTTTAGCTTTTGAGTAAAAACAAACCAATCCTATGAAAATGTTTTGTAAAGAACTAATGTCTTTGTTAACTGTTTGAATATGCAAATAGTTCTAACATGTTTAAGAGAGATGACCAATATAATATTCCTTCTCTAAGTCCTTATTTAAATCACAAACAACATTATTCAATCAAATAATGCTTTACATCAGAGGAATCCACACTTATTATGAAAAGAAAGCCATTCAAATGTTTAAAAGGATGATGTTGACCTTTCAAAAAGAAAACCAATCATTAGAAGGATCATACAAGCATCAAAAGTATATGTCCAAAAAGTTATGACCCGAATGACCATTTCTAAAATGTTTTTCAATAAAGATGAAGAAGGTATCAATTTGGAAAACAAAAATCTCTTTGAGGATTTTGTCAAGATCAAAAGTTACAAGACACTATTCAAAAAGGACGATGATGGAACATAGAGATAAATGACCCAAATGGATCTCTTTTTACTTTTAATATTGTCCTTGCTTACTAAGCTACCTCTTCTCTCACTAGACTTATACCAACGAATCAAATATTACATAGGCCACAATGATCCCAATAGCTACAATTTGAAGGTTTACATAAGTCTTGAATACTAAGAAGAAGCTAATTTTTACTTATGCAGTTATTTTGAAAGAAAACTGTTCATGAAACAATGTTATTCAATATCTTCGTGTTTCTCAACCATAAGAAGAAACTAGAAAAAAATTCTTCTAAAAGCCTCTTAACAAAATTTTCTCTAACTTTGTATTGGAAGATATCCTCCTAGTGAGATTATTGAGAAGTCACTCATTCATGTACATAATAAAGATAGACACTTCTGAGTATTAGAGATTAAATGTATCCGAAGATAATCCTTTTAATCAACCTTTGTACCCTAACTAGCAATTTCTTTTTTTAGCAAGATTGGAGAAGCAAGGTGAAAGAATAGCCAAGGTGGTTAGCTTCAGGAATCTAGGAATAAGAATACTTAGTTTCTAAGTTTTGAGATGCTTTGACTACAATACTCATAGCAAAAATCTCAACTTGTATGTTGAGGACTGGATGTAGGCAAGTAGTTTGATTCAATCAAGATAAAACATCTTCTATGACATTCGTATGCTTATCTCTTTTAAGTTTCCTTTGCCTTCAATTTACTATTTGTGAAATATATAGTGTATTTCAATATGCTTTTATTAGAAAGTGTTCTGAGAAAAATAACTTTCTACAACTAACAAATGTTTCCGCATTCCAAGTTTAATATTTGAGAGAGTTTGTTTTAAATTTTCAAGACTTTCTAAATTAGTTCATGATTCAATCCCCTTTCTCAAAACACTTTTTCAAATGGCAATATCAAAATCCAAATAATAGAATCAATTCAAGGTTTTTCTTCTATAAATAGTATTAGATAGTTTTTTACATATTAGGGTTACCTTTCTTGACTATCACCTGTTATTTGTTTAGGATATTTTCAATAGCCAATAAACATGAGAAAAGGTTGAGAAAAATGGTTCTATGTAGAAAAGTTTAAGATTCAAAGAGCATAACTATTAATTGAATTACCCTTCTTATACTTTTGTCATCTTTAGAATGAGTACCCTAATTCAAAACTTCAAGAGATGATGAAAACAAACAAATGATAAATTATTATAATTAGTCAATTGCTATGAAGTGAATATTTAACTTTAGAAAAAAAGGGATTATATAGAATTAGAGTGATATTATTTATGTTACATTTTGAGATATCTTTTAAATTATTAATTCATTAAATATTGTCTGGGATAAAAGTTAAGGCCTACTCTTAATGAAATTTTAAAGGACATATCAAAATATTCCTTTAAATAATTACAAAAAAAGAATATAAAATAATAATTTCTTATAATTACATGTCAACTTCTTTCAGAAAATAAAATTATAATTATTCCTCAAAAATTAAAATCATATTGTTACTTCCTTGTAGGGTGTACAAGAGATGAGTTGGTTAAGTTGGATGAAACCTTAACCTTACTTTACATCGGGTTAAATTTGAAACCAAACCTAACTTGATAATAACCCAATTATGTCCTGGGTTTTAATCTGTTAACCCAGATATTCAAACAATATATTGAAATTTAGATATTGTACATAGTAAAGTTACAAAATTTTACAAGTAAGAAACCAAATTTTAGAGATATTTTACTATAAAGGTTTCAAAATAAACTATATCAATGTAAAAATAACATCAAGTTATGTAAAATATATTAATTGAACTTTAAAATCTTATAATTTGTCATAAATTATTATAAAAATATATACATTTCTTAAGGGATAATTTGACTTTGGGGTTTGCTAACCGACGTATGACTCTAACCCACTAAAAAGTGTATCAAGTCAAATTTCAAGACCTTGAACCCATCCCAATGAGCTTTGTGTTTGGCCAGGTTAAGGGACAGGACGGGTTATGAACACCCTACTTCCTTGCATATAAAGTTATAATTGTTTTAGAGGAAGTAGGACATTACAAACCAATAATTGAAAGCTATATTAGTAAATAACATATTACCATGACAATTTTGCTCCATAGAGAAGGAGATGTTGCTCCTACAAGGATGGCAACTCCATAACCCATTTCAAGAAGTGAAACACAAAACCAGAATACCTGGCAAAAGCATAATTAATAATAAATATATGGTATTCATAACCTAGTTATGAAATATTGCATGAGAGGAAAATACCCTCTGACCTGAACGCCAAAGTTTGGATTCCTCCTTTTGTCTCCTTCAATGTCAGGTATATCCTATTTACATTCCAGGAAATGTGTGATGTTACATCAAGTACATAAGCTCATTGAAACATAAGGTTGGTGTTGAAAAACAAATGGCTATTTTAAGAAGCTAGAAGCTGATACCTTGGCCAATGCTATAACTGTATTGTACACACCATTGATTACAAGAGCAAACATCATTGATCTTGGATAGACAGCTATCCTCTTAAGCACATGGATCTAAACAACATCGAATGTATTTGAACCAACAAACACATTAGACTTCCTCGAAACTAATTTTCTAGATAGGAAGCTATATGTAACTATCACAAACCATGTTACACTACTATTGCTAGCTAAAAAATGTCCCCTACTTTTTTTCCTTTTTTGATTCTTTATTAGATGTTGGTTTTGAATATTTTATTATGAATTTGAACAACCCAACCTAAAAATGTGAGATATAAATTGGTTGTTGCCATTATGTATCAAAAGCAAATGCATGCACATCTAAAACCATTTGTCTTGAAAGAGCATAGTTTAGTATGAGACCACCTTCATATGAAGAAAAGGTGCAAGATAGACTGATATCAAAGGATGAACTATCACGTACACCAATGTAAGTGATGTAAATCTCTTCCATCTCAAGAAGGGCAACTGAAAATTTTCATAGATAACAAAGTTATTATAAAAATAACCAACAATGTAGTCGCTATTAAACAAATTTTCCATATATTAGAACATCTAAAAGTGTGAACCAAATCCATTTGATAAAATCCAAGTTGAATAAAATCCATTTGATAACATGTGAAATTGTTACATAGGATTTTTATTTTTCTAGATGCTTAAATTAACATTTGACATGAATATGAAAAGACAATCTATTGGTAAGTTTCATAAAAAATAATCTAATTTTAGATTGTAGTAGAAAAAAAGAAAAATAAAACACGTATAAAAGGTAGATATTAGTTATACTTGATTACAAATTGTCTATCTAATTCATGCATAGTAAGAAATGTTTTAACTTTCACATTTAAAAGTATGACTTTTCAATTTGAACTAAAGTTTTAGTACATTTATAAATTAAATTATTTTATGTCTCACAAGTTATTTGAAACAAAATAATTGTAATCATCCGATCTTATAACAGAGAGAAGAGCATGTCAATCCATAAGCCTAGAAATGCCCATGAGGAGTCTAAGGGGTAAAAGAAACATAAAAATGATTTTGAGATGTTTCAGGCATCCTATACCGTGAAGCAAATTGTCTCACCTATTTCTATTCTAGCAAGTGCTAGAGCGTGTATTAAATGTGTTACAATGTGAAACACCATATCTCATACACCTCTATTTTAGGAAATACACTAAAATGCAAATCGCCATATCCATGCATCATTTTTAATAGAAAATGGATCATAGCATGTCTTCAAAGTGCTATAGAGCGAATCGAATAATTAAAAAAAGAAACATTCCATGGTGTATCTCCCAGGTACTATAACATGGCTTGAATGCAACTTTTTATTGGAGGAGAGGATTGGAAGTCATTCTTGTGTATTTATTTCTCTATCTAAAAGCTTGGAAACCATCTCCCCTCTCAAAAAATTCAAACCATTACTCAAAATCTCAACAATCTCAAACTATCAATCATCATTTCATCAAAATATACCTTAATTAACACTCCCAAACATGTTTCCACATCTCTAATCTGACTCATTTCATCTCATTTGTGAGATTAGGGTTTGAATAGGGTGTCAAGGAGAACAACCACTGTTCCAAATCTTCTCTAGCCATTTGGGCCAGGCTTTCAACACCCAAATTGTCTTAGTGATACATAGATTTTGTTCGTGCTCATTGGAAGTCAATTTCTTATTAGAAGGTGATAAGTAAGTTGTTGACATATTAATTAGCCCTCATATTTAGTCTTTTATGTATCTTTTGTGCTTAATCGATTAATATTGGATATATTTTATAAGAGGGTTCCATTTGGGCTTAATTGTATTTTCAGCATTATTGGGATTTTAACTATTTCTATATTTTGGGCATATCTTGAGTTATAGACATAAAAAAAATTACAAATTTTATATTTGATGAAAATTAAAAGAAAGCTTCACAAGTTTAAAAAGAGGGGGAAAGATAATTTAGATGCGTAATGGAAAGATATAGGGGTGAAGTCAGAAGAGAGGTATTGTTATTAGAAGCTGAGCAATGTGCATTAATTGGACCATAACTTATGCATCCTAAATCGAAATGAAGCAAATAAGGTGTCTATATTGATGAGAAAAAAAAACATCTACAACTTTCATGAAGACATCAAGAGCTAATTTGGCCAATTTGGGTGCCAAGAGAGGCTTCGGAGCTAGTAGTGCGACATACACACTTTAGCATTAGGTTTTTTTTATCAATCTTTTATTTTCAGAATTTTGTAGCTGTCTTGCTCTAAAAATAGGATTGCTCTCTCTTGTTTTTGGGCAATTTTTCTCTTCTCTTTTCTCAAAAGTTTATTGTGGCTACACAACTATGGAGGAGTAATTTTTTAGCTAACTCAAGGAGTCTTTGAGAATACTTAGTTGTAAGCATGAAACTCTATCTTTAACTGTTAATATTTTTTTACGTGTTTTTCAATTTCTTCTCTCATATTTGTATTTTTTATTGATGTTGAATGATATTGATACATCGATTTTGATTAGGAAACCTTTTGGTATTATTAATTGATTATTTTTAACAATCAATTAGGTATGGAATAGAAAATTAGGTTAATGGTTATCTTTCTTAAGTGATTGGTTTTAAATCTAATATAAATTTAACTGAGGTTGACATCTTAAATTGTTTGATCTATTGTATGTTAGTTGAATGCCTAGAGGTCTCTAGAAGAATCACAAGGGTTGTTTGGATAGTCTACCTATTAATCTTAATTAACTCACATCAATTACATATTTTATGCCTATTGATTTTTATGTGTTAAAAAATGAACCCCTATCTTTTTCAATTGATTAACATTAGTGACTATGTGAGAACGATTCGAGTTACACTCCATACTACTATTTTTACTAACTCATTTTTATTTTCCATTTGAGCTAGCCTAACACGCGTGCCAAAAGGTTAATTCTGAGTAATGAGGTGCTTATAGTCCATTGTCTTGCTTTCTAAGTGAATTATGTGTTATGTGATATTTATTATGCATTTATCTTACGAATCATGCAGTTGTTGAACTACAATAAAATGTAACTAAAATAGAAAATATAACAAACAAGGAAAATGCTATGCCTAGTCAAGTTGGGCTCTTAAAGTAGGCTGGAATCTAGAACGATGTCAAGCTTAGTGGAGTCAGGCTCTCAAGTGTTCAAGTCTTTCTAGTGTACTCTAAGAGTGTAAAGGAGTGAGTTTCACCCCAAGGATTGTCTTACAGATTTTGAGGAATCATAGTCTGCAAGTGAAATTCTCTAATTGTGAATCATGGTTGGATTAAGTGACTTTTCTAGGGCATATGGTATCGAAAGACGGAATTATGGTGGACAGGAGGAAGGTGGAAACTATTCAAAATTGTCAAGGCCTACCAATGTTATATAGTTCCGAGCTTTCTTAGTTTGGCAAGGTACTATAGGCGCTTCGTAGAGGATTTCTCCAAAATAGCCCTGCTAACCTAACTAACATAGCAAGGAGTTCAATTATAATGGTCTGAAGCATGTGAAGAAAGCTTACAAAAGCTCAAACAATGCATAATAACCGCTCCTGTGCTCAATTTTCCCTTTGGATTTGCAAGTCATTTCATCTGCTGTGATGCATCTAGGATGGGACTTGGTTATTCCTCATGCAACCTGGATGAGCTAGCCATTGCTTACACCTCTAAACAACTCAAAAGGCATGAGTAGAACTACGCTACATATGTTTTGGAAATGATAGCAATTACCTTTACCTTCAAGATTTGGAGACACTACCTTTATGGTGAGACTTATAAGACACATACAGACTACAAAAACTGAAGCATGTCTTCTAATATAAGGATCTTTATCTAAGACAATTGAGATGGATGGAAATACTCAAGGATTATGATTTGACCATCTTGTACTACCTAGCAAAAGCAAATATGGTGGCAAATGCCTTGAGTAGAAAATCTTTACGTAGTTTGACCCTTTTCTTGAGTATGCCTTTCTAGGCTTGCTTCATTTTTTTCACTAGCAAGGACATCTCATCATTATCATTTTTTGAATTCTTTAGAAGCATCCTCATCCTCAGATTTCTTAGAAACTTTAAAAGTTTTTCCTTAGTTTTCTTTTTGTGAGAAAACTTTAAAGCTATGGATTTGTTTTTCTTTGATGAGCCTTATTTAGCTCAACCTCATCAGTTTTTAGAGACCCTATAGGACCATCCAAACTTAGAGTTTTTAGCTTCTTAGCTTCTGCTATAGTAGTAACTTTGGGAAGTTGTCTAGAAGTTGAACTCATAAAGATCTTTCTAACCATCTCAGTATTTGTATAGCTTTTGCTAAGGCCTTTTAACAAATTTATGACATGCATAAATTTGATTGTCATTTCATCAATATTTTCATGCTTAAGCATTTTGAACATCTCATGTTGATGAACTAG
This sequence comes from Dalbergia oliveri, assembly GCA_030441495.1. Classification (NCBI taxonomy): domain Eukaryota; kingdom Viridiplantae; phylum Streptophyta; class Magnoliopsida; order Fabales; family Fabaceae; genus Dalbergia; species Dalbergia oliveri. Next base: position 12,812,189 of record JAMLFY010000007.1, read on the forward strand.
CATGCTGATCTGTTCCTTAACATGGCCAATTCCTTTATGCAGTATTTCAAGTTTATCCTAAATTTCTTTTGCAATATCACAAGCAATGATCTTCTTATACTCTAGTTTACTTAAAGCACAAGAGATACTTGGTTTTGCATTTAGCTACACTTGAGTCTTTTATCTATCTATCCACTAATGTCTAGGAATTAACTTAATCATAAGCGAACCAGGCTCATGTTCAGCAAAGACATTGTGGACATCCTTCGTTGGGATGTAGTCACCATTTTAAATTATGTCCCACATATCCAAGCTAGTTGACTTAGTGAACAACTTCATTTTGTTTTTCCAATAATGATTATCACCTCTACTAAAATATAAGGATGGTTGATAGAGTGACCTTCAATAATGTTCATGGTCTAATAAGCTATTTCATTCGAGGATCTTTTTCTTTAATGTTAAGTTACTCAACCCTTTTGGAGAACTAGGCTCTGATCTAATATAAGTGAAAGCAAAGGAAAAAGAATGGGGTTAAATTATGCAAACTAAAATCACTTTCTAAAAACTTTAAAAACAAAATACTCTTAGGTTCTTTGAACTTAGAAAAGCAAAAGCAAAGTTAGTTATTTAGAAAGTTAGTCTTTCTTTAGCCTTCTCAAGCTATACATAAGTAGTCTTATCCTAGCCTCTCCAATCTAACTCACACTAACCACTACTAGCTCAAGGTTACAAGATGTCATTGTTTTCTTGTTTATGTTTGGATAGCACTTACCTAGAATAACACTCAAGTTCTAAAATATTACAATAAGATTTTAGAGTCACTTGAATGACTTTTTACAAAGATATAACTCAAAGGAAAATATTTGCTAAATAGAGAATGTGTAAGAAGGTTAGAGTCAAAGAAGAGTTTAGCCTTCAATCCTCAAATAATTATCCTTTTATAGTTGGTGTTTTGAAAATAATTGTTATTCCTTGAATGTTAGATCACGTTACACATGTTCTTCTAGTATTGCACATAGAGAGAATTGTCAAAGTTTTCTTCCTAGCAATCTCTACTTTTGTAGCCTTCACAATACCTTTTATGGCTATAACATACTATTGTCCTTTCATATCTATGATGCAACTCCATGGAAGATCTTTCTAAAGAACCTAAGCATGAAGCGTGTTTCTTAATGGATCAGAAAATATCTTAAGGCATTTAGCTCAATTTTAGATTAATACGTTATTTTTTGAATTGATGTAATCCTTTTGATCACATGAAAGGTCCATCTAATAGTATAAACTTTCTTTCTAAAGTGCATTATAACTTTCTCAACACTTTAATTACTTTATGAGAATTACTTTCTGAGACATGTTATGTATTAAACTCATCCATAACTCGTGAAGTTTAATTCATTTTAACATTGAGTATGGATTTTGAGTTACTCTTTAACATTCTTAGTAGGTTTCTTAAAGAATTTATGCACAAGTTGCAATATAGAGACTTGTGCTTATTCAATAACACTCATACACATGGTTAGTCAGCTTTCTCAAATAATTTATTCAAAGATTGGTTTGTTGTCACTCAAAACCAAGCTATTCAAAGCTTTTCAAAGGGTCTTAAAACTTACTCTAGGAGCATGAAAAAAATTTTATTTTGGCCTCCAATGGTTTAAATCAATGAGCAGTAGTGTATGTTGGGGTTTTAGGTTTTGTTTTGTTTTCTTTGGTAAATTATTAAAAATGAGTTTGATTCATGGACTAGATTCTTGTGTTTAGTTGTAGTGTGCTAAAAATTAGTTGGAGCATTATGTTTGAATAGATTTTCAATTCTAATAAAGGACTTTAGGGAGGGGGTTCTTTAGTTTAGTTTGATTACTTGTACAAATTGTTCCTTAAAACAAGTGAAAATGGGAGTAGAAGCCTTATTGAGATGCTTGGAGTTGCTAGAAAATATTAATAGCACCTTTCTTTTGTACAAAGTAGTGGTGTTTTATGAGACAATGGGGTTTGGGGTTTTCGTTGTCATGTTTTAATGATTGAATATTTACTCTGACATGTAAATATGAGTTTTAAAAGATAAAAATGGAATTTTGGTTATGTCTGGCATAGATTGGAGCTTATATGTGTGTTTGGGCCTAAACAACTTCTTTAACAATTTAGACTTAAATCTTATGCCCTTATTTATTGTGAATTGTGGATTTGATTATGGAATCCTTTAGCTAAGACTGGTCCTTTGACTCTGTATTGGTTTAGGATTGTGATATATATAGATTGGATTATAACGTTCTCTTGTGTGTTTGAATGGTGTATCAATGAGTTAAAATGGTTATGTGACATATATATTATGTGATAAGTGAGGACTTCTAAGGGTTATGAGGCATAACTTGACTCATGCTAATGTAAGTAAGGTTTGGAGCATTAGAATGAGTCAAGAATATGCTACATGCACCTTAGAGCTTGAGCCATGACGACTATGTAAAGGTTTAAGTTTTAGCATTTAAATTTGAGAATGTGAATACTATTTATTCCATAATCATGCATGAAACTTCATGTGAATGCTTTATGTTTGATTTTTAAGCTTAGAGATTTCATTTTGCTTGCATACTGATAACATGAGCATATAAGAAAGAAAGTGATGGTGTTATTCAATCTAAATTTCCCCAAATCAAATGTTGCGAGTAGGTTGGAGACCATGTTATATGACCAGGGCGGTGTTGTGGTTGGTATAAGCTGATCATGAGAAAGGCAAAAAATTTGTAAAGTGTGACATTTAAAAGAAATATAAATGAGATGTGTGAAATGATATGCAATCCTTTCATCATTGGGCATGAATCCATATTATGCGTCTTTAAATGCTTGTCCTTGTCACGCATCTCTATTTATGTCATTAATTTATAAGGTTTTCATAAATCTTCAAAGACACGTCACTTCGAGAAATTACATATGCGAACTTAATAAATGAACCTTGGCATGCCCACTTGTTTCATAAATAAACCGAAGTGGCTTGAGAACAATAACGATAACATTAATTGTTTTCTTAAATCTACTTAGTTTCCTTTGGATACTCACCTCATTTTCCTTGTTTTCTATATTGTCTTAGGACAACCTGGCCGATGTAGGATCTCCTTGAGTTGGATAGAGGTTTTAGCTCATGCTTAGAGATTTAGATGCTATTTTATTTTCTATCTTTCATTCCTATTCTTGAGTATGTAGACTATTGACCTTTTGATTTCCTTTATTTGTTGAAATTTTCTATTATTATATATAACTTTATTTGATATCGGGCCTTAATGCTAGCATTTGCTTAGGATTTATTTATGTTTTGTTAGACATGGTTTGCAATAGGTGTAGTAGTCCTCTATGGACCCTATGCCCATTATGATACCATGGTTCCTACTATATTATGAAGTGTTAATTGTGTTATGTGACATTTAAGACTATAAAGATGAATTGTGAAATGCTTGGTGGTTATGTCCAAGAAATGTTATGTTGTGCGTGAGAATATTGTATAGGTTATACTAATGATTCACCTTTTTACACTATCTAGTGAAGCTTCTGGCATTTTAAGTTTTCGAAAAAAAATAGTCATTTTCCACTACAAGTATTTAAAGGGAACTTAACACGTGAAATCAAAACATGATTAACTAATAATTAGCTGACTATGTCATAAGGATAAGAAGTTAATTACTAAGGTGTCACATGTAGGATAGATATCATCATAATGTACATAATAAAAAGAGCACAATGTATATTGATAACCTTGTATATTCATAAATAATATTAAGCAGATAAAAAAGGTTAAAAGCAACTCTTTTTTTCTTGTTGGCACAAGGAGGTAGATATACTCACATTCACTGCATAGGCGTCGCTAGGACAAAAGTAGTAAGAATACCCCACCTTAATGGCCATGATCCTACAAGCCATCCAATACTTACACTCTAAGGAAAAACATAAAAAGATAAGCCTCATTTAACCTCATTAACAGCACTTCTCTTTATGTTAGAAGAGTGCATGCCAAAGAACAATAGAGACATTAACAACCAAATAAAGAATATCCCCAATAAAACTCTTATCTAACTATTACAAATAAAATCATTCATGTTCACCTAATCATTAGCTTAAACATTTTGGAGAGATGGTTACATGGTATCAAAGCCTCAATAATTAACTAGTTAAAGGTTCGATCATTCTTCAAGCTCAAAAGAGGCATTCATATGAAGAGACATATATTTTAAACTATTTATGTACCTCTACCTATCAGTGTAAATTTTGGATGAGATGGTTCATGATACTAACAATGCTTATCTTGAACAATAAAAGTGAAACTACAAGCATCATCATAGAGGCTACCTAGTATCCACATGCACCCCAAAAATTGTTTATACATACTCACCATTAGGTTATGGTTTTTTTTCTTGTTTTGGTTAACCACCATTAGGTTACTTTATACACTTATTTTTAAAAGATGAAAAATTAAATGTTAAAATAGAGAGATTTTGATCTCACTATTAGCATTTTTTTTTTATAATTCACTACAATAGATTCCAAATCACAAAGCTTTGAGTTGTGTTATATGTTCAACTCTATGGGACAACTTTTAGATAACTCATTCAAATCCAAGGATGGGAAACAACAGCTTTTATCTTTAAATGTGTCCCACAAAATTTAATAGTGATAGATTGGGTGTCTATATGGTGTACAAGGTGAAAGTTGGTCAAACAACCTTTCTCCAAAGCTATATGGAACTCTTAAAGACTAGTCAAGGCAAACAAGGAACCCAAAGAATGTACAAACACCTATGGCATCTAGGAACCAAATAGTATTCTAACCACAACACAAAATATGGAATGAACTCATGACAGATCAACCTATATGCAGACTAGCTATACCATACATTAGAATATGCCTATTCTTCAACAGTTGTGCATCCTTCATGCTTACTCTTTTGTACATGCAATTCAGCCACACCCTTACCTAACCTTCTTCTATGTTCTGATTCCATTGTAGATTAAAAGCCACGGCCTCAAAATGATAAGGGAAATTGAGTACAATCTTTTTAACCAATACACGTGTCTAAAGTTTATCAGGAAGCCCATATTAGACCAATGGATCTTTTTACTTTGGGAAACAATATTCTAGTTCCTTTCAAAGAATAGAGACCATACCATAACAGAGAATAAACACATCCACAATTTTTCTTTTTTTTCTAAAATTGAAACAACCTTATGCCTTTCCTTGTAACACCCTAATAATTAACCCAATACACCTATGCAGGATCTGATTAGTTACTAGACTTTACTCTTTGCTTCAAGTTCCTTAATCATGCTTTGAAAATACTTAGTGAAATTACGAGCCATTTTTTTTTAGTAAAACATAATTGAAAACGTGAGCCGCGCTTAACGTGAATGATTTAGCAAGATTTAAAAGACACATAGGAATTTACAAACATCACATCATAATATATTGACTCCATCATACAGCATCCATAAGCACACCATAATACATATACATAATAACCTCACTCATCCATTCCCCTTTAAACAAATACATCAAACTAGAATACATAAGACAACATATGCACTTAAAGTAAATAACCTTAAAGACCGAAGAGCTATCCTAAAACTAGGGTATATGATCACGCTCAAATCTATTAAGAACTTTTTACGGCCACTGCCCTAAAATGGTGGAATATATCCTATCTATTACGAATTCCTTTAGAAATGGGCACATGAGATGTCCTGGGCTGAGGACGCATAGATGGTCTTCGTGCCAATCTTGGCTTGCACCACAGTTTCCTCACTACCCTCTCTCACACGCAAGGGAGTAAAGTAGAGCTCTCAAATATACATGAGTGGGGTATCCTCTGATGGATCCATCTCATAATACGTCGTTTGAGGGACATAATTGGAATACCATGGACAGCAGATGAGGCGGAGTAAGTACGTAGCATCCTTTCATCATGTGGGCAGGCGTGCTCAAAAACCATTTCGTCACCATACGGAGAAGACGGGAAAACGATAACTAAGAACGGGGTGTGCAAATGGACGTCCTACGAAAACAAAACATGAACCGCGCACCTCCCTTCAAAGTGATATGAACGATGCTCCTGGTTCGTAGTGAAATTCCCATGTAGGGGTATCAACATATAGGATGAATGTCGCCATCGGTATATGAAGACAATGACGGAAATAAAGAAAAGGGAGTGAGAAACTTGCTAAAGAATTCTCAGGAGGGTATCTCCTTCTATAGTGTCATCATCAAAGTCTCTAGGAACCTTGGGTTTCATTATGAAAATGTGAGCATGCTAAGATTCATTTAATTAGTTTGAAAATATACTTTACCGAGGTCCGTTCATTTTAATCATGCGTCTTATAATGCATCATAAACTTAGCATGTCATATTTATAATGAACTTTTCCTTTTATCAACGCATCATATCCTCATCATCATATCATAATAACATGCATAGAAGAACATCATATTTCATTTCTTTCATGCTTTAGGTGACTTAAAATCTTATCATCATCATTATTTTCCTTTGGGGCCGCCCTATACTCCACCCTTTTGGGAGTAATCTAGGTTATGAGCTCATACCTTACTAGTCGTCACTAGCATATACTTATCCCTTTTGATAAGTTAAAATCCCAACTCTACCCTTTTGAGAGAACGGTTTAGGGGGCAAGAATCACCTTTTCACCACCTATAGTCTAATGGGTCCAAAGGATCATTTCCTCAAAAATTTAAGTCACCATTAAGTCTTTGCATGTTATATCATAATACAATTCTCAATTCATAATCATTCATAACATTTTCTCGTTTATAGTCTTATTCCAATAATATATATACCAACTGTAATCATGCATCCTGGAGATTCCCAGGAAAGAGGTGGGTCACAAATGGACATGCTTAAATGCCAAGTCTTTCCTAGCCAGAACCTTTCCAAATTACACTTTTACAGGAATATATTTTCTTCCACAACAAAGAATATTTCATTATTTCATGCATAAGCATTCTCATTGTTTGCAACAGCAACTATAACATGCAAGCCCGAAAATCATTCAATGACGTTAAATACTTAATAAGCATCAAATCACTACATAGACTTATCATTTAAAACATCAAAGAGGCATCATCATAAATCCTTATCGAAAGCCGTCTTAAACAACCGAAACTCTAGAATCGGCAACCTTAATTATTGAACTGATTAATCATGCATCTAAGGGACTTATTACCATCAATTATAAGTCCTAAGAATGTTATTAGACAATATGGGGCAGCATAGATAGTAAGTTGTTTAAGGTTTTACCTTAGAAGTTGCATTTTAACCCTTTCTCATTACCGTCTTTCCTTATGATGCTAAAATTAATTACCAAACCAATTATGAATCATTCTCCCTTATCTAAACATGATAAAATCTGGTTCTTAAGATCACTAAAGGCTCTGGACAGAATACATAAATTTCATTCTCTAAAGTTCTAGAAATCTTGCCTTTATGGTTTTTTTTTTCTAGTTGCTAGTTTCATTTTTAGTGTTCGATCAATCCTACACTAATTGTTACCAAATTTTTCATGGCTTAACCAATCTTAAACAGAATTATATCATACTAAAACAGATTTGGCAGTGGCTAAACTTAAAGAGATCAAAGACTAGCTAAATTCAAGCTTTACGTTGTTTATATAGTTAGTTTCTCTTCTAACTTGCATAGAATTTTTCCTCATCAATAAACATAATAATCACAACTCTAAACATTTTAAATCATCATCATACATTAGTAATAAACTCAGATCAGTGGCTGAATCATGAATCTCATAAAATCACATTTTAAGTATACATAGAATACTAGTTTCTTGTAAAATCTTTGCAAAGCCTTAAAACTCTTTTAGAAACTAATTCTTTTTGCTAAACTTGAAAGAATCTTCATGATTAAAATTCTTACTTAAGATAAAAGGATCAAGTCTTGATCTTAAGAGATTTATGTGATATCTTAGAATCATAAACATGCTATGCAACCTCATTTTAATCTTGTCATTATAAGGTGATAACTTGGAATTATAAACATGATATGCAAATCCATTTCTTTATCTTTAAGATTTAAGGTGATGACTTGAAAATTAAACATGATGCAAGAGCTTGAAATATAAACATGATGCAAGAAACTAGCGCGGTAGTCCGTATAGGACCAATGGAGGGAGAAGAGAATCTTAAGAGACTTAGCGCCCAATCCACAAAACTAGTAGAGGGAGAGGAGAATTATTATTACATCTTTTTAAATCTCAAGACTTCTTAAAGAATAAATTCTTTAACTCCAATAATCTTAAGAAAATTGAAATGGGCTTTAAAGTTCTTATTTCTTTGCTTGTAATATTTTGACAAGTCTTTGAGCTCTAGGATCTTTAAGTGATGACATAAAATAAACATGTCATGCATTGATTCTTTTAACCATTATAAAATAAAGTGAGAGCATAAAATAAATATGAGATGCATCCTCTTTATTATCTTTGAAGATTAAGTGACAACTTGAAACATAAACATGAAATGCAACTTGGAAATTTAAACATGAGTATGCAAGTCCATTTATTCATTCTTAAAATTTTAGTGATGACATAGAAAGTAAACATGATTATGCAAGGCATAAACTTAAACATGGATGCAAGTTCATTTGATTTCTTTACTAGAGCTCCTTCAAGACTTTATAGAAATACAAATTCAATATATATATATCTTAACAAGACAAAGTGAGAAATACATCTTTCAAATTCTAAACTCAAGATCATAAAATCATCATAAAAACATCATTCTTTAAAGTTTTGCATCAAGTGAAACTTTCAAGCTTTAGAGGCCTAACTTGTGATGGATTCACAACCCACCTTCAAGGTCCTCATCATCAAGCCATCATCTTAGTCCCACCTAGGCCATATGGCCAAATTGGTTAAAGAAAAAGGAAGAGAAAACCAAATGAAAAGCTAAGGTAAGTTCATAATTTTAACATTTTGAGCTAAAAACACACTTCTCAAAGCATAGAAATAAATTTAGAAACTACTCCCTACCTAATCTGATTTGAAGGAAAGGAAGAGAACTTGGTTTCTTGGAGTGAAATGAAAGAAAATATTCTTGAAAACTTGAAGAAAGAATTCAGCCAAGAGGAGGAGGAAATGAGAGCTTTTGGTGCTTTGGAAAAACTAGAAATGTGTACAATTTTTGAGCAAGCATCTAAGACTCCTTAAGCATGCCTATTTATAGAGGATTTAAGTTCATGTATGGACAAGAGGAGGAGGCATAATTTTCGGATTTTTCATGGGGAACAAAGGGAGGAAAATCATTTCTTGTTTAAGGCATGTTTTATGCCATGTTTTAGGGAATTTTTTGGCATTTTGTTTTAGTGCATTATTTTGCAATAATTTTGATGATTATGGCTGAATTATTTCGTGCATTACAGCCTCATGGAAGAGAGTTTTGTGTGTTCCATGTATTATTTAGGTGTAGGTAAAGTATTCATGCAATTTAGAGAATTTACGGTTAAGGGCTTAGGTGAATTAGTAAGCAATTTGAGTGTTTTAAAGCAATTTTAGGTTCTAATCAATCTAAATAAATAATTTTGACTCTAGATTAGTAATTAGAATTTAATAAGCTTTAATTTGAGCCTAATATTGCTTAGGTTTCGTTAGACGAATCAAAAATCTCAAAATTTGTAAAACTACACAAAGAGGGCAAAACGGTCATTTTACCTAAAAATTGCCCGAGACCACCCGAGCTTAACCAATGGTTAATAATGGCTTAAAAACACCTTTTAAAACATTTTAGTGAGGTTCGGGCTCAGTCCATGCAATTGGGTTAAAACCGCATGGGCGTTTTGGTCATTTCGCATGTCAGAGCTCAAAATTATAATTCTTCTCCTCTATTAACACACATAACACAAACAATCCCTTATTATTATCAAAACATCCCCTTGAGGATGGGTGGGGCCACGATCCTCATTTTCAGTAAAATAACCTCAGGGCATTTTGGTCATTTTACACGTACAGAAATCGGGTTTTGCAATACTTGCACGAATTGCTCCTAACTTCTCTTCTAACGTTATATTCCTTTATTAAGGATTGTTTGGTCTCAAATTTTATATAATATTTACCTACGGAATTCGGTAATTCCTAATGACAGGAAAAATTGAGGCGTTACATTACTCCCCTCCTTAAAAAGAATTTCGCCTCGAAATCGTTACCTGAGAAAGCTCTGATATGTGCTTGCATATCTGATTCCAGCTCCCATGTAACTTCTTCGGTTTCACCTCGTCCCCATGCTACTTTGACTAGTAAGCCTGTTCCTTAACTAACTCCTCGATCAACGATTCTCGTGGGTGGTAAGTTAAACGTTAGGTCATCTCTTAATTGTACATGTTCTGGCTCTAGTACATGACTTGGGTCAGAATGATATTTCCTTAACTGGAGACATGGAAAACATCATGAAGGTTGGACAGACTTGGGTAGGGCTATACGTAGGCTATAGATCCTATTTTGCTAAGGATTTCAACGGACCAAGAAATCTGGGCTCAATTTCTTTACTTTCATTGCTCGGCCTATGCCTGTGGTGGGGTAATTCTTAGGAACACATGGTCCCCTTCTTGAAAATCTAGCGGTTTCGCGCTTGTCCGCATAGTTTTTCTGCGACTTTGAGGCTGAATCTTATCCCTAATCTTCTTGATTTGTTCTGTCGTTTCCCTCACAATATCCGTCCAAGTAGACTTTGCTCTCGGGCTCATACCAACATAGAGGTGATTGACACTTTCGTCCATAGAGGGCCTCGTATGGTGCCATACCAATACTTGCATGATAACTATTGTTATATGCAAATTCAATAATGGAGGTACTTATCCCAACTCCCTCTTTGATCTAAAACACATGCCCTCAACATGTCCTCCAAAGTTTGGATAGTTCTTTCAGATTGACCGTCCATTTGAGGGTGATAAGCCGTGCTTAGACACAGCTTGGAGCCAAATGCCTTCTGAAAGCTCCCAAAATCGTGACGTAATCGCGGATCCCGATCCGAGATTATCGTTGACGGACTTGTAACCTTACTATCTCCTGAATATATAACGTGCTAACCTATCCAAGGAATAAGTCACCTTAATAGGTAAAAGTGGGCTGACTAGTCAACCGATCCACTATTACCCAAATGGCATCATGATTCGCTTGGTCCTCAGGAGTCCAGTTACAAAATCCATGGAGATACTATCCCACTTCCACTCGGGGATTGGTAGGGGTTGCAACATTCCAGAAGGTCTTTGGTGCTCAATCTTCACCTTTTGACACACCAAGCACTTATTCACCCATGTGCACACATCCTTCTTCAATCCTGGCCACCAGAACATCTTCTTCAAATCTTGATACATCTTGGTTACACCGGGATGAAGGGTAAAATGGCTCTTATGGGCTTCCTCCAAAATATCCTTTCGGAGGTCACCACTAGCAGGTACACATATACGACCTTCAAACCTCCACAAACTATCATTCCCTTGGGTAAAACCTTTCAACTTATCAGCTCTTCCGCTTCTAAGGTCTCTTGAAATTCCGTATCTTCCCTTTGGGCTTGAGCAATTCTTTCCTTGAATTCACTCGTCACACTAAGATGGCAAGCTCTTATGCCCTTAGTGGTCAAGGTCATCCCTAGGTTTAGGTCTCTAAACTGCTCAATTAACTAAACCTCCTTCACCATCAAACGGGATACTTGTAAGGATTTCCTACTTAGGGCATCGCTACAACATTAGCTTTGCATGGATGATAGTTTAACCCGAAATCATAATCTTTTAAGAACTCCATCCACCTTCTTTGCCTCATGTTTAGCTCTTTTTGATCAAAGAGATATTTCAAACTCTTGTGATTCGAGAACACCTCAAACTTAACACCATATAAATGGTGTCTCCAAATCTTCAGAGTACACGACGGTGGCTAATTCAAGGTCATGGGTAGGGTAATTTGCCTCATGTGGCTTGAGTTGCCTCGACGCATAGGCCATCACTTGCCTATCTTGCATCAGTACACAACCCAAACCCTTCCTTGAAGCATCACAGGATACTTCGAAAGGCACATTGGGGTGGTAATACCAAAACAGGGGTTGAGGTTAGCTTGTGTTTTAGCTCTTGAAAGCTCTTTTCACACTCCAGGGTCCATGAAAAAGGGGTGTTTTCCTAGTTAGCTTGGTCAGAGGTAGGGAAATTTGGAAAATCCCTTGATAAACCGACGGTAATAACCAGCTAAACCTAAGAAGCTCCTTACTTCAGTTACCGTGGTTGGTCTTTCCCAGTTTACAATCGTTTCCACCTTACTAGGATCTACAATTCCTCTCTTAGACACTACATGCCCTAAAAATTTCACCTCATCTAACCAGAATTCACACTTAGAAAGCTTGGCATATAGTTTCTTTTCCTTCAGGATTTCTAGTACTATGGTTAGGTGGCATTCATGCTCCTCGTGGGTCTTAGAGTAGATGAGAATATCATCTATGAAGACAACCACGAATTGATCTAAATAGGGTCTAAAGATCCTATTCATGTAATCCATAAAAATTGCTGGAGCATTGGTTAATCCAAAGGACATTACTGCAAACTCAAAATGGCCGTATCGAGTGCGAAAGGCCGTTTTCGGTATATCTTCATCTCTTACTCTAATCTGTGGTAACCTAACCTCAAATCAATCTTAGAAAACACGACTACACCTTTAAGCTGATCCATCAAGTCATCTATCCTAGGCAAAGGGTATTTGTTCTTCACTGTCACTTTATTCAATTGCCTATAGTCAACACACATCCTCATACTCCCATCCTTTTTCTTCACAAACAACACAGGGGCTACCCAAGGTGATGCATAGGCCTAACAAACTTTTTCTCCAATAAATCTTCCAATTGAGCTTTTAACTCGGTCAACTCTAATGGGGACATCCTGTATGGGGCTATGGATATGGGTCCTGCATCTTGAAGCAATTCTATAGAAAACTCTATCTCTCTCTTGGGGAAACTCTGGTATCTCATCTGGAAATACTTCGGATAATTCCTTACTATCGGTATCTCATTGATACTTTGCTCAAAGTCTACATCACTAGCGGCTAAGAAAATATAACCTTTAGTCTCACCCTTACCATAGTCCATTTCCACAATAGTTATGTACAGGCTTATGGGTTTCTTAGGTTCAATGGAAACAAGAAGAAAGGTAATGGTTTTCTCATAGCAATTTAACAATACACGGTTGGCCTCAAGCCAATCCATGCCAAGAATCACATCTAGACCTTGCATAGGTAAGCAAATAAGATCTAAAACAAAGGATCTATTTTCTATAACAAAATTGCAATCTAAACAACATTCACAAGTTCTAATGGGTTTTCCAGGAGGGTAGAAACAACAAGGTCAAAAGGAAGTTCAGTCACATGTAAGTTAAGGCTTTTAACACATGAGTGAGAGATAAAAGAATGGGAAGCGCCAGAATCATATAGTACAATTAAGTTTTTACCATGCATGTTACACTTACCTTCCACGAGATTCCGTGACTTCATCGTTTCTTCAGGATTAACCCAAAGACCCTTCCTTGGTACGGCTTGGGTTGGGGTTGGCGGGTTTCTTTCTATGCATTCTCAGAGTAGTGGCCTGGCTTTCCACACCGATAGCATACATTTGTTCCAGCTCGACATGGCATGCTCCCATGATTCTTGCCGCACTTGAGACAATCCATGGATGGTGGGGGTCGTGGAGGTGCTGCGGACCCCTTTGTGGTGCTTTCCCCTTGTTGTTGTTATTGTTGTTGTTGTGATTGTTGTTGGGGTTGTTGTTGTAGCGATTGTTGTTATAGCGATTGTTGTTGTTGTTCGGCCTTCCTTGTTGAAAGTTCCTTTGTGGACCTTGGGGTCTCGATTGAGGTGGGAATGGGGGTCGATTATGCCTCTTGAATTGCTGACCTTGAGGTGTCAGCTTCTTGGTGATATTATCTGACCTTGAGGTGCTCAATTTTCTCCGCCCTTCTTCAATGATGCGGCATTTGTTAACTAGGTAGAAAATCCCTAATCTCCAAATGCGCAACTCCACATTAAGCTCCGCCTTTAACCCTGACTCGTATTAAATGCATTTCCAATACTCAGGGTTACTTTGATACATCCTTGAGAACTTAATGAGTTCCTCAAATCTGCATGTCCTGGGCTACATTCATGTTTCCTTGCACAAGCTGTATGAACTCAATGTCCTTGGCATTTTTACCGACTTTGGGAAATACTTCTCATAAAAATAGACCTTAAATAGCTCCCAACCAATGTCCACGTCGTCGCCTCCAAGAGTCTTCGAGCACCTGTCCACCAGAAGCCGGCATCACCCTCGAGCATATGGGTGGCAAAAGTAACCTTCCGCTCCTCTGAGCATGGGACTATAGCAAAGACCTTCTCATATTCCGAATCCATTCTTCTGCAACATTTGGATTGAGGGTCCCCTTGAATACTAGTGGGTTCGCCCCGAAACTCCCAAAACGAGCGTGTTCGGGATCTCATGGCCTTGATTCGCATTAGCTTGGCGATCCTGATCCATTCGCTCCATCATCATCCTCATTGTCCTTGCCACATCACGGAGTGCTTCGGCGGTTTCGTTGTTCTGGTTATTCTTGTGCGCCTTCCTAGTCCGTTGTCGACGTGCCATTGGTCCCTATACACACAAAACAGCAACACTGAGGTGATCAGGCTCAACATTCCATGCAAAGTGAGCAAGTTACCATGGCATGTGCAACATACAGGTCATGCATCTCTAATCCTCAAGCTCATCCTAATGATAAACATATACACATGACATTTCTAACGTAGTATGCTTTAGAACCATAGCCAGTCCAATCCTTAGGCTCTGAGAACCGAACTCTGATACCAAAATGTAACACCCTAATAATTAACCTAATACACCTATGCAATATCTGATTAATTACTAGACTTTACTCTTTGCTTCAATTCTTTAATCATGCTTTGAAAATACTTAGTGAAATTACGAGCCATTTTTTTTTTAAACATAATTGAAAACGTGAGCCGCGCTTAACGTAAATGATTTAGCAAGATTTAAAAGACACATAGGAATTTACAAACATCACATCATAATATATTGGCTCCATCATACAGCATCCATAAGCGCACCATAATACATATACATGATAACCTCACTCATGCATTCCCCTCTTAAACAAATACATCAAACTAGAATACATAAGACAACATATGCACTTAAAGTAAATAACCTTAAAGGCCGAAGAGAGCTATCCTAAAACAAGAGTATATGATCACGCTCAAATCTATTAAGAACTTTCTACGGCCACTGCCCTGAAATGGTGGAATATATCCTCTCTATGACGAATTCCTTTAGAAAGGGCACACGAGATGTACTGGGCTCGAGGACGCATAGATGGTCTTCGTGCCAATCTTGGCTGCACCAGCTTCCTCACTACCCTCTCTCACACGCAAGGGAGTAGGAGTAGAGCTCTCCGAATATACATGAGTAGGGGTATCCTCTGATGGATCCGTCTCAGAATACCTCGTTTGAGGGACATAATCGGGAATACCATGGACAGAGATGAAGCGAGTAAGTACGTAGCATCCTTTCATCATGTGGTCGGGCATGCTCAAAAACCATTTCGTCACCATACGGAGAAGACGGAAAAACGATAACTAGGAACGGGGTGTGCAAATGGACATCCTATGAAAACAAATACACGAACCGCACACCTCCCTTCAAAGTGATATGAACGATGCTCTGTTTAGTGAAATTCCCATGTAGGGTATCAACATATAGGACGAATGTCGCATAGGATTGAAGACAATGACGGAAATAAAGAAAAGGGAGTGAGAATCTTGTTAAAGAATTCTCAGGAGGGTATCTCCTTCTATAGTGTCATCATCAAGTCTCAGGAACCTTGGGTTTCATTATGAAAATGTGAGCATACTAAGATTCATTTAATTAGTTTGGAAATATACTTTACCAGGTCCGTTCATTTTAATCATGCGTCTTATAATACATCATAAACTTAGCATGTCATATTTATAATGAACTTTTCCTTTTATCAGCGCATCATATTCCTCATCATCATATCATAATAACATGCATAGAAGAACATCATATTTCATTTCTTTCGTGCTTTAGGTGACTTAAAATCTTATCATCATCATTATTTTCCTTGGGGCCGCCCTATACTCCACCCTTTTGGGAGTAATCTAGGTTATGAGCTCATACCTTACTAGTCATCACGCATATACTTATCCCTTTTGATAAGTTAAAATCTCAACTCTACCCTTTTGAAAGAACGGTTAGGGGGCAAGAATCACCTTTTCACCACCTATAGTCTGATGGGTCCAAAGGATCATTTCCTCAAAAATTTAAGTCACCATTAAGTCTTTGCATGTTATATCCTAATACAATTCTCAATTCATAATCATTCATAACATTTTCTCGTTTATAGTCTTATTCTGAATAATATATATACCAACTGGAATCATGCATCTGGAGATTCCAGGAAAGAGAGGTGGGTCACAAATGGACACGCTTAAATGCCAAGTTTTTCCTATCCAGAACCTTTCCAAATTACACTTTTACAATAATATATTTTCTTCTAGCATCAAAGAATATTTCATTATTTCATGCATAAGCATTCTCATTGTTTGCAACAGCAACTATAACATGCAAGCCCGAAAATCATTCAATGACGTTAAATACTTAATAAGCATCAAATCACTACATAGACTTATCATTTAAAACATCAAAGAGGCATCATCGTAAATCCTTATCGAAAGCCGTCTAAACAACCGAAACTCTAGAATTGGGTAACCTTAATTATTGAACTGATTAATTATGCATCTAAGGGACTTATTACCATCAATTATAAGTCCTAAGAACGTTATTAGACAATATGGGGCAGCATAGACAGTAAGTTGTTCTTAAGGTTTTACTGTTGCGTTTTTAACCCTTTCATTACCGTCTTTCCTTATGATGCTAAAATTAATTACTAAACCAATTATGAATCATTCTCCCTTATCTAAACATGATAAAATCTGGTTCTTAAGATCACTAAAGGCTCTGGACAGAATACATAAATTTCATTCTCTAAAGTTCTAGAAATCTTGCCTTTATGATTTTTTTTTTCTAGTTGCTAGTTTCATTTTTAGTGTTCTGGATCAATCCTACACTAATTGTTACCAAATTTTTCATGGCTTAACCAATCTTAAACAGAATTATATCATACTAAAACAGATTTGGCAGTGGCTAAACTTAAAGAGATCAAAGACTAGCTAAATTCAAGCTTTACGGTTGTTTTATATAGTTTCTCTTCTAACTTGCATAGAATTGTTTCCTCATCAATAAACATAATAATCACAACTCTAAACATATTAAATCATCATCATACATTAGTAATAAACTCAGATCAGTGGCTAAATCATGAATCTCATAAAATCACATTTTAAGTGTACATAGAATACTAGTTTCTTGTAAAATCTTTGCAAAGCCTTAAAACTCTTTTAGAAACTAATTCTTTTTGCTAAACTTGAAAGAATCTTCATGATTAAAATTCTTACTTAAGATAAAAGGAGCAAGTCTTGATCTTAAGAGATTTATGTGATATCTTAGAATCATAAACATGCTATGCAACCTCATTTTAATCTTGTCATTATAAGGTGATAACTTGGAATTATAAACATGATATGCAAATCATTTCTTTATCTTTAAGATTTAAGGTGATGACTTGAAAATTAAACATGATGCAAGAGCTTGAAATATAAACATGATGCAAGAAACTAGCGCGATAGTCCGCATAGGACTAGTGAAGGGAGAAGAGAATCTTAAGAAACCTAGCGCCGTATTCCGCACAAAACCAGTAGAGGGAGAGGAGAATTATTATTACATCTTTTTAAGCTCAAATCTCAAGACTTCTTAAAGAATAAATTCTTTAACTCCAATAATCTTAAGAAAATTGAAATGGGCTTTAAAGTTCTTATTTCTTTGCTTGTAATATTTTGACAAGTCTTTGAGCTCTAGGATCTTTAAGTGATGACATAGAAATAAACATGTCATGCGTTGATTCTTTTAACCATTATAAAATAAAGTGAGAGCATAAAATAAATATGAGATGCATCCTCTTTATTATCTTTGAAGATTAAGTGACAACTTGAAACATAAACATGAAATGCAACTTGGAAATTTAAACATGAATATGCAAGTCCATTTATTCATTCTTAAAATTTTAGTGATGACATAGAAAGTAAACATGATTATGCAAGGCATAAACTTAAACATGGATGCAAGTTCATTTGATTTCTTTACTAGAGCTCCTTCAAGACTTTATAGAAATACAAATTCAATATATATATATCTTAACAAGACAAAGTGAGAAATACATCTTTCAAATTCTAAACTCAAGATCATAAAATCATCATAAAAACATCATTCTTTAAAGTTTTGCATCAAGTGGAACTTTCAAGCTTTAGAGGCCTAACTTGTGATGGATTCACAACCCACCTTCAAGGTCCTCATCATCAAGCCATCATCTTAGTCCCACCTAGGCCATATGGCCAAATTGGTTAAAGAAAAATGAAGAAGAAAACCAAATGAAAAGCTAAGGTAAGTTCATAAATTTAACATTTTGAACTAAAAACACAACTTCTCAAAGCATAGAAATAAATTTAGAAACAACTCCCTACCTAATCTGATTTGAAGGAAAGGAAGAGAACTTGGTTTCTTGGAGTGAAATGAAAGAAAATATTCTTGAAAACTTGAAGAAAGAATTCAGCCAAGAGGAGGAGGAAATGAGAGCTTTTGGTGCTTTGGAAAAACTAGAAATGTGTACAATTTTTGAGCAAGCATCTAAGACTCCTTAAGCATGCCTATTTATAGAGGATTTAAGTTCATGTATGGACAAGAGGAGGAGGCATAATTTTTGGATTTTTCATGGGGAACAAAGGGAGGAAAATCATTTCTTGTTTAAGGCATGTTTTATGCCATGTTTTAGGGAATTTTTTGGCATTTTGTTTTAGTGCATTATTTTGCAATAATTTTGATGATTATGGCTGAATTATTTCGTGCATTACAGCCTCATGGAAGAGATTTTTGTGTGTTCCATGTATTATTTAGGTGTAGGTAAGGTATTCATGCAATTTAGAAAATTTACAGTTAAGGGCTTAGGTGAATTAGTAAGCAATTTGAGTGTTTTTAAGCAATTTTAGGTTCTAATCAATCTAAATAAATAATTTTGACTCTAGATTAGTAATTAGAATTTAATAACCTTTAATTTGAGCCTAATATTGCTTAGGTTTCGTTAGACGAATCAAAAATCTCAAAATTTGTAAAACTACACAAAGACAGGGGCAAAACGGTCATTTTACTTAAAAATTGCCCGAGACCACCCGAGCTTAACCAATGGTTAATAATGGCTTAAAAACACCTTTTAAAACATTTTAGTGAGGTTTGGGCTCTAGTCGGCACGCAATCAAGGTTAAAACATCCGCATGGGCGTTTTGGTCATTTCGCGTGTCAGAGCTCAAAATTATGATTCTTCTCCTCTATTAACACACATAACACAAACAATCCCTTATTATTATCAAAACATCCCCTTAAGGACGGGTGGGGCCCACGATCCTCATTTTCTGAGTAAAATAACCTCAGGGCATTTTGGTCATTTTACACGTACAGAAATTCTGGGTTTGCAATACTTG
Source organism: Dalbergia oliveri (assembly GCA_030441495.1). NCBI lineage: Eukaryota > Viridiplantae > Streptophyta > Magnoliopsida > Fabales > Fabaceae > Dalbergia > Dalbergia oliveri. The sequence continues at coordinate 12,831,846 of JAMLFY010000007.1, forward strand.
CACAAATTGCTCCTAACTTCTCTTCTAACGTTATATTCCTTTATTAAGGATTGTTTGGTCTCAAATTTTATATAATATTTACCTACGGAATTCGGTAATTCCTAATGACAGGAAAAATTACAGGAAAATTGGGCGTTACATTCCTTACATAAAAAAATCCTTTCATTGCTAGGGAATCTTAATAGAAATTCTAACATTGTAATATAAAATTAGTTGGAGACACACTAGTTACCCTTGTCAATACATAAGGTTCAAAGTGTTTAACTAGGGGATATTCTTTTGTTATCTACAATAATATATAAGTATAGGATGGAATTTTTTATTCATTAATAGTATAACTAAAATCACCAAAATTTAACATAGTATAAATGATCTCACTAAGAGTTGTATGACCAACAAAAAGGGTTGTAAGAAAATATACTCCTTAAAAATGTTTGTTAGCATGTGAAAAATTTGCCCATAATCACTTCACATATTTTTAGCACTCAAACAAGTGACATAAGATTAATTACCTAATGAGTGGGGTATATATACATGAAGTAATGTGTAATCTGTCTAACTTATCTTATTACACACATGAGAAAATTGCCCTATTTTAAGTCTTGCCACAAGTTTCTTACTTAAACTTCCTATCCATGCCTTCACATTCGTCCCACATTGATGACGTACACTATAAAATATCTCAAGTAGTAATAACCATATCCCTCTCTATCTAATAACCAAACTCACTCCCCCTTATAAGGTATAACATACACGAAAAGTTGTAGTCAAAATTCAAAATTCAAGATAAAGGATAGAAAAGTGTGAGCGTATTTAACAACTATTAGAAAACCATGAAAGATCTAATATTTTTCCCAAGATCAAATATTTGTATCAACGTCAAGAAATAAAAATTTGATGGTTAACAAAAAGGATGAAAAAAAATCTTGAAATGAAAAAGAAAAGGTTTTGATTTAACAAAGACACATTTTCCCATAAACTTGTGATGGGAAATCTTGTGCATAAAAAACATGAAATGGCTATTGCTACTCTTCGATATCTATTGACACTCCTATTTAATTAAATTTTTATTTAGTTTCACTATAATACTCTTCTTTTTCTAATGATTTGAATAGTCAATGTAAACTATTTACTAGTTATTGTAATATTGTCATAGTTACTCTTATTAATTTAATTATTCATAAATTTAATATTTATTTCATTTTTCCTATTTTTAGATGGTTAGTAGTTATAACAGGTATTTATAATTAATTTATTTAATATAATTTTTAAAATGTAAATATTATTTTTATATTTTATTCAATAACTATCTAAATAATATAATATTGAGTATTTTTTGAAAAACAAACAACAAACAAAATAAATAACAATTAAGATGTACTAAAAAATTGTGATGTTCAACTACATACCTTATTTTGTAACATTTACAGTTTATATAATTAAAAGTTCTTATGTAAACAAATAATATCATGATTCATTACTATTGACTTTAATTTTTAATATGTATATATATTGTCTGTTATCCATATTCTTAAAAATTAATATAATTTGATATATTAAAGTAATTACTTGCCCATGTCAGAAAAAGTTTTAAAAGATTAATTTTTCAACCTAATTGAACAGGATAAAGGTCTATAATATTTTGTTTTAAATAAAGATATTAGGAGATAAATGTGAGGATGGAGTCAAACTCGACCTCCCATAACTCATTGATATGTAGGAGTTTACCACTATACTGGACTCACTAACCTAATTTATTTCTTTTCTATTAAATAAATTTAATAGTAAAATTAAAATCTGCAAATTGGTGCGCATTGTATTTATCTTTCAATATACTATTCATGTAAACCACACAAATTAAGTATACAACTAATTCAATATATTAAATTATTTCAATTTTTAACAATATAGATTTCAAAAAAATTCTAGTAAAAATTAAGTGATTGATGATAAATCCCAATTTTTTTTTTAGTAGTTTTTAAAATTATATAAACAATAGTTGTTAAAAAATACTAGTATGTGTGTAGTATTTTATGATGTTTTTCCCTTTATTGTTATTAATTTTTTATTTTTATTCCTTTTTGGTCCTAAAATATTCATTACTAATTTGTTTAGATATCTATTATTTTAAGAAAATTTTAAGCAAAATAATTCAATATATAAAAAAATATTAAACATGCTAACTTCAAATACCTATAATATATAGTGATTATTATTATTATATAAAAATTAAAAATGAGATACATATTAAATATTTAAAATAATTTTTCAATCAAATTAACAATAATAACTTTTGATGACATTATGATAGATGACTAATAAATAATTCATAATAATTATTCATATAATTAAGAAAGAAAAAGGATATTTTTGTGAAATTAAATAAAAATTAATGCAACGGAAAAGTAATAGACACATGGGATAGCCATGATCCCAAAATTACTGTATATAAATAAATATTTGAGTAAAAATCTAAGTTAGTCCTCAAGAATACTATGCCAGAATTTAGTCCTGAAGAAAATAAATTCCATCTATGGTCCCTCAAGAATTGAAAAGATTGACAAATTAGTCCATCTGTTAATTGAATAATTGACAAATTAGTCCCTCTGTTAATCGAATAACACATGTGATGCATTATAACATTGATAAGTCACATTAACTGACACATTGACTTCCAAATGTCATTGTTTTGGAATGATTCAAGAAATCATTTTCTGTATTCAAGATTCAAGAAATGACTTCTCTTATATCATGTTCTAAGTTTTAGGAGAAAAACACTGAAACAATGTTGTGTTGCTCAAGGAATGTGAGTGTGATTCCCATATGTGATATGACATGCCGCACCAGTGACTTAACATGCCACACATGTCATCCCATTAAGGTTTATTAGATAGATTTTAGGACTAATTTGTCCTATGTTTCAATTCCTAAGGACCACACGAGATGGATTTATTTTTTGAGAGGACCAAATTGTCTACGTAATATTCTTATGGGATTGAGTTGGATGTTTCCTCTAAATATTTTTATCTCCAAATTTACAATAAAAGTTTTATTTATTGACAAGATGAAATTCAAGTGAGGGGACATGATGAGCATCCAAGTTATTAAAAGTGATAATTCTTGATATATGGTACCATAAATAAAAATGATGCAGCGACAATGACATGTCCTTGAAGAATACTCCCCAGATGCCAGAGGATGATGTGGCTTGTTGATCTACAGTAAAACATGTAGCACAAATAAAAAAGGAAAATAAGACAACCCATCTGCAAAGTTAGTAACATATAAAGGTTGAATGTTTTCTGACTACATATCTTCTGAAAAAATAACTAGCGAAAGTATCATAAATTGATGAATATGTCTTTACAAAAATGTTATTTGAGCACCCAAAAAGTAAGTGTCATATTACCTTTGAATGTGATGGTGGTCCCCACTTATTCAATCCATCCAGCATATTTAATAGTAATAAAGTAGGTGTTGATTAGCGGTAGAGCTAGACTATTAAAAATTCAATTGTAATATATAGAAGAAATAAATATTTTACAATCAAAATTCAAGATAAACATACATATTTATGTAAGATATTATTTATTATATCTATCAAGTTAAATAAAAAAAGGTCAAAATTAACTAAATAAAGTTTTTAAAAGGGAAAAATTAAAAAATGAATAGATTATAAAATAAATTGACAATTTTAAGGGGCCACTTGCCCCCATTTTATAACTAGCCTCTGCCCTAATATTGGGACAACACCCATTTTTTAGATGTTTATATAACAGGACTCTATGTCTTTAATAGTTATTACCTTTATCAGAAGTCTTTATTTGTTAGTCCATCATGTTTGGGACTAACATTAGTCCCAGCCTATTTATATCTAAAAGTACAAGTTTGACCTCACTAATTTTTTAATTCTATTTATTGCCATTGCACTTTTCATTTGCCATACACCTATCACTTTGGCAGATTGCCATGGTGCCACCATCAACATCCTATTTAGAAAACATAGGACACATGAAACCACTTCTATCTACGACCTTTATAACCCTTACTCCAAAAGAATAAAAAAATTAAAAACAAAAACACCAACAAACCAAAAGTTCAAGCATTTTGGATCAAGTTCTAGCCCTAAACCTCCAACCAATTAGAAAAATCCAAAATTTTCTATTAGATTTACATGGCAATAAAAGGCTGAGGTGATGGGTAAAGTATTGGATTATAATAATAGTAGTGCACATGACAACACTTGACTTACTATTGCAGTTCTTAGTTAGTTAGAATGTGAGGCATATATATATGTGTGTGTGTGTGTGTGTGTGTGTAAGAAGTTCTATTTTATAAGCTCTCAATTTAGTTTTCTCACGTCAATTGAATACATCTTCTTCCTCCACAAGTTTTTTCTTTTTCCATTCTTCTTTTCATACGTCCATTAAGATGGTATCAGATTAAAGCCTTCTACTATGCATTATCTTCTTTCTAGAAATTTCCCCTAAAATTCCTAGATCTTGCTCCTCCAATGGTAGACCCAAATAATGATCCCTCTAGTCCTTATTATATTCATCCCAATGAAAATCCAGGCTAGGTCTTGGTTTCAGCACTATGCATGGAATAGGGCCATGAAAGTGGTCTATGTCTAAAAACTAGCTCCAATCATTTGATGGTTCTTTGCTAACCCGTGGAAAGAATAATCTAGATTATGCTATAAGGAAAAAAATGCAATTCCATCCTCATATCATTGATCTTTAGGTTAGTTTCTTTTAGCATAGATGAGTTCATCCTTATTGATAAGGCCGTGAGTGTTATTAAGGTTTAGAATGACTAAAAAGACATGTATGCTAAGGTAGATGTTTTGAGAGTTTCACAAGTCCAAGAAGTCACTTCTATCAAGCGAGGAGAAAGATTTTTCAAGGCATATTTCACTAAATTGAAGATGTTATGGGATGCCTTGGATAGGTGTAGAGGTAGATCAGGCCCCTACCCCTGCACCTATGGAACTAATTGTGTCTCTCAAAACACTATTAAGAACAATGACAAGAAGACAAAGTTATCAACTTCTTAAAAGGTTTAGGAGATCAATTTTCTACTATAAGTCATAAATCTTTCTAATGGACCCTATCCACACTATCAACCAGGTGTTCTTATTGATTGTCCAATAAGATAGACAACTCATTTCTCAATGGGTTTCCAAGTTTGTTGCTACCATTCCTGATAAGGGTTTTATAAGGGTTCTAACAATGCTTAGAATAGAATGGGCTAGTATAAAAGGGCAATATCTCACTTCAACCAAAACCTGGAACTTTTGTAATAAGAAGGGTCATATTGTGGAAACTTGCTATAGGAAACATGGGTTTCCACAAGGATTTCAATTCAAGAATCCTAGAAGATCAACACATTGTGTTTATCTTGAAGGATCTCAAATGGTACTTGCTAGAGCCTTTCAGAAGAAATTGTGAGATCTAATGCGGTCATAACCTAAGAGCAACATCAAGATCTCATTGCTTTGCTTCAAAACTCGAAAGGTCTTCCTTCTAATCACTTCTCCAATCATATTTCATCATCCACAACCTTTAACAATTCTGAGTTTGTTGTCAAAGATATGAGTCTGTCCAATAATTTTAATCCTCTCACATCAAGTATTATGGCCAATACTTTAAAATGCGTGTATCATATAGCAAAAATGTGTAATGTAGCACAAATATATATATATATATATATATATATATATATATATATATATATTATGGATTCTTGACACTTGGTGCTACTGATAACATTTTCTTCCAATCCAGTGTGTTCTCTGCTTACTAAAAGATTAAACCTGTTTATGTCAAACTCTACTAATGGCAATTCTATTACTCTTGAATATACTAGCACCATTCACTTTTGTGATTGTTTTTATCTTTCTAATGTCCTATATATTCCCTAATTTACCTATAATCTCATCTCAATTTGCAAATTAATTCAGGACCTAAACTATAGACTAACTTTTGACCTTAAAAATCACTACGTGATATGGACACTCTTACCCAAAAAAAGATTGGTTCAACTAGGCTGTGGAACGGGTTATATCTCCTTCAAGAATATAACTCCTGCACCAAAACATGAGGTTTGATGTAACTCTTCATGATTAGCAGATTTTATATTTGGCATTTTAGGGTAGGACATTTATCCAATGATGTATACATCATGATTCATAAATAGATGTAATCCTATTAGCACATTAAAATAGGATATTTCCCTTTCAACTTATTCACGTAGACAGGACCCTTTGACCTCTTCTTTATATGAATATAGATATTTTCTCTCCATTGTTGATGATTTTACAAGAAACATTTGGATTCCCTTTATAACAAACAAAGGAAAAGCTCAAAAACACTTGTTTAACTTCTCTAACTCTTTTCAACACAATCTGACTCTAAATAAAAGTCTTGAGATATGACAAGGGATTAGAATATAGAATGCCAGAACTCTATGCTCAAAGAGGCATTATTCATCAAACCACATGTATAGAAACATCACAACAAAATGGTATGGTTGAGAGAAAACACCAACTTCTCGTAAATGTTGCTAGATCCCTTATGTTCCAAGCTAAGCTTCCAAAACTTTTTTGGTCTTGTTCCATTGCTCATGTTGTATACACTATCAATTTGTTGCCTACACTAGTTTTAGCTAATTGCTCACCCTTTGAAAAGTTATATAAAAAACCACCTGATTTGTCTAACTTTCAGGTTTTGGATGTCTTTGTTTTTCTTCCACTATCCTGGCCAGGAGGCACAAGTTTGTCCCTAGTGCAAGAAAAGTCATCTTCCTAGTTTATCATACAGGTAGGAAAGGATATCTATTATACAAAAATCTTCCTTTCTAGAACCCTCTACTTACCAACCTCAACACAATAATTGAATTGTTATTTGTTGTCAATTGAAAATGACCATTGCATATCCTACCAATACTCCCTCCTACACCTGATCAAGCACCCACTATCACTCTACTTACACCTACTTCTATACTTCAACCTCCTAAAATTATTGCACTTACTACCATCACCTCTAATAGTCATCCTCTTATTGTCATGCCTAGCCAATAGCTTGCACCAATAATTTCTACTAAACAAAAACACAAACCACAATACTGCAAGACTACCACTGTGACCTTTCCATAACACCTAATTTATCCCTCCTTCCCAATGATAAGCATAATTTATCTATTGTTCTTTCCTATTCTAATTCGTCTCCTTCGCATAGAGCCTACATTATCTCCATTTCTTCGTAGATTGAGCACAAAACATATCATGAAGCTACCAAACATGAGTGCTAAAGAGAGAAAATGAGCTCTATATTTAAAGCTCTTGAAATGACCAAAACTTGGACTCGCACAACTTTTCCAATAGAAAAGATTCCCATTGGTTGCAATAGGTCTACAAAATTAAACACAAAGCTGATGGATCTATATAAAGGTACAAAGCTAAGCTTATGGCTAAGGGTTACACACAACAAGAAAAGGTAGATTACTTGGATACTTTCTCTGCAAAAGCCAAGATGACAACTATTCATATCCTTTTAGTTATTGTTGCATGTTTGAATTGGCATTTGTACCAATTGGATGTGAATTATGCTTTTTTTATAAAGACCTTCATGAAGAAGTTTACAAGACCTACCTCCTAGCCTTTTTCAATCTCAGCCTAACCAAGTATGCAAACTAACAAAGTCACTCTATGGTTTAAAACAAGCAAGTAGACAATGGAATGCAAAGCTCACATTATCTCTTATCTCTTATGGCTATGTTCAATCATAATCCGATCATTCTCTATTCACCAAGAGAGTTGGCATTTCCATTACAGCATTGCTATATATAGTTGATGTCATACTTACTTGGAATGATCTTGAAAAGATTAATAGAATTAAGAAATCACTAAACACAAGTTTCAAAATCAAAGATCTTAAACCACTAAAATATTTTTTGGGTCTTAAAATTGCTAGATCATCAAAGGGGATACATCTTTATCAAAGAAAATATGACTTAGACATCCTATCTAATTCTGGAATATTGGCCTACAGACCTTTGTTTATCCCCATAGATAGCAGCTATAAATTGTAGTAAGAACAAGGAGCTCCTCTGATACTAGAATGTCTTGAAATTGCTAGATCATCAAAGGGCATACATCTTTGTCAAGAAAATATTCCTTAGACATCTTCTCTAAGATTGGAATGTTGGACCTATGACCTTTGTTTATTCCTATGGATAGTAGCTGTAAATTGCAGCAAGACCAAGGAGCTCCTTATCATGATGTAGAATATTGAAGATTGGTAGGAAGACTACTATACTTGGCCTTTTCCAAACTTGACCTGGCCTTTCTATGCAACAACTTATTCAATGTTTTGCCAAGCCCAGATTCTTACTATCAAGCCTTGTGGAGGTTCTTAGATACATAAAGAGTGCTCAAGGTAAAGGTTTTTTTTTTTTTGGCCAATAATCCTTTGTGCTGTCAGGACTTTTGACACAGATTGGACTAGCTACAAAGACTCTTGTAAGTCTATCACAAGCTTTTGTAACTTCCTTAGATCAGCCTTAGTCTCTTGGAAATGAAAGAAACAAAGTATTGTAGCCGTTAGAGGCTAAATATTGTCTCGTCTCCCTTACAAATAGATTTAACTGAGATGTCAAAGCGGGCCGCCGCCCGCCAAAAGTAGCAAAAAGGGCGGGCAGCCTGAGCCACCAAAATAAAATGGCTGAAATAGTTAGCCCAACTTCAGCCGCCAAAAATGAAAAAAAATTAAAAAAAATATTTTTTAATGTTTTGATGAATTTATTTTTAAAAATATTTTTTATTTATGTATACCAAAAAATAAAAAAATCAAAAAAATATATTTTAATGTTTTGATGAATTTATTTTTGAAAAATATTTTTGTATTTATGTATATCTAATTTTTCAATGTCCATAACAATTATACACTAACTTTGACTAAAAAATATTATTATAAATAGTGTTATTTGTGAGTTATAACACTGTTTTATTTTTAAACTTTAACTTTGAGTGAATAGTATCAATTGTACAGTGTATATTAGTAAGTGTACATATTTCTTTTTTTTTCTTTTTTAGGTCATATGTTTCTTACTTTTTCATCAATAAATTATGAATTTTTTTAAAGAAAATACAAAAAACTTAGCCCAGCCAAGCCCGCCAACCCGCCTAAGCCCGTGGGTTAAGCGGGCGGGTTAGGCAAGTTTAAATTTTTTGGTGGACTCAAAACTTCAACCCAGCACTAAAAATGACGTTGCCGCCGACCAACCCAAGGCTCAGCCCATTTTGACATCTCTAGATTTAATGGCTAGTTTATCTTTTGAACCTGTAGCTTTATTTTCGCATGCATGTTTACTTGTCCTGTGACAACCTTTCTGCCATCCACATAGCAAATAACTTGGTTTTCCATGAATGAACCAAACGCATGGAGATTGACTATCATATTATTAGGGAAAGACTAAATGCTTGTTTGATCCACCTTTTTCCTATCACTATTCATAATCAAATTGATCATGTTTTAACTAGACCCTTCCTCTTAACCTATTCCAGGACACTACTCTAGGCTAGGAATGCTTGATATCCATTCCTTAGCTTATGGGGGCTATTGGATGATAATAAAAGTAGTGCACATGACAACACTTTCCTCATTATTGCAATTTTGTTAGTTAGTTAGAAAGAGAGGTATATATGTGTAAGAAGTTCTGTTACATAAGCTTACATTTTATTACTTTTCTCATTTTCAATTTAATACATCTTCTTTCTCCCTAGGTTTTCTTTACTCCTTCCATTCTTGTTTTCATATGTTACTATCACATTATCAAGACAAGAAAAGGAAAGAGGAGGGTTTCATCATGCTTCACCAGTTTGCTTATTTATATGAGACTAGAATAGTATATAGAACACAATATCCAGTGCCCTAAGAGCATTGACTAGATAAACCCTTATTATAATTATAGCTTGTAGTAAGGATAGAGTTGGTAGTGGCGATGCATTTTCTTCAGCAATCTAGCTTGCGAGATGTCAACTCCCACCACGACCCCAAGCCCTCTTAGCTTAATTTTTTTCTTAATCAAAATGTTTGGCCGTGAGATAGTGATTCATTATGGAGTTGTGAAGTGAAGAGATAGAATCTTACATGGGATGATTATACCAAAATATTAAGCAAAGACCTAATTGCAAAAATCTATTGGAAGGTGGTGCGTGATAGAGATGATGGGAAGCAAGTATGATTCTCAAAGGACAGAACAGGAGGTGGAAAGGTGGTGGCCGATGAGAGTGGTGACAGTGACAAGGAAACGTGTGTCAGGGGTGGGCAAATAAACCAAATTGGAACAACCAAACTATTTTTACTTCAAACAATCAAATAGGTTTGGTTTTTTTAACCAACCTAGTTCAGGTGCCTAAGGGTTTTGAACTAGTTCAAAATCTACAAAGCTGGTTTTAAACCGACTTATCCAAATAACCAATCCTTGTCCTTACATCTTTGCCCACTTAATTGTGACAAAACTATCCATCCATACTATCTCAATCCCTTTCTCTACCTTCCCACGACAAGCATCCAATGCCCTCAGCCCTCTCTAACCGCAATAGTTGTGTGTTACCCCTTGCAACCTCGACCCCAATCGTCCCTCACCCATAGCCATGGCAAATAGAACCGGATTCCTTCACTCTCCATGCGACCTAAGTCATCCCTGCCACTAAATGTGGTTCACCATCACTCATCATCATCTCTGTTTCTTGCCTTCTGTATCTCCTGACTTTTTACTTGTTGATTAATTAAATGTAGTCTTGGGTCCATTTCAAGTTTTGCTCTGCAATCTCCCTATGTTTCTCTCCTTCACTTAGTAATCTAGACTTGTCTATTCATGGCAGAGGATGTTGTAAATGGAGGTGGAGTTGTTCTTTGTTAGGGAGTTGAAGTCACGATGCTCGTTGAAGAGGAAAGGGTTCGATGAGGTTGGATTGTAAAAGTCTCAAGGAAAGAAAAGAAATTGATTTTTTTTTTCATATTGTCTGGTTTGGTTTTGAATCTAGTTTATTTATAAACCGATTTAAAAACCATTTATTTTATTTAGTCACAATTTGGTTATGGTTTAGTTCACTCAAAATGGTTAATCTTCCCACCCTTGGTGGTTGGTGGGTGTTGGATATGGTAGTCTAGTAGAGTTGATGAAGCTGAAGGACAAATATGTATTTTCAAAAATACTATGTTATGTAAAAAATTTAATGTAATGTTTATAAAGAAAGAAAGATTTATTTAATAGTTTATATGTTAAATCATACCCTGTAAAACCAAATCAGGGTCACAAAATAGGGGACTATTAGCGTTAGTTCTAAACTTCATAGAATTAAGGAATCCTCCACCAATATCAACAGACCTATCAAATTATAACTAAAACTCTTGTAGATAAGGGCAAACCTTATGCCTTAAGGTCTTGAGTATTGTTAAACATAGAAAAGTTTTGGCAATACGCTTCATTCCTTAAGATATTATCTAACACTTAATAAAACTCAAGTGCTTGATTTATTCAAGTTTGATGCTAGCCTTACACATAGATATATAAATAAAAGTAAGAACGACAATTTTATAGTAAATATCTCATTTGGTCCTAAGATTTTAAATTTAAAATCAACTTAGTCCTGACAAAATTTTTTACATCAATTTATTAGTTCTAAACTTTTAAATTTGATATCAAATTGATATCACTGTTAAATTAAACTAAATTCCATTAACTTTTAAACTTCCTAGATTTCAAATATTTTCTTATACCTCCATATCATAAAAATAAATAAATAAATAAAATAACATGCCCAATATGCACATTGCTATGACCACCATCTTTTTCACTATTCATCATAAAGCTCTATCAACACCATCTTCTCCCATCAAGCACCATGCTCAACCTTCAACCTCACCCATCCACTATCAACTTCTACATAGCCATCCCCAAGTCATCATCGCAATGTCCAATTTAGTTATGACCACTCAGCAACTCTGCGAGTAGCGATCCACTCATGCCTCTCTTCAAGGTGAGCAACCAACAACAAAGGCACTCTATCCACCAATTAGAACACAATAAGATTCCTTATGATTTTGTGATTTTATTTGGTTCCTGGAGTTGAAAGTTTATCTTTTTTGTTTCCCTATTTTAGATCTTACTTTGGTCGTATAAATCTTTATAAGAGTAGCACATTTCAGTTTTTTTTTTTAGTTTTGATTTGGTGACATGGAGGTATATGAAAATAGTTGGTAGCCAAGTAGATTAAAGGTTAACAAATGTTAGTTTAATTTCACTATGACACCAACTTGATGTCAAATTAAAAAAGTTTAGGATTAAATTGATGTCAAAAATTTTATTAGGACTAAATTGATGTTGTAAACTCTTAGAACCAAATAGAATATTTACTCAAAATTTTAAGTGAGAAACGAGAAGAGATTCTTAACCTTTAGATTAAATTGAATCGCTTATATTATAATCTGCTAATGAAATCTCATGAGACAAGCTTTATAACTCCCAATTCTCTCTCCCTAAACCTCCCTATCCATCATCCATCTATCTTACCCTAACAACCTGATGACCCACCTCATTGGAGATGCTTATTTTGCTGTCCTCCTTGGTTTGGCCTTTAACCCTTGTTGAACTTTTTTGATAGTTGAGTAAATAGACAAATTGGTACCTTAGAAATGTATGAGAGGACAAATTAGTCCCTTAGATTTTGAAAGTCCCAAATTGGTTCCTTACATTTCAAAACATACGACAATTTGGTCCCTCCATACATGTTTGTATGATTAAAAAAGCACTATATGAAACTATATGGAATGATTAGTTTGTCCCATTTTTTAAAATTTGAAGGACTAATTTGGGACTTTCAACATTTAAAGGACTAATTTGTCCTCGATACATTTCTAAGGGACCAATTTGGATATTTTATCTTGATAGCATATGATAGTTGTCTCATCAAAATTGCATGATGTATGGAAGCATAATAATGTGAAACAAAAGAACCATTTAAAAAAAAATACCTTGAGAAATTGGAAATATTTTATAAACCCAAATTTACAAGATAACTAGCTATAGGAATTTTTTTGGGTTGCTTGTCAAAAGTAATCATGGTAGATGAAGTGAAAAATAATTTGAATGAGGAGGTTATGGAAGCAGTATGTTCCCCTTGTCATGGATCTTGAAAATTTTGGCGATGGGGGAAATAAAAAACATATACATAATAAGAAGTTTAACATAATTTTTTATCTTAATATGAGGGTCAAAGTTAATAAAATAACGGGGCAATATATACACACACACACACATGGTTAAAAAATTAAAATAATCTTTGTGGGGCACATGCCCCTAATATTTCCTATGTAGATCTATCCCATTTACCCTTTTTCAAATATAAGATCTAACATGCAATGAGATGGATTCTTAATTATGGACTTGCAAAAACAAATTCATTTATGGATTGACGAATAGGAGAAGTGGTGAATGGGTGTTAGGGGTTGCGCAAGTCATGGATTTAAAAAAACATAGAGGTGGTGAGGGCTCAATAAGAAACCATGACAGAGCTCAAGCAGTGGGCGTTCTGGTAGTTATGTTGCAAAGATCGATGCGACTTAAGTGAGGAATGGTTGAGGGCAAAGAATGACAGCATGATAGACTTTGGCTGTAGTGACAATGTTCAATGCAGCTAAGAAATACTTTATTTTGGTAGTTTTCGGTGAACTACAAAGTAAGTTTTCAACAATATTCTTTTGTGTAGCAATTAGAATAATTTGATTTGCTCTTTCCTATTTGGCATAGTATGTCTTGGGTTTGAGGGTGGGCTGTTATCAATGGATTTATTTAGCTCTTTCTTAAGCCTACTAATAAGTAATGGAGGGAGTATATGAGAGCATTAATTGTTGTTATTCAACAAAAGAAGACTATTTGAGAAAATGCAATGTCATAAGTAAACAATAACGTAATAAATAATTTAATTAGGTTGTAATAAACAAACAAATTTTCAAGAGTAAAAATATATATTGTTATCTTTGCCGAGAGCGAATGACATATCTTTTATCCTTGATATCATGGTGTTAAAACATGTACATTATACTACAGCTATAACATGCCAGTCTTAGAGGAGTTGTGGAACCTTAAAAAAAGCCTAAGTGGTGGTAATTGGAAATTGGTTACTAAGGGTATAAAATTGTTTGTTCACTCCTAATTCTCCTATAACATGTTGTTTTTACAAGTCTAGACTAATGGTAATCGATTACAAAAAATATCTTCAATAAGTTGGTTCTCCTACAAAATGAAGTTTTTAAGGGATGTAATCGATAACAACACCTTTTAATAGATTACATGGGGCCTATATGAGCTCTCTGGAAGCCCCTTCCCTTCATTTTTCTACAACTTCTCTATGTTATTGAAAACTATCTCCTTTCTCTATAAACTCCATTCCTTCATGTCAATTGCTTTGAATGGATTGTTTATACATGGAATTTTCAAAATATCTTAGATTATGTTACATGTCAAATTGCAATTGATATATTTATGAAAATGTGTATTGTGGAAATAAAGTGATTTTTGTGTGTGTGTGTATATGTGTGTGTGTTTCTCGTTGTTTGAAAAAAAATGGTGCATGGGATATCTTAGTTTTTCTTGAGCTAGAATATCTGATTAATTGCTTGATCAAGAAAATGATTGTTGCTCAAATTTGGAAATTGGAAAAGATATGGCATAGATATTGCTTTTGCTTGGTTTATTAAGGAAATGTTTTTACATAAGAGTTTATATATGACAAAAACATGTAGCTAACAGTAGCATTATTAGCCATAACTCTGATTTGTACCAGCAGTGGTGGTACCTCCCTATATAGTTGGCCAACATATTCGGATATGTTTAATCTCCCTAGGTATGATGATATGTAATGCCAAGGTAAGAATTGTTTTGTAATGTGACAACCTCCCCATGTTTGAGAAAGTTTTATAATTTCCATCTTTTTTATGTATATGTACTATGTTAGCTATTTACTTTAGATGTTATTGGTTTTCAAGATAAAATTGAGTTGTCCCATGTACGTCATAAATAAATAATCTCACATTGAGTTTACGACTCACTTTGTGGTTCCTTTTTCTTTCAACACATGAGTTGATCCAAAAGTCTTTCTCCAAATTAGTAGCTAGTAGTGAGCCCAATCTATAAATGAGGTTGATGTTAGGGAAACCCTACAATATCTTTTTGTTATTTTGTTTCACGACGTAATGCTCTATTTATTCATAGGTAGATTCCAGGTTTAGTTTACTTTGAGATTATTTTAAGGATGATTTGAGATATTTTATGATTAAAGCTATCATGTAATAGTAAACTTGAATCATGGATTTCTTTAAAATGACGTGAGATATGTTGGATTTGGTTTGTAAAATGATTCTGTGTTTGTGTGTTGTCAATTGGCATGCTCAGATGATTTGATTAGATTTATGAAAGTAGGAAATGTCGATTAAACAAGGTAAACTCTATCTATATTCCTCTGAATATTGTAAGAAGACTTGCAAGAGTGTGGATGCACTCTATGCATTGGTACAACTTGATTTTGGGTCATAACAAAGTTAGTATCCGATCTTTAGGTTATCATTTGATTAATGAAGTAAGGCCCGTTTGGTGCATCGTATAGGATAAGGCTTGATAATATTAAATATGATAGTATAAAGTCTTATAGTATAGTATAAGAAATCCATAAGTTTTTATACTATATATTGTTTGGTGTGCTACATGATCAGCAATGGGCGGGTGAGCGGGTGTGGATCGACGGGTGGTGAGGCGACTTATTAATGACCAAAGGATGGTAGGTGGGGAGCAATGAGGCAAATGGATCGGAAGGGGAGGTGGTGACTAGATCCCTTCATACATATATATATATACACACACACACCCAAAATATACTATTGTATAATTATTTTGATAAATAAATATATATTTATATTATTAAATATATAAATATATATAGGGTGTGGGTGGACAAGTAAAGGTAAGATTTTCCTAAACCCAAACCCAAACCCGCCCTGACTACTCACTCTAGTGCGAAGTAGGTTTAAAACCAAACCTGAACTGGGTTGGGGCAGGTACCTAAATATAATAAGGTAGTAATTGTCATCCTTAGTCTGCCCATTTCCACAAGACATGATCACCCTAAAGGCCTTAGTAGTAATTCTTTGTATGTCGGGCTTAACATCTTTATATAGTTCCCAAATTTTCCTATCATGAAGTGTGGTAATAATGGCCCTAAAGCCCTTCAGCCTACTCTTAGCTAGCAAACTAAAAATTATAATTTAAATTTCAATACCCTATGTACTTTATATCGCATATTTGTTAGGGTTAATTACTTGTGAACTAGTTCATCAACACTTTTATGAAAATATTATAAAATAAATATATTAATGTAAGCCACAAAAATTTTTTTTTTTCATTATGCACAAAATTCATATGTACTTGTGTTCACCTAGTCCACAAAGGTATTTGAATATCCCATGTTAGTGAATCTGCTGAGGACAAAATATTTCCACAATAATCATATTTATGTAACTAAAAGTTGAAATCAGAATTCCATGAGAAAAAAAACAAACAATTTAATGTCCATAAAAAATGTTTATTTCTATTAGTGAGTTCATACCTTGTCTATTTCAACATCAGTTAATTCATTTGAGGCGGCGTACACAAGGCATAAGTAGTGTTATATACTGAAATATGAAGAAAAATAATGAAACATAGAGAAAATATTTAAAAAAGTAACTTCATGTAAAGGAGAAAATATACTTTTTTCTAAGTAGATTAACAACAAAACAAAGAAAGGAGTAGATGATACTACAAATTGAATGTTATAAGGCATAATATTGTAAAAAGTGAAAATGAAAAGCTAATATCAACTAGTTATTTTCTTCGTTGATTATATGGATTGTTTTAAAATTTGATATGAGATTATAATCCTTCAGTAGCGTGGCTCCAAGAAAAAAAAAATAGTTATAATAATTGGCATTTCAACAAAATTTAATTAAAGACTAGAACTCTAGTCTTTTCTCTGACATTGAGTTCGTTGCCATCGCGTACAAGTCTTGCTAGTTTATTGTTTCAAAGTTTTGTGTGTATAACCAAACTTGACAAATTATCTGCCTATTCCTTGACCCATAGTAGTAACTCGATCCATTGACCTCCAACATGAACTCTATTAGAAGGGTTTGATTATGGGAGCGTGTGGTTCTGGAATATAGGAATCCTGTGTTTGGTTTGCAGACACAAAATATATTTCCTGAAATGTTTTATTTTGGAGGATGAAAACAATCCACTTTTATTCCCACCTATGCCACCATGAGAATGTTGGATTCCCATGCCTAGAGAATCGGTCTGAAAGTTTGAAAAGATAGAAGTACTCCCCTCCAAACCCAACCAATCCACAGTCTGCCCCTTACTAATTCGATCTCTCACTCCATTTCACATCAACCCTAGCAGAGCCTCCCCCTTGGCGCCGCCATCTCCACCGTCTCCGCCGGCGACAGCGTCGGTAGTGGCCGCCGCGCACCACACACCAGGTTCCCTCCTTCGCCTTTTCTCTTCCTACATCTTCGGTTTCTTCCATTCCTGTCTGTTTTCCATTTTCGATTCCTCCATTTTCGAACCAAAACCTTGTTCAACTCCACTCCACTGCGGAAGCTTCAGCACTTTCTCCGCAGCGGAGGCGCTCAAGTTCGACTCCGATAGAAGCTTCGAGAAAGCCTTCACAGCTTTGAGCTTCGATTCCGCGTCCATGGTGACGGATTGCAAAACCATAGCAGACGCGATTCTCGAATCGGAGTTTCTTTTTGCAGAACAAGAAGCAGAGTCTCCAAGGAACTGTTGATGAAGCAATCGGCGATCTCAATTTAGATTGCAAAACCAGAACAAGACGCTAATTGCTCTGGCTCTAGTTCTTGAGCATCAATTTTTTTTTTTTTTTTGCTTCAAGGAACTGTGTTTAAAAAATAAATTCTGAACTAATTTTTTTTTGCTTCAACTTTTTGAAGTATGAGCATCAAGTTCTGTTGCAACTTGTAGGTTGTGCTCGGGTTGAAGGTGTTGTTGGGTTGATTTGGCGAGCAAGAGCATTGTCAAGGATTTGAAGAAGGTAAAATTTAGTATTCTGTAAGCTTGGCTTTCACTTTGACCAAACTTGGTTTATGTGCTAGCATTGGAGTTTCAAGTTTGAAACTCTGTCTGTTCCCTTGAAACTGTATCATTGGTGTATTTGAAATGAATATATGTGATTTGGAATTGTTTTTGAATGTCGATGTCGTTGCCTGATTGAAAGAGTCTTCCCGTTTGGTTGTGATATGCCGTGAATCATGAATTGCTAGGTATTTTACTATTTTTTGACATTTGATGATTCCCAATTTGTTGAGACATATGATGATTCGAATATGTTCTATTTCTTTGCCATTCGCATATGCTAAAATTTTAGATCCTATAACTAAATCAAAGTTTGTTTTGTTTAATCCACATTCCATTCTTATATCCGATATCTTGTTCAACAATAATTTTGTTTGATGGCGTGGTCTTGTAAACTGGCTGGACCTAGCTATAGTTTGTGGGGAAGTGTTTTACCTAAGGGTGGGTGATCCCTTTGCATTAGGGAGAAGTGTGCAAAAGGGTGAAAGGATTTTTCATATCAGCACGTGTTCATATACCTAGATGATTTAGCAACATAGTTATAATCTGAAAATTCTCATTAAGAGTGCCAGAGACTCTAGAATTTTTTTATGATGTTATCAGCCTCAGCCAAGGTTGTCTCAATGACTTTTTTTGTTTTTCTTTTCAAGGAACAGGGAGACTCATGCTTCAGTAAGTAAATAGAGAATCTTATCTTCAATTAAGTTGTTGCTTGTTCTTTTCATTTGATAACTTAAGGATGATACTGACATATGGCAAGCACCAGTTATCTACATGATAATTAATAGTGTGTTTGGTCTCTGTTTTAATTTTAAGTAACTTCCTAAAAGAAAACCAAAAACTGCTTATGTAATACTGTCATCATCATTTGTGTTCTTGCATGTTACTGGTTAGGTGTATAATACTAACATATGCCAAGTTTTTCGTTTCTAGCTCCGGAACTAATAACACTTTTCTTGGTCATAGACCAACTTAAAATTTCTATCTTTTTTTTCCCGTTAAACTAGAGTACTTGCACCCATGTACCAGAACTTGGTCACCAGAATGGTTTACTTTATTAGTAAATAGTTTCAAGTCATATACATGAAATAAAATAATGTTTTACTTTATTATGTATCTCGATTTAAAAGTTTAATTCACTTGAAACTCCACTTAACTCCTTATTATAATTAGACGGCATAGAGCCAGTACCTACAATTTAATTAAGGACCCCTGTATTATACAATAACTAGCAATGTTAGCACACTAGCTTGATTTTTGCTTCAGCTGAGGTTATCTGCTGCACTCTCTTCTGCATTTTGCTGACAATAGCTTCAGCAGTTTGTATTAATGGCATGTTAATATAGTAGTAAGAGCTCACAGTTTGCTAAATAAATCTGATTCTGAAACCTGATAATTGTGAGATTTTCTTTGTTGTTTTCACAGATGGATCGTAAAAAGAAGATGAAAGTTGTTGTGTTCTAGATCCTGCATTTGGAGATGATAAATATGCTTATACTTTTTATGTTAATGGCTTGTCTTCCATTGCTAATAGACGACTTGCCAAATAAGAGAATAAAGTTGGGTGATAGCCATAGTAGACAAGTGTTGAGGGATGTAAATGTTGAAGGGATTATTTTCATTAGTGACTTAGCATGCATTGAGAATACAAGAATAGATAGACATGCATTTCATGTGTAATGTGGCATGCTTAGAGGAATCGGGGAAGTTAGAACCAAGTAGGAATATGGGTGTAGAGGAAATGGTTGCGATGTTTTTACATATATTAGCACATGAAGTTAAAATTAAAGTAATAAAAGACAATTTGTGAGATCTGAAGAAACAATCAGGAGACGGTTCAATGATGTTTTGCTGGCTGTTTTGAGATGCCATAAGCATTTGCTTAAGAAACCTCAAGCAATTAGTGAGGATAGCAGATATGAACGATGGAAATGGTTCAAGGTAATTTGTTGAAATATTTCCTAGTGTTATTCAGTTGATGAGCGTAATTTGCTTTAGGCTTGTATTAATTAATCTTTTCTTTGGATTTCTAGAATTGTTTAGGAGCCTTAGATGGTACCCATATCCTAGTGAATGTTCTTGAAGTTGACAAGCCTAGATATCAAAACAGAAAGGGTGACATAACCACCAATGTGCTTGGAGTGGTTGCTCCTGACATGCAATTTATATATGTTAAAGATAGGGCCCAAGGAGCCAATGCAGAAGATCTGGCTAAGCTTGCTCCATGGAATCTGAACTTGAAATGCAGATGAACTTGCAAGGAGATCAAAACATAGATCCAAGTTTGGTAGAAGCAGAAGCTGAATTTCAGGATGACTCTAAGGTATATATTGAGCTATCAAATGCCTTTGATCTATGCGTAAATAGGTAGTTGTCAAATGAACAGGGTAGAGCTTTCTATATCAATTTTACTTCATATGAATGAATCAGTTTGCATCATGATTTGTATATACATGCTTATACTACATTGTGATTGATAACATGTTTTCCATTTTTTCTTTATTTGGTGAACCTGTTAGTTATAACCTGGCTTTATTCTGCTACTTTATTTTGCTAGAAAGTGGATATAAACATTTGGTTTTATTGTAGTTGTGGTATGAGTTCTTCAACTACCCAACACAAGAATAAAAGGAAGAGATAACAAAGGCTTAAGCTTTGAAATAGTTGAGGTGATAGCTGACTCCTCAAAGATATAAAACCTACATTTGAACACATTCTATCCATATATTGGACTTGGTTACTTGCTTTAAGGTTGAGAAGGAGGGAGTTGATAAAAGAATGAAGCTAATGGCTATGTTAAGAGATGTTGATGGCTTGTCTATTGATGAAAGAATGAAGGCTACCATTATTATTTCAAGGGATAGCAGCTTGATTGATGTGTTCTTCTCACTCATATCAGAAGATATATTGGCATTTGTGAAGATAATCCTTAACAATTATTCTTAGATTTTAATTTTCTTATTTTAGGACAATCGAGCGGCAATACGTATGAATTGTTAGCTCTTATGTTGGATTTGAATTGGTACTTAGATTTGATTTATCGTATTTATGGATTATTGTTAAGTTTGAACTTATGTCGTGACATTTGCATTAGTTGGTTTGTGCTACATATCATATTTAGACTTATTGAGTTTAATATGATTAAAAATTAATTATTTAGTTTAAATCGATGGGGGTATTTTGGAAATTATACTCAAATATGAATCTAATGTGATTAAAAATTAAAATTTTATTTTATATTTGTAGGGTATTTTGGGAAAAATACACTATTTCCAGGAATATTTATGTAATGAACACAGGAGTAGTTCATTCCTGATATTATGCAAGATTCCTGGGTATTTAACTCACAAACCAAACATAGGAATAGTTCCTATGTTCATTCTGGAAATAATATTTGAGAATAGGATTCTTCTTAATGTTATAAGAGTAAAATCACTCTGTGAACACGCCTCCATAGGGAAAAAAGATATAGGCACCCATCGTATGGTAATGAGAAGCCATAATAAAATTTCACATGACAGCAAGAACAACCTTACTTTAATTACTCTGGATGTCCAATAACTACAGGGCCAAAATGATGGCAAACCATAATGAGTAATTATTGATAGATAGCCAAGAGAGCTTGAGGCGCTAACATGAAAGTAATAGTACAACAATTGTTTTTAAACAAGACAACATTACGAGATGAATAGGACAATTGCCACCAATGCTCTTGTGCTTTTTAGACCCTTCTTCATGTAAAATCTTGAAGTTAGTCCAAAAATTTATTTGGACTTTATCAATGAGAATTTCAAAAATTTTTATGTAGTTGTCATGAGAATGACTCAACGGAAGTAAAAAAAGTGAATAGTAACCTTGCATTCTAGTTAGGAAACCAAACCTTAGAAGCTGAATAAGAGATGCTTGGTCTAGAAGAGATAGGAAAAAAGTTAGAAATGGGGTTATAGATTTGGACTTAAATTTTAGACAGTATTTGTTTTCCTGAATATGATATTTTATTCGTTCGGTAAATTTCATGTGCAATTTTTTATACCGTATGAAACATCAGTATAAGTTTCCTATTACACTTGACAAGTGTGTGGCTACGGAATTGCCACATCATTGTCTTAGCCAAGAATTATTAAGAACCACATAAAATAAGAATTTTTATTACAAAGAAATAATTTTTGTGGTGGAAGGAAATTCCAACATATCTTATAATAAACGACACAAAAATCAGACTTTTTCATCCTTTTCTTCCAAGGATTTCGACCAAGCCTTATTTTGCAGCCCTCTTCATTTTCTTCTTCATCAAAATACCAAAACGTAGCTTGAAATCCTAAGTTACAAAATCAAAACTCTATAACCAAAGCACAAATTCTAACCTAGCTCTTGAAACTCTCAAATCAACCTCCAAAAGAAAATCCTTATCTTACTTCACCACCAAGAGTAGATGTTGTTTTGCTGCCTAGGGGGTGTGTTTGGATGATCTTGGATTAAAGAATGGGTGGAAAAGCACTTAGAAGAAGCAAGACAAGTGCGAAAGACTTCTAGCAACAAGTAAGGTTTCTTTTCTGCCTCTTTATTTTCAAAACTTGGTTCTAAAATTTATAATATGTTTAAGCTTGAGTTTTTTTATTTTATTGAAAAAGACATAGATCTTGATGTGTTTGTATGGGTGATTAATTTGATGTTGTTAGAAAGTCCTTTTTGTCAAAAGAAGTTGCAAGTTTTGTTTCTGAAACTTGGATTTAAGCATACTGGTCAATTTGTACGATTTTTCTCACTTAGTAGAATATATGTTTTTGAGCCAAAGTTTTTATATGATGAAGCTAACATATTATATAAACTTCGGATTTTTCGAGTCCATTTGAAGAGGTTTACTTTTTAAAAATTTTAGAAATGAGGTGGTTGGTTTTGGAGAGATCAATTCTGAAGTATTGATTTTGTCTAATTTTGTTACTACATCAAATGATCAAATTTTGACTTGAAGCTTTACAGGATGTTGTGAACACCTTGAAGTCTAACCTTGAATTCATATAGAATTTATTAAGTTCGTTTGATATAGTAATAAAATTGGGAATTTTAGTCCAGTTGGAATAAGGTGGTTTATGACCTCCAAAATTGTATAATTTTGTTAATATAGCTAGAGACTTTATTTTGCTCTAAATTTTATAGGGCCTCATAGACATATTGAGTTATCTTTGAAAATGGTTATACTTTGTTTTGATGATGTTTAGTAGCTTATTCATAATTTTCTTCAAGATTCTTAGATAGCATGTCAATTAGCTAAAACTATGATAAAATATTAACGACTTGATCTCATTTATACTATGTGAGTTTATTGATGATGTTATGCACATGTAATTCTGAATACTTATGATAATTGCTCCTATATGAAAGAAGAATGAGATTATGCCTTGAGATTATGAGTAATATGCATGCATGGTACACTATGTAGCTCAAATGTTGATGCTATGCATATATGATTATGATGCTTGTACATGTGACATGGAGCATGAAATATGAATTAAGAGATCCCTTCGACACTTAGTCAGAAAGTAAATATAGCTAGGAATACATATGTGTGAGATTCAAGAAAGTAAATCCAATGATCATATATAGGAATGAATTTAGTCCTAATAACCAGTCATTACCCAGGAATGGAATAAACCACCATATGTCAAGGACACGTTAATTAGAGATCCCCTTTGATATGTCAAGGGCACGTAAAATATAAGATATATATGAGATCCCATTTGATATATCGAGACCGCCACATAAAAGATAAGATATATATGAGATCTCTTTCGGCATACCAAGGGTACGTGAATATGAGAAAGATGTAGATGAGATACCCTTCGACATATCAAGCGCACATGAAGATAATATCACTAAAGACAATCATTGCATTTATCATATACATACTCATCTTATATTGAATTACTTGTCTAAGATGATTTACTATGAGCTTGAGCATTATGATATATGAGAATTAAGTGATTGAATGCTAAAAGAAACCCACTTCAAAAGAATGATTTTAAACTTTTAACATGAACCTTTGTTGTGTGCGCATGATCATATTTAATAAATAACTGTGTGGACAATGATGATGACATGGATTATTATGCATTTGGGGATTCCCCTACTGAGAATTTCATAATCTCACCCCTATGTTTGTGTGTTTTCGTGTCATCTCCAAATAGCTTACGAGATATTGAAGCGTTCATGCTAGAAAATGTCTGATTTAGAGTAGCTCGATGGGTGAAGACCATTTTTAGTTTTTGTTTTTATGAATGTATAACAAGATAGATATGCGTATCAAAGCTCATAGAAGAGCACTTCCTTGTATTTGGATTTGGACTTAATAAATATTTTGTTATCTTTTTATATATTTCAACTAGAACTACGAATTAGTTATTGCACGAATCAATAGAATTTGCTATAGATACTTAAGCAAGGTCCGCTAATTTATGAGTAACAACTTCCTAGTCTAATATCATGGCTTAAGGATGATATTGTACTTAGGAGGATGTTACACTTCAAGTTCATCATAATATTGGTATCTCTTCCAAATAACATTGTCACATGTATTGAGCCTCATCATAGGGCTCATTGCTATTTCAACTTCAAATAAACTTTGTCAATAAGCCCCTATAATGAGAAGTGTAACATCCATAATTTTCTTTTGTATTAATTATTTTATTTTTATAAGTTATTGGAGTAAATAATTAATAAATTAATCAAGTATTAATTAATAAATGATCAAAAGTTTCATCAATAAGGAAAAGTCTATAGAAAAGTCAACCCAATTAGATGAATAATAAATGTGTAATTTTAAGAATTAGAATTAAAAATAAGAGTCTAGAAGATCAATAGTATTCTACAACCAACTAATATTTAAATTGTGAGAAAATGTGTAAAATTTTAAAAGATTGATATTTTAGTTTCAAATTTTAAATAATAATCTCTCATTAAATCTTTACAGATTATGATCATACTAACTAGTAACTACAAGATATAATCTCTTTGAAAAATATATGTTATATATTATATATAAACGTAATGGTCATATATATACAGTAATAAATGAAAATAAACGTAATATATATAATAAATGTAATATACTATAAGAAAATTAATATATATAGTTATGTTATAGTATGTACGTACATACTATAACATAACTATGTGTATTAAGTTAAGTATTGCAAAACCTCAAGGGTACTATCTGCATTTACCTTTTTACTTTTACGGATATGTTTATTTGGTAAGTTGAGTTTTGTTTGACTTGTCAGAAAATTAGGGATGACAATGGGTATTCTTGAGGCAGGGACATGTTCCTCGCTCCAAATCCTTGTTTATAATTTTGCCCCCTATCCCCATCCTTATCCTTGTCATAAGTCCTTATTAGCCATTTGGATTTAAATTCACATGAATATTCATATGTTTACTTAATTTTTTTTTAAAAATCCAAACAAAAAAGAAAAATTACAACCATACTTGGAAATTTGAAACACATCCATATTAACAAATACTACTAATGCAGCATAATCTAAATTAGAAATGAAAATATATACATAAGATTTCTTAGCATATATTTATATATTTTTAAATGATTTATATAATGAAAAATTGGCAAGTCTCTATTATAACACCCAATTTTTCCTTTTGTACAAAATGATCAAAATGCCCTTGAAGTCATTTTTACAGAATTTGGAAACAACCAGTCTAGGCCATCCTCAATGGGTAGTTTAATATTGGAATGGGACTATAGGTGTTCTAGATAGCAATCTCCAATTTTTCTCGTGTGCAAAATGACCAAAATGCTCATAAGGTCATTTTTAAATGAAAAATGAAGGGGCAAAATCCAGCTATCCTAAAGGGTTGGATACTTGCATGAAAATTGAAGGGGACTAGATGTATTTTCGATGATAATAGGTGTGAAAATAACAATTCCTAATTTTTTCGTGTGTAAAATTACAAAATGCCCCTAAGGTAATTTAATGTGAGGGGATATGTGATGTCCTGGATGAGTCCTAGGAATTATTGTAAAATTATCATTTTGCCTCTAGTTAGTACTAATTAAACTTAATCAAATAATTAAGGGCATATAGGTAATATTAGGCTCTAATTAAATATTAATTATTTTTATTAATTAATTTTGAGTCAAAATAATTATTTTGAGTTAATTAAGGCCAAAGAATGATTAGAGAAACTTAACCTTATTCTTAATTAAAGATTAGTGAGAAAAAGGCAAAAGATACTTTATGAGACCAAAAGGCAAAAGTATGGGACAAATGGTATATTATTTCTCCTAGTTACCATTAAGATTAGGGACATGTTGGTATTTAAATTTTGAATTAATTGAGTTTAGCCCCATTAATCATGCAAGACACCGCTAGAACATTGTCTTGAAAGTCTTAAACACCTAATTATTAATTCCTAACCATTCCCCTAATTAAACATGCCCTTAATCCTAATCTTAACACTCACAAAACATAAAAAAAATATCTCACCTAAACCCCTATAGAAATTCAGCCAGCCCACCCATCTCTCACTCTCATATTTTGATTTTTTCAAACACTTTAACACTCACACAATTTCATTTCTTTCCACTGAATTTTTTGGCCAAACTTGTGCATGAAGTTGTGTCAAAAAAGTGCTCTCATTATCTCCATCTTGAGCTCTCTTCTTCTTCTTCTTCTTATTCTTTTTCTTCACCTTCAAGAACCACCATTGTTACTCCATATCCAAGTTCCAAACCTCAAACAAACACACCACCACCATAGATCAAACCTCAAACACATAAAATTTTCATCCACATACACAAAGACACCACAAAAATTCTCCCTTATTTTTCTCCTCTTGGCCAAAACATACCTTTCCTCGAAGAGAAGATTTTCCTTCTCTTTTCCTTGCAAAAGATAAGAATTTTCATTTTCAACAAAAAGCACACTTGATAGGGATTTTATTTTATGTTCTTCCTCTTATTTTCTCTTTCCTTTTTGGTTTTGGTGTTTGGTTGTGATCAAGCTTGATGATGATGGTTCTTGATGACGGTTGTGAAATCATCATGTTTATGACCTCTATAGCTCAAAGCTTGATCCTTTGTTTTCAAAAGAAATGGGTAAAGAATGCACATTTTTCTCTTGGTTATTTTGAAGTTGATGATGAGTCCAAGAAAAGAAGGTTCTTAGAGAGCCATGAAGTTGAAGGACTCTAAAGCTCATTCATGCCCTTTGAGGGCTAAAGTTCATCCATTATTTGTTCTATAAGAAAAGGCTTTTATTTGTCAAGATTGATGAGGTTGAAAGTTTCACTCTTTGATGTCTTAAGTTCTTGAACTCCAATGACATGTAAAAATGAGCTTGCATTCATGTTTATATTTCAAGTTTTGCATTCATGTTTATATTTCAAGTTGTCACCTTATATTCTTAAAGGCTTAAAACTGAACTTGTATTTTCTGTTGTTTATATTTCAAGTTGTCACCTTATAGCCTTAAAGGCTTAAAATGAACTTGCATTTTCATGTTTATATTTCAAACCTTACATATCATGTTTATATTTTCAAGTTGTCACTTTATATTCTTGAAGGCTTAAAATGAGCTTGCATAGCATATTTATGGTTCTAGTAATCACCTATGTCTCTAATGCTCTAGACTTGCTTCTTTTTGTCTTAAATGAAAATTTTGACCATGGACATATATATATATATATATATATATATATATATGGGTTGGAATTCAATAGCACGGTGTAACTTTAAGCAAATGTTACACCATTGAATAACTTTTTATTGGTGTAAATTTTTACAAAACCCACCGTTGGATTAGAAGCTCACATTGTATAGATCAAGTCTGTAAAATTTCAACCTAATCTAAAATTGTTTGGCATAGTTTTTATACATCAAAATCAACGTAATATATATACTTAAAATGAGCAAAAATAAGAGCTACATGATTGCATTATTATTGATGTTCAAATTTTATGAAATTTGACATAAATGATATTTATGATATTTAATTGTAATTCAACGGTTGGATCTACAAAAAAATTATTTCATTGAAAGTTATAACCGGAACTATTTTGCTTAAAGTTAGGTATTTTTGAACCCAACCCTATATATATATATATATATATATATATTTTCGGCCAACTGATAGAGAAATTTTAAGGCACCTATTATGGTTGCATACTTGGCCTAATTGGTTTCTACATGTGTTTAATTTTGATGATTTAATTGAGTTTTTCATAATTGGGCTTCATTGGATTTAATTGTCAAAACT
This sequence comes from Dalbergia oliveri, assembly GCA_030441495.1. Classification (NCBI taxonomy): domain Eukaryota; kingdom Viridiplantae; phylum Streptophyta; class Magnoliopsida; order Fabales; family Fabaceae; genus Dalbergia; species Dalbergia oliveri. The sequence goes on from JAMLFY010000007.1 coordinate 12,860,305, forward strand.
TGGTTAATCTCGGATTTTACACTCACTATGACCTTTTCATGTTGCACAGATCATTTTGGGCTCTATAGACATTGGATTTTTGTGATTTTGGTGTCTTCTGAAAGCTAAGACCGAGATCTACAATTTTGGGTTTCACAAGCTTCATCAAATTCGGCCCGATTCATGGCCTAATTGGGCTGTAAAGTTGTGGAGCTCGTGCTGACGCGGTCCAAGACCTTTCCTCACATAATTGGGCATATCTCACTCATTTCTGGTCCAAATGAGTCATATAATATGTCTATGGAAAGCTTATCCAGAGAGGATTATCTTATCCAGATCAGATTTCAAAAATCTGGAATTATTTTGATAGATAACATCTGGATAAGATGTAATCTGAGGGGACACTTTTGATTGGAAGGAAATCCTTCTTTTAGATTTTTCAAGCTTTATCTTATCTTTTCATTTTCTATTTAAGCCTAAGTTGTTCATTCAAAGAAACACATCAGAATCTCTCATCTCTCTCTACTTGTCTTCTTATTTTTCTTTTGTCTAAGGTGTTCATCCAGAAAGCTTTCAATGGAGATATCCATGGAAGGCTAAACTCTTTTCAATCCTGGACATCATAGATAATTGGTTTGAATTCGAAGTTATTTTTTGTAATTTTCCATTTTCGTATGTATGCTTTCCTTTCTCAACTTCAATTTCAAATATGAATTCAGTTGTTGAACATGATTATGTTTGAATTATATCTGATTAGATATAGACAGAATTTGTTGTTGAAATCAAGTAAGGCTGAGTAACTGATTAGTTATCCAGGTTAATCCAAATGCATGTAATTCAACATTCATTTAAAATTACGATTGTGATTTGAAGGTTGTTGAATAATAACTATATGATCATATAGTAAATTTGGGTTAACAAGTAGCATCCGGATTTGAACTCTTTAAACCATGATGAATTCTGCCAATAATCGTGATGTCCTGGGATTGATTCTTTGATCAATAGCATTTCATTATATTTCTGTCATTTTACATTCTGAAAATCACAAACCCCCCTTTGTTGTATTTAGCAATTTTGGTTTGATAACATAACCTGTATCCTTAGGAAGAATGACAAGTTACCTTATACTACAAATAAGGGGACTTAGACTATTTTGATAGCAGACGCGAGAGCTATCAAAATTTGGCGCCGTTCCGGGATACACATATTATGTTATCTCATCTTGTTATATAAGTATCTCTTGAATAATTCTGCTTCTGTTGTCACTAATAGTGGTTTTGGCTGCTATTTCTTTTCCTACTGAAATACAGGTAATTTTTGACTTTCTTATATTACCCTGAAAAAATTCATAAAAATCAAAAAAAAAAATTGACACAAGGTATTCATGGAGTGATTGCCTTGGTATGCTTATTTTTCCCAAATTCCTTCGTTTAGGCCATTTTTTATTTTTTTTACTATTTTCACTATTTTTAAAAATGGAAAAAATTGGTGAGCTTACTTCCCTAGCATTTTAGAGTAATTCTGTGGTGTTATTTATTTTTTTTAAAAATAGCTAATACGATTTTTCAATTTCTATTTTATTTTGCAGTATATAGGCTATTTTGAGTTGTGTGCCTGAATTCTATCTATGCTATTTGTGTGTGCATGACAAGGTCTGATCCTGGTGAATTATATGCACATGATCCTGAAATAGATAGAACTTTTCATAGATTGAATAGAGTAAATAGGAATTTAGCTTTTCATAATACTAGCAGGTAATCAAAGTGTTGATTTAACTGATATTGCATTGTGATTGTGCATCTGAAACTAGTATTGATAACATGGCTAATCAACATACAGAACTTTGAAAGAATTAGCTACACTGATGTTGCATATCAACCTTTGTGTATTCAATATCCTGAGTTAGAGGTGCCATTTGAGCTTAAGTCTGGTCTAATTCATTTCCTGCCCAAGTTTCATGGTCTTGCAGGAGAAGATCCTAATAAGCATCTTAAGGAGTTTCATGTTGTGTGCTCAACTATGCGACCTCAAGGAGTGCCTGAAGAGCATATCAAGTTGAAAGCATTTCCTTTCTCTCTAGATGCTAAAGCAAAGGATTGGTTGTATTACCTTCATCCAGGTTCTGTTACTACCTGGCATGAAATGAAAAGATTATTCTTAGAGAAGTTTTTTCCTACATCCAAACGGCATCCATTAGAAAAGATATTTGTGGAATAGGACGAGCCTGGGAAGACATTATATGAGTACTGGGAGAGATTCAAAAAGTTATGTGCAACATGTCCTCACCACCAGGATCAGTGACCAGCTTCTCATCCAATATTTCTATGAAGGACTGATTCAAAATGATAGAAATATGATTGATGCAGCAAGTGGTGGAGCATTGATGGACAAGACACCTGCAGAAGCCAGAACTCTAATTGCTAACATGGCAGCCAACTCAAGCAATTTGGCTCGAGATCTTTTGCACCAGTTAAGGGAGTGAATGAGGTGATGGAAGCGGAATCAGAGGCTGGAAAATAAGATGAGCTTACTTCTCTTGTTAGGGCACATGTTGGACGCACCAGCAAATCAAGGCAGCAAATCAAATTCCCCCAAAAGTATGCAGCATATGTGCCACCACAGATCATTATACTGATGCATGTCCTACATTACAAGTCTGATCAAGGAGTGCAAGACCCAGCTAAGCGGCTGGAATGTTCATTGGGCAACGCAACCATACAGACCTCAACAACGCAAAAATATGATCCATTTTCTGAAAGGTATAATCAGGGTGGAGAGATCATCCTAATTTGAGATATGGTCCTATGCAGCAAAATGTACCACGGCAACAAAGATTTCAAAGGAGGACCAGGTCCAAGTCAAAGCAATAAGTACCAGGCACCTCCATTTAGACGGCGGCGGATATCCGCGAATATGGTGCAACCCATGCGAGTACCAGTTCAGATCCTACTTTGGAGGATTTGGTGAAACAAATGGCGACGGAACCTACAGTTCAGGGAATATGAATTCTACAATTCAAGACTCTAAGACAATTGGACAGTTGGCAACTTCAGTCAATAAGATGAGTCAGAAGGTTCAGGCCAAATCCCTTGAATCAGTCATCAATCCAAAAGGGAATGTGAGTGCTATTACCTTGAGAAGTGGTAAGGAGTTGGAGAAACAAAAAATGAATCTAGCAGTGATGAAATAGAAAAAAATAAAGCTCAGAAAAAATGATGCAGAAAAATAGAAATTCAGAAAAAGTCAAGTGTTGCAGATTCTAATTTGATACCTCCATGCCCTTTCCCAACAGAATAGCTCAAACAAGGAAGCTGAAGTAGATAAGGAGTTGTTTGACACTTTTAGGAAAGTGGAGGTCAACATTCCCCTTTGGATGCCATAAAGCGGATCCCCAAATATGCAAAGTTTCTTAAGGAGTTGTGCACTCATAAGAGGAAGCTGAAGGGTCATGAAAAGGTGAGCATGGGCAGAAATGTTCTGCATTAATTCAGCCCAACATACCTAAGAAGTGCAAAGATCCAGGTACTTTCACAATCCCTTGCACCATAGGTAACTCCAACTTTGGGAATGCAATGCTTGATTTAGGTGCCTCCATAAATGTCATGCCTACATATCAGTTTATAGATCATTGAAGCTTGGAGATTTGAAACCAACTGGTGTGGTAATCCAATTAGCCAACAGGAGCACTACACATCCAACAGGAGTACTTGAAGATGTGCTTGTTCAGGTGAATGAGTTAATTTTCCAACTGATTTCTATATTCTAGAAATGGAGGATGAGACATCCAGCAATGGACCCACATTGATTTTGGGGAGACTTCTGAAAACGCAAAGACCAAGATAGATGTGGATGCAGAACTTTCTATGGAGTTTGGTGATGATGTTGTGCAGTTCAACATTTTTGATGCAATGAAACATCCTTCAGAAGAGCATTTCTTTTCTATCTTGATGTCATTGATTTTCTAGTTGATGATTATGCAGATTTAAGCTCTGAATATGATGATTTTGATGATTTTGCTGATTGTGAAGAGTTCAAATGTGATGAGATTACTTCTAAATGCTAGAAAATGTTTATGCAGATTTAAAGGGACCACCACTACCATCCATTATGAGCCACCAACTTTAGAGTTGAAGGCTCTACCTTCACACCTAAAATATGCTTACCTAGAGGCTAATGATAAACTCCAAGTTATTGTGGCAAATGATCTCCAACCAGATCAAGAGATAAGTTGCTGCAGATGTTGAGAGATCACAAGAAAGCTATTGGCTGGTCTTTCAGCTGACATTCAGGGATTAGTCCTTCCACTTGTATGCATCGGATATTGTTAGAGGATGATGCCCGAACTGTAAGATAGCCACAGAGGCGGTTAAATCCTACCATTTTGGAGGTAGTGAAGAAAGAAGTCAGCAAGTTACTAGCGCGGGGATTATATATCCTATATCAGATAGTGAGTGGGTTAGTCCTTTGCAAGTGGTTCCTAAGAACTGGCATGACTGTGTGAAGAATCAGGATAATGAATTGATTCCAACTAGAGTCCAGAATAGTTGGAGAGTGTGCGTAGATTCAGGAAGCTAAATCAAGCCACTCGAAAAGACCATTCCCTCTTCCATTCATTGATCAGGTGTTAGAAAGGCTTGCAGGAAATTCTCATTATTGCTTCTTGGATGGATTCTCAGGTTACCTTCAAATCCATATTGCACCAGAAGACAAGCATAAGACTACTTTTACTTGTCCATTCGGCACTTTTGCCTACAGGAGGATGCCATTCGGTCTGTGCAACGCTCCAGGTACTTTTCAGAGGTGCATGATGAGTATTTCTAGATCTTTTAGAGAGTTGCATGGAAGTGTTTATGGATGATTTCACTGTTTACGGGTCCTCATTTGATGCATGTTTAGAGAGTTTGTCTAGAGTCTTGGATAGGTGCATTGAGACTAATCTTGTGCTGAATTTTGAAAAATGTCATTTTATGGTGACAGAGGGATAGTCTTGGGGCATTTAGTATCTAGGAGAGGCATTGAGACTGATAGGGCCAAGATAGATGTTATTGCTTCTTTACCTTACCCCGTATTTGTGCGGGAAGTGCGTTCTTTTCTTGGCCATGCAGGTTTTTCAGGAGATTTATATAGGATTTCAGCAAGATAGCTTTGCCTCTATGGTTGTTGCAGAAGGAAGTAGAGTTTGTTTTTGATCTACCTTGTCGCAGGCATTTGATGAGTTGAAGAGGCGACTCACTCCAGTCCCCATCATCCAACCACCTAATTGGGAATTTCCCTTTGAGCTGATGTGCGATGCCTCTAATCTTGCACTTGGAAGTCTTAGCTCAAAGAATTGATAAGATGTCTCATGTTATAGCCTATGCTTCACGGACATTGGACACAGCTCAAGCTAACTATACTACCACTAGAAAGAACTTTTGGCTATTGTTTTTGCATTAGACAAGTTTCGCTCTTATTTACTTGGATCTAAAGTGATTGTCTTTTCAGATCATGCAGCATTGAAGTTCTTATTGAAAAAGCCAGATGCAAAGCCACGGCTGATTCGTTGGATGTTATTACTTCAGGAGTTTGATATAGAGATCAAAGATAGGAGCGGTGCACAGAATTTGGTAGCTGATCACTTGAGCGGGATCGAGCAGGATCCTGACCCTTTGCCTATCAGAGATGATTTTCCTGATGAGAGCTTATGCAGCTGCATGATACCAACCCTTCCCCTTGGTTTGCTGATTTAGTTAATTTCTTGGTTGCATTGCTTTACCCAACATGCATCTAGGTCACAGATTGCTAAATTAAAAAGTGATTCCAAATACTATGTGTGGGATGATCCATATTTATGGAAATTTTGTAGTGACCAGGTAATTCGAGGTGCATACCAGATCATGAGATCAAGTCAGTACTTCATTTCTCATGCCTCCCCTGTTGGAGGGCACTTTGGACCACAGCGGAAGGTAGGAAAGTATTGGACTCTGGTTTCTATTGGCCTACCATTTTCAGGGATGCACATCGAGTTTTTACAACTTGTGAGTGCCAAGGGATCAGCCATTACTCGTAGACGAGGAAATGCCCCAACCTATTCTCTTTTGTGAGGTTTTTGATGTATGGGGTATTGATTTTATGGGCCCTTTTCCTAACTCTTTTGGATTTACATATGTCTTGCTTGTTGTTGATTATGTATCCAAATGGGTGGAGGCCAAGGCCACCAAGACTAATGACGCACGTGTTGTTGCAGATTTGTCAAGTCTAACATATTTTGCAGGTTTGGTGTGCCTCGTGCTATCATCAGTGACCAAGGGAGTCATTTCTGCAATAGGACCATAGAAGCTTTGCTTCGGAAGTATGGGGTTGTTCATAGAGTTTCCACTGCCTATCATCCACAAACTAATGGGAGGCTGAGGTTTTTAATAGAGAGATCAAGAAAATTTTGCAAAAGGTAGTGCAACCGAAAGGAAAGATTGGAGCCGTAGGCTTGAGGATGCTCTTTGGGCTCACAGGACCGCTACAAAACACCTATAGGGATGTCCCCATTCCGTGTTGTGTTTGGTAAAGCGTGCCACCTTCCAGTGGAGATTGAGCATCGTGCATATTGGGCAGTGAAGTGTTGTAATATGGATTTTGACAAAGCAGGTGTGAAAGAAAACTTCAGTCAGGAACTTGAGGAGCTTCGTTTGGAGGCTTATGAGAATTCTAAGTTTTATAAGGAGAAAACCAAGATATTTCATGACAAGATGATTTCTAGAAAAGAATTCTCTATTGGCCAAAAAGTGCTTTTGTTCAATTCTCGTCTTAAGCTCATGCAGGTAAGCTTCGTTCAAGATGGGATGGCCCTTTTGTTATAACTAACATTTTTCCTTATGGTGCAGTGGAGATCAAAAGTGAATCTAGTGACAAGAGTTTCAAGGTAAATGGTCATCGTCTGAAGCATTTTCATGAGAACCCAACATTGGTAGGGGAGCAACTTGAGGAGGTATCCTTGGATAAGCCCACTTACCCTCAAGTGCAAATTTTTCCACCATAATAAGGGAGTTCTTCCTCCTTTGCTCTTTAATTACACATGTTTCTTTATCTTTTGTTTTGTGATTTCATTGAGGACAATGTGTGATTTAAGTGTGGGGGAGTGTTTTAGAGTTAGGAATTTATCTTTCTAAGTCTTTATAAAATAAAATAAAATAAAAATTTGTTTTGGCTTTGTGCTCAAATTTTCATGACATGATATGGATGGATTCTTGGCATTTTTAGTGAGCATTGATGATCAATTGATGGACCATTTGTGGTAGATTTATCCCTTGAGAGTTTTTGAGCCTTCAACATATGAATGACTATTTTTCCTTGCTAGTGTGTTTTCACTCATGTTTGCTGGTTACTCTAGAACTTGACTTGACTCTTGTTGAAGCTTTTGATTCACATGCATGTAATGAGATGATTTAGGCCATTTTTGTTTTTGTGCTACTTGCCAAATTAGCCTACCTTGCACTGATTCCATTGTTTACCTATTTGAGCCTATTTTAAACTATCCTTTGTTTTATAACTCATTGCAAGCTTATGAAGTGAAAAACAATGATTCACCCTAACCTTAGGGAGTAAAAGAGCTTTGGAATGAGTTCTTAAATAAGTGTAAAGGTGTATCTTTTATTTCAAAAAAATAAAAATAAAAATAAAAATAAAATAATAAAAATAAAAAAAAAAAAAGAAAAAAAAAAAATGTTGAAAAAAAAAATAGTTGTGTTTATTTGTAAATACTATAGATGTGCATGTTGGTGAGTTTGAAAAAAAAAAATTGGTTGATGAGAGGCAAAATGGAGTTCATTGGTGTTGCATTGTATCTCTTGAGATAACTTTGCATGTTTATGTGGAGTCATTCTTCATTGCTCTTTTAGTCTCTTAGGTTGATAGCTAGTATCCTTTCTTATATCCTCCCATACCTTAACCCCGCTACAACCTGAAAAGTCCTTTTGATCTTTATGTGCATGTGTTTCAAATGTTGATGTTAGAGGTTTGTCAAGCTTATGGTAGTGTTAACATTCATGATGTGTTATGAGGGTAAATACAAGCCTAAACACTTAAGAGTTTTCTTAGTGAGATTCTATTACTCTTGGTTCATCTTTTGATTGGATTTGTCTTCTTGTTCACTGGAGATGTTAAGAAAATATTCATATGTGTTCTGAATTCTTGTGCATAAAGTGTTTGTTCCTTGTTCCCAATCATACATTTTGAGGTCCCTAGGATTCAACTTATGGATTTTGCCCAGGAGTGCAAAAGACTAAGTGTGGGGGAATTTGATAGAGAAATTTTAAGGCACCTATTATGGTTGCATACTTGGCCTAATTGGTTTCTACATGTGTTTAATTTTGATGATTTAATTGAGTTTTTCATAATTGGGCTTCATTGGATTTAATTGTCAAAACTTGGTTAATCTCGGATTTTACACTCACTATGACCTTTCCATGTTGCACAGATCATTTTGGGCTCTATAGACATTGGATTTTTGTGATTTTGGTGTCTTCTGAAAGCTAAGACCGAGATCTACAATTTTGGGTTTCACAAGCTTCATCAAATTCGGCCCGATTCATGGCCTAATTGGGCTGCAAAGTTGTGGAGCTCGTGCTGACGCGGGTCCAAGACCTTTCCTCACATAATTGGGCATATCTCACTCATTTCTGGTCCAAATGAGTCATATAATATGTCTATGGAAAGCTTATCCAGAGAGGATTATCTTATCCAGATCAGATTTCAAAAATCTGGAATTATTTTGATAGATAACATCTGGATAAGATGTAATCCGAGGGGACACTTTTGATTGGAAGGAAATCCTTCTTTTTAGATTTTTCAAGCTTTATCTTATCTTTTCATTTTCTATTTAAGCCTAAGTTGTTCATTCAAAGAAACACATCAGAATCTCTCATCTCTCTCTACTTGTCTTCTTATTTTTCTTTTGTATCTAAGGTGTTCATACAGAAAGCTTTCAATGGAGATATCCATGGAAGGCTAAACTCTTTTCAATCCTGGACATCATAGATAATTGGTTTGAATTGGAGTTTCTGTTTTGTAATTTTCCATTTTCGTATGTATGCTTTCCTTTCTCAACTTCAATTTCAAATATGAATTCAGTTATTGAACATGATTATGTTTGAATTATATCTGATTAGATATAGGACGAATTCGTTGTTGAAATCAAGTAAGGTTGAGTAACTGATTAGTTATCCAGGTTAATCCAAATTGCATGTAATTCAACATTCATTTAAAATTACGATTGTGATTTGAAGGTTGTTGAATAATAACTATATGATCATATAGTAAATTTGGGTTAAGAGTAGCATCCGGATTTGGACTCTTTAAACCATGATGAATTCTGCCAATAATCGTGATGTCTGGGATTGATTCTTTGATCAATAGCATTTCATTCTGTTTCTGTCATTTTTACATTCTGAAAATCACAAACCCCCCTTTGTTGTATTTAGCAATTTTGGTTTGATAACATAACCTGTGTATCCTTAGGAAGAATGACCTGAGTTACCTTATACTACAAATAAGGGGACTTAGACTATTTTGATAGCAACAAAGCTATCACCAACCATGGACAATGGGTTTGTGTAACGCCTGGGGACAAGGTAGGGAGTGATCGTCGTCAAGAGGCACGGACAAGGAGCGGCTGCTCCTAAGCGAGGGGTACATGGATGAACCAATTACAACAGAATGAAAGGGATCCTAGGTCTGTATAGTATGAGACTATCCAGGTAAGGAGGGCTTATATGAATTGATTGGTACTACCTATACCACAAAGATGCATCTTTCTTTTAGTAGCCTATCACGAAGAATTCACATATTCAGCTTGGGGTAATATTGGGATGGTTGGTCTGGGAAGTTTTCAAGAAGCGTGTGTTCGGTAGCCTATCACAAAAGAACTCCATAGTTAAGCATGCTTAACTTGGAATAATTTTGGGATGGGTGACCTCCTGGGAAGTTTCAGGGAAGCGTGTGAGTGAGGACAAAGCATGAAAAACGTGTTGGTTTGTGGGAATAGTCGGCAATCATAAAGCAACAGAGGATGTTAGGTTTGAAGTTGGTTTTTTTTGCATTTTAAAACTTGAATCTTGTATCTAAAGTATTCAAATGAGTTTTGAAAAATTAGAAACTCAAAAAGAGTAAAAAATGTGATTTTGAGTAAATAGAACCCTATAAATGAAATTATAAGATTTGCCACTATTTTAATAATAAAATTTAATTTCTCCAACTTTTAAAATGATTCGATGTGTTTTAAATATCTTAGAATAGTTTTGGGAAAAACTAGTAACTAGAAAAGGGTAAAAATATAATTTCTAAAGATTTTTGTATTTTCAATTTTTGCCACTATTACTCATTGTTTGTCACTGTTTGGTATTGTTTAGCATATTTGGATGTTTTAAAATATTAATAATTGTTGCAAAAATTATTTTTAGCATCTTAGGTGTCTAAAAGGATAATTACAAGTGTTAGATTTAGGTAGTTTTGCAAATATGAAAAGTTGTACCTTGAACTTCTCAAAAATGAGAATTTTGGCCAAATGAGTTTAATTAGAGTTAATAATGATTTTGAGGATGTCCATGTGTTCAAAATACCATTTATGATGTTAAGAATGATTTTTAGAAGTATTAGCATTTACTAAGTGTCATAAAGTAGAACTTTGCACTTTGACCCCTAACATCTAACAAAATTTGCCAATGGCCCAAAATAGTTTTTATGATGATTTTAAATGATTTCTAAAGTGATATGGGTCTTTTAAAAAGTGTAAATAAATTTTGAGAATCATTAGTTTTGAGAAAAAGTGTTGAATGGAAAATTTACACTTATACCCACAAACTTATAGAAATTTCAACTTTGACCCTTTTTGGATAAAATGTAAATATTAATGACTTGATGATATTGATATGAATGATGTGTTATGAGAGTTATGTTCATATGAATTGTTTGGGAATTATGTATCTTGAATTAATTATGCGAAATTATGTGTTGACAATTATGCATGCTTCATTTGTGAATTATGCAAGTGATGATTATTGTTCACATTATATATATATATATATATATATATATATATATATATATATATATATATATATATATATATGCAAAATGAGATGCATGCTTATGTGATTAATGATATGATGATTTGTGGCATGTTGAAATTATGGATGATTAATTGAGATACATGATTTTTATGTTGTATGACAGGAAACAATTTGGGGGGAAACTTCGCTCCAAGCGTTATCCTATTGGATTTTTGCCAAATTTGTGGACTTAGAAAAAAAATTATGAAGTTTGTGAATATAAAAATGTTAAATGATAAGTTATAATGATTGGCCATGATTATATGCTCATGTTTGCATCTCTAAATTATATGCTAAGATTAAAGGGGATATAAGACATACGAAAATGATTCTCAGATTCTAGGAATTAATGGTTAAGGGAGGTGATCTAAGGAAGTTGCATGCTCATGATATTGAAGTTAAGTTAAGGCAAGGAAGTTATGTCTTTCCCTCTATTACCATATCAAATCTAGTGACGGCTACTTAGGTTGAGCTTATCCTAGGTGATAGGTGAAGTGAAGTTTTGGTGGTTATTGCAAATCACAAGGGAAGGTGAGATGGTTGATTTAGGATGGTTATGTAGAGGGTAGTTATTAAGAAAAGACCTTGAGATTTCAATTATGAGAAAGTAAAGTATCATGGGTTCTCTTGTCTTCCCATGCATGTTAAATGTTATATGACTCATCATGCTTGTCCTATCATGCATTCATTTACTTGCCACTCAATTGCTTAATTTGAATGCCAAGGCACCCAAGAAAGTAAAGTATATATATATATATATATATATATATATATATATATATATATATATATATATATTATGTTATTGCTCCAATGATGTGCTTAATCATGTGTCTTATGTGCTAGGTGATGTTATTTCTTTAGCTTATCTCATACTTATATACTTAGCCTTATCTTGTGTTTTAGATTTGAATGCTATAAAGTCATGTTGTGAGTATGCTTATGTTATTTACATGTGTTGCTTATGTACTTGAGCCATTGCCATGCATACATGAGATATTTGTTGCACCTATAACATTAAGACTCATGGTAAAAGGTGCCCACTTCGGATAAATAGTTTTGAGAAGTTTAAAACTTTACATTATGCATGTACATCTCTTCTATAAAGAAAATTGAAGCGCGGGGACAATGATGATGACACTTGGGTTAGAGTCGGAAAGCCCTTGAGAATCTTGAATGAGTTTCTCATCCCTCTCCTTTCTTCCATGTCGTCTCCAGATGAGGGTGATGATGTTGTTTATGGTCTTCCTTGAGATGTGGACGTGGGATTGCGCTACGGATCTGATCAAAGGGTTGCAATGGAAGCATTGAGATAGCTTTCCTTTAGAAATTTGCTTTAGGGTTGTCATATCCCTTATACCCGTTTGTAGCCTAATCTTTTAATGGATATATACCAAGTGATTGGTTTAGTTATGCTATAATTATGTTTAGCTTTGGACTACTGTATGTTCAACCTTTATTGGTGAGCTTAGTATCTGAGGATGTCTTATGTTTATAGGATGTTGCTATTATGATATGATTATGATATGTTAATCTAGTTTGTGTCATGTTATGCTATGGTTTGCACATACATTATGATGAGGTTTATATGATTCCTATTATTATGCGGGTATTGACCGCCATCTACGTGCACATGTGGCTCGCATTTTGGTTTTAAAGTTTAAAAAAAAATTAGTCATATTTTTATTACTTGTATTTTAAAGAATAATAAGTTAAGTTCTGAGACAAAGGTGTAACAATGCGCTGATTTATTTGGTTAAAAGTTAAGGTGTTACATCAATAGGGGGACTTCATTCCTTATTCCCACCCCGTTTAATAAATAAGGACTCCACCATCTGATAGGGACTAAACTTATGCTTGTCCCTTAGGTCCCACTTTGCAGGTTTTTTCACCCTAATGAAAAATATAAGAGCTAGATAATATTTTTCCTATAAAATAATAGGCATTATTTAAGGATAGAATGATATTAAACATAAACAATAACATTATTGCTTTGATTGTCTTTTCTTAAAATTTTAAACAATCAACATATTTGAACCCCTCACCTGGAACAAGCCAATAAAAAATGCTGGAGATAAATTGATAAGTTTTCCACTTGCAAGGAGATGTAGATAGTATGCCTAATACCTGTCCAAACACAAACACAAACAAGCCCTTTTAGAAGATTCAGAAGTGGATTAACAATAATAGTTGAGTAGTAGCTTTCTAGGTTTGTGGTAGAAAAGAAATAATTATAGATAATCGTCGCATATGGCCTAGCAAGTTTGCGAGTAAGATCCATGGCATCTTTGATAGACTCCAAAATGCTTTTTGAAATAGGAGCTAGCGATTCAAGATTCATGTGATTCTCTAGATTTTGCAAGTCATAAAATATTTTCTCTCACATTTATCACACTTAGATCCTACTTCAATTCTTTTGAAATGATTATTCAAATTATTCTGAAGATGTCACGATGCAATATTCTGTTGAGAGTTTCCTAGCCTTGTGCCATAGAGCTCTTGTTACATACGAACCTAAATTATCAAATATGGGATCATAGTAGGTAGCACTAACAAAGAAATAAAAATCAAAATGTAATTACTCATTCATTTAAAATGAAATAAATTTTACAAGTATAGGGCTATATCAAATATCAAATGTTTTTAATGAAAAATTATGACCTATTTCCTTCCATGTTCTCTTATGTGACTTAGATTTTTTAAAAGAAAAATAGCACTTTTCTTGTGGGAGTGTTGCTTCGTAAATGGATAGGGAGCAAATTCATGTGACGGTTTAGGTAAATGCAAGAACTTTCATCCTTCAAATGTTTTGTTGTTTGGTTGCACAATTAGGCACATGTATCTTGCAAATTAGGCACATATGTCTTGCAAATTTAGAGGATGTACTCAAAATCTTAAAGGGTTAAAATACTTACTAAATTCACCAATCCTTGTTACATTAAAAAAATTTATCAAAAAATATTGTTTTCTTATTGTGATTTACACACATAATATGGGATGCTCCAAGATCCTACAAGGTTGTTTTGTAGTTGAGCCTAGCAGTTTCTTTTGTGTAGCCATATGTTGTTTGGTGGAATCCATAAGTTGTCCACTAATGCCATTTCACAATGTAATAAATTTTATTTGTTAAATTAAATAACGAATGATCTAACAATGGCATGCTCCTATTGGTTATGTTATGAATAAAACAATTATCTTGTCTAGTCTAGGTCAATTTGGTTAAATTTTTTAAGAAGCATTTTTCAAAAGAATGAGTAGAAGTAAAAATAGAAATTTATTTTATGTTTAGATATAATTGAAAAATACTTTTATAATAATTAGAAATTATTAAGTTGTTAAGTTATTTTAATATAATAAGATCTCTTTAAAATTTTAAGTTGGATAAATTGGTCCTATGGAAATAAAACTCCAAAATTGGTCCATGAAAAATTAAATAGTTGGACAAATTAATGACTGAAAAAAATAACTCTCAAATTATTCCATGTAAAAATTAATTGTCAAACAAGTTAGTCCTCCTCCCAGCTTAACAAAGGAACTAACTTGGCCAATTACTTAATTTTGCATAAACCAATTTGTCCTACTATTCAGTTTACTAGGGACCAATTTGAGAGTTTTTTTAGGGACAATTTGTTCGACAATTCAATTTTGTAGGAACCAATTTGAGATTTTATTTTACAGATAAATTTGTCCTACTTGAAATTTTAAAGGGACTAAAATGAGGGTTTAGTCATATAATAAATGTAGAAGTATTATCCAAATATAAAATTATAATTGAGGACACCAAAGTTCAATTATCAAGAAATATGGTTAGATTAACAAAATATTTTTCATACACAATAAATTCTTTAAAATTATGTTTAATTGACATTCATTACTTTGAATTTAAAACCATTATATTAAATATATAATCAATTAAAAATTAAATTTAATAAAATATTTATTTTAATAAATTAAAAGAGTCATAGATTTATAGAAAAATAGTATTATTATTAGCAGAAAAAATAGCATATTATTATCATCATCACCATCATCATCATCATCATCATTATGCATGAGGATTATCTTACATTTATATAGTTTTCAATATTAAAAAGGAGATGAGAATATCTTTTTCATTTTGGAAAATGGTAAGAATATTTAGAAACATGATGAATTCATTTATTAATTTTAAGAAAAATGACTCTCTATCCACTTATAAGAAAATAGAAAAGTATATTTTAGAAATGTGATGAATTCATTTATTGATTTTAAGAGAAGTGACTCTCTATCCACTTATAAGAAAATAGAAAAGTTGATTATTTTATATTTCTTCTTCTCTTGAAAACCCAACCAAATATATAATCAAAATGTAGGATCGTATTAACGTTTCGTGCAAAAGTGTAGGGTGAATGGATTTGGAAAGTTGTTTTCTTCCTTTTCCTTTTTTCAATGGTTTTGCAAAGCTATTATCTTTCTTTGCTAGTTACATTTACAAATTATACCCTTCATATATGGTTATAAAAAAAATTGATTGTAATGTAATCCTAAGTGTATAGTTTTCTTGAGATAATCTTCTAGTACAATAGGATAATAACTCCAATGTAATCCCAAGTGTATATTTTTCTTGAGATAACCAAGAATTCTTGTTATAGCTTTCCAATGTTGGTTACTTGGTTTTCCTATAAACCTTGATGGCTTGCACACAACAAATGTTATATCTTGTCTAGTGTAATGTATTGCATATATTAAACTTCCTATGACACTTGCATATCAGCAAAATATGGACAGATTATTACTCCATCCCTAATAAATTTGGTGTATGTACATATATTATGTGAGAAGCCATTTGATAAAACTACAAAATCAAACTTCTCATGCCATTATTTAGGCATCTATTTTGAGCCGTATAAAAACTTAGCAAGTTTACAAACTTTCTTTTCATTTTTGAGTAGCACATAGATTTCTGATTGATCCATATAAACTTCTTCATTAAGATCTCAATTAAGAAAAGTCATTTTAACATCCATTTTATGCATGTGAAGCTTATAAATGGATGCTTATACTGCAAGAGTCCTAATAGAAGTCATTCTTGCCATTGGTGCATAAGTATCAAAACGTCTAGACTTTCCTTTTCACTTAACTCTTTCACTACCAACCTTGCCTTAAAGGTTTGTAGTGACTATCTATATTGTACTTTCTTTTAAATAGCTACTTACATCTAGTAAGCTTTTATCTTAGTAGTTTCTTGTGAAATTTCTCTATCCTTTTGGGGATATTCCAAATTGGGGATTGAATCACTGATGAATTTAATTTCAATAAATTCTACCTTTCTTGATTCAAAACTATATTGGACACTAAGTTCGAAGTTCTATATGCCTTTAAATTTTTTAGCATATCCATCAAAATATCATTTATGGCTCTTGGCACTAATTTAGTTCATTTTTTTATTGAACACGATAAAAGGTTAAACACCCCCACACTTTTAAATGATTTAAATTTGGTTTTCTTCTTTTCCATATTTCATAGGGAGAAACCTTTCTATATCTTGAAGGAACCCTATATTATGAATATGATATGCCATCAATAATGCATTGCTCCACACTTAGCATTTTGTAACATTGCATTAACCATATCCACTAAGTTATGGTTCTTTCTTTTAGCTAAATCATTTTGTTGCTATGTATATGGAGTAGAAGATTCATGCACAATACCATGTAATTCACAAAAATTATCAAATTCACTAGAAAATATTCTTCATCTCTATGGCTAAGAAGAACTTTTATTTTCTTGTCATGCATATTTTTTGCTTCCATGATGTACTTCTTAAACATTTCAAATGCTTCATCTTTGTTTCATATCAAATACGCATAGGAGAATCCATAACAATCATCAACAAAGGTTATAAATTACATTTTTCATCCTTTAGTAACATTTCCACTTAATTCACAAATATCACTATGTATTAGTTCTAGTAAACGTATATTTCTTTCAACTTTAGGAAATTTTTCTTTGTAAATATGGATTGTATGCATATCTCACATTTCTTGTTAAAATCCTTGTTAATTACCAAGATCATTATTATTATTATTATTTCATAAATTCAATTGATTGTTAGCTCCATAATCCTTGAGAAAGTATTGTAGCTTAAGTTTTGAATGACAATAAAGCAAATTTTGTTAAAATATTTTGAAGAAAAGACTAATAGTTTGCTTAAGTTTCTGTAGTACTTAACATGTTTACTCCATATAGATATAATTCAATTCATGATATATTTTTCACATCATCATGATTTAACATGTTTAAAATCTCATTCAAAGATATTTACTTTCTTAAGAATGTGAAAAATTGTTCATAAAGTGAATTAGAGTATATAAGTATCTTAAAAAAGCAAGCTAAAGCATCAGAAAGTGAGTCTGGACCTTTAGAAAGTAGTTTGTGACTTTAGAAAATGGCATGACTATTTGAGAAAATGATTTCTCATTATCATATCAAGCACATAATCATCAATCCTAGTTGAAATCATCCTTGAAGACCATCAACACTATTTGAAGATCATCATCCATCTTAGAAAAAAGTTCATAGAACATAAAAGCCTCAGAAAGTATAGAAGTATTTCAAAATACACTACATGCATTAGAAACTACAGTTGGTCATGAGAACTGAAAGTTATTTTAATTACAAATGAAGTCAAAACCTCATAAAATGATGATAGTGACATATTAACTTTATGCTTTGACACTCATCATCTTTTAGAAGGTCTTCACATAAAGAAAAGTTCATCAAACACATTCAAAATGAACATTTAGTTTCTAAAGTATTGTTCAGAAACATTTGTCAATGGATTCTATACTACAAAGCCAATCCTGACATTGCTCAGCCTATACTTCTAGAAGACAAATCCTTGGTTGATCAACACATGTTAAGAGGAGAAAAGATCAAGGAAACAAAGATCCAATTCAAATCCAAGTATAAAAGGAGGAAGCCTTCAAACTTGAAGGAACTTTTGGTCTCTCAACATTTAAGCTATATTTATACTTTCTAAAATTCATTATCATTTTTTAATTCAGTTTTTGAAAGAGAAAATCTTTTTTCTTGTATATCTTAGCAAACATTCTTCTTAGGAAGATTAGAAAGTGGTATCTTAAATTTGTTTCCTTAACCATTTCTTTACCTTAGGAAAATTGAGTGTTTTCTTGGAGAGTTAAACACCAAAACCTTATATCTCTTGTACCTTTATCCATTAGTGATCAGAGTGAGATTAACTTGGTGAGGCAAGGATTAAACTACTTGTGAATGAGGGTTAATTGTACAAATTGCTCGCTGGAGATAGCTTGAGAAAGCTATCAAAAAGAATATCTTACTTGTTTTGGGTTGAGAAAGTGGTTAATAGTGGAACTCAATAGATTTGTTAGAACTGGATGTAGATAGTGTTTTGTCAAACCAGAATAAAATATCTTGTATGATATTCCTCTTTCCTTATCTCTTTAAATTACTATGTGTTATTCATTTTGTTGTGTGAACATTTATTCTTGCTTAAACATCTTTCTTAAATATTTGTTTAGTTTCTAGATGCTTCAGAAAGTAACTTTTGAAGCTTATTAACTTGTGTTTTCCATTGCATTCAAGTTTAAAACACTTGATAGACTTTGTTTAAGTTTCCAAAAATTAAAAAAATTTGAAAGCATGATTCAACCCCCCTTCTCGTGCTACATCTTCACTTACATTTAGTATCAGGGCTCAAGCTTCTAAGGGCTTAAGCATCCTAACTGTTGCAAAGGAAAAGATCCTTAAAGAAGATGGCACATAATAATGTATACATTGTTGAGGGACTCTCCATAAACGACTTCCATTATTTGATGGTGGTGACTATGCCTACTGGAGAGACAAAATAGTGCTCTTCATCAAGCCCACAAGTCTTGACTTGTAGGAGATAATACAAGAAGATGACTACATTCCCATGGAAGAAGTGCCAGAAAATATGTTGGCTAGAAACAATGAAGGTGGAACTTCAACTTCTAGAGAAATTTCAAAAAATAGATGGAGTGATCAACACAAAGTAAGGGATCCATTGAACTCCAAGGCCAAGTACCTCCTTGGTTATGCTCTAAGCAAAGTAGAATATGACAAAATAATTACTTGTGACATAGGAAAGGAAATCTAGGACTGACTACACATGGTCCATAGGGAATAGATCAAGTAAAGAAGACAAAGATAAGCATGCTAGTTCATCAATATGACATGTACAAAGATGACTAAGCATGAAAACATTGATGAAATGACCACCAAATTCATGTATATCATCATCTAACTCAAAGGTTTGGTAAAAGATACTAAAATTCTGAGATGTTTAGAAAAATCTTGAGAAGTCTCCTATCCAAATGGCTTCCTAAGGTCACTGCTATCACTAAAGCTAAGGATCTCTAGACTCTTAGCTTAGGTGCTTTCATTGGGTTTCTTAAGACTTTTGAAGTTGTACTCCTTGAAGCTCATGGTGAATCTATGAAGAAAAACAAATTAGTGGGTTTGAAGACCTCCAACAAAAAGCAAACCAAGGGAAGGAAGTGAAGGCTATAGACATTTTTTATGAGGATGATGACTTAGAAGAAAACTTAAAAGAGTATGGAGATGAGATTTTCATGCTTGTGAGAAAGATGTCAATAGATTGGAAGAGCAGACTTAGAAAGATGAAGGAGTCCAACTTTAGAAAGGATAACAAGGGCAACGAAAATTGGATAACGTGAATCGCTATCAGTTTGGTAAGAAAGGCCACTTCAAGACTAATTGTCCTAAGCTCAAGGGATCATAGAAAAAGTTCACTCCTAACAAAAAGGGAATGCTGGCAACATGGAGTGATTTTAAAGATAAAAAAGGTCTAGAGACCCAATATGAGCTAGAGAATGTTGCTAACTTGTGCTTCATGACTGACTATGTTTCTGAAGAAGAAATAGAGGTAAAAAAATCCTTAGAAACTAAATTTTCTTATGATGAGCTTTATAATTATATGATGGACTATTAGAAAATTCTCAAACATTAACTTCTCATTATCTTTCTCTTAAGAAGAACCATTAGAATATATCTACAGAACATGAGAAAGTGAAAATAGATTATGAGAATCTAAGGCTTGAAAAAGATGAACTTCAAGGAAAAAATAAGTTTTAAAATGTTATGTTCAAGGCAGTAGAAAGCTCAAAAAGAGATTTTTGAATTTAAGAAAATTTCAAAGATTCTCAAATCTAAAGAGAAAACGATAAATGGCTCCAAGTTCTAAACATGATGCTTGGTGGCGAAAGACCATATTTTAAAAAAAATGTGATTGTGTTTAAGAAGGAAATGGATGAGAAAGTGGCTGAAACTTCATCCAAGAAAACAAAAATAAAAACTTCTTGTGTTTTGACATATACTTGATAAGTGCCATATGCTACATAAGGAAATAAAGGTAAGAAACCTTCCAAGAAAAGCAACTAACACAGAAGGTCCCAAGAAGATATGGGTATCTAAAATCAAAACCATTTCTATTGTAGGTATGTCTTAAGGCACATGTTGAAAAAGATGACAAGTAGTACATGGACAGTGAATGCTCAGACACATGTCAAGGAAAAAGGAAATAGTTTAGAAAGTTAATGCACAAAAACTTAGGATAATGAAATTTGCTGATGCTGTAAAAGCAAAGTGTTAACTCCAGAACCCTTAAGAAAGCATTAAAGCTTTAGTTTGAGTGACAACAAAACAAATTTTGTTAAAATATTTTGAAGAATGTACTAATGATTTACTTGAGTTTCTATAGCATTCAACAGGACTACCTCGTAAACATACAAGTTTAATCAATGAGATATTTTTCACAATGTGACAGTAACATCTTAATTTTTTCACTTGGTTAGCCATCCCACCTTCTAGAAGAAAATCAAAAACCATGCCAAAGAAAAAGTAGTTTCTGAAGCTTTACTCAAAAGCCATATTTGACAACGGTCTCTGCAATTGCAAAAGTAGCTCTGAAACAACCAAGCTAGTCTTTTAGTTGGCATTTCCAGGACACAAAAAGAAGAACAACATATGTCAAGAGGAAGATAAATAAAGGGGCAATGGTCTGATTTGAAGATCAGGTATAAAAAGATGTCATGTGCTTACAACTTCAGACTTTTGAAAAGCAAAGATTTTTTTGCCACTTTGCAAAATATGAATATCTTCTTTTGTAAAGCATATTACATCTTTTAATCAGTTTCTATTTCTAGTTAAAATCTTCTTTCTAGCTTTATTAGATAACACGTTCTTCTTAGGAAGAATTTTTAGAAAAAAGTCACTCAAAGTTTTTAGAACATACATTATTATTTTATTAACAGAAAAACTTGAGTGTTCATTTGGTGGAGAGAACCAACCTTAAACCAAATCACGTACCATGATCCATTAGTGATCATTGTGAGGTTAGCTTGGAGAGGCTAGTAAAAACACTACTTGGAAGTGACAGGTAACTTGGAACTATTGGTCACGGGTAATAGCTTGAGAAGGCTATATAAAGACTATCGTTCTTTCTTTGGCTTGAGAAAGGGATTTAGTAAAACTCAACAGGTTGTCGAAACCAATATAAAATCAATGTGCAATATCTTTCTATCTTTTCTTATCTCTTTTATATTCTCTTTTAGATTTACTATTATATATATATATATATATATATATATATATATATATATATATATATATATATGTATGTATTTATGAAAAACCCTTTTAAACGCTTATGAGTTTTCACTTAGTTTAGAAAGAAACTTTTATCTGAACTTTACTAACAAAGTTTTTTGCCCTTCAAGTGTAAACTTGATAGACTTTGTTTAAGTTTTAGAATTAGAAAAGAAGTTATAACATGATTCAACCCCCTTTCTCGTGCTATTCTCAACCTACACAAAGGTCATTGGCATTGGAAATGTTGGTAAGGATGATTCTCACTAAATTTCTGATATATTATTAGTTGATGGATTAGCTCATAACTTATTAAGCATTAGTCAATTTTGTAACCAAGACTTTAATGTATGGTTTGAAGCCAAAGGATACCATGTGCTAAATTCAATTTATGGACAAGTAATTATTTCATGCAAGAGGCATGATAACACCTATGTATTATTCTTGGATGACCTCTTATATCAAGATGTAAAATGCATCCTTTATGGATGATAAGTGGCTATGGTATAAGAAACTTGGTTATATTCATATGAAGCTAATTTTTTAGCTATCTCAAAAAGAGCTTGTTAAAGGCCTTCCAAAGATCAGATATGACAAAGACTTAACTTGTGATTTCTATGAGAAAGGGAAGCAAAGTAAAACTTATTTTCATAACAAGAATGTAGCCTCAACTACTAGGCCACCTAAGCTTTTATATATGGATCTTTTTGGACCAACTAAGACTACAAATCTTGCCTGGAAAGAGATATTGCTTGGTCATAGTGGATGACTTCACTATATTTACATGGGTTATTTTCATAGATTTTAAGGATGAGGTGTTTGAAAGATTTAAAACTTTTGCAAAGTGTGTTATAAATAAGAGGTATTCAAATTGCTTCCATTATATTAGATCATAAAGAAGAATTTGAAAACCATGTTTTTGAAAACTTTTGTGAAAACCATGGCATTTCTTATGAGTTCTCTTCTCCTATAACTCCTTAGCAAAATAGGATGGCTGAAAGGAATAATAGAAACTTACAAGAAATGGCCAGAATAATGCTTTTAGAAAATGGTTTGCCAAAAAGTTTCTAGGCAAAGACTATAAATACGTCTTGCTACATTCAAAAATAGAGATTTCTTAAGACTTATCCTCAAGAAAACACCTTATGAGCTATGGAAAGGAAGAAAACCCAACATATCGTATTTCAAAGTCTTTGGATCTAACTTTTCATACTTAACACAAGGGACAAGCTAACAAAGTTTGATCCCAAGTCTGATAATGCCATTTTCTTTGGGTATTTTTTAGTTTCTAAAGCTTATAGGGTTTATAATAAAAAGAACATTATGTGTTGAAAAAACCATACACATCAAGTTCAAGGAACACAAAGGATTTTGACCAAGATTTAGCAAAACTTGAAGAAGATATGGAAAATCTAAGCATCAAGGAGCTTTTAGAAAGCAAAAGCAAGATTTCCCAACCTTCAGAAAGCAAACTTAAGACAACACCTTTAGAAAGCTATCTCAGAGTTCCAAAGCCTTCAGAAAGCAACATTTCTGAGAAAGATACATTTTCTGAGCATGATGAAGGACTTTTAGAAGTTCAAATGATGGAGGAACAAGATATGCAAGAAAAAACTAAAAAGGAGGCAATTTCTCATAACCAAGTGTTTGGTGACATTTCTAAGGGAGTAAGGACAAGATCATCCTTCACAAATGAAATAAATTATGCTTTGCTATCCACAATTGAACTAAAAATTTTTGAAGAAGCTCTTAATGATAAAAGATAGGTTGATGCAATGCAAGAGGAACTAGACCAATTTAAGAAGAGCAAAGTTTGGACACTTATAGAGAAACCCAAGGGAAAGTCCATCATTGGAACAAAGTTGGTGTTTAAAAACAAGCTAGATAAGGAAGGAAATGTGATTAGAAATAAAGCAATGCTGGGTATACAAGGTTATAATAAAAAATAGAGAATTGATTATGATAAAATCTTTGCACCATAGCAAGACTAGAGGCCATCAAAATGCTACTTGCTTTTGCTGCCATCAAAAGAGTCATTCTATATCAAATGGATATGAAGTTTGCCTTCTTAAATGGTTTCCTTTCTAAAGAAGTTTATATAAGGGAACCTCTAGGATTTGAGAGTAAAGCCCTTCCTAACCAAGTCTTTAAGCTTAGTAAGGCACTTTATAGTCTTAAACAAGCTCCTAAAGCTTGGTATGACAAACTAAGTACCATTTTACTTGAGAATGAGTTTAAGAGATGTAATGTTTATACTACACTCTTTACATTATATCAAGATAACCATTTTTTATTGTCCAAATTTATGTTGATGATATTGTTTTGGGTGCTACTAATCACTAATGTGAAAAGATTTATAAAGTAATGCAAATTGATCTTGAGATGAGTATGATAAAAGAATTAAATTTCTTTCTAAGGGTCCAAATCAAATAACAAAAGGAAGGAACTCTGATTCATCAAAAGAAGTACATCAAGGAGCTTCTCAAAAGATTCAACATAGATCAAACTAAGCTAATAAGCACTCTCATGCATCCTTCTCAAGTCATTGATGTTGATGAGGATGGTTAAAAGTATCAGAAAGCAATTATAGAGATATAATTGGTTCTTTATCTTATCTCATTACAAGTAGGCTTAACATACAATTGAGTGTGGGTATATGTGCTAGATTTCAATCTAACCAAAATAATCACAATTAAATCTTATTAAAAGAATTGTGAGATTTTAGCCAATACTACTAATCTTGGTCTTTGGTATGAGAAAGATACTTCAAGTGAAATTGTAGGTTTTGTGATGCTGATTTTGCTGGAGACAAAGTTGATAGAAAAAGCACAAGTGGATGCTATTGCTTATTTAGAACTGCATCATATGGTCATGCAAAAAATAAAATACCATTGCACTTTCTATTGCTAAAGCTAAGTATATTGCTCCTGCAAATTGCCAAACAAAAATGTTGTGGATCATAAATCAACTTGAAGGTTACCACCTGAGGTACTCTAAAATCCTTATTCTTTGTGACAATACTAGTGTTATGAATCTTGCAAAGAATCATATTCAGCACTATAGATCGAAACATATTCATATAAAACATAACTTCATTAGAGATCATGTTCAGAAAGGTGATGTTAAGCTAAAGTTTATGAATACAAAAGATTAAGCATTTAACATATTCACCAAATCATTAGTTAAAGATTGCTTTTGCTATAAAAGGCTTTTAAACTTAAAAAGTTTTTGAAAACTTGCATTTCATGCATGCATTGCACTTTCTAAACTTCCCCAGTTACTCTGGAATTGAGGCCTTTCGTAGAAGTATGCTAAATCAAGTCCAGAAATAAGTTTCACAAGTTTAGAAAGTATATATGAAGTTCAAAAACATATTCAAAAAGTACAAGATGGGTTTAGAAAGTGGTTATGCTCATATGATAAAAGTTTAGAAAGAGGTTAAAAGTTCAAAGAAAGTTCAAGAGGGTTTTATGTTCAAAAGATGGGTTCAAAATATGGGTAGAAATAAGAAAGAAGAGTTAGAAAAAGCACCTATATTAAAAAGGGTTAGAAACTACGTATGGTTTCTAAAACTTAGAAACTTGTGTTAAGAAAGTACGTTCTTTACTTTTTGATAGGCTTTCATGGTAGGGACATAGTTCTCAATGAACTCTTTAAGCATGTAAGAATAACCAAGAAGGCAACTTAAACAGCTAGCCCTAAGAAGCCCAGTCCTTAGAAGAAGGAAGAACCCAAGAAGATAAAAAGAAAGGTTCAAAAGAAGGAACATGGACCCTCAAAATCATCTTCTTCACTTTTTGAGGGAACAACAAGCTTAGAAACTTGGAGAAAAGATCCAAGGTAAAAGAAAATAAATAGAAATTGCAACAAAAGGAAAGCTTAGAAACTGAGGTGTAGTCCTCAAAAGTTGAGAAACCAAAAAGGAAACCTGACAAACTACCTATCAAAAAACAAGATATTAATAAAAAGTTCAAGATCCTCTCCAGATTGCCTAAAAGTTCTCTTGTTCTGAAGAACAATTAGCTGCAAAGGGTTGGGATAATGATTGAAGAAGAATCTGTTTTCTTTGAGGATGAAGAAATTGAAAACATTCTCAAGGAAGGCAAGATTTTGCAAGAAAAAAGATTGAGGAAGTTTAGGAAGTATAGCAAGCTAAAGTATTTCAAGCTCCAGAGCAACCAAGGTGCTATAGTCTCTAAACCTTTTTGTGGTGATCAATGATCAACCATCAAGACATATCTTTGAGTAATTTAGGCATACTTCTTTCCAAATCTCTATTGCTGCTCCTAGTTCTAAGGCACCTATAGAAACTCCTTCAAAAGTTGGATAAAAATGCTCTAGAACCTGCACTTGATCTTAGTGCTGTAATTGAGAAAGCTATTCAAAAATCAAAGGAACTTGAGAAAGAAGTTTTTGAAGAAGCTGAGGACTACATGTCCTTGAGTCAAATATTAAAATATATCTAAAAGAACATAGAGGAAGAGACTTCTCATGCTAAGGGGAAGGCACAGAGGAACTTAACCTCTACATGAATGAGCTCTCAATGGCCTTGGAGCCTATTATCTAGGAGCCTAAAGAGAATAAAGAGCCATAAAATCCCAAATATGCTATTATTTTGAAAACAATGCCTCAACCATAACCTTCCATTAGAATCTTTGCCATGGATAAAGAAGATGAAGCTTTAGAAACTGGGAGGAACTTCTACTATATACCTCTCCTAAGAGCTATCTCAAAGACTTCAAAGATCTAGTCACACAATTCCTTTAGAAATCTTTGATGAAAAAGCTAAACCAACAACTGCTCTAACAAACAATCCTACCAAGACTTCTACTCTACCAGAATCTCCACCATATCTCATAGAGTCTCAACTTCTTTTGTATAATTAGAGAGACTTGACCCATACTTAACTACCAAACTTCATAGAGTTGAAGCAACCAATAGAGAACTTGGAGCTTAGATGAGAAGACATGAAGATTTACTGCTATAGATCCTTCATGAGCTCAAAATGGGTGCCAAGTGATGGTTTGACTATGTGCACACTTATTTTGCTAATGACAAAAGAGGGATCATGTGCTTTACATTTTGTTTGTCATTGAAAGTCCATGCATATTCTTAGGGGAGTGAACGAAATGTATATTTTGTCATATCTGTTATTGCTCCTCACCCAAGATGGTTGTTATCATCAAAAAGGGGAAGAAGGTGAATATTATGTTGTAGGTTTTGATGATGCCAAAAAAAGCAAACGACAAAAAGCGGAAGCACAAAAACATGGAGTTTCTTGAAGATAAACAAGTCAAATGATCAAGTCATGGTTAGAATAATTAGGACTTAGATCACTTTGTTAAAAGGTTTTTATTTAGTAAGTTTATTTGGCCCTTGTTTAGTTAATCAAAGTTTTAATCTAAGGAAAATTTGATTTGAAAGAAGTTAATTGTTTTGTTATTGAAGAATTTGTTTATGATTTGTGAAAATATGAGTATGTTTTTAAAGAAAATGTTTGAATGATGATTAAAAGTGTTTTTAGAATGAAAGAGTGATTTAAAGTATGTTAAAACTTTAATTTTTCAATTTCTGAAATTGTTGTAATCGATTACCATATCCAGTAATCAATTACCATGTTGGTCTTGTGCCAAAAATTTGATATTTGGTCTTTGTAATCGATTACACCTACCTTGTAATCAATTACCATGCCTTGACCATTGCCAGTTTTAAAAATTTGAATTGTGTAATCGATTACCATACCCAAAAATATGCAAATAGGTGTGTTTTGAATTCCCAATGATCTACACGATTTTTTTCTATAAATACCCTTCTTTAACACCTTTTAAGACATGGAAACATACTGCAAAGATCAAATTAACAATCATTCTCTTTCATTAATCATTTGTTCAATACTTGGCCAAATACACTTATTCTTAAGAAACCTTCTAGTGCTTCAATTTGTAATATTCCCTCTAGTCAGAGAGTGAATTCTTGTATTCTTTTATTAAGATTGTGTAAAGGGTGAGGCATCCCTTGTTAGAACAAGAGTGTGGTATCTCTTAGTTCTTGAGAGACTTAAACACAAAGGGTGAGGGATCCTAACGTGTAAGAGTGCTCTTTGGTTGTAAAGATATCAAAGTTAGTGGAACTCTCAGCAGGTTGCTTGGGGGAACTGGATATAGGCCACAAGAGGTGACCAAACAGGTATAACTGAGTTTGCATTCTCTATTCCTTTATCTCTTTACGTTTATTGCAAGTTTACTTTTTATTATCTTGTTCATCAATAAAATTAGAATTCTAAATCTCTTGCATTCTCATCCATTCAATTAAGTTTTCTATCCAATTCCTTATATTTTATTGGAAAAGGAATCAGTGTGTGAAAATCACAAAAAAGTTTGAGAACTCAATTCATCCCCCTCTTGAGTTCATTGAGGCCACTTGGATAACAAGTGGTACTAGAGCTAGACTCTTGTATAAGGCTTAAATGCTTCAAGAATAGTAATGGCCTCATCAAACTCTTTCTTTCCTGAAAGAAACTCTATTAATAGGCCTCCTATATTAAATGGTGATCGTTATCATTATTGGAAAACTCGTATGCAAATCTTTATAGAAGCCATAGATTTAGATATATGGATACGGTAGAAATGGTCCTTTCATTCCCACAAAAATAGTAGGAGATAAGGAAATTGAAAAAGTTAGAAATGAGTGGAGTGATGAAGATAAAAAGAAAGTTCAATATAATTTGAAAGCCAAGAACATAATCACTTCTGCTTTAGGGATTGATGATTACTTTAGAGTGTCAAATTGTAAAAGTGCAAAAGAAATGTGAGACACCTTAGAAGTCACACATGAAGGTACTAGTGAAGTCAAGAGATATAGAATAAACACTCACATACACGAATATGAACTCTTTAGAATGAATCAAAATGAAAGCATTCAAGACATGCAAAAGAGATTTACTTATATTGTTAATCATCTTGCCTCATTGGGAAAAAAAATTCCAAATGAGGATCTTATTAACAAAGTGTTGAGATATTTGAATAGGCAGTGGCAACCAAAAGTGATGGCTATTGTAAAATCAAAGGATTTGGCCACTATGTCTCTTGCTACTCTCTTTGGGAAACTTCAAGAACATGAGTTAGAACTTACAAGACTCAATCAACATGAAGAGAATAACAAAAGGAAGAAAGGAATTGCACTCAAAGTATCATCTTCCACACATGAAGAAAGTGATGAAGAAGACAATGATGAAAGTTTTAGTCTTTTTGTAAAAAGATTTGACAGGTTTCTAAGGAAAAAGGGGAATCAAAGAAAACCAAATTTCATCTCTAAAAAAATTTTCCAAAAAGGTGAAGAATCATCTCTAATCCCAAAATGCTATGAATGTGATCAACTAGGACACATGAAAATGGAATGCCCTGTCTACAAAAAGAAAATGGAAAAACTTGGGAAGCAATCTTTCAAATATAAAAAAGGAAAGAAAGCATACATAACATAGGAGGAGAATGACCTGGACTCATTAGTGACTCCAAAAATAAAGTTGCAAATCTAAGTCTCATGGCTAAAGATTGTGAAAGTAATAAAGAGGTAATGTCCTCTAACCTTGAATCATCTCCTTCATTTGATGAACTTCAAGATGTATGTAATGATTTACATAAAGAATCTATTAAACTTGCAAAATTGGTTTCATCCTCTAAGAGAGTCATTTCAACCTTAGAAAAAGAAATTTCAAATAGAACAAAGAGTCGGAGGAACTCAAACTTGAAAATGAAACGTTAGGATTAATTAATGTAAACTCATCATGTACTAAATGCTTAGTGTATGAAAATGCTATTAAATCTTACTCATGCTTATCATGCAACAAGTTTGAGAAAGAAATAGATGATTTGAAAACACTCTTGCAAAGTTTACCTTTGGGGAAAATAACTTAGATATTTTATTAGGTAAATAAAGATGTGTTTTTGATAAGGTCAGATTAGGATACAATCCAAAGGGCTTACAAAAGTTTTATAAAAACTTCTTTGCATCATCTAGAATGACTAGCTCTCCATTCTTAACATGTTTCTATTGTGGTAAGAAAGGTCATAGTGCATCAACATGTTATATTAGAAAGAATGGACACATAGTAGGAAAAATGATATGGGTTCCAAAGGGTACATTGCCTAACTTTAACAATCAAGGACCCAAGAAAATTTGGGTACCTAAATCAAAATTGTGAAATTGTGATGTAGGAATGTTTGAAACAAAGTTGGTACATTGATAGTGGTTGTTCCAAGCACATGATGGCAGATGCATCAAAGTTTACACACATTACTCCCAAGAAAAGTGGACATGTAACATATGGAGACAACAATAAAGGAAAAATTCTTAGGGCTGGCAAAGTCGTAAAGATCCTACTCCTATAGAAAATGTTTTACTTGTTGATGGTCTTAAACATAGTCTATTAAGTGTTAGTCAATTATGTGATAAAGGATATTGGGTATTATTCAATTCACTTTATTGCTTTATTGAAAGTAAAAATGATAGACAAGTAAAGTTTATAGGATATAGAATAAATAATGTATATATGATAAACCTAGAAGATATTCCTTCAAATCATGCACAATGTCTCATGAGTAAGGAAGATGGTTCATGGTTATGGCATAGAAGAATTGCACATATTCAGATGGATCACTTAAATAAGTTCGTTTCAAAACATCTAGTAATTGGTCTACCAAAACTCAAATTTGAAAAAGATAAACTCTGTGATGCATGTTAAAAGGGAAAGCAAGTAAGGGTTTCTTTTAAATCAAAAAACGTCATCTCAACAACAGACCTTTACAGCTTTTGCACATGGATCTTTTTGGTCTATCTAGAACTATAAGTTTTGGAGGAAACTACTATACTATAGTGATTGTGGATGATTATTCTAGGTATACATGGACTTTATTTCTTGCTCATAAGAGTGATGCATTTCATGCATTTAGAAAACTTGCAAAAGTTATTCAAAATGAGAAAAGTCTTAACATTGCATATATAAGAAGTCATTATGGTGGAGAATTTGAAAATGTATCTTTTGAAAATTTTTATGATGAACATGGAATTGAGCATAACTTTCTGCCCCAATAACTCCACAACAAAATGGAGTTATTGAGAGGAAAAATCAGTCTTTAGAAAAATGACAAGAACTATGCTCAATGACTCAAATCTTCCTAAATATTTATGGATATAGTAAATACTGCTTGTTACATTATGAATAGAGCCTTGATAAGGCCAATTTTAAAGAAAACCCTCTATGAAATATACAAAGGGAGAAAACTCAATATTTCTCACTTTCATATCTTTGGATGTAAATGTTTTGTCTTGAACGGATAACTTAGGCAAATTTGATGCTAAATCTGATAAAGGAATATTTCTTGGTTACTCTCTATATAGTAAAGCATTTAGAATTTATAATAAAAGAACTATGACAATAGAAGAGTCTAGTCATGTTGCTTTTGATGAGATTAACCTCCTTAGGCTGAGAAAGGAAATTATTGATAATCTTGTAAATGCTTTGGAAAATACTCCTATTCAAAGAAAAGAGTTAGAGCCCAAGGAAGACGAAATCAAGAAGGAAACTCCACTTTAAGAGGAATCAAGGGCAAGTGATCTTCCAAAGGAGTGGAAAGTTTCAAAGAATCATCCACTTGACAACATTATAAGTGATATATCAAAAGGGATAATAACTCAAAACTCTCTTAAAGATGCATGTAATCATATGGCATTTGTTTCTCAAATTGAACCTAAGACCATTCATGAAGCCATTATTGATGAACATTGGATTATTGATATGCAAGATGAATTAAATCAATTTGAAAGAAACCAAGTTTGGGAACTAGTTCCTTGACCCAATGATCATCCAATTATTGGCACTAAATAGGTTTTTAGAAAAAAATTAGATGAGAATGGTGTCATAGTAAGAATCAGAGCAAGATTAGTGGCTAAAGGATATAACCAAGAAGAAGGTATTGATTATGAAGAAACATATGCTCCTATAGCTAGATTGGAAGCAATTAGAATGCTACTTGCTTTTACATCTATTTTGGATTTTAAACTTTACCAAATGGATGTTAAAAGTGCATTTCTAAATAGTTGATTTGATGGGTTGCATTTATGCACCCATTTTATATCCTAACTTTAAATATTTTGCATTTGAATTGTTCTTAAGTGGTATTTAATTGGTGAATTTGCACTTTGTCCTCAACATGCACTGAATAACTTTGTAGCCATCAACATAGTTTTTAGTGAATTCTTATACTTTGGAAGTTCTCTATGTTTTTAATCTCTTTTGGGAGTTTTGGATAACAGGACTTCCAGGTTAGTTCATTGGAGCAAAAATAAGAGACAACATTGGAGACCGCCCAGGTAGTGATCAGAGGAGCACGATTCTAGGAGCACATCGAGAGACCGCTCAGGTAGTCATATTTTCATGGGTCGTGTCACATGGGCCATTTTCGCATGTCTGAAAGGGCCACTGTGAGGAAAAAGAAAAAAAAGAAAGCACACGAGAGCGAAAGCACACTAGGGATTGCGAAGCCAATTTGGAGTTTTAGAACGAGGGAATTTTATTTTCTGACAAGAAACACACACATACACACACACACACACTCTCTCTCTCTCTAGGTTTAGGGTTCACAACATTGTTAATTTTTAGTGATTGATCAGTGTGTAGTTTATAGCTTTCTCGTCAACATTGATTATGAAACTCCCTATGGAGGAGTAATCCCCTTACCATGCATAGGGTGACTGAAGGTTGAAATTATTCACGAGGTTCTTGCATCTTATCGTAAATTGTGGTTGGTTTCCCTTCTCCCTTATCAATTCTTTCAATTATTGATTGTGTGGATTATGGCAATTTATTTTTTTTAAGAGTTGTTCTTTAAATGTGGTGTTTATCCATTGGGTAAGGGATTAGGCTTAATTTCGATAAAATTAGGTTGTTATAATTGGTATCAAACTGGCATAGGTTCATAGGATCACGTTGGTGAATTACTAATTCATATGTTAGTAAAACCCTTAGCGGGTATGTGATTATATATCTGCTAAGTAGAATTATACCATTGTTGTGTGTTAACATTTTAATGGAAGCAACCACCGCCATATTTTATCTTTTGAATCAATAATTGAACAATTTTAATTCGAATGAACGCTTTTACAGGTAATTTCTCTTATTAAAATTTCTCTCAATTTAATTTGCTGTTAACAAATGCAAAAACCCTAATTTTCCGAATCAATTACAACACTTCCACGTGAGACGACTTGGATCGCACCCTTGCTGTATTTTTGGTGAAATTTAGTAACAAAAACACTTTTTAATTTGTTGCAGGGAGGGACATGCATCAAATTTTGGCGTTGTCGGGGAAGTGGTGTTATTGAATTTTTTTCTTATTTTTGATCAATTCTCTTTTATATATATATATATTTATTTTCATTTTTATTTTATTTTATTTTTATTCTTTTTTTAATTAATTTTTGCTTCTCTTTAAAAAAAAATTTCAGTTTTGTTTAATTTAAATTTTATTTTTTCATTTATTTGTTCCCTGTTGTATTTGGTTGCTGCCATGAATTAATTTTATGATCCGCTCCCTTTCTAATTTTCCCATACTACCTATTAATCTAGAGATTAAAACTGCTAAAAAGCTTAGGAAGGCCGCAAGGGAAAGAGTTAATTTATTAGGCAACCCCTCTTCTTCTTATACAACTTAGGAATTTGACAATAATTGTTCTTATTTTTCTCCTGAACGTTTTGATCCTGCTAGTGTTTCAGGTAATAGGGGTGAAGTTAACAGATGTTGAAGGAGCTTGCTTCCCAAGACCTGAACTATCAACGATTGGGAATCGTACCCGAACAGGGGTGACTTTGAACTTAAATCAGGATTCATGCATCATTTGCCCAAGTTCCATGGGTTATCTGGGAAGACCTACACAAACATCTGAAGCAATTTCATGTTATCTGTGTGACCATGAAGCCTCAGGGGTAACAGAGGACCAAATCAAGCTAAGGGTCTTCCCATTTTCCCTTGAAGGAGCCCAAGGTGATTCTTTTACATCCCCCATGGGACGGTTGAGGCTAGGCCAGCTTGAAGCGTATATTCCTAGAGAACTTCTTCCCAGCCTCTAGAGCAGCTGCTTAGAAAAGACATTTGTGGCATCTGGTAGCTAGGGTGAGTCTCTATGAGTTCTGGGAGGGTTCAAGAGGTTGTGTGCTAGCTGCCCCATCATTGATTTCAGAGCTAGCTCTATTCAAGTATTTCTATGAGGGACTGCTTGTTATGGAGAGGAGCATGATTGACGTTGCCAGTGGTGCCTTAGTCGACAAGACTTCTGCTGCAGCTAGGCTTTTGATTGAGAACATGGTAGAGAACTCCTAGCATTTGGGTCAGAGCTGGTAGTAGTACCCGTAAGGTGGGTGAGGCCTCTCAATTGAGTAGCAGGGTAGAGAAGAAACTAGATGAGCTTATAGAATTTCTAAAATAAATTGCACTAAATCAAACTTCTCCAAGTTAAGGCAGGACAAGTATGTGGCATTTGTTCCTATAAGTCACACATTTCAGATATATGCCCTCATTGTAGGAAGATCCTACCTCAATGGCAGCTAGCAACATATTTCCTGGTAGGCCTCAAAATTAGGTGGACGTAGGGGTACAATCCATATAATAACACCTGTAACCCCAGCTGAGAGATCACCCTTTAGGTGGAACGTGCTCCTCAATAGTAGCAATAGAAGCATGTTCCACCAGGCGAGGCAGTAGCATAACCAGCCACATTCCACCCACCACCTATCCCATAGCTTCCAAGCCCAGCAACCTCAGAACTACCTACACCTCCTGCCCTTCAGAAGCACCATGGCAGGAGATGATGAAAATGGTGATTGAGATACAAAGGAAATAGGAACAAGCCATGCAAGAGATGAGAAATGCAATTGTAAGGCTTGAGAATTCCAATCCTAGCAAGGAAGTGCATCTACCATTCCTTCACGACGGTTCCAACCCTAAGAGGAACATTTCTATTATTACTTTGAGGTTTGGTACAATTTTGCTTGAGGTTGCTGGTCTAGAGAAGATTTTGGTTGAAAGTCAGAAGGATGAGACAACTCAACTAGAGGTGCAGTAAGATGAGCTTGCACCCGGCAAAAGGAAGCAGAAGAGTAGGTAACAAAACCTATTTCATTGCCCTTCCCACGAGAGTAGCAAGACCAAGAGGTCCAATGAGTTGGAATGGGAGAAGGACTTCCTGAAAGTATGCCAAGTTCCTGAAAGATCTATGCACCAACAAGAGGAAGTTAAGGGGTAATGAAGTGGAGAGAGTGACCATGGAGGTGAAAGTCTCCTCCCTTATTCAGCCAAGTCAGATCCCATGAAGCACAAGGATCCGGGTGCATTCAATTTCCCTGCACCATTGGGAACCTTTATATTGGACAAGCTTTGGCAGATCTTTGGGATGGCATCAGTATTATGCCCCATTCAGTGTATGAGGCTTTGAGTAAGGGAGAGCTGACATCCACCAGATTGAGAGTTTAGTTGGTCAAGGA
This sequence comes from Dalbergia oliveri, assembly GCA_030441495.1. Lineage (NCBI taxonomy): Eukaryota > Viridiplantae > Streptophyta > Magnoliopsida > Fabales > Fabaceae > Dalbergia > Dalbergia oliveri. The sequence continues at coordinate 12,895,546 of JAMLFY010000007.1, forward strand.
GCATTAGAGTCCTGATAGGATACTTAAGGACGTCCTTGTCCAGGTAAATAATTTAATTTTCCTAGAAGACTTTTATGTTTTTGCTATGGAGGATGATGTCAATGCCAGAGACACACATTAATCTTGGGGAGACCATTTTAAAAACTACAAGAACCAAAATTGATGTGTACAAGGTACTTTTTCATTTGAGTGTAGGGATATGAAGGCTCAATTTTCTTATCTAATGCCATGAAACACCCACCGAGGAGCATTCTATTTTTAGTATTGATGTCATTGACTCCTTAATTGATGAGGTATTTGTTGGCCTGCTAGAATTTTGATGAGTTATTGGGAATGGTACCCGAGATTGATTGTCTTAACTGACAGGACCCAATTTGTGCAGGGAGTATGCCACTATTGATGCATCCTTAACAGGGCAAATTTTTAAGGAAACTACAAAACTTTTGGTACCTAATGCCATAAGCTTGTCATTGATACATTTAGTAGTTATACCCCTAATTATGAGCTTGTATTATCTGCATCTTCCACTAGATATGATGATTCTATTGTTTTAGAATTGTCTAAGCTTACATAAACAGGTACACGCTAGCAAGGCCAAAACTGAAGCCTTCCCGACCACTCAAGTATGTATTCTTGGGGAAGGTGAAACACCTGGTCATCATAGCCAATGGCCTCTTTCAAACCCAGGAGGATAATTTGATTGTGGTTTTGAGGAGGAACAAGAGGGCCATTGGCTGGACCTTGGATGATATTATTAGGATTAGCCCCTCCACCTATACAGGATATTTCTGGAGGAGGAGCTAAGCCAGTTAGACAGCCATAGAGGGCTCAACCCACTGATACTTGATGTGGTCAAGAAGGAGATGACGAGGCTTTTACAGGTTGGCATCATCTACCCTATTTTTGAAGTGAGTGGGTAAGCCCAGATGAGGTGGTTCCCAAGAAGTCAGGGATCACTGGTAAAGAATGAGAAAGGTGAGTTGGTTCCAACTCAAGTGCAAAATAGTTGGAGGGTTTGCATAGACTACCAAAGGCTTAATTAGGCCACCGGAAAGACTACTACCCCTTGCCTTTCATTGATCATATATTGGAAAGGTTGGCAGGGAAGTATCACTACTATTTCTTGGATGGTTACATGGGGTATTTCCAGATTTACATTGCCCAGGAGACCAAGAGAAGACCACCTTCATGTGCCCCTTTGGCATCTATGCTTACAGGTGAATGCCCTTTGGGCTTTGCAACGGGTTTACTTTTCAGCGTGCATGATGAACATTTTTGACTTGCTAGAGGAGTGCATGGAGATATTTATGGATGACTTTACTATTTTTATTCTTCTTTTGATTCTTGCTTGAGTAGCTTAGCTAGAGTGCTAGAGTGGTGTGTGGAGACTAACCTTGTTTTAAATTTTGAATCATTTTATGGTGGAACAGGGTATAGTCTTAGGCCATGTAGCTAGCAAGGGCATTGTTGTTGACCCTACTAAAATAGAAGTTATTCCCTCTTTGCCTCATCCTGCATGCGTGCGGGAGATTTGTTCCTTTCTTGGTCATGCAGGTTTCTACAGGAGCTTTATCAAGCACTTCAGCAAGATTGTCCAACCTCTCACCTCCTTGCTGTAAAAGGATGCTGAATTTATTTTTGATGACAGGTGTAGGGAGGCATTTGAGAGGTTGAAGAAAGCCTTGACCACCACTCCAGTCATCTAGCCATCTAATTGGAGTGAGCCATTTGAGCTCATGCGCCATGCTTTATCATGCAGTGGGTGTGTGCTTACACAGCATGTGGGTAAGGTTTCATGCTATTTACTATGCTTCTCATACCCTGCATGCTACACGTCCAACTACACCACTATTGAGAAAGATCTTCTAGCCATTGTTTTTGCTTTGGATAAATTTTGCTCTTACTTGTTAGGCTCTAAGGTGGTGGTGTACTCGGACCATGCGGCCCTCAAGTACTTGTTAAAGAAACAGAAGCCAAGCCTAGGCTCATTAGATGGATGCTAACACTCAGGAATTTGATTTGGATATTGAAGATAAGAGTGAAGCTGAAAATTTAGTCAGCAGACCATCAGCAGCTTGAGCATCTTGACCCAACAACAGACCTCTCAATGATAATTTTCCTAATGAACAGTGATGAATGTGTCTATTGTTCCATGGTATGCTGATATTGTCAACTACTCGGTTGCTAGAGTGAGTCCCTTACATTTTCACCAAGCTTAATTTGTAAAGCTAAAAAGCGATGCTAAATATTATGTGTGGGATGATCCCCATCTGGAAAATTTGTAGCGACCAAGTAGTTAGACGATGTGTACCCTAGGAGGAATTCAAGTCCATACTGATTTTGTCACACTTATGCGAGTGGAGGTCACTTTGGACCCCAAAGCATCTGAAAGGTATCAGACTCGAGTTTCTACTAGCCCACTTTGTTTAAGGATGCCTATAGTTTTTGCAAGTGTTGTGAACGGTGCCAGAGGACGGGAATATATCTTGGAGAAATGAGATGCCCCAACAACCTATACAATTTTGCAAAGTTTTTGATATTCGGGGCATTAATTTCATAGGTCATTTCCCTAGTTCCTTTGGCTATGTTTACATCATTCTGGCTGTGGATTATGTGTCCAAGTGGGTAGAGGTAATTGCCACCCATACTAATAATTCCTCTGTAGTTGCCTCTTTGTTCGTTCCCATATTTTCTATAGGTTTAGCATGCCTAGGGCCATTATAAGTGACCAGGCGACTCATTTGTAAGGAGCATAGAAGCTCTACTCTAGATATAGAGTTGTTCATAAGGTATCCATTTCTTACCATCCCCAAACTACCGGGCAAGCTGAAGTGTCTAACTGGGAGATCAAGAGAATCCTGAGAAAACTATAAACCCCATCAGGAAGGACTGGAGTGTAAGGTCGCTGATGCATTGTGGGCTTCCTGCACAGCCTACAAAACACCCATTGGGATAAGTCCCTTTAGGCTTGTGTTTGGAAAGGCGTGTCATTTCCCTATAGGCTTGTGTTTGGAAAGGCGTGTCATTTGCCTATGGAGATGATGCATCGGGCTTCCTGGGCTATTAAGCAGTGCAATATGGATTTGGGAGAGGCCATAAAGCCTAAAAGTTACGGTCTAAGAGTTGAAAGAGTTAAAATTTGCGGCCTATGAGAACTCTCGCTTGTACAAGGAGAGAACTAAGGTGTTTCATGATTGGAACACCCTGAGGAAAGAGTTTCATAAGGGACAACTGGTACTCCTCAACTCCGGTTGAAACTAATGCCCAGGAAGTTAAGGTCTTGGTAGGATGGACCCTTTAAGGTCACAAAAGTACATCCCTTTGGTGCTGTGGAGATTGAGGACCCCAAGTCCAAAGTAATCTTTTAAGTCAATAGGCACTGAAGGTGTACCATGAAGTTTCTATGGACCTTGGGGGTGAAGTGGAAGTTAAGCTAGCTCAAGCTATTTACCCTACGTAAGGGCCCTACACATCCAACTTAGGACGTTAAAGCAAATTGCTGAGTGGAGACAACCCACAATTGTTCATTTGATGGTACTTTTAATTATTGGTTCCTACTTTATTTTATTTTGTTTTATATTTATTCTACTTACATAATGTACAAGTATTTAGTGTCAGATAAACAACCCCTTTGGCGAATTGGTACACACTGGAGACCACAGGCGGTTGACTTAGCGGCAGGACACAGGTAATTTTCACACTCACTCGGAGACTCCAGGTGGTCCCCACCAGGAGATCTTTTCAAAAAAGGGGGGCTCAAAATGGAATGCATGTTCCACTAAAATGGTGGGGCCCAGGCACACGATTGCCGCCAAGGCCTAGGCTGCCAAGACCGCCTAGGCTGTCCAACCGCCCAGGCGGTCTCTGTGGTCATAAACTTACCTGCGTGCACCCCTCATTTTCTCATACACATACACAACTCTCGCCCTCACGGTTTCCTCCTTTTTCAAGCCACATCTCACTATTTTCTTCTAATTTCCTCCAGGTTTGTGATTCTATTAGCTTTCCCTTCCTGATCTCTAGTTGTTTCCTCTTTTGTTTAATGGATTCCAGTGCACATTGTTATGATTTGTGAGTGGGTGATGTTATGCATGCCATATGTTTGATGAAATGCCTCATTGAGTTCTTTTCTCATTTTGCTTAACTTTGGGCTTGCTTAGTGACTTTACATAACCTGATCATTGGTATTTTTCTCATACACTTATTTTCATGAGTCAGGTACACCCATTGCTTGCATTTGGCTACTTCCTTTTACCCACTCAACCCCAATTTGTGTATTAGAATTTTATTGGAAACTGAATGTTAATATTGCATGACCCCTGTGCCCCCCTTCTACTTTATGATTTTGGCAAAATTGCTTGAGCTTTTATTTGAACGGATTCATGCATGCCCTTTGTTTTCAGGTACCATGGCTTCCGAACTGAAGAACAAAGGCAAGCGACCTCAAGTGTCGAGTACCTCCTCCTCTACCAGGCCCGCCAACGACCCTTTCCTTCGCGGTTCAAGGCTGAAGATAAATATGAGACAACTATAAAGAAACGCCCTTCCTTCCTGAGTGGAAATTTTATTTTTCTAGGCGCAAAACTTAAAGTGCTGTAATTTTTGTGACCATTGAAGAATAACACTGGGGTTTCTTTTGGAGGCTCCAGGGGCTACCAACCTCACCATTGTCCGAGAATTCTATGCTAACTGGGATCATGTGGGGCTGGATGAGATATATGTTCAGGGTCGGTGACTCTCAGTGACCCCAAGCCATAGAGGAGGCTCCAGATTCCACCCCCTAAAGACGATGCTTCAGATGAATACTTTCAGCTTATGCAAGAAGTTAACATGGGCAATGTCCTCCGCTCCATTTGGCACCCAGATGCCTCATGGGAATTCAACTCATATTCAAAGATCATTGGCTTGAAGAGTTCCTAGCTTACTTTTGAGTCCTGGTTGTGGATGAGGTTAACTCTCGCCCATATCCTACCCTGTGGACATACCCATCTTATCACTCTGAGCAAGTGCTCGTTGTCTATTGTCTGATGGAGATGAGGTACATCTATATTCTTGGTATCATCCGGCATATGTCTCGCACGCATAGGGCAAGTCTTCCTAGGGCTTCCTTATCCTCTCTGGTCACAAAAATAGCCTTTACCAGGTGCCCACCTTACCAGGCAACGAGCTTAGCGCACCTAGCCCGGTGATTGGAGGTTAAGAAGCTATCTACCAGGACTCACGTAGAAGTCGGATGGAGGAGCCGAGCCGGTCCTTCTAACCCTATGTAGGTCGTTCTTGCCCGCCTTGACTCTATGCAGCTAGAGCTTAGGGCACATGTAGCCCACATCATTGAGTTTATCCAGGCCTCTAAGGAGCGTGTTATGCGGTGTATCACCCGTCTTGAGATGAGGATCCAAGGTATTGATCCTCCTGAGCATGAGTAGCCAGCCCGCCACCTTCTAGTGGGCGACCACTCACAGCTCATCCGCACCTCCCACTAGGCACTCCATGCCGCGTGACGACTCTGATTTTGATTCTCGGGAGGACGACCCTGATGTGGAGTTTAGTGAGGGTGAGGACTCCGATGAGGGGTGATAGTACGTACTTGGTAGACACAGAGGATAGTGCCTTTTCTATAAGTGTGGGGAGGGGGTTACTCTGTGGACTTTATTTTTCGTTGTACTTTTCACTATATTTCTTTGTACTTTTCCTTATGTTGTTCCTTTTATCATGCATTGTTTTTTTGCATAAAAAAGAAAAAGGATTTAGCTAGTTGATGGATGAACAATGCTTGTACCTTATAACTACTTTCTGTTTTGATTTCCATGGTACATTGGTTAATTTGATAGTCACATGAGCAATGCAATGGAATTTAACATGTTTGGCTAGTTAATTATTTTTACCTGAGAGCTTTTGGACCTAAATGTGATTTTTTTTATTGCTTAATCACTTAATTTGTTGATGTGTGTGCACTCTCTTGGAATGGATTCTAGAACTTGCCCAATTCTTGGTTAAAGTATTATCTTTGCATTGTCTAGTATGTTTATGATTGCGGTATTCTTTCTTTCACCCACTTAGCCATAAAGCCTACCTTACATGCATTTATCCATTGGCTACCCCCATTTGAGCTTATTCTCCCATTTTGTTGTTTAGCACAATTCAAGCCTAAGTGAAAAACAATGAGCAACACCCAACTTAGGGCCTATAAAAGCTTGGTGCAAACTAATTGTGCAACAATCTAAGTGTAGGGAACCTATTGCTAGAGGTAGAGAGAAAAAGAACCATTGGCCCTTGAAAGAAAAAGTTATGGATTGGTGGAAATTCCTTCAATAATAAATAAATAAATAAAAAACTAAGATCCACCTATTCACCTTTGCAATCACTTAATTGGATTTGAATCAAGAAACACTATTACGGCAAAAGGATAGGAAGGGCAATCAGGCTTTGGTTTTTCTCACATGAGTTCTTGTGTTGCACCTTGTTCTTACAGGGACTAAGTTTAGCCCATCACTCTCATCTATTCCACCTTACCTAAGCCCAATCAACCTTGAGAAGACCTCTTGAAATATGCGCAGGCATGTAATTGACCAGTGGTAACTTAGAAAAAGGTAAGTTTATAGAAGAAGTTCCCTATTAAGTGCTGGAGTGCATTATAAGATTTAGGAACTTGAGTAAAGAGTGATACACATCTTTCTTGTGAGGTTAACTCAGTCATACTTGTTTTACTCATTCTTGTCATCTACTATCTTGATTGACCCGGTGTGTGCCATTGGATTTTGGCTTCTTTGTTGTGTATTGGATGCTATTTAACAATCTCTAGCTACCTCCCTTACTTTGTTAGTTTCTAGCATATCATTTTTATGTCATGCATCTTGCATCCTTAGCCCTAGTAGCATCTTGCATCCTCATTCTCATTCTCATATTAGTTCCATGCATGAGGACATGCAATTGTTTAAGTGTAGGGAGATTTGATAGGTTGCATTTATGCACCCATTTTATATCCTAACTTTAAATATTTTGCATTTGAATTGTTCTTAAGTGGTATTTAATTGGTGAATTTGCACTTTGTCCTTAACATACATTATTGAATAATTTTGTAGCCATTAGCATAGTTTTTAGTGAATTCTTATACTTTGGAAGTTCTCTATGTTTTTAACCTCTTTTTGAAGTTTTCTGGATAACAAGGACATTTAGGTTGGTGCATTGGAGCAAAAATAAGAGACTCAGCAACACGGAGGTGCCAGGCGATCAAGGACCACCCAAGCAGTGATCAGAGGAGCACGATTCGGGAGTCATTGAGAGACCACCCAGCCGGTCATATTTTCATGGGCTGCGTCAGCATGGGCCATTTTTGCGTGTCTGTGAAGGGCCACTATGCAAAAAAGAAAAAGAAAAGCATGCGATGAGCAAAAACACATTGGGATCGCAAAGCCAATTTGGAGTTTTAGAACAAGGGAACTTTATTTTCTCTGACAAGAAACACACACACTTTTTCTCTTTCTAGGTTTAGGGTTCACAACACTATTAATTTTTAGTGATTGATCAGTGTGTAGTTTACAGCTTTCTCATCAACATTGATTGTGAAACTCCCCTATGGAGGAGTAATCCCCTTACCATGCAAAGGGGTGACTGAAGGTTGAAATTGTTCATGAGGTTCTTGCATCTTATTGCAAATTGTGGATGGTTTCCCTTCTCATGTCAATTCTTCCAATTATTGATTGTGTGGATTATCACAATTTATTTTTGTTAAGAGTTGTTCTTTAGATGTGGTGTTTATCCATCGGGTAAGGGATTAGGGTTAATTTTGATGAAATTAGGTTGCTATAATTAGTAGTCAAACTGGCATAGGTCCATAGGATCACATTGGTGAATTACTAGTTCTTATGTTAATGAAACCCTTAGCAGGGATGCGATTGTATATCTAAGTAGAATTATACCATTGTTGTGTATTAACATTTTAATGGAAGCAACCACCACCACATTTTATCTTTTCAATCAATGACTGAACAATTTTAATCCGAAGGAACCCTTATGCAGGTCATTTCTCTTGTTAAAACTTCTCTCAATTTAATTTGCTGTTAACAAATTCAAAAACCCTAATTTTCTAGAATTAATTACAACACTTCCATGTGAGACGACCTGGATCGCACCCTTGGTGCAATTTAGTAACAAAAACACTTTTTAATTTGTTGCGGGCAGCGACACCTGCATCACTTATTCAAGAAGAAGTGTATGCGATCAACCTCCATGTTTTGAAAGTTTTGATTTACCCAACCATGTTTTCAAATTGAAAAAGGCTTTATATGGTTTAAAGCAACTAGCTAGAGCTTGGTATGAGAGGTTGAGTAAATTTCTTTTAGAAAAAGGTTTCTTAAGAGGAAAAGTTGACACTACACTCTTGATTAAAAGAAAGGAGCATAATATGCTTTTGGTACAAATATATATAGATGATATTATTTTTTGTTCCACTAATGAATCTTTGTGCAAGGGTTTCTCCAAAATCATGCAAAATGAGTTCAAGATGTCAATGATGGGTGAATTAAATTTCTTTCTTGGACTCCAAATCAAGCAAACCAAAGATGGCATATTTATCAATCAATCAAAATCCTGCAAGGAGTTGCTTAAAAGGTTTGGAATGGACAATGTAAAGGAAATTGCTACTCCCATGAGCACTGCTTGTTACTTGAACAAAGATGAAAGAGGCAAGTCAATTGACATCAAAAAATACAGAGGTATGATCAGATCCCTTCCTTTATTTATCTGCTAGTAACCTGACATAATGTTTAGTGTTTGTTTGTGTGCTATATTAAGGCTAATCCTAAAGAATCACATCTTAGTGTTGTCAAAAGGATTATGAGATATTTAATTGGCACTATAAATATAGGTTTATGATATCCTAATTTAATTGGATATTCTTATTCTGATTTTTCTGGGTGCAAAACCAATAGGAAAAGTATTAGTGGAACATGTCACTTGATTGGATCTGCATTAGTTTCTTTACATAGTAAGAAACAAAACGTGTGGCATTATCCACTGCGAGAGGAATATATTGCGGCTAGAAGTTGTTGTGCTCAAATCGTTTGGATGAAACAACAACTTTCAAACTATGGCTTAGTACTTGACCATATTCCTATACTATATGATAACACAAGTGTAATTAATTTATCTAAAAATTTCATTTTGCACTCTATAACTAAACATATTGAAATTAGACATCATTTCTTAAGAAATCATATGCAAAAGGATGATTGTGTTTTAGAATATGTGGAAACAAATAAGCAACTAGCAGATATTTTCACCAAACCTTTGTCCAAGGAAAGTTTCTTCTATATAAGAAGAACTAGGAATAATTGACCTCTCAAGTTTATAATTAGTCATTGTTCCTAGTATTTGTATGTTTGTTTGATTTTTTGTTTATGTTTATTTTTATTGTATATCATGTGTATTTTATTTGTTTATATTTTGTATTAAGTATTGCATTTTAAATTTAGTTGATTTTATTTGTGTCAGTTTGCTATGTTGTTTGAATTTAATTGTTTGATTTTGAAAAAAAAAAAAGGCATGTAATCGATTACAATGATTACAATAATCGATTACCAAAGAGGCTGAATAATTGAGACCCTTTCTAGGCTCAATGTAATCGATTACACATGTATGTAATCGATTACCATGTGTGTTTAAGTGCACAACACTGATTTCTCTCTTTTTCTTTCACGATAAGCTTCTCTCTCTCTCTCCTTAATGTCTCTCTCTCTGACTTCTCTCTCGATATCTCTCCTATCTCTCAACCAAATTCATCCAAACAACTTCCAAATTGCTCATCTCTTCATCCTCTACACATCTAACCTAATGTTATTTTACAAAAATCCCTTCCAATGACTCCAAAGCAGTGATGAAGAGGAAGAAAACCATGACCAGAGACAGCCACTACCTCTCCACCTCGCGGTTCCTGCCTCGGGCCGCATCGTCCAGCCACCACCATTGAAGCCCTTGCTCAAGCCACGGCCCTAACCCCCTATTTCTCCTCCTCAAGGATTTCATCATATTTCTCTAATTTGGCTCAACAGAGAGGTATTTTGAATCCTTTCAATCTAAGAGAAATATTGGATTCAGAAATATTTAGATGAGGAGTTCCTTGAGTCTAAAAATTTTGACTGCTATCAGTTTTCAAAAACTATGATTTGTTAGAGTTCATGACTATCAAGAAAGGATCATTTTCTGGATTTGGTTCCTTTATTCTATTGTAATTTGGAAATCCATGATGGGTACATTTATTCTGAAGTCAAGAAGGTTCCCATTGTTATTGATCAGGGCCTATTTTATAATCTGACTAAGTTGAGTTTTGATGGAGAATCCTTTAAGGGCCATATTGTTGATGATTGGAACTGGATTACTCCAATTTTGATGCATACAAGATGATTTGTGTTGAAGAGGCTGATATTTACATCATTGCTTGTGGGGTCCATTAAATTTGAGTGTTAGGTCATGCATTATATTATATCTCGCATTTTGCATCCTTGGCTCACCAATCTTGCACAGCCAACTGAGCAAGATATAATTTTGATATGGGCTTTGTTAACTGGTCGCCAAATCAACTGGGCTCATCTTGTGCGCTATCGTATGCAAAAAGCCTTCAAGTAAATGCGTTGCTCCCATATGCTCACTTGGTTACTATGATATTGGAGTACTTTGATATTCTGTTCTGATAAGCATTTTGTCAAAGTTCATGTTCTTATGATATTGGTCCTGGTGCAATTTCTTCCTTATAAAAAGAACCATCTTAATCAATGGGTTCACAAGAAGGGCTTTCATCTGAGGATCAAGTTGAATGCACTCCATCCCCTTCGCATACTTTGGCTTTGGACCCATCCTCTTCCTCCATGTCCAAACTTCTCTCGAGTTGCATGCCCTTCGTGTTTATGTTAGAGAGCCATTCAACTCTCTTAATTCTCACATGGCACACCTCGAGGGGGATATGGGATCTATCTTCGTCACCTTGATATACATGATGATTCTATCACGATGATACGCCATAGCTTTAGTTTATTTTTTGCTCATGGACTTTTATTTAGTTTATGGATTCTCAATCCTACTTTAGTTATTTTGTATATGTCTTGTAGTTGGATTTTGTTTGGATAATCTTTATGACTGACTCTTGATTATGGTATGTAGCATGGTAGTTGGACTTCTCATTTTTAACTTATGGCAAACTTATATCATGACTCATGACTCATGACTTCTATGATGCTTTGGTATATATCTTGGACTATGGTTTGTGGTCTTTGATGTTTGATATGATTATTGTGAACCTTTGGCTTTGGTATATTCTCCTTGAATGAGAGGTTTTGATGTGCTTATTTCTTTTTGATAATGCCAAAGGGGAAAGAAATATGGTGAGGATATATTCAATGTTTAAAGGGGAGCATGTACTTTACATTTTGTTTGTCATTGAAAGTCCATGCATATTCTTAGGGGGAATGAATGAAATGTATATTTTGTCATATCTATTATTGCTCCTCACCCAAGATAGTTGTCATCATCAAAAAGGGGAGAATGTGAATATTATGTTGTAGATTTTGATGATACCAAAAAAAAGCAAACAACAAAAAGGTGGAAGCACAAAAATATGGAGTTTCTTGAAGATAAACAAGTCATGGTTAGAATAATTAGGACTTAGATCACTTTGTTAAAAGGTTTTTATTTAATAATTTTATTTGGCCCTTGTTAAGTTAATCAAAGTTTTAATCTAAGGAAAATTTGATTTGAAACAATTTAATTGTTTTGTTATTGAAGAATTTGTTTTTGATTTGTGAAAATATGAGTATTTTTTAGAGGAAATATTTGAATGATGATTAAAAGTGTTTTTAGAATGAAAGAGTGATTTAAAGTATGTTAAAACTCTAATTTTTCAATTTCTAAAATTGTTGTAACCAATTACCATACCCGTAATCAATTACCATGCTTCTTGTGCCTAGAATTTGATATTTGGTCTTTGTAATCGATTACACCTACCTTGTAATTGATTACCATGCCTTGACTTTTGCCAAGTTTTAAAAATTGACTGTGCAATTAATTACCATACCTAGAAATGTGCAAATGGGTGTGTTTTAAATAGATACATCATTTGGGATTAATCCTCAATGGTCTACATGATTTGTTTTCTACAAATACCCTTCTTTAACACATTTTAAGGCATGAAAAACATATTGCAAGGATTAAATTAACAATCATTCTCTTTTATCAATCATTTTTTCAATACTTGGCCAAATACATATATTCTTAAGAAACCTTCTAGTGCTTCAATTTGTAATATTCCTCTAGTCAGAGAGTGAATTCTTGTATTCTTTTATTGAGATTGTGTAAAGGGTGAGGCTTCCTTATTTAGAACAAGAGTGTGGTATCTCTTGGTTCTTGAAAGACTCAAACACAAAGGGTGAGGGATCCTAAGGTGTAAGAGTGCTCTTTGGTTGTAAAGATATCAAAGTTAGTGCAACTCTCAAGTGGGTTGCTTAGGCGAACTGGATGTAGGCCACAAGAGGTGACCGAACCAATATAAAGTGAGTTTGTATTCTCTCTTCCCTTATATCTTTACGTTTATTTCAAATCTACTTTTTATTATCTTGTTTATCCATAAAATTAGAATTTTAAATCTCTTGCATTCTCATCCATTCAATTAGGTTTTCTATCCAATTTCTTATATTTTATTGGAAAAGGAATTAGTGTGTGAAAATAAAATAAAATAAAAAGTTTGAGAACTTGGTTCACCCCTCTTGAGTTCATTGAGATCACTTGGATTATAGAAAGTTCTCTTTTTGAAAAGGCTAAGTTGTAAAACAAAATGTTTTAAAGTTTTTGAAAGAAAGCTTCTTTAAGTCTCTAACCTTAAAGAACAATCCATTCAAAACATTCTCAAAAAGATTTTCTCAAAATTTGGTTTGTCATCATTAAAAAGGAGGAGATTGTCAACTCTAGAATTAACCCTTGAAAAAGCTATTGTAAATTAGGTTTTGAATAATAGCAAAGCAAATTTTGTTAAAATGTTTTGAAGAAAGAAAGGAATAATGGTTTGCTTGAGTTTCTATAGTACTTAAAGGTAACTATCGTATACCTATAATTCAATTTGTGATATATTTTATCATATCATCATGATTTAACATGATTTTTCATTCAAAGAGATTTAGCTTCTTAAAAGTGTGAAAAATTATTCAAAAAGGGAATTAGAGTACAAGTATCTTAATAAACCAAGCTAAAGCATTAGAAAGTGAGTCTAGGCCTTCAAAAAGTAGTTCGTGACTTCATAAAATGGCATGGCTATCTTAGAAAGTAATTATATTTCTCATGATCATATCAAGCACATGATCATCAATCTCAATTGAAATCATCCTTAAAGAACATCAACATTATCTAAAGATCATCATCCATCTTAGAAAGAAGTTCAGATAGAACATAAAAGGCTTAGAATGTGTAGAACTATTTCAGAAGCACTATATTCATCATAAACTACACTTTGTCATTAGAAACGAAAGTTATTTGAATTTCAAATGAAGTCAAAACCTTAGAAATTGATGATAGTGACATATCAACTTTATGTTTGGATACTCACCATCTTTTAGAAGGTCTTCACATAAAGAAAAGTTCATAAACCACGTTCAAAATAAACATGTAGTTTTTGAGGTATTGCTCAGAAACATTTGTCAATAGATTCTATACTACAAAGTTAGTATTAAACAAAGCTCAAGCCTATGCTTCTAGAAGACAAATCCTAAGATACACAAAGATTGATCAACACACATCAAGAGGAGAAAAGATAAAGGAGACAACGGTCCAGTTCAAATCAAAGTATAAAAGGTAGAAGCCTTCAAACTTGAACAAACTTTTGCACTCTCAATGTTTAAGCTATACATATACTTTCCCAAGTTTATTCTCATTTTTAATTCAATTTTTGAAAAAGAAAATCTTCTTTCTTGTATATCGTAGCAAACATTCTTCTTAGGAAGATTAGAAATAAATCTCTCAAGTTGTTTCCTTAACCATTTCTTTATCTTTGGAAACTTGAGTGTTTTTGTAACGCTAATTTTCTGTTTAAGTATAAATGACCAAAATGCTCCTTAGATCATTTTTCCAGAATTAAAGGAAGGGAACCTCTAAATGAGTCAACTCAATGTTTGAAGGGGATTATACCTGTTATGCTTGAGATCGAGGTGAAAATCTCATTTTCAAACTTTCAGCTCAAAATGACCAAAATACCCTGTAGTGTTCTACGAGTAAAGGTGTCATTTGAGCCCAAATTTTCTAAGAAGTTCAGAATAGTATTTATGAGTGATTTTTTATGTTGAGTCAAGCCGCTGGTCCAGGAGTTTTAGTGCAAAATTACTATTTTACCCCTAGAATAGTGTCCAGTGAGCCTAATGACGTAATTAAGCAAACCTAAGCAATATTAGGCTCTAATTGAAGATTAATTTATTTTGATAATTAATCTAGAGTCAAAATAATTTATTAAGGTTAATTAGAACTTAAGATTGCTTAGTTAAACTCTAATTACATTCTTTAATTCAAGATTCCTAGTCATGGAATCTTGAATAGTGTTTTCTCTCTCCAATTCCTTAAATTAAGGAATTGTGCCCATACCTCAATTGACTAAGAAAAATGATTTTAAATTGTTAATCTAGCAAGATCACTCTCCTAATCAAGTCTTGACAACCTTGATTAGCCATTACCTCACCTAAACACTTTCTTACAAACTCCTAACCAAAACCTTAATCAAAGAAACACCTAAACACATTAAACCACAATTACATGAGCAATTTATTCTCCCCTTTGGCTGTAAAATTCTGCCGAAACACTCCTCCCCTAAATCCAGCACATGTTGTTTTAATTCTCACTCAAGAGTCATGTCGAGGCCATACTTGGAACCATACCTCACCATGCTTTCAACCATGTTTGCCATGCCTAAGCCCATACCCATGCAAAGAGATATTTTCCTCACTTTTCTCCTCTTTGGCCGTCGCCTTCTTTCCCCTTGGCAGCCTCCATGTTGCCAAATTTCTATAAATACCAAGCTTGGAAGAACTTGGTTACACTTTAGAAGCTTTGCCAAGTTTAGTTTCTTGCTTTTTCTTGCTTTTTCTCTCAAAGTTCTCTTCATCTTGCTCTTCTTTTTCTTCCTCTCAAAGAACCTTTCCACCACCACAAACAACCATAAACCACCACTTCCTTACCTCAAACCACCTCTTAAACACTTAACCTTTCCATTCCCAAGCTTGCTAACTCAAGGAAAAATCATCTTCCTTGAGCTTCCTCCTTGGCTGAATGCTTCTCCGCCTCCAAGAGAAGATTTTGTCTTCTCATTCCTTCAAGGATCAAGCTTTCTTTCATCCTTTTCAAAGACTTCCTTAGGTAGGGTTTTGTTTCAAAGTTTTTACTTGTTTTCTTCAAAGAAAGTTCTAGTTTTCTCTTGGTTCAAAACTCTTTTTCTTCTTCTTTTCTTTTCGACCAAAAGGCCTTTTCATGAGAAAAACTTTGGCTTGATGATGAGGTTTCAAGATAATGACTTCTTGTTGTCATGTGAGAAAACCTAAAGCTTGAAAGACTTGGTCTTGGACCATATATGCTTTTGGTTTCTTTCCTTTTTCCTTGTTCAAGTTTTGGTTTTTCCTTCCTTTTCCTAGCCAAAGTTTCGGTTTTCTTTCTTTTCCTTTTAAAGATTTCAGTTTCTTCTTCCTTTGTGAACAAAGTTTGTTAAAAATGTTAAGTAGATCATAAAAGTTTTGTTAAGAAAATTAATCCTATGTTTTCAAAGAGCTCTAAGCTTACCCTTGCCAACCTTAAAGTTGGTCGGCCGTTCTAAGAGTTTTACTCTAGATTGAAGCCCATGAGCAATAAAATAAAGAATATGACTTAGTTCTTGTATGTTTGTTTAGACAAAGTGTTGAGCTTTGTGTACATTTCTTGAGCTTGATGATGAAGTTCAAAACCAAAGGCTTCTTTGAAGACTTGGTGCTAAGAACTCTAAAGCTCACTTTATGTTGTTAAGATACATATTGGGTTAAGGTTATAATGTTCCTCTAAAGTCTTGTAAGAGTTCTAGTTAAGATAAAATGAGTTGCATACATGTTTATGTTTATGCCTTGCATAGCATGTTTACTTTGATGCTATCACTAAACTCTCAAGAATAACTAAATGAACTTGCATTATCATGTTTAAATTTCTAAGCTTGCATTTCATGTTTATATTTCAAGTCATCACTTAATCTTTAAAGATAATAATGAGGTTGCATCTCATATTTATTTTATGCTCTCACTTTATTTTATAATAAAGAGTAAAACAAGTGCATAGCATGTTTAAGTTTATGCCATCACTTAAATATCCTAGAGCTCAAAGACTTGCCCAAGTATCTTATATAAAGTTTTAGAAAATGGAGGCATTTCAAGAATGCCATTTCGGCCTTGTGATGATGATGATGGATTTGAAATGAGTTCATCTAAATCATGAGTGCCCATAGTCTAAGTCTTGGAATTTTTCTAAGCTTAGGTGTATTTAAAGAACATTATGAACAAAGTTCTAAGTTTTAAATCCATTTCTTGAGCTAAATAATTTAGCTACTGACCTTACCCATTTTGGTATGATTTTAATGAGATAAATTGGTTTCTAAAAGAGTTTTGAGTTACTAAAATGATTCCAAGAGAAACTAGCAACTTATATGCATTTAAATCATGAGATTATGTGATTATTTGATGCATATGTTTTTGTTTCTGCCTTGTGTACTTGGCCACTGTATAAATTCTGTTTTATGGTGTTAAAATGTGTAAAATTATGTTTGAGTGAAGCAAGGAATGATTTAGGGAAGTTAGGAAAGAACAAGTAACTAAAAAGGACTTAAATTGAGAATTCTAGAACACTTAGAAGCACAAATTATAAATTCTGTTCCAGCATAATTGGACTTAAGAAAAATGGCCTATAATTAGTGGATATGTGTAGGAATCCCTCATAATTAGTTTAGGAGTTGATTATAGAGCCTTAGGCGAAGACGGAACTTAGAAAGGGTCAAAGACGGAGATTCTAGGACCTCGTAAATCACTTGACAAAATTCTGCCCAAGGTATTGAGGTGTTGTTTGGTCATGTTAGTAAGCATAAACCATAGAGAAAATTATAGGTGATGTTCCCTTAGGTGTAAGAAAGATTCATAATGATAATTAGAATCATTAGAACATAAGTTTAAGACCCGTAAGGGCCAAAGCAAAAGACACCATGAGATAGAAGGTGTGAAGTGAGCATGAGACCAAGTGGGTATACTTGTGATGATGTGAATACGTTAATGCCATGAACATGAGACTATATGTGTATTTGTGACATGTTTCTATGATGATGTGGTATGCTATGTTTACAATGCATGAGAGTATGAGATATGATTAGAGAATACGTTATATGATGTTCTATGGTTGTATACTCATGTTGCATCCATACAAGATATGATAATGAGGAAATGATCCCATTATGACTTCCCGATTTAAGGGTTGTACGAGGTGATCAAAGAAAGAGATGTGATTCCCCTCTTTTTCCCGTATGAATCTACGGCGGCTAGTTAGGTTTGAGCTCATTCCTAGGCAATGGGTGTATTTGGAGTTTTGGTGACCATGAGAAAATCGCGAGGCGGCAGGTTGGGTGGATTTTGGTGACCATGATGAGGGTGGAAAAAGTTAAGAAAGGAACTCGAAGAGTTCATAAATGATAAAGTAAAAGATGCACATGCACATGTTTCATGATTGTTCCATCAGTGCTTATGATTAAGTGATATATGTTGAGTACGTGACTATCATGCTTAAGCATTGCCATGCATACATAAAATATCTGCTGCATTCATACCATCAAGACTCATGCTAAAAGAAACCCACTTCGGATAATAGGATTTGAGAAATTAAAACTGAACCTATATATGTACACCTCTTTCATAATGAAACCCAAAGTGGTTGGGGCGACGACGATGACACTTGTGTTAATTGGAGAGCCTCCTGAGAATCTTGTATAAGTATTCTCACCCCTTTTATTTTCCCTCCTGTGTCGTCTCCAGACGGGATTGATGCGGATGTTCCTGTATCCTTGAAGTACGGGCGTAGGAATCACGTCATAGTCGGTCAGAGGGCGTCAGCGAAAGCATGAAGAATAGTCTAGCTTTGATAACATTTTGTTTTGCGTTAGTTAAAGTTGTTTGGTGTAATTGATAGCCCGAGGTTATGTTATGATTATGATATATTACTATAATTATGTTGTGATTATTCTATGGTTTATTCATGGTTGTTATGATGACGTATATTGTTTGTTGTGTCTTATGTTTAATAGTCGTATCCATACGCATGCGCGCTAGCATTTTAAGTCTTAAGTTCAAAAAGAAAAAATAGTCGTATTTTACTACTCGTATTTTAAAGAAAGAAGTCAAGATCTCAGACAAAGGCGTAACAACTAATAACTAACCGGATGCGGCTCGAGCGTATGAGGTTAAGAGCTAAGTGTTAGGTTTTCTTAGAGAGTTAAACACCAAAACCTTGTATCTCTTGTATCTTGATCTATTAGTGATCAAAGTGAGATTAGCTTGGAGAGACTAGGATAAAACTACTTGTGAGTAAGGATTGATTGTACAACTGCCCACTAAAGATAGTTTAAGAAAGCTATTAAAAAGAATATCTTACTTTTTTCAAGTTGAGAAAGTGATTGATAGTGAAATTCAATAAATTTTTTGAGAATTAGATGTAGGTAGTGTTTGGTTAAACTAGTATAAAATATTTATTGTGATATTCCTCTTTCCCTATCTGTTTAAATTACTGTGTTATTCATTTTGTTGTGTGAACACTTATTCTTGCTCAAATATCTTTCTGAAATATATGTTTAGTTTCTAGACACTTCAAAAAGTAACTTTCTAAAGCTTATTAACTTGCATTTTCTGCTTTCTTCAAGTTTAAAATACTTGATAGGTTTTGTTTAAGTTTTCATAAAGTAAAAGAATTTGAAAGGACGATTTAACCCCTTCTTCTCGTGCTACATCTTCACTTACATTGACTTGTTTTAAATATTATAATGCCATAAATCACAAGAATCAACAATATACATAGAAAGATTCACTTTATCATTAATATTAACACCATGTTTAAACATACCTTTATATCCTTTGACCGATATATATATATATATATATATATATATGTATGTATGTATGTATGTATGTATGTATGTATGTGTGATTCTTAAGCAAGATCATTTTTTTAGATTCTATTACAATTTTGAATCCTCTCATACACAAAAGACTAGCAAAAACTTAAATCATATCATCATGCATGCATTGAACCCCTCAGTTATCATAGCAACCAAGTCTTCTTTTTACACTAGGTTGGCCTTGGAACTTCATGCTTTGTTTGAGTTATTACCTTTTTTTATGCCAATGCTAGCATTCTCTTTGTCTATTTTTATCTTGCTCGGCATCAACTATAAATTTCTTTCTTTTAACTTTATTAACCTTCTCTTCTCCAACAATATTCACCTTAGAACCTTGAGAAAGATACATGACATCACATTCTTGAGTTTCCTCTTTTATACATAAGTGGCTTAGTAATCTTTCAAATGAGAAGCCTTCACCAACGAGTTTCTTCCTATAATCATTCCAAGTTGAAGGCAATTTTAAAAAAATTGCTCCAACTTGTAGTGATTTTGTAATTAACACTTGTAGATCATGAAGTCTACTTACTAGGCACATCATCAACCATGTTAAAATTAATATTTTGACATGATGAATTTATTCGTACCTTGTCTCTCGTTGTTGTACTTCTCTTCTAAAGACTTTCAAATCTCCAACAGTGATTGAATTGGCATGTAGAGATCATAAAGTCTATCTATTAAAATGTTGAGAATGTGTCCTTAACACGTTAAAGTATCCTCATAATGTTTTTTCTTCAATTAGGTTATCCTTTCCTTTTCTTTATTGGTAGCATCTTCATGGCGTTAAGAATTAGTGCAATGTTTGGGTTAAACTTATAAGCAAGATTGAGTACCTTAAGGAGAAACATTATTTTGTCTTTCCAATGGTTGAAACCATCAAACCAATGCAATTTGATGAACCCTTGATTCATGACCTTGGAAGTGTTTATTTGATTTTGAGCTATCTTCAAGAAAAATATCTCGCTAAAGTTGTTAGGAAAAAAGGTGTAGAATTTGATCAAAAATCTCAATATTATTGTGGTTTCAAGGCATGAATCACTTTGCTCTTTTTAGAGAGACATTTGCCCCTACATATAGTTGTTATTGCATTGATAACAATACTCCCCCAAGATACAATGAAATCTAGATTTCTTGTCTAGCAATAACAAAAAAAATTCTCATTTGAACTTGAAATTTAAGAACTCTAGTGACAAACCTAGTAATGTATTAGAGTGATACACTTTGCAAGGTGAGTGGATACATAGGGAGATATGTGAGAAAGTGACACACAGAAAGTTGTTTTTTGGAGATGACCTCAAATGGGCATGATCTCATCCTACTTGGTGTATTTTCTTTGCGTGTATATGGGTATGCTAGCCCTAGGTTTGTGTTTGTTTATATCTATGTGTTGTCATGAAAATTTTGGCTTGGCTAAGTCTAGTAAATAAATGCAACCAAGAACTGAACTCACTTTGGATCCTAAGAAAATATAGACAATTGCACAAAGGAGGGGAATCTACCCTTTCATTATGGGTTATCCAATTACTATAAAAAAAAAAAAAAGTTTTGGATAAGAGACAAATATGAAATGAGAATTTTATTGATGAACAATAGAGATTACAACATCATCATGCCAAAAACAACACAACAAATTTGGATGAAGAACTACACCTACATAAACTAAACTAAACAATGAAGAAATTGATAAAAACTAAGAAAGATAAATTATATATAAGGTGTTGTGTTGATCTGTGAAAGATGTCCTCTTTTTCCTCATTCTTTCAAATACTCATCAGCCTTAAATGAACAACTTCTCCAGACACTTGCACCCTTCACATCAAATGTTAACTACTCTCGTCATGAGTTAATTGAGTGAATTATAACCACTTTACTTTGCATGGTCCACTCATGAATTATGCCCACAATTTTGAGATTTTAACAATAATAACCACCTTCATCGTGGTCCACTAACAAATAACCACCATGGTTTAGCTAATAATTCCTTATATCTTATAAATTGAAGAAATGATATATGACTATGGTGAAGGGTGATTTGGTAATGTTACAAGAAAGATGAATGGACCATCAAATGTTCCAAAAGTGAAGGGGACCAAATTATCCTCCTCCTAGGTGATGATAATTTGGTTCGGTCATAGTTCTTGATCTTGTCATGGTCCAACATTCATTGTCGTTGGATTTTGATTCAACGTTCAGATCTAAACATACAATAATTATATGAAAAACAACAAAATCAAATAATTATTTTGAAATTACTAAATTAACCCTCTCTTAATTTTTAATTTTACACTCAACCACCCCATTCGCTTTCTTTCACCCACAGTCATCACCACCACTCACCCTAAGCATTGAAATTATTCTTGCAACCACAGATCCCTTAACATCACCTTCACAATCAATTTTTGAAAAAGTGTGACCTAAACAAGCTTGTTCCTCCTTATAACTTAATTGTCACCACCAACACCAAACCCTCCTTTTTCCCCCATACTTAGATTACAAGAGGAGGTGGTGATTGTTATCCAGCTACAATCTTTCATGAAAATGATTTAATTAAAGGTCACTTACTCATTCAATCAATCAAAGATTAGTTCTCATCGCACAACTAAAAAAAATTAAAAACATTCCATCAAATTGGATACTTTTATTGCTTTTTTTTATCTAATTTATCTCCATGGGATTGTTTTTGGGGGTGCTTAAATAATCATTCATAGCTACTACCACAGAAAAAATCCATAAGAACCAAAAAATTCAAATGCTCATGATTTAGTAATGTTGCATTATCTCCTTAGGCCAACATGTATTTGGATCACAGTGATGATAATATCACATGGGTGATTGACAATCATATATTGTGGTTAAGGAGCAATGTCAATGATGTAGTAGAGCGTACAAGTGTTGTTGAGATTTTGGGATAGGAGAAAAAGGGTTAGAGAAGATAGAAGGGAAGGGTGATTTGGTAATGTTATAGGAAAGATGGATGGATCATCAAATGTTCCAAAAGTGAAGAGGACCAAATTACCTCCTCCTATAATTCTAGACTTGAATCAATGCACTTACTTTGTGAAACCAAATGACATTTAATAATCATACCCAAACTAAACCAACACATTCAACGTCTATATTTTGGGTGATAACATATTCTCCCTATCATTCAACTAGCTGATGAAAAAGAAAAAAGTGAAGTATTGATGCATCTACTCAAAAGGATTTCAACTCTATATCCTCTCACAGCTAACATTATTAGAGTTTAGGGTTTAGTGTAAAAGTGAATGGCTAATCACCCTTGGATGAATAACTTCCATTGTATGGATCCCACTAAATGATCTAAGGTAAGTACTCCCTCTCTTTTGTACTTTACCAATCTCTTCGTTTTAGAGAAGCTAAATCCTAAATTTGTAAATATATTTCATTGAGAGGGTTGACTTCCCAACACACACAAGCTATTACATTGCTATAGTCATCTGCATAAACAATTTTTATGGCTTTATCGTTAATAAGGATTGATGATTTAGCTTAATTCAAATTACGTAGTTTTGTTGCCAATGTGTTAAGTGTTAACTGAGAGAGAGAATGCTTGCTTGCGGCTATAGGTTTTTGTTTAACAAAACTTCCAAAGTTTTACTTTTTAAATCACATTTTGGATTTTCTATTACAACGAGTTCTCCGTACTATGCACCCTATTTCAAGTTTTGTGGTGCACTTTGTAGGGCACCTTATAATCCAAGAGTATCAAGATGTATATGATATACTAAAAAGTATTCAATGTATTATATTAAATTTATTTTGGCTAAAATTTTAAAATATATTTACATATATTTCAAAAATGATCAAAATTTTATCTATGTTATGTTATTCTGTTAAATAAAATTTTTTAAATATTTGATAGATAATTATTGAAAAAAGTAAGACAAAACCCCAATTTAGTCCCCATAAAATTTCAAGTCGAATAAATTGGTCATTAAAAAAATCTCTCAAATTAATCCCTACAAAATTGAATAATCAGGCAAATTAGTCCCTACAAAAAAATTCTCTCAAATTAGTCCATGCAAAAGTGAATTGTCAGACAAGTTAATCCACCTAGCCTAACTTATCAAAGGGATTTACTTGGCTGATTATTCAATTTTGCAGGATCAATTATTTGATTTGAAATTTTGCAAAGACCGATTTGAGAGTTTTACTTTAGGAACCAATTTATCCAATAATTCAATTTTATAAAGACCAATTTGAGATTTTTTTTTTTTGGACATGGACCAATTATCTGACTAGAAAATTTAAAAGGTCTAAAATGAGTATTTTGTCAAAAGGTAATATGTCAAATAAATAAAATCCAATCATTCATGAAATAAAAAATGTAATCAAATACATTTTAAAAGTGACAAAAATTTATAATTGTGATCCTTAAATTAAATGGAAATTTTCAAGATATTATACAAATAAAGTCTACCATTTTAAAAATATTGTTAGCTAGGCTTTTGAATATGATTAAATTGAAAAATTAATACAACGTGCCACAAATCTTTTATTAGTACACAATAGTCTCATGATCTAACCCTTTAGATTACAAGGTCCACCACAAAACTTTAATTAGGGTGCATTAAAGGTAGATAGACTGGTGGTGAAGAATAATTTGGTCCCCACTACTCTTGGACCATTACATGAGCCACTTGTTTGAGCTATTGGATCAGATATTAGTAAAATCTAATGGTGGATATGTAATATGTTTTGTTTTAATTCTAAAATTGGTATTTAGTTCATGAATATTCATTTTTGCTAAGAAGCCCTCCTAGTCTTTTTTTCCTGGAGCTAGAGGAAATGAACTGGTGGTGGATGTGGTTCAAGGCTCCCCATGATCGACCCCTGACAACAATGACGACAATAGTTACAGTCATCGCTCAGTCCTCCACTCGTAGCAAGACCAAACAATTGACTGGGAGACAGTTGTTGTTAGGGACAAGGCCAAGGATGTCATCAACCTACTCTCCACTTCTTAAAGAGCAAGGCTCGAATGTGTCAAGGGTTCCATGGAGGTTTCATGCTCAATGATTTTAGGGCTTGGCAAGGTTTCATGGGTTGGGTTATGATGTTTGAATCAATGAACATGAATGTTGTTAGTTAGTTATGATTTTGCATGAACGAACTTGGGGTCATGTTCCAATTCATGAATGAATAATAATGCTATTGTGTACATGCTTTTGTTGCAAGCTTTGAGTTTAGCTATGTTTTCTATTGGATGTGAATTTTGCAGAAAAGGAAAGTGAGTGTAATCATATTAGATGTAAGAATAAGGATGGAGCAAAAGGCACTGAAATGGAGCAAGTGGCAGAGGCATAAGGAAAAAAAAATAACAAACTCCCATTTGAAGGGATATGCACGTAGGTGATATAAGAGGAGCTAGGCAACATTTAGAAAGGAATCTGGTATGAATTCCTTTGTCCTGTGTAGGATAAAAATTTCTTTGCCCATTTTGAGCTTGATTCCAATCCCTTAATCATTTTGCAGGTATGATGACAGGGGTATGTAGATGGTTCAAGTGTGATTGTGGCCTGCTTATATGTAGCCACTAGCAACTTAATTTGAGTGGAGAAACTAAACATTGAAAGAGGACACAAAGTATGGATTAAAATAGAAAGGAATAGTGTTATAGTGTGTGAGAATTGAAAAATAAAAATTGTGTGTAGTGGAATAAAAGCAAGTGTTGCATTGAGTTGGACAGGTTTACTAAATTTCATGTACATATCTATATGAAAATGTTGTGCTCTATGCCATCTTAGTTTCAAGTCCTAATTGAACACCAATAAAGGTTATTCACTTTGTGTATACTCTTATTACATTATTGATGAATGGGTCTACATGTACACTTAATTATTGTTGTAATAATACCTTGAGCTTGCTTGCAACATACATTTTGCCTTGTGTTGAAAGTTTAGTGACATGATTATTGCTATGGTTAGATCTGAAACTCACTTTAGAAGGTAATTTATCCTTGGATTTTGTGCTTCTTTCCAAAGTCTGTAATTTGTGCAAGTATAATATTTTCTAAACTCAATTTTGTAGTTTTACACATAGATGTTAGTTAATAGCTTTGTTGTATGAAAAACTCAATTACTCATTATTAATTCACTATGTTGATTTTACATTATTATTAGACCAACAGGTTAAATGAATTGTTTGCATCTCCTTAGAGGCAGGGTGTGTATTTAGAATGATAAAGAATTTAATTCTAATAATTTTTTAGGATGCCAACTTCTGGAGCTTCGGTATTTTAGCCATTTGTATCATCACAAATAAACTATTTTGTTCTCTATGATAACTTTCTGGCTATGTGTTCAAGACTTGAAGTGTAGATAATGGGGAGCCACCTAGACATCATGGCCTCCACCACCAGGTGGTGGTAGTAATGGGAATGGTTTGGCTATGCATATCCTCCAGGGCCACCTTTTGCACCTAGGATTAGTGTTATAAGGGCTTTGGGCCAAGGGAAGGTGGAAGAGGTAAGGGGAATAATGAGAGAAAACTACTTGGGAAGGGTCTAATTTGGGTAAGGATTTGCCCTCCCAAAGGAGATCTGCAAAGGACTTGACAAGTTTGTTATTGGCCAAGAGAGAACAAACATGGTATCCTATTCTCCTGAATTTTGTTTAAGATTGATGCCTACATTTAATCCAATTTCATTTGCAATGCTCTATTTGGTATGCCAATTTGCAATACTCAATGTATGTGTCATGTCTTGATCATTTTCTTAGTTTTGATTCCTCTCATTTTCTTTCACTCATTTGTATAGTATAAGTCATTATAAATGCAATATTGTAACTAATGCCTTTTGATTGTGATCTCATTACTAGTTTATGTTTCTAATGAAGGTGCTTTCTGTAGCTGTTTATAACCACTATAAAAGAATATATCATGCCACTTTGCAGAAAGGGTAAGTTCTTTTGATGTCCCTTTCATTTTCATAATTTGATTTCCTTAGTGGATTTGTAACTGATGCTGGTGATTTCTTTATTTGTCCTTTTATATGAATTTCTTTGAGTATGAACCCGTCAATATGTAATGTTGAACATATTGGGTTCTATAAAAAAGAATGATAATCATATGGGAATTTGCAAAATATTTTATAGGCAAAAAGAAAAAAAAAATCCTAACATTGTTAAATTATAGTTTGCCAATTAGTTATAAAAAACAAAAGAATATAGTGGCCACTGGTATCTCATGGTTGTATGCATGGACCAAAATATTATATATCATCTCGACTCCTTTCCCACCAAAATAGGCCAGCCTCGAAGGGAAATTATCAAGACAATGGTAAACTATTACACCACTTTAAAGTGTTTATCTTGAAATTATATTGCAATTTCACATCATTCACAATTTCCTATTATATAGGGCAAGGATATCTTGAAAAAGGGTTTCTTCATAGTTTAGGTTGGGTTATTAGAGAAATAAATTAGAGAAATAATAAGGTATGATGGGGGTAAAGTGAAAAGAATAAAAGAATCAAATAGAAATTTTTTTAAAATTGAAGTTAATGTGAGCATGGGTTAATTTGTAATTTTCTTTCTAGAACCATGTGATGTGCTAGAAGTAAAGGGACCAAATTATCATCCACCTAGACTGGTAGAGGATTGAGGGAAAAAAAATTCAAGAATATTAAGATGCTCATATAGTTATTACAGAGAAAGATAAAGTCAACTAGAAGATGAATATACGAGACTTACTTGCACAGTAATTGTTGGCGCAAGTTTTACTCCTCCAGCAGCTACTTCCACCTACCAATGTGTCCTCGTGTTATTGAGCAAATATTAAAGGAAAAAAAAATTATGAATAGCCATTTTCTTCGGGTATATTACAAGTGTAGCCATTATTAATAAAAATCTCTTGTAGTTTTTTTTTTAAGCTCCATTTTTGGGGACGTGGAAAGCTCCAACGTTAACAGTGTTTTCAATAACATTTTCACCTCAATCTTTACAAAACAACATAAAACCATGGTAACAATATATATATATATATATATATATATATAGGAGGATCCATTTTATAGGTGTAAGATGTGATGCACTTATACCTTGAATGACTTTTTATATAATATAGTTTTGGTTAATTCAAATGTTGAATTATAATTATATATCATATTATATTGATTGTCTATGTCATATGTTAAAAAATATTGATACAAAAAAGATTATGATCAAATAGTTCTTATTTGCATATATTTAAGGAGTATTTATTACATTGACTTATATGTACATAAAAAATATTTAAATAATTTCAAATTAATATAAAATTTTCTAGAGATTAGCTATAGCATATAAATTTTCTATATAACGGTTTGGGTTTTGTCAAAATTTCTTCAATAAAAAATTATCGAAGATACAAGATATATGTCAAGTCTTATATCAATGTAAACAGATCATTTCTCATATTTTCATAATATATTATATAGAACATTCATTTTAAAAGAACAAACTAAAACTAGAATATCTACCAAAAAATAAAAATAGTATTACAGTCAACCATTCAATACAGTATCTCTTTGAGGAATAATTAACTACACCATTGACTATTTGTAGCTGTTACATGTTTTCCTAATAACAATAATTTGAATTCATTGTTAACAAAATTGTAAGATAAAAAATGTAAAACATCATATTAAGTATAAAAAAGATACGGAAGAAAATTTTATAAATTATATATGGTTTTATATAGCATAATTTAGTTCTTTGATTTGCCTTTCTATTTTACTTTTTTTTTTGTACTTCTAAAATTACAATGATTATAATGAGGTTTGAATCTAAAATTTCATGTACACTATCTAAATTCTTCATCACTAGATCAATCATAATGGCTTTTTGCTATTTTACTTAGTAAAAGTTGGCATGAATAAATCAATTTATTCTGTATTAAAAACATTTCAGTATAAAGTTTCATTAAAGTGAAACATACTGGGAGAACTTGGGGAATCAATTACTCCTAAATAATGTACTTGTTTCGGGCCTATGTATGGGTTGCACTTGCACCCTAAATTACACATTACCTGACCACACGTATTAATTAAGGGACATTTGTTTTAATATTTGAAATTATGTTTTCATGAATTATAATTATATTTTTGATAATGATATTTCTAGGAATGTTATTTTCATATATTTTAAAAACTTGTTTGTTTAGCATTAAATATTGTTGGGATTATTTTTTGAGATTTCTAGAAATAAATTTAAAATTTGTTTGTTTTATAATATATACTCTTGGGAATATATATTATAATTTTCAAAATAACCCTAACATATTTAACAGCATTACCATTTTACCATTAATTATCATTATTATTGAAGGATATTTTATGATTTGCACTCAATAATTACCATTCCCATGTCATAGGAATATTTTATACTCATCATTTAACATGGGAATGAAATTTCAATATAATATGGGAATATTTCTTTCTTGTGAATAATTAATAGCCAGAAATAATTTTATAAAACTTGTAACAAATATGAAAATAAATCATTTTCAAGAAATTATTCCTGAAATTTATTAATATACCGTGAAATAAATACCCTCAAAGAATAAAATTTCAACTTAATTATCAAGAAAATAGCGTCAGAAAAATTGACCTCTTAAGAATAAGAGTATACTTTGTGGCTCCTTATAATCATGGACGGAGAAAAAGGGGGCTCATTTATATATATATATATATATATATATATATATAACAATATAAGGAGTTTATAAAACTTCTATTTTTTAAGATAAATTCAAAACAAATTTTACTAATTCCTTTTATATTTATCAATTGGCTTATGAGACAAAATTGAAAAATTATAGTAAAATTACTTTAATATAATTACTTTGAGACAAATATTTGACATACTATTTATTTATTTATTTACTGACAATGTAACAAAAAAATATTAGACTGAAAGAAATAAGAGAACGTGAATTGTGACCAAAAAATAACAACTCTAAAATAAATACTTTGAGTGCTATTCATTCATTAGATTGAATTTATAATGCTTATTTGATGATATAATTTATTCTTTTTGGTCCTTCCATGACACTTTTTCCTGGCCCACCCCTGCTTATAATTAAAATTAAAATATATGAAAAATTAGTCCTTTTCCAATATTTTTCAAAAGAAATTTCGGATAAATTAATTTCTGACATTTGTAAAATAGTTTTAATTGGCCTCCCATAAAAATATAAATAAAACAAATAAGTACATTAAAATATTAAAGAGAGACTAATAGTTGTATATTTAAATTGTAAAGGACCACAAAATATGTTTATTTCTTGAGTAACCAATTTATTCTGTATTGTATTTTTTAAGGAATAATTTGGGTTTTCACTCTTTAATTAATTTGGTTTAATACAAAAGTTAGCTAACAAAATAAAGAAAAAAAAATTTTGGTTTCCAGAATATTCACTGCCAAACAAGTGACTAATCCCATCGCGTACTGGAAGCCTATTAAGGGATAGATGCTGGCTACAAGTTTTAAAACTACTCCATTTCAAAGCAAGAATCGAACTATTGACACTTGATTAATAAAGGAGAGAGCCCTTATTATTTCACTTTACCTCATGGTTAAAGCAAAAAATATTTAAGTATACATTAGATATTTATAATTTAAATAAAAATATATAATTATAAATTTTAAACAAAACTTTGTGGAAGCATGGAACTAGTTTTGTAATTAATTATAAGACAAAACGCACAAATTGATCTTTCCAAAAAAAAAAACCTAAAGAAGTCCATGTCAATCTAAAAGATTAGAAAAATTAGTCCATCTGTAAGGACAAATTTGGCTTTTTTTCATAATTTTTGAGAGATTAATTTGTCCTATTTTTTTTAGAGGACCAATTATCCAACATTTTAAATTCAAATGGATTTATCTGAGTATTTTTGTTAAAATGACTAATTTACAGAGATGTCAAAGTGAGTTACAGGCAAGCCAACTCATTTAAAAGTGAGTCAATATGGCTAAGCCCATTTAACTCACGAGTTAAGTGTTCCAACCCGTATAACTCGTGGTTAAGTAGGTTGACATGATTCCTTCATTTTTTAATAAAAACTCAACTCTTCTCTCTCATATTTGGTCATAATCCACATATCCACCTCATGTTCTTTCACATTTTCTACCCAAGAAAAAAAAAAAAAAAACAAAACAAAACACTTCCAGCTGTATTCTCTCACTCAAGTGGTCCATGCCAGACCCATTCAATCTTTTTTTTTAGTTTTTAAACAAATCTAATGATTTTTAGAATTTTTTATTTTTTATTTATTTGTCAAGTCAACCCACATAACTCATCAACTCAGATGGGTTGAGTTAGGTTGTCATTTTCCTGACTCACTAGTAAAATGGGCTAACTCATGAGCGGTTGGTCCACTTTGACACCTCTACTAATTTATCCATTATGAAATTTAATAGGAACATATTTGAGAGTTTTGTCTAATTATAATGACGATACAATTTAGGAAGTAAGATCGTTTCATGAATTTGTGATAGGTCATGTCATATTCTGCGCCAGAACTGTGGTTACTTTGTACATTTGTTGAAGAGTTGACTTGATGGTTACAAATTTACAGTTAATATTCACTTTCCTTTATAAAATTATATATGTGGTGATTTGAATTTCTAAAGTTTAAAATTTGATTAATTAGTTTCTATATTTTTAATTATAAATTATATTAGTCTTTAAAAGTATAAATGATTTATATTAGTCCTTTAAACATGAATTTAGAGTTAATACTTATTGATTCCAAAATTGCATATGTCAGTAATTTTAATTAGTCCCTTAAAATTAAAATCTGACTAGTTAGTCTCTAACTTTATAATTGTAAATCATATCAGTCCTTGAAAAAATAAATAATTCAAATCAGTGCCTTAAAATTGCATCATTGAATCAAATTAGTCCAAAAAAATAATAATTTTGACTCTAATCAGTCTAGTAACTTGTTAAAATTTCTCATCAGGGATTAATTTGATTCACAATTATGAAGTTAGAGACTAGCTAATCAAATTTAAAACTTTAAGAACTAAAGTGACTAACGTATGTGATTTCAATAAATATATAAAATGAGTATTAACTCGTTGATAAAAAATACTTTTATGCTATTGGAGAAAGAACTTTTTCTCCGGATGCACCTTGGCTATTAAACAACTAAAAGGAAGAAAGTGAAACAATAATTAAAAAAAAAAGTAAAAGAGTAAACCCTAAAATGGTTATATCAACTTTTGTATAGGACAAATTATTTTTTAAGGAAAAAAAAACATTTTAGTCTCAAACCATTTAAAACAACTGACAATTTAGTCATTTAATCAAATTTTTCCATTGAATACTATGACATAACCTCATCAAGTAATATAATTGACCTGGTATCAGATTCTCTACCCCTATCATTTTAATCATTTTGATTATTATAACGCCATCATATTTTTGCTTTTGTAGTTTGTTAGTTAGTTTGTTTATATTGCATTTACAGTGAAATTTATTAATGAATTGAAATTAGGCTTTTGAGTGTTAGAATGAGACCAAAAAATTATGTCATTTCACAAATTAGAGTGATCTATGTGATAGATGATATATATAGGTGTCATGTCAACTATTTAATGATCAATCTACATCATAGTATTATAAACTAAATTGTCTCATATTTTAAAATGTCAAGGAGTAAAGTATCAGTTTTTTTATTTAAGGACTATGTATCATGTCTACTCTTTATTAATGGCCTAGATCACAATATTTAATAAAGATATTTGATAGAGGGACTACACTATCTCATATTCTAATATGTTAAGAAGTAAAGTGTCAATTTTTTTTTCTTCAAGGACTTATTTGTTTGATTTGGAAAATTGATAATAACCATTTTGGAGGCTTAGTCGAGATAAAATGAATGAATGGTTAAGATGTTTATTAAAATAAAATAAAATAACGAATGGTTATGAATAGGATAGCATGTGTCGAGGGAAGAATGGCGGCAAAACTACCCCATTCAAATTTCAAGGCAGCTGCGTATTCAATCGATCCCCTATTGGGTTTGTATTTCTAGATGTTCCTTTATGTGAGTCATGTTCGTCTTCTCATACAAACAAAGACAGCCCTTTGGTTGTTATAAGGGATGGGGTGAAATGCATCCTTTTCTTTACCGTTTTAGCCTAACTCAACTGGTCTCGGCATAATGATTCAAGAAAAATTATGAAAACAAAATGGAAAGAAAAGAAAACGTACGTACCAGTGGTGATAGAAGAAGCTCTAGGAAATGACCCAAGAAGCCTAGAAGCCATGCAGAAATCAGCAAATTTTCAGTGCACTAGCTAGCGGAGCTGATAATCTGTTTTAGTTTTATTTTATGGTACGCACTCAACAATCCCTCAGAAATAACCGCAACTATTTTAAGAGACGGATAGTCAATAGTCGTTTGCTTCTGAAGTTGGTCATACATTCTTTTTCTTCTTCTTTTTTTTTTTTTAGTTATCTATATTGCACCCATAATGCTAGAAGTATCTGATGTGACACAAACACAAGTATGATAGGGAGATATAATGTAAATCAAATTACAAACATGTAAAATATAATTAAAAAATATCAATAAAATATCTTACACAATACATACAACGTTTTTTACATAGACGTAAGCTATTTTGAAATAGTATCACTGATGATTATCCATATGCTCTACTCATATGAAAAATGAGGACCAAATTATACGAAGTAAAGGAAGAAAAGAGCTGCGGTTGGTTATGCGTTTTTTCATTGTTTGGGAAATCATGGCTTGCTTCTGCAATTGGTCATACAATTTTTTTTTATTGTTCACGAAACCGCAAGCGATGAAAGAAGCTCTTTTAATTTTTATTAGTTTTTGAATTTGTGTGATGCATGAAGCGCTCTCCACCGCCAGACAAAGCCTCCACCAATTCGTGCCATCAACGATCGCCATCTTTATCTCCTCCACCAAGCCGTCATGGCGACCCCTTCAACTGCGCTACCTTGGTGATATTGACAAAGTCCACCGTTTGGGTTTGATTTACAAGGTATGACCCTAGTTGATATGATTGAGGACTTCGAGGTACTCGCTTGAGTTGGATTTTGAAAATTTAAAATATATATTCTAAAATATTTATTTATCTAATTATTTAATATTATTTTTATTTAGTATCTGAAGATATTATTTGGCTTGACCTTGATTGAAAGTTTTTAAATATTATTTTAAATAGTACTTCTTTTAAAAAAAAATCGTGTCATTAAATATTAAATAAAAATAATACTATTTTCATGAAATTATTTCCAAAAGCACATAACGAATGTATACGCTACTAAAATGCATAACCGGTCCTCTTGATTCCTTTTTAAATCAAATGTTCTTAAATATTATTGATATTGTTTTGAATATTTTCCTCCTTAATTTACTAACATTGTAGAATCTTCTTTTACGAATAACAAAATAGAATAATAAAGCATATTGACGTTGTCATTCATATCGTATATTGAGGCTGTAATTCTTCTTTTCATATAGAAGAAGTTATAGTGTATGGAAGGAATAGGAAAAATGACTTCATGCTAATTATACTTCCAGTCTTGAGTTTCATAATATGATTCAACTTCTATTGCCCGGGCTGTTCATCAGAGCATATCATTGTTCCAATTTTTGAGTTCCTGGCCTTGCTAAAAAAGCTTGTTGTATCCGGGAGATTTCTACACTGACAAAATAATTTAATACTTAATAACAGCGCAAATATGCACGCCTCAAGCTTACATTGTCTGCTTGTTTTCTTTGCAGGCCTAACATCTTTATTTGTTTTTCTCTTTGTACAGGACCTCAATTTTTCAACAGCCAAAAGATGGTACTTTAAGCAAATGGCAACGTCGATGACAAAGGAGATGCCGTGGCGGCAATGGTGGCAAATCATTTGTGATGGTCGATGACAAGGATCTTAGTGTCATTGCCAACATGATGGGTGATGTGGTAGCGCAACATGTAGGGCTGAAAGATCTCATAAGTCAAGCTTAAGTTAATTATTTGAGCTCATTTATTAAATGAGCTGAACTTGAGTTTTACTATATTTGACTCACTACCTAGTGAGCTATGTGTGTGTATATATATATATATATATAAATAATATTATGTGTTATATATTTTATTATATATTGTGTACTATATTGTGTATTCATTAATATATGTATCATGGCGTGTTAATTAATGTAACTTTATAATTTTTTTGTATCATGTGTATAACATGTAAATTATGTTGTAAATAAGCCATATATTTATTGTAAAAATTCTAACCTATTAAGCTAAAAGATTCTATCCATATCCAAATGAGTCGGCTCACAAGTTAACTAAAGGTCAGTAAACTTTTAACAAGTCGAGCTTGAGCTAAAATTTTAGAGTCAATTGTTAATAAGTTGAGTTGAATACTAACGAGCCAATCCTGAACTTTTTCCAACTTGGCTTAGCTTGGATCACTTCCAGCCCTAAGAGTATGTGAAAGAGAAACTGAGTCTTTTATAATGCATTGACAGTGTGTTGCTGTGTGGAAAACTCTCAACTCTTGGTCATTTGATAACTTGGTGTATGATACACTGTACTTAGGAGCTGCATAACAACCTTGTCCCTTAAATTTTGCTTTATAATACAATAGGACTAAATTTCTTTGGTGGGACAGCTGCTTGTCTGAATCATGGAATTTTAGCCCAAATTATATTTTTTTATAAATAAAAAATTGACCAAGAACGAAGCAAACCTATATTGTTAAAGGGAAAAAAAGGGGATTTGCTAAAGTTGTGATTCAAATCCTAAAGTTTTGGTGAGGGAAAACTCATCTCAATTCATGTTAGGCTAACCTTTTAGACTCATCATCAACCGCTCACAAATCACTTATCAACAGAAAAATATATGAGAATCAAACCCAAATATCGACAAAAAGTGTGAAGGGTATTAATAAAGAGTCCAAATTTTGAATGTTGAAATAATATTATTGGAAGTATTTGTGAAACAACTAAACCATCAGCAATTTTTTTGTTAAATAATTAAATCGATCCTTTATCCCTATAAATATTGGCATTTGACAACTTTGACGCTTGAAATCTAATGCATATGTTTTAATTTTAAATATTTCACGTCAAACATGTTAATATTTACAACATGAAATTATCATCATAAAATTAATTTTTAGGAACTAACATGTCTATAATTTTCTATTGAAGAACTAATTATTATTATGACATAAGGTCTTTTAAAAGCTAGAATTTATATAATCAATGTTTTAAAAATTAAATATGAAAATATTTTTTTCAAGCGATGAAGTATAAATTTAGTTGAAGAAAAATAGTTCCGAGCGCATTCTTTCACGGCTAATATTTTTATGCGCCGGCTTTTCTGACTTTTATAAAAAAAAAAAATTAAAAACAAAACAAACGTCTTATATACGCTGCAACTAAATAAAATCTTATACTAGTATGGAACTCCAGCGTTACAAGAAAAGTACAGCAGAATAGATATGAATAAGAGTTTAATTTATATGCACATAAAGTATAAATGATTTTTATACTATCATCTAATTAAATTGCTCATTTTACATGACATTTTAAGTAGTAAAGTGAAAGCTAAGCATATTTATTTATGTATCATTATATAATTGAATGATTGCGTAAAAGTTTTTTACACTATGAATGTATTTAAATTAAATCCTATAAATAAATAACAATAGAGTGCATTTGTTTTAGTGGAGACTAATTTATTATCGAAAATAATTGTTTGAGAATGATTTACTACTATACTATGTTTATTTTAAGTTTTATAAAAATATTCTTGGGCATTTCCCCAAACATTGTATTATCTTAGGAGGCTTGAGTATTTTTTTCATAGAGTGTTCCAAAACCATAATTCATTACTCATTGTACTATGATCTAGTAGCAATCAAGTGAGATTATCTTGGAGAGACTAGTACAAAATTACTTATGAGTGAGAGAAAAGTATACCTGTTGTTCAAGTGGCTTTAATGAACTCAAGAGGAGGTGAATTGAGATCTCAAACTTTTTCTTTATTATCACACTCTAATCCCTTTTATGATATTTAAGAGAACGTATTGAAGACTTGATTGAAAAGATGAAAATGCAAGTGATTAAGAGTTCTACCAATATAGACGAGTAAGATATGAAAATAGACTTGCAATAATTGTATAGAGATAAAGGAAGAGAGAATGTAAACTCAATTTATACTAGTTCAGTCATCTCTTGTGACCTACACCCAATTCCAAGCAACTCACTTGAGAGTTCCATTAACTTTTAAGCATTTACAATCGAAGAACACTCTTACACCTTAGGATCCCTTACCCATTGTATTTGAGTCTATCAAGAACCAAGATATCACACTCTATTCTAAGGGATGTCTCACCCTTTACACAATCTCAATAAAAGAATACAAGAATTCACTCTCTGACTAGAGAAAGTATTACAAATTGAAGTACTATAAGGCTTCTTAAGAATAAGTGTATTTGGTCAAGTACTGAACCAGTGATTGATGAATGAGAATAATTGTAAAAATTTTATCAATATGTTTTTCTGTCATAAAAAGTGTCAAATGATGGTTTTTTATAGACCAAAAAAAAAAACATGTAGACCATTGGGGATTAATCCTAAAAGATGTATCTCTTCAAAACACACTCATTTGCACATTTCTAGGTCTAATAATCGGTTGCATTAATTGATAATCAATTACACAGATCAAATTTTGAATTCTGACAATGGTCAAGTTCTGTAATCAATTACAAGGTATGTGTAATTGATTACAATGATCAAATTTCAAATTCTGGGCACATAAACAGCATGGTAATCGATTACATTATATGGTAATCGTTACAACAATTCCAGAAATTGAAAAATTAAAGTTTTAATACACTTTAAGTCACTATTCCATTTTAAAAACATCTTTAAACATCTTTCAAACATTTTGTTTCAAATCAAACTCATGTTTTCACAAATCAAACTCATGTTTTCACAAATCAAACCAAAATCTTCATTTAAAAACAATTAAATCATTTCAGATCAAATTTTCCTTAGAATCAAACTCATTCTATATTTTTCAAAAAGGAACTTAGTTAAAAGAAACTTTAATTAACTTAACAAAGGTCAAATAATCTTATTAAATAAAAACCTTTTAACAAAATGATAGAAGTCCTAATTATTCTAACCATTTGAGTTGATCATCTTTGAGAAACTCCATGCTATTATACTTCCACCTTTTTGTCATTTGCTTTTTGGTATCATCAAAACCTACAATATAAATATTCATATTCTCCCCTTTTTTTATGATGACAACCATCTTAGGTGAGAAGAAAAAATAGATATGATAAAATATGCATTGCGTTCACTCCCCTTAAGAATATGGATGGATTTAGCTTGACAAGAAAACTGCTTAAATGCTCCCCCTTAATCAATGAATACAACCTCACCATATTTCTCTCCCCTTTTGTTATTATCAAAAAGAAATAAGTATATCAAAACCTACTATCATATTGGACGTCAAAAACCACAACCATAAACCGGGATATATACCAAAGCATCATAGAAGTCATTAGTCATGATATAGTAAGTCCAACTACAAGTCATGGACAAAATAACTAAAGCGTGAATAAGAGTTCAAAAACTAAATAAAAGTGCATAAGCAAAAATAAACTAAAGATAAGTCCAACACACAAAAGAGACTAAGTAAGTCTAGAGTAAGCATAAAAAAACAGAAGGCTATGACGTATCATCGTGATAGAATCATCATGAATATCAAGGTGATGACAGATAGAGCCGATATCACCCTTTAGGCGATCCATGCAAGAACCAAGAGAGTCAAACTACTCTCCAACATAGATATGAATGGCACGCAACTCAGAGATAAGTGTAGACATGGAGGAAGAGGATGGATCCGAGGCCAAAGTATGTGGAGGGGATGGAGTGTGTTCCACTTGATCCTTAGACTGAAAATCCTTCTTGCAAATCCATTGATTAAGATGGTTCTTTTTATACCCAAATGAAGAAAGTGCACCTGGACCAATAGCATAAGAATGTTGAACTTTGACAAATTTCTTGTTAGATAATTGAGCATCAAATACTCCATGAACATGGTAATTAGGTGAGCATATGGGAGTGATGCGTTCGCCTTGAGAGCTTTTTGCATATGATAGCGCACAAGATGAGCCTAATTGATTTGGCAACCAGTTAACAAAGCCCCATCAAAATGATATCTTCCTTAGTTGGCTTGCAAGATTGGTGAGCCGAGGATGCAAAATGCGAGATAAAATATAATGCATGATGTGGTAAAGTCTAATGGACCCTGCTAGTATACGACTAGAAATGTCAGCCCTTTCAACACAAAATCATCTTGATGCATCAAAATTATAGTAATCCAGTTTCTAAACTCAATTTAGTCAGATTATGAAATGGACCTTGATCAATAACAATAGGAACCTTCTTGACCTCAGAACGAATTCACCCATCACGAATTTCCAAATTACAGTAGAATAAGTGAACCAAATCCAAAAAATGCTGTTTTTTGATAGTCATGAACTCCAACAGATCATTGCTTTTGAAAACTTGATAGCTCAAAATTTTTAGATTCAATGAACTCCTCATCTACATATTTAGGATCCAAGATATTTCTAAACTAAAATGATTCAAAATACCTCTCTGTTGAGCCAAAATAGAGAAATAACAAGAAATCCTTTAAGAGGAAAAGGAAGGATTTGGAGCCCGACTTGAACAGGGCATCGACGGTGGTGGTTGTGTGATGGCGGCTCAGGTAGAGCGGCATGGTGCAGAGGTGGTTGGTTAGGAGGCAACAGTGGAGGGTTTCTTGCGCTTTGAGGCGGCCCTAGATGATTCAACCATTTGGAGGAGTTTTTGTGAAATCTATTCAGTTAGATTTGTAGAAAAGGAAGACATAAGAAATATGGAAGTTGTTTGGTTGAATTTAGTTGAGATACGGGAGAGATTGAAGAAAGAAGTTAAATAGAAGAGACGTTGAGAGGAGAAGAGAGAGAGAGAGAGAGAGAGAGAGAGAGAGAGAGAGGTGTTCATTGAATGGGAGAGAGAGAAGCCATGTGCACTTAAACGCCCTGGTAATCAATTACATACACATGTAATCGATTACATTGAGCCTAGAAAGGTCTCAATTTTGCAAGCTCTCTGGTAATTGATTACTGTAATCGAGTACACCTTTTTTTTAACAATTTAAAATAAAATCAAACAATTTATTCAAACAACATAACAAACTGACACACAAAAATAAACCAAATTTAAAATGCAATACATGATGCAAAATAATTAAACAATAAAAGCTTATATTTAAACAAAGTTAATATATAGCAGTAGGGAAGAAAAAAAATCACATGATATTAAATAGTCAATTAAAAAAATCATACAACACAAACAAATAGTCAAACAAACACACAAATACCAAGAACAATGACTAATTATATACTTGAGAAGTCAATTATTCCTAGTTCTCTTCTTATATAGAAGAACCTTTCCTTGGGCAAAGGTTTGGTGAAAATATTTGCTAATTGCTTATTCATTTTCACAAATTCTAAAACACAATCACCTTTTTGCACATGATCTCTTAGGAAACAATGTCTAATTTCAATCTGTTTAGTTCTAAAGTGCAAAATGATATTTTTAGATAAATTAATTGCATTAGTGTTATCACATCTTACAAGAATATGGTCAAGTACTAAGTCATAGTCTGAAAGTTGTTATTTCATCCAAAGGATTTGAGAATAACAACTTCCAGCTGCAACGTATTCTGCTTCAGCAATGGATAATGCCACACTGTTTTGTTTCTTACTATGCCAAGAAACTAATGCAGATCCAATTAAGTGACATGTTCCACTAGTACTTTTCCTATCAGTCTTATTCCTAGCAAAATCAAAATCAGAATCAGAATATTCAATTAAACTACATAAGGTGCACTTAGGATACCATTAACCTATATTTATTGTGCCAATTAAATATCTCATAATTCTTTTGACAGCACTAAGATGTGATTCTTTAGGATTAGCCTGATAACTAGAACATAAACAAACACGAAACATAGTATCAGGCCTACTAGAGATAAATAAAGGAGGGATTCTACCTCTATGTCAACTTGTAACACCCCAAAAATTATTTAAAAATAAATTTGAGCTTTATTAGTCATAATTTCAAAAATCTGCAAGTTTTAACAATGATGAAGATAGCCCAATGGACGTGTTAAAAAAATTTCGGGCATGAATAATAACCTTGCAAGCCCCACAAGCCCGTCGAGATAGCCAAACCCAAGTCCGGGACTAGAAGATGCCCGAAACTGAGAAAACATAGGGCTAAGGTTAGAAATAGTTAGAAATAAAGATTTTATACCTATAATTAAATTTCGGGCAATATCTGAATTACCAGGTACGATATTTCACTGTTTGGTAAAATTTCATTGCGATTTCTAACACCTAAAGCTAGTTTAATCTTTACAAAATGAAGATGTATATCCTTTTAAATCAAATGAATGGCTAAGATTCCATCTTGAAGAACAAGATCAAATCCTAGCCATTCATATTAGTTTCTTTTTATGAAGAAATTAGACTTTATATTAAAATAATTCAAACCTCAAAATCCTAAGCCTAGACTTGTTAAAATCTCAAACTATTTTCACTAAACTTGTTCCACTTATTAATACCTACCAAACTAATCGATTGAAATTTCAATTTCTCACCTTGATACCTCATACCTCACTTATTAGGAAAGGGTTTGGGCTAATTTGGTGGCCTTGAAGTAAAGAGAAACCACTTGGATCATCCTTTAGAGTTATAAAGCTCTATAGTTTTTAAAGTAGGGCTTTTGAACCTCTTTTACTTCAAATCTGTTCTTATGCTTTGGTTACTGATTTAACTTAATATTTTTAGTTGTATTGGTTGATAATATCTGGATATTGGTGTATTAATTTTGGTAGAGTGTTTGGATGATGTTAGAAAACCCTTTGGCAAAACAAGTTTTGAATCATATTGCTGGAATTCTCATATTTGCACTTGGTAGGTTATGGTTCACTATTTTTTTGAAGTGTTTGTAGATGGATTCATGAGCTAAAAATTTTATATAATGAAGGTAACATGTTAAGGTGTTTTCAGTATTTTTCTTGGGTGTTAAAAATGACTTTTACTATTTTCTAAAGATTAGAAACTAAGGCAATTTGGGTTTCTACCTACATAGCCAAGTCTAAAGCTATAAATTTTGCTAATTTTGTTACCATATCAAATGATTGATTTTTCCTTTAAAATTTTTACAAGGTGTTGAGGACATATTGAAGTCTAATTTTAAATTTTTGTATGATTTGATATGTTCATTTGATAGTGTAATAAAATTGGAAACTATGACTATTGACTATAAATAAGGGGTTTCTGACCTCTAAATTTATTTAATTTTGTTAACATAGTTAGAGAATGATCCTTGCTCTACAATTTTCATAGAACCTTGGAGACACATTGAGGTGTCATTGAGAATTTTTATATCCTTGGATTTGATGGTTTGAAATGCTGAATAATTTGTGCTACAAATATATGAAATCTGATTGTGCTGAAAATGAACTGATACTTTGAATTGATGAAAATAATGACATTTGGTACTTGTATGACATGAGTACATAAATATAAATAATTTGAGCATGTGAACTTATTGATGAGGTTAGACACATATAGATATGAATACTTCTTACAATTGCGTATATACCAAAGAAAAACATAAGATTGTATTTCTTGGGCCGGAGAAAATAAATCCAGTCTGTTGGGAAAGTAAACCTGACTACTAAGAAAAGCATGAGATTATATTTCTTGGGTTGGAGAAAGTAAATCCGATTTGTCGGAGAAAATAAATCTAACTACCAAGAAAAGCATGAGATTATATATCTTGGGCTAGAGAAAGTAAATCTTGTGTATTGGGAAAAGTAACCTAACTACCCTTAAATTGAGTTAGGGAAAGAAAACGGCTAGGAATAGGTTGTGAGTCATATATAGGAATGAGCTTAGTCCTGAAAAGCGGTCTATTACCCTAAAGTGGTCAAAGCCACCAAAGTCGAAGGTCATGACGAGTTAAAGTAGCAATTGTTCTAAGTAGTCCTTTATCTTATGTGTTAAGTAAAGAATTTTAGCATCAATATTAAGACTAATATGTTTAAGTTAGAATTTAACAGTATATGCCTTATATGAGGAGTATAAATCCCTTTGGTATACCGAAGGCACGTAAAGTTGAGAATAAATTATTGTGATGTTGAGTAGTATGACATATATATAATAAGTGATTGAATGCTAAAAGAAACCCACTTTGGAAATATGATTTTGAACTTTAAAAAATGAATTGTTATTATGTAATGCATGATCACCCTTTTCCTAATTAACCGAAATGGCTAGGACGATGATAATGACATGAATTTCAGTATATATTTTGGGTGATGCCCTACTGAGAATTTTAGAATTCTCACTCCTATGTGGTTGTTTTCCTATGTCGTATCCAAGTTGATCCAGAGCACAAGGAGGCCGCTAGGAAAGGATAAATTGGAATTTGAGGAGTTAGTGGCGGAAACTGTGTCTATTGTACTTAGGTGTATGCATATGTTTGTAAATATAAAAGATAATATATGTACTGTAAAACTCTTAGAAGAGCTTCCTTTTGTATTTGATCTTGTATTAAATAAATAATTTATTTCTTTGCTGTATATTTTGATAGAACCATGAATTAGTTACTACATGATTCAATTGATTCTTACTATAGATATTTAAGAAAGGTCCACAAA
Organism: Dalbergia oliveri; assembly: GCA_030441495.1. Taxonomy (NCBI): domain Eukaryota; kingdom Viridiplantae; phylum Streptophyta; class Magnoliopsida; order Fabales; family Fabaceae; genus Dalbergia; species Dalbergia oliveri. Next base: position 12,938,523 of record JAMLFY010000007.1, read on the forward strand.
ATTGTAAATAACAACTCTTCAGTCCGATGTCATAACTTAAGAATGGGGTTGTATTTCAGAGGGTGTTACACAACTAACTTGCCTCTTTCATCTTTATCCAAGTAACAAGTAGTGCTAATGGGAGTAGCAATTTCCTTTGCTTTTTCCATCCCAAAGCTTTTCAACAACTCCTTGCAATATTTTGATTGATTGATGAATATACCATCTTTGGTTTGCTCAATTTGGAGTCCAAGAAAGAGATTTAATTCGCCAATCATTGACATCTGGAACTCACTTTGCATGATTTTAGAAAATTCTTTGCACAAAGATTCATTAGTGGCACAAAAAATAATATCATCTCATATATTTGTGCCAAGAGTATATCATGCTCCTTTCTTTTAATGAAGAGTGTAGTGTCAACTTTTCCTCTTGAAAAATCTTTTTCTAAAAGAAATTTACTCAATCTTTGATACCAAGCCCTAGGGGCTTGCTTTAAACCATATAAAGCCTTTTTCAATTTGAAAACATGGTTGGGTAAATCAAAACTTTCAAAACCGTAAGGTTGATCAACATACATTTTTTCTTGAATAAGACCATTTAGAAATGCACTTTTAACATCCATTTGATAAAGTTTAAAATCCATAATAGAAGCAAAAATAAGTAGGATTCTAATTGTTCATAATCTAGCTATAGGCTCATATGTTTCTTCATAATCAATTCCATCTTCTTGGTTATATCCTTTAGCCACTAATCTTGCTTTGTTTCTTACTATGACACCATTCTCATCTAATTTCTTCCTAAAAACCCATCTAGTGCATATAATTGGATGATTATTGGGTTTAGGAACTAATTCTCAAAGTTGATTTCTTTAAAATTGATTTAATTCATCTTGGATAGCAATAATCCAACGTTCATCAATAATAGCTTAATCAATGTTCTTAGGTTCAACTTGAGAAATAAATATCATATGATTACATGCATCTTTAAGAGAGTTTTGAGTTGTTACCCCGTTTGATATATCACCTATAATGTTGTCAAGTGGATGATTCTTTGAAACTTTCCAGTCCTTTAAAAGATCACTTGTTATTGGTTCCTCTAGAAGTGGAGTTTCCTTCTTGATTTCCTCTTCCTTGGTCTCTAACTCTTTTCCTTGAATATGAGTGTTTTCCAAAGCATCTACAAGATCATCAATAATTTCCTTTCTTGGCCTAAGGAGGTTAGTCTCATCAAAAGCAACATGAACTGATTCTTCTCTAGTCACAGTTCTTTTATTATAAACCCTAAATGTTGTACTATGTAGTGAGTAACCAAGAAATATTCCTTCATCGAATTTAGCATCAAATTTGCCTAAATTATCCTTACCATTGTTCAAAACAAAACATTTACATCCAAAGATATGAAAGTGAGAAATATTGGGTTTTCTCCCTTTGTATATTTCATAGGGGGTTTTCATTAAAAATGACCTTATTAAGGCTCTATTCATAATGTAACAAGTAGTATTTACTCATTTGGCTAGAAATATTTAGGGAAATTTGGGTCATTGAGTATGGTTCATGCCATTTTTTCTAAATATCAATTTTTTCTTTCAACAACTCCATTTTGTTGTGGAGTTCTTGGGCAGAAAAGTTATGCTCAATTCCATGTTCACCACAAAAATTTTCAAAAGATACAATTTCAAATTCCCTACCATGATCACTTTTTATAGATGCAATGTTAGGATTTTCTCATTTTGAATAACTTTTGTAAGTTTTCTAAATACACGGAATGCATCATTTTTATAAGCAAGAAATAAAGTCCATGTATACCTAGAATAATCATCCACAATCGCTAGAGCATAGTAATTTCCTCCAAAGCTCATAGTTCTAGATGGACCAAAAAGATCCATGTGCACAAGTTGTTGTTGAGATAATATTTTTATTTAAAAAAGACCCTTACTTGTTTTTCCTTTTGACATTCATCACAAAGCTTATCTTTTTCAAATTTGAGTTTTGGTAGACCAATTACTAGATTTTTTGAAACCAACTTATTTAAATGATCTACGTGAATGTGTGCAATTCTTCTATGCCATAACCATGAATTATATTTCTTACTCATGAGACATTGTGCATGATTTGAAGGAATATCTTCTAGGTTTATCATATATACATTATTTATTCTATGTCCTATAAACTTTACTTGTCTATTCTTTTTATTTTCAATAAAGCAATAAAGTGAATCAAATAATACCCAATATCCTTTATCACATAATTGACTAACACTTAATAGACTATGTTTAAGACCATCAACAAGGAAAACATTGTCTATGGAGGTAGACGGATCTTTATTGACTTTACCAACTCCAAGGATTTTTCCTTTGTTGTTATCTCCATATGTTACATGTCCACTTTTCTTGGGAGTAATGAGTGTAAACTTTGATTCATCTCCCGTCATGTGCTTGGAACAACCACTATCAATTACCAACTTTGCTTCAAACGTTCGTCTTCATCACTTTCACAATCTTTAGCTATGAGACTTAGACTTACAACTTCATTTTTGGAGTCACTTGATGAGTCAACGTCATTCTCCTCCCATGTTATGTATGCTTTCTTTCCTTTCTTATCTTTGAAATATTTCTTCCCAAATTTTTCCATTTTCTTTTTGTAGATAGGACATTCCATTTTCATGTGTCCCGATTGATCATATTCATAGCATCTTGGGATTGGAGATGATTCTTCACCCCTTTTGAAACTCTTAGGGATAAAATTTGATTTTCTTTGATTCCCCTTTTTCATTAGAAACCTGCTAAACCTTTTTACAAAAAGACTAAAACTTTCTTCATTTTTATCCATACCTTCTTGTTCATCTTTGTGTTCTTCATCACTTTCTTCATGTGTGGAAGATGAGACTTTAAGTGCAATTCCTTTCTTCTTTTTGTCACTCTCTTCATGTTGATTGAGTCTTGTAAGTTTCAACTCATGTTCTTGAAGTTTCCCAAAGAGAATGGCAAGAGACATGGTGGCCAAATCCTTTGATTCTGAAATAGCCGTCACTTTTGGCTGCCATTGCCCTGTTCAAACATCTCAACACTTTGTTAATAAGATCCTCATTTGGAAATGTTTTTCCTAATGAGGTAAGATGATTAACAATATGAGTAAATCTCTTTTGCATGTCTTGAATGCTTTCATTATGATTCATTCTAAAGAGTTCATATTCATGTGTGCTAGTGTTTATTTTAGATCTCTTGACTTCACTAATACCTTCATGAGTAACTTCTATGGTGTTCCATATTTCTTTTGCACTTTAAAATTTGACACTCTAAAGTACTCATCAATCCCTAAAGCGGAAGTGATTATGTTCTTGGCTTTCAAGTTATATTGAACTTTCTTTTTATCTTCATCACTCCACTAATTTCTAAGTTTTTCAATTTTCTTATCTCTTACTATTTTTGTGGGATGAAGGGACCATTTTCTACCGCATCCCATACATATAAATCTATGGCTTCTATAAAGATTTGCGTGCAAGTTTTCCAATAATTATAACCATCACCATTAAGTATAGGAGGCCTATTAATAGAGTTTCCTTCGAGAAAGAAAGAGTTTGATGAGGACATTACTATTTTTGAAGCGTTTAAGACTTATACAAGAATCTAGCTCTGATACCAGTTGTTATTCAAGTGGCCCCAATGAACTCAAGAAGGGGGCAAATTGAGTTCTCAAACTTTTTCTTTATTATCACACTCTAATCCCTTTCCGATGATATTTAAGAGAATTTATTGAAGAGTTGATTGAAAAGATGAAAATGCAAGTGATTAAGAGTTCTAACAATATAGACGAGCAAGATAATGAAAAGTAGACTTGCAATAATCATAAAGAGATAAAGGAAGATAGAATGCAAACTCAATTTATACTGGTTCAGTCACCTCTTGTGGCCTACATCCAATTCCCAAGCAACCTGCGTGAGAGTTCCACTAACTTTTAAGTCTTTACAATTGAAGAGCACTCTTACATCTTGGGATCCCTCATCCTTTGTATTTGAATCTCTCAGAATCGAGAGATACCACACTCTTGTTCTTACAAGGGATGCCTCACCCTTTACACAATCTCAATAAAAGAATACAAGAATTCACTCTCTAACTAGAGGAAGTATTACAAATTGAAGTACTACAAGGTTTCTCAAGAATAAGTGTATTTAGCCAAGTATTGAACTAATGATTGATGAATGAGAATGATTGTAAAAATGATCTTTGCAATATGTTTTTTTGTGTTAGAAAAAAATGTTAAATGATGGGTATTTATAGAAAAAAATGTGTAGACCATTAGGGATTAATCCCAAAAGATGTATCTTTTCAAAATACACCTATTTGCATATTTCTTATTCTGGTAATCGATTACTTGAACTGCTAATCGATTACATAGTTCAAATTTTGAATTCTAGCAACAGTTAAGCTTTGGTAATCAATTACAATGTTTGCGTAATCAATTACAATGATCAAATTTCAAATTCTGGGCACATGAAGCATGGTAATCGATTATATTATATGGTAATTGATTACAACAATTCCAGAAATTGAAAAATTAAAGTTTTAACACACTTTAAGTCACTATTTCATTCTAAAAACATTTTTAAACATCTTTCAAACATTTCATTTCAAGTCAAACTCATGTTTTCACAAATCAAATAAAAAATCTTCATTTAAAAACAATTAAATCCTTCCAAATCAAAATTTCCTTAGAATCAAACTCATTCTATATTTTTCAAAATGGAACTTAGTTAAAAGAAACTTTAATTAACTTAACAAAGGCTCAATAATTTGATTAAATAAAAACCTTTTAACAAAATGATCTAAGTCCTAATTATTCTAACCATTTGACTTGATCATTTGACTTGTTTATCTTCGAGAAACTCCATGCCATTATGCTTCCACATTTTTATTGTAACACCATAATATTTAACCCAACACGTCTAGGACACATTTAAGTTAATTATTAGAATTTACTCTTTTATTTCAGTTCTTGTCTTTAACTCTTGAAAATACTTTAGTAAAATTATAAGTAAATTTTTTTTTTGAATTTTAAAGAAACAAAATGTGAGCCGCGTGTATTAAATAAAACCCATAATTTGTCTAGATATATAGAGGAAAACTAAAAACATTTCATGGGCATACACAAAATATAAACACAACAATCTCATGAATATAATCACATCTTCATACATATATTTATAGCATAAGTATTAATTGTTCCACATCACTCACCAAAATAAACTACTAACATGGTATCATGCCCACCAATAGAGGTTGGGCTAAGTATAGTCATCGGAAGAAACATAAACAATATATGGATAGAAACTAATAACTATCTACTAAAACCTCTTCTCCCACTACTTTCCTGGAATGCGCCTAGAATAGATAACCTTTAACAAAATATCAAAAGAAGGCTATCCTCTCCACAAAAAATGCACAAGCGCTCTAAGAGGTCAACCATCAACACATACTAACGGACTTCTAGAGGGAGGAAGGTAGTTAGTGTAACACCCTAAAATTTAATTAAAAATTAATTTGAGCTTTATTAATCTTAATTTCAAAAATCTAATATTTTAGAAATGATGAGGCGGCCAATGGACCTTCAAAAAAAAAAAAAAAAATTTCGGGCCGATGAATAGTAACCTTGCGGGCCCCACAAGCCCGGGAAGCTGAAACCCTAGGTTCAGGCCCAGGAGGTGCCCAAAATTAGGAAAACATGGGAATAAGGTTAGAAATAGGTGTGAATGATAATTTTATACTTAAAATTAATTTTCGGGTAATATCGGTTTAATCGGGTACGGCGTTTACTCGTTCGGTGAGATTTCGGTGTACGGTTTTAACAGAAAGGTATTTCCATCACCACAAATGGATGATGTCCACCTACTAAGGACATGTGGAAGGCCAAGATTTAATCTTGGAATCTAAGATTAAACCTTAGCCATCCATTGTTGCTTTATGACATGAATAATGATTTTTTTACTAAATATCTCCATTTCAATTATTAAAGCAAGCCTAGTCACCAACTTCTCCTCCAAGATAAGAGCAATTTCGTGGTCAGCAAGGGGAAGAAGAGCAGCCACCATTTTTGTCCTCAAGAGCTTGTTCTTGAGTTCCAAGCCCAAAAACTCCAAGCTAGAGTTGTTGGATCATCAAAAGTTCTTCACTAGGCTTGTTCTACACCCAATTCCCTACAAATCTAACCGAACAAAATCTCAATCACTCATCAATCCTTACCTTTCTCCCTCACACCTCACTGATATCAGAGGGGTTTGAAGTTATATTGGGAGCTTTGGAGGAGAAGGAATCAAGTTTGGTTAATCTTGAAGCCAAGGAGCTAATAGGTTATTACAAGTAGGGTTTTTCTTGCCTTCTCTTGTCAAATTTGTTCTGATCTGTTTGGGATGAGTTATGTCCGAAATTTCTAGTTATTTTGGATGATATTATGTTGATATTGATGTGTGAATTTTGGTGGTGGGTTTGGATGGTGTCATAAAATGGTTTTTATCAAAATAAGTTTGGACTAGGTTGCTGGAATTTCTATTGTCCTGTAGGCAGCAGTGGTTCACGAATTTTCTGGAATATTTTTGGGTGTTTTCATGAGCTATAAAAATTATATGTTGGATTAAACATCTTAAAATAATTACCTGAATTTTCTTGGGTGTTATTTTTAGGGTTTGATGCCTCAAAAAAATCAGAAATCGAAATGAGGCAGATGCTATCCTGATTGTTGAGACTGAAGCAGTAAACTTGTCTGAATTTATTACCATAGCAAATGATTGAAATAACTCTTGAAATTTTTACACGAAGTTACTAATATATTGAAGTGTCACTGTGAATTTTATTGTGAATTAATTCAATCATTTGCTGGGAATAAAAAATTAGGGGAACTGGTTCTTCTGGGAATTGGTGACCCCTGACCACTAAATTTGTACATTTTACTGAGGTAGCTATAGAGCTCTGATTGTCTTGAAATTTTTACAGGGTCTCCTAGACACATTGAAGTGTCTTAGAATTTTTATAACCTCTAAATTGATTGTTTGATGCGCAAAACAAATTGTGCCACAATGGGTGAAAACTGCCCATTGTGCTGGGAATGGAACAATGCTTTGAATTGAGAATGTAATGGTACTTTGGCTTCTAGTATGACATGAGTATTTGATATTAAGTGTTTGGCCATGTGACTTATGACATGTAAATGCATGCTATGGATTTTAAGGATTGAAGTATGAGAAAGAATGAGAAGTTCATTGTGAATGATTGCCTATATGTGGCCTATGTATGCACTTGAGAAAAGAGAAAAGTATATGATGCCATTATAAGGATGTATAAATTTAAATTGTGCATGTTCTGACATATGGACAAAATAGAAACAAGACTTAGATTGAATGAGGGGAAGGCGAAGTAGTAACTTCCCAAAATTTATTTTGAGTCGGTAGACGTATCGGCTAGGAATAGATCTGTGTGGATTCGGAAATGGAAAAAAATGAAGTTCGATGACCACGTATAGGAATGAGCTCAGTCCTACAGCGGTTATTTCCCTTGTGTGGTGTGATCCACCATAAATACCCGTTGGGTATAAACGGATCTATTGTGGAGTTGTCCACTGAAAATACCCGTTGGGTATAACTAAGTCTTTCCTATGTCAATGAAAAGAGAAAATGCACTAATTGGCTTTCTATGGCCATGATGGAAATCAAGTCACTTTGAGATAACTTTCCTGTATTTAACATATGTATCACCTATATCATATGAAATCCTTTAAGCAGATTTACTTACTATGTGTTTGAGCTTGGATATATGTACATGTCCTGATTGATTGTTAAAAGCTACCCACTTCGGAAGGATGACTTTTGGACTTAAAAATGAACCTTTGATATATGTTGCATGCTCACAATTTTACTAATAAACCGAAGTGGCTGGGGCGATGACGATGACATTATGATTGTGATTGGGGAGTTGCCCTACTAGAATTATAAAATTCTCACCCCTATGTGTTTGTTTCCGTGTCGCCTAGGTTAAGCCAGGATGATGATGCTGCTATGCAAAGGAGTGTAGGATTGTTATAGTGTAGTAGTTACCTGTTTTATTCTCCTATACTTAATGAAATGAGTATGTATGTAAATGTATTAGAAGACGGTATGTACTAAAGCTCATAAAGGAGCTTCCTTATGTATTTTAGCTGTATGTTTAATAAACTTGATGTTTACATGTAATATGTTTTAATAGAATTACGCTTAGTTATCTCGTACGTAAATTCGAGCTTGCTATAGATAATTAAGAGGTCCGCTAATCAACAAGTAACAACTCTCGAGTACGATATCATAGCTTAAGAATGGGGTTGTACTTGGGAGGATGTTACACTGAGCACACGAGCAAGGTCAAGGGAGTAGCGAGATGACCCACAGTGAACATAAGCTCCTCGGCATGGACGAGAGCTCCCCTATGAGCATCCTGGGCTCCTTTCATGGACTACGTCACGTAGCCTCTCCATCACTGCTAAATCGTCCGAAGAGTGCTAGGAAGGAGACTCCTCCGATGGGTTCGACCATGGCTCGGCAGGCGAGGGTGATCGGGCTATGTAGATAGGTAAGTCACAGATGGCTAAAGCGGTAGGGTGAGCACGAGGAAACTGCTCTCGAGGACATGTACACTAGAAGGCAAAGTCATCGTAAAAAGAAGTAGTTGTCGAAAACCAAAAGCTAGTGACTGGGTGTGTGAAAAGATAGTCCAAGAAAATGAATAAACAAACAGCACATCGACCCACAAAATGATAAGACCAATTACTCGGTCGAAATGCATCTCCTATGTGGGGGCATCAACGTAGATTACGAATGTCACCATCACCCTCTAAAGATGAGATGGAAAGAAAATGAGAGGGAATGAGAAACTTGAACAAGAATCTCAGTATGGCTTTCACCTCCAAATAAATGTCATCATCTTCATCTTCAGGAACCTCGGTTTCATTATGAAAGTAGTGGGCATAAGTAAGATTCATTTATTAAGTTTCAAATACCATTAACCAAGGCCAGTATCTTTTAGCATGAATCTTAACATGATGAATGCATCATATCATATTATGAAATGCATGTCAATGCTTATGCAACATACCACAAGACTTGAATAAATTATCATAGCATAAGGAACATAAATCATCTTAATATAATCTTTCCTTTTTACTCTCTTAGGTGGCTTAGCTTTCTTGTTCTTTTTTAAGGGCCACCCTAATATTGTCTCCTTTTATGAGTTCTAGGTTATGAGCTCATACCTAGCTAGTCGTCACTAGTCTACACTTATCCTCTCGATAAGCTAAATTCCCGACTCCTCGAGTGCGGGTTAGGGGGCTTAGAGTCACCTTTCATAACTATTAATTCCTGGAGTCTAAAGGATCCTCTTATTGGATCACCTCTCATAACCATTAATTCTTGGAGTCAGAGGTCATTTCCATGTCTTATGTCACCTTTAATCTTAGCATGTTATTTAGAAATGTAGACATAAGCACATAATCATAGCCATCATCATAGCTTATCATTTATCATTTCATGCTCATAAGCTTCATATTTTCTCTAAGTTCACAAATTTGGCAAAAATCCGAGCATAATAGCTGTGAATAGAGCTTCCCTAAATTTGTTTCATGCCATAGAACACATCGATCATGCATCTCAATAATTTATTCACAATCACAACATGCCAGAAGTCATCATATAATTAATCACATAAGCATGCATCACATTCTTTGCATATATCCTTAAACATGTTATCATCAATGTCTCGTTGAAAAATAAACATGCTCCTACCCAGTATGTCAATATCAAGGACCGAACTCAGCTAATGCATATGCTATGTTCAATAGGTATATACAACATAATAGCAATCATTACTCGCATAGTTCAAGAATCAAGCATGCATAGTCATCAATATATAATCTTGCATATTTATTTCAAGTCATATAATCTCCAAACAATTCATATGAACATAGCCTTCAATACATATCAATCACATCAATATCACCAAGTTATTGATAATTACATATTAGCCCTAAGAGGGGTAAAAACTGTAATTTCTAAAAGTTTATGGGTCAAAGTGCAAATTTTCCAGTTAATACTTTTTCTCAAAACTAATGATTACCACAAATAATTTGCACTTTTAAGAGACCCATAAAATTTAGAAATTATTTTAATTCATCATAAAAACCATTTTGGGCCATTGGCCAAATTTTGTTAGATTTTAGGGGTCAAAGTGCAAAGTTTCACATTTTTAACACTTAGCAAGTGCTAATGATTTAAAACTTATTCTTAACATCATAAATGGTATTTTGAATACATGAACACATTTAAAATTGTTACTAACTCTAATTAAACCCATTTGGCCAAAATTTCAAATGATAAGTTCAAAGCATAATTTTTCACATTTTACAAAATAATTCAACCTAACACTTGTAATTATCCTTTTAAGCACCTAAGACACCAAAATAATTTTTACAACAATAATCACTAATTTTTAAGCACATGAACAGTGTTGGAAACCTCACTTTCAAAAGCTTTGGAATTATATTTTTGACCCTTTCTAATTACTAGTTTTTTTTAAGATGCTAAAAATAATTTTTACAACATTATTAATCATTTTTATGCACATGAACAATGTCAAACCATGATGAACATGTTGAATAGTAATGAACAGTGCAGAAATTAAAATTACAAAAGCTTTAGAAAATTACATTTTGACCATTTCCAATTACTAGTTTTTTCCAAAAGCCATTCTAAGACATTTAAGACATATGAAACAATATTTAACATATTTTTTACCACGTAAACAGTGCCAAACAGGAGTGAACAGTATGAAAAATGTTAAATAGTGCCAAAAATTAAAATTACAAAAGACTTAGAAATTACATTTTTAACCTTTTCTAATTACTAGTTTTTCTCAAAAGTTCTAAGACACTTAAAACACGTGAAATCATTTTGTCCCTCTTAAACCTAATTATTATCATTCAAATCAGTCATAAAACTTAAAGTTTCATAAATAAGGTTTTATTTATTTAAAATCACATTTTTGCTCCTTTTAGTTTTTCCAATTTCTTCAAAATTCCTTTTGTACACTCAAGATGCAAGATTCTAGTCTTAAAATAAAATAAAACTAACTTCAAACCCAATACTTGGACATGGTCAAAATATATATGTGAATATGTGTCCATGGTCAAAATTTCCATTTCAGACCAAAAGGGCAAGTTTTAAGCTTTAGAGACGTAGGTGATGACTAGAATTATAAACATATCATACAACTCATTTTAAGTCTTTAACATTTAAGGTGACAACTTGGAAATATAAACATGATATGCAAGGCTTCAAATATAAACATGAGAAAGCAACTCCATTTTTAAGTCTTTAACATTACAAGGCGATAACTTGAAAAATAAATATGATATGCAAGACATTGAAACATAAACATGGAAATGCAAGACTTGAAACATAAATATGAATGCAAGCCCATTTTTATATCTTATTAGAGCTCAAAAACTCAAGATTTTAAAGAGTGAAACTTGCAATCCCATCAATCTTAACAAAATGAAAATGAGCTTTAAAGTTCTTCATTCCCATGGTTCAAAGAACCTCATTTCTTGGACTCATCATCAAACTCAAAAACAACAAAGAAACCAAATGAGCATTCTTTCTCTCTATTTTTTTTTAAACCAAAGATCAAGCTTAAAGCTTTAGAGGTCAAGCTCATAATGGTCTTACAACCATCATTAAGAACACTCATCATCAAGCTATGGTCTTGATCACAACAACAACAAGAGAAAAGAGTAGAAATGGAAAGAAAACTCAAGAATAAAATCCCTATCAAGAAGGTTTCTTGTTTGCAAGTGAGAAAGCTTGATTCTTTATGAGGAAATGAGAAGAAAAATCTTTTCTTGGAGTAAGACAAGTTTTGGCCAAGAGGAAATAAAATGGGAGGAGGATTTTTCTTATGTTCTTATGTATGGGGATGGAAAAGTTAGGTGTTTAGGGGTTGATCTATGGTGGTGGTGTGGTGGTTTGATGTTTATAGCTTGAAGGAAGATCAAGAATGGAGGTTCTTGAAGGTGAAGGATGAAGAAGAATAAGAAAGCATGAGGTTAGAGAGAACAAGAGCATTTTTTTGACAAGTCTTGATGAGCAAGACTTCACCACAAAATAGATAGTAAAAATGAGAGAGTGTAAGTGTGAGAAGGTTGAAAAAAATCAACATATGAGAGGGAAAATGGAGGGAGCACTATTGGCCACTTAGGGGCATGTGAGGGAAATTTTCATTTTATTTGGGTGTGAGAATTAGGGTTTTGGGTAATTTTAATTAGGGGATTGGTTAGAATTGATAATTTGATGCTAGGAGTTGTAATGTGGTTACTAAGGCTTTCAAGACAAGGTTCAAGAGTTGTCTTGCAAGCTTAGTTGGGCTTTGGGCTAAGTTTGATTAATTTAAAATTCAAACACCAACATGGTTCCTAATCTTTAGGAAAAGAAAGAGAGAGAAAGTACTTTTGTCCCCCACTTTTTACTTTTTGGTCTTATGAGTAATCTTTAAATAAGAATGAGATTAAACTTTTCTAATTAATCTTGGGCCCTAATTAACCACAAATAATTATTTGGACTCAAAATCAATTAATAAAAATAATTTATCTTTCATTAAAGCCTAATATTGTCTATATCTTGTTAATTACTTTAATAAAGCTTAATTAGCACTAACTAGGGGTAAAATGGTAATTTTACAGAGAAACTCTCGGGACCTCCGAACCATTCCAGATATCACATGTACCCTTTAATTAACATTCCCAACTCCAAGGATGATCAAGTTAGGGTCACTTAATTTCGTATTAAATTACCTTAGAGGTGTTTTGGTAATTTCATGCACGGGAAAAACCAGAAATTGAGATTTTCATATTTCCTGTCATCCAAAACATATCTAGTTCCCTTCAAACATCAAACTAACACCTTAAGGAAGCCAGGTTCAACTTCATCATTTTCAAGCAAAAATAACCTTAGGGACATTTTGGTCATTTTGGACATGGAAAAAAAATTGGGGATTGCGATTTTCACACAGATTGGAAGTTGTTTGGCCTAGCCATTTCCCATTTTCATTTTCACTGAAAATAAAAAATAATGGTGAAAATATGTTTGGTCTATTCTTTTTGAAAATGTTTTAGAAAGATTTTCAGAAAAGTGTGAAAATATGGAAATGATAATTTCTCATTTCCACTGTTTCCTTTGAAAAAGTTGAAAAGAAGGAAATGTTGAAAATGCAATGGCATTGTTGAAATTTTAAACACTTCTATACTATTCTAAACACTTCCAAACTCTATTTTTCTCTTTGGTCACTTCAACTATGAGCCCCATTCTTTGTAGCTATTGTGGGGTGAAGAATGTGTAGGAGATGGGGAGAGCTCTTGTACCCAAGGCCACGTTGTCATGGTCGCTTGCAAGAAGGTTCGCTCCAAGTCATGGTCTTTGCAAGGAGACAACACTTCTATCGGTGGTCACTCCATTGCCATTACCGGTGTAGTAGCGTGGATTGACAGCGGGCACGATTCACTGTGGCTGGAGTGCCATCTGGTCACAGATGTGTGATTCTTGGTTGCAATGCTACTATTGCTTGGCATGTGCATTGTGCACTTGTGCAGCATGACATTGTGAAAGAAGAAGGAAGAACGAAGGGGCTCTATGGCCCGTGCTCTAGGTGGAAACAATTATAAAATAGGAAATTTTATTAAATATATTATATTTAGTTTAATTAAAAGATTATGTATTAGTTGTATTTTGTTTTTTGAACAATATTTAATATATTGGCTGGAAATATTTTTTGATTAATTTTGTATTATTTTAATTATGTTTGAAATATTTGGAATTGAATTAAAATTGGTTATTTGGCTAATTGTTTAGGATGGAAATCCTCTATCCTGAAAATGGCATCCCATTCCATGTCCTCTCAATCATTTATTGACATAGAAAAATAAGAATCAAAACATATTTAAAATATATAAGTTACCATCTATAAAATACATATCTATTGTGTCAATAAATGATTGGGAGACAAAAGATTTCCATCCAATTATTTATCCCTCGAGTGTTTTATTAGTTAAGTGAGTTTCACCACTACAGTGTTGCTCGTAAAATTAATAGATTTTCAAATAAACAAGAAACTCCATGAATGGTTTTCTCATTAATAGATTCTAATATGGCTTGTTGTAACACTCACTATAGTGTTTAAATATTTATCTACATACAAATAAAAACATAACAATTGATAGTTATAATAAAATAACACAAAAGTGAGCAATTTAATTTATTTCTAGTCTTAATATTTTATAGAGTTATTTTATAATTTTATAAATTCTTTTAGTAGATGAACCAATGTAAATAAAAAAATGTAATTATGATTACTTAATACCAATATAATTAATCTTATAATCTTAAATTTGATTATGAAAATTACATTTTAAAAACAGACAAACTAATGGCATTTTAATTATTTTTACTTTTTGAAAACATAATCTACTTTTGTAGACCACATACATTTCTTAATTTTGAAAATTTAAAAATAAAAATCTTTTTTCAAAAAATAAAAACAGAAAATAAAAATAACAAATATTTTCACAAATCATTGTTACCATTTTAGAAAATAAAAACAGAAAATAAAAATAGGAAATATTTTTAAAAATTGCCGTTACTTTCTTCATTTATTTTCTTGCGTTACCAAAAGAAGAAAGGGAAAAAAAACTGCGCTAGTTCCTCAACAAATCAATACCCATCTTGTCTGCTAAAAGTACTCCATTCGCTCTCATTGTAATTAATCACTCCTCCATGTTAATCCTTTTCGTATTGTGTGTGTATATATATTTATACATGTATTATTTTAATAAAGTCATTGTGACTCCACAATATTAAAGATTACAAACATAATTTCAAGAATAATTTACCAAATTCGTTTCTCGTCGTCCTTATCTTCCTTTAATTTTTGGTGCTATCGAAACAAGAAAGGCCAAAACACAAGCAAAACCTTGTTTGTCAACAAGAATGCAGTATCTTGTCTGCTAGAAGAGAGTGACTCATCCAATTTGAAGCTGATCCAGGCGATCCACTTGTCAACAGCGGCTGTATCTGACTTCGCAACTAGTTACTACATTATATCTTATATCGAACAGGGATTATTATCTTCAATAGTAACGAAGATTTAAAGTTTTCTTTTAATATAAAACAATATCATTCTCTCAATTTCAACTCCCACTATTATTAGTTAATTACTCAATTATTCCACAACATTACAAGTAACTTTTATCTCCATTCTTGATTAATTATTCATTTTTAAAATTTACTTTGTATAGAAATAATTATCTATTTCAAAAGTTAGGTAATATTAATTTTTTTTTTACCGATAATATCTAATATCCCTATTAAATATAATTAACTCATTAATGAAATAGGAGAGAGAAAGTCACAACATTGAAAAGAAACGAGAAAAATTTAGTAAATTATATCTAATTTTCATTAATATCAATATTTTATTAATTATTTTTTAAAATTTCAGTAAATATTTATAATGAGGCAATTATTCGAAGAGGACGGAGTACTAACTAGTAATGGATGTGTTAAGATTAGATCTTCATACGTGGGATCGTTTCGATAAGTCAATGAATGTAATAAGTTAAAGTGAAATTTAATATCACATCACCAAGAGGAAATATTTAATTTTAAATTTATTGAAAGTAATTACATATACTTTATTTAAATTTAAAAATATCATATTTAGTATAATAAATTAGAATATCTTTTTCTTTCCGTCGCTTCAAAAAATAAATAGAATATTTTCTGGTCAAAAAATTAGAATGTCTTTAACAAGTATGGAGCTTTTTAACATGCGGCTTCTTAGTTATGGATCATGATGGTCCATATATTTTAATAATTAAAATTATAATTTACAGTTAAATTTAAAATTATTTATTATATAAAATAATTTTGTAATATCTTAAACTTATATTTTAATATTTGTAAAAAAGTTAATTTTACCATCTTACTCATTCTCTCTGTTCTTTCTTTCTCCGTCTCTACCCTCCGTATCTACCCCTTTTGGTATAGTGCCACCATCCGTCTCACCTCCCAGGAGCTACCGCCAGCCATGGCCCCATCAAACTGCTCCTAGCATGTTGTTTCTTTCTTGCCTTAATGTTTCCCTTTCACACCAAAGCCCACCATGGATTGCAGCGCCTGGTTGTCTATAGTAAATGGAATAAAACGTTCTGTTTGAGTTTTTATCTTAATTTTTCAACTGCCATGGTAGTCGCTACTTGAATTGCTCGTGGATTTGGGATTTTATTTTGTTTTTTCATTCCCTTCAAAGCTTTTCTGTATGGGTTTTCATCCCCTTCAAATAAAGCACATTTGTTTGGATTTTTATCGCTTTCAAAGCACAACACCTGAGATGCATCACACTGCTCACCGTGATGGAGTGGTGGTGAACATTAAAGTGGCAGAGATGACGGGTTGAAGAACACTGTGGAAGTGGAAAGACAAAAATGAGGCCAAGAGTTTGCAGCATAAAAGGGAAGGGACTGTGAGTTTGCTACGTTATTGGGGATGATGATGTGTCAGTGCTCACATCAACATTTCCTTATTTTCAGTTGATTTCCTTATTTATTTTACTGTCTATTAATTTTAAAATATAAATATTAATAAAAAAAATTCTCTATCTATATTCAAATAAAATGACAAATTAAAAAAAAATATAAAATCCTAATAAATCAACATCCAAATTTAAGGATCATTCTACCAACATTTTATTTAAAACTAGCGAATTATACAACACCTTATTTGACCAGTTGGATCTTTTGACCAAGGAAAAAAATAAAATATCTTATTTATGAAGCAACTAAATCGTAGCACACCTGTCATTCACTAAACGTGTTTTTCTTAACTAAGATATTTGGGTAGAGTGGCAATGAAAGTTGAATTTATTATTTTTTGTAATTTTGATAAATGCGATCTTGTAGATTACAGACTCACTTACTATATTTAATTATATATCATTATATTAATTATAGTGATGGGCTTTTGCTATCCACTATATAAAGATCATACAGATAAAATAATTTATTTAAATAAAATAGAACAAAGTTTTTTAATTTCAATACATATCAAAATCAAATTTTTGGTCTATGTACTCGATCTTTTTCAATACTCTGTCAAGAGACAAGTGTTACCAATATCTAAAGATATAGAGTTGTTACATTAAGATATATATATATATATATATATATATATATATATATATATAGACACACACATGTATGTGTAAAAGCTGATTTAAAAGTTTTTTTATGTAAAAAGTAAATTTAAAAGAATCAATATAAACTAAAATTATATTTTAACTTTAAAAAAAATCCCAAATATTGTTAATTCGTAAGGATTTTTCCCGCTAGCAGCCCAAAATCATCTTACCACACAGCGAATATTTCCTCTCTCCTCAATCCTAGCACAATTTTCTCACTCTATCTTTTACTTCTTAGTAGATGCCTAAATTTATGGCTATTATCTCCTCCACCAATTACAACATGTGCATGTAGGCTTGACCAGAATTTAAGTATTAAGGACTCGTTTGGTGCATATTATAGGATAAGACTTGTTAATATTAGATATAATAATATAAGAAATCTATTATATAAATTTTTATCCTATCTATTATTTGGTGCGTCATATGATTGATGGCAAATGAGCGAGTGGGCAGCTCCTGAGGTGGACGAGTGACTGATGATTGTTGACGTAGAAGAGTATTGACTAGTGAAATAATCCTGTCAAGTGTTATCAAGCCTCTTGGAACATGATAACTTAATCCTATAGTCATAAGATAAAAATAATTTGACCGTATAACATTATACTATCATATTTGACACAAAACATGTGATAAAAATGACCTTTATAGTATTAACTAATACAATCAGTTTTATCCTATGTATCAAACAAGGCCTAAGGTTTGGTTGGTAATGCTCTCCAAAGAGGTGTTCATGCTCTTAAAAAGCATAAGCTAACTTTTTCTGTTTGGTAAATGAAAAAACTAATGTGTTTTGCTTTCGGCTTTTAAAAACTATGGATACTTTTCAGAGTTAACTTATGCTTTAAAAATTAATAGGTTAATATAATCTTATTCAATTTAATGACAATAAAAGTAGAAATTATTATTTTAATATTTGTATTCATTATAGTCATTTTAGTTCCTAAAAGTTACTTTATAATATATTTATTTAACACTACCATCGTAGCTTCCACTTCATTTTACCAACATACTACTATTTCTTTTAAGAGCAGCTTTTGGGCAAACCATAAAGCTCATCTGCTCTTCAAACCAAGACTAAATCTTTGTCTTTCTCCATCCATGTCTCAAACAGTAACATTTTGGCATCTCATGTGAGAATTCTATATTTAAATTCCCACGCATTATCTCTAATTGTCGTAGTAGTAGCAAAAGTCAAGATGTAGATTTCTTTTTCTCCATCAAATTAAAACCGCTTTGGTGGAAGTCAGTCTTTATTTTTTGGTAATTGGAAGTCAATCTTTATGATTCAAGTATTCTAATCTCTATGGTCTTTTTCTTTCTTGCTATTATTTGTCCAATCCAAAAGTAATCTTATACCATTAATATCTTAGAGGTTTAAACAAACAAACTTTGATATGTGTAAGTTTTAGGTGAATTTATTCCTCCGTTGCTTGGAAAATCTTTCTAATTATAAAAACTAGTATGAGACTTTAATACACCCATTACATTATTTGTATTTGGTGATGATGGATTAATTTTCACAGAAAAATTGACTTTTATTTTTTCAAATGTTGTAAATTTTAAGCAATATTTATTTAAATAATAAATATTAATAGTTTTAACTTTATGTATATATATATGTTTGATTGTAAGCTCTAAAACCCTTGCAAAGTATTCTAGAAGCTTAGTTTTGAATGTTAACAAATTAATATTTCATAAATTCCTTTGAGAAAGTGAATTAATGGTTGTATCCAATGTTTGATGTTAGCACAGATCAAATATATTGCAAGTACGTGCTTTCTATACTTAACTCATACAACTCAAAATCCATGTTCTTAGTTAAAAATATCTCTTATATTCAAGAGATTTGGATGAGTTCGATGTATGTCAATTCTCATAAAGTTATTTGATGTCTTGAGAAAGTTGCAATATACATTACAAAAGTACTAGAAGTATGTTTCTGATCCCAAAAAGTTGTTTAATCTTTAGCAAGATGAGTTCTACACCTAAAGCTGATCAAAAGAGTCAAGAGATGTCTCAAGAAAGGTTTTGAGCTATCACGAAACATTATTACTCCATTACAATCCTTTAGAAAGTTAATGTTGAGTGTAACACGTGCCACATCACAAGACAAAAAGGACAATACTACTACTATAGGTTATTTGTATTGTGACAGCTGCCAAAAAGGAATGTTCAGGACACATAGTCTCTAGAAGACTATTCCTCATGCTTGGATTAAGAGAAGGACATGTGTATAGTCATCCTGCATTGATGGGTTGCATTTATGCACCCCTTTTCCTTTATAACCCTAGGCATTTTGCATCCTATCTATGCTTAATTGATTGATAAATGGTGGATTTCTATTTCATCCTTGTCATGTATCATTGGATAAATTCACCGCCATTTGCACCATTTATAACAAATAATTATATTTTAGAGTTACTTTTGCTTTTAATCTCTTTATGTGAGTATTATTTGGTGATAGGAACTTCCAGGTTGGTGCATTGGATCAAAAAGAACTCAAAGCAATTTTCAAGTGTACTTTCGCAACACTGTTGACTGCCCCAATGGTCAATGACTACCCCAATGGTCAACAAACAAGGCCATGGGAGGAACTGAAGGCAGGACCGCCACAATGGTCATTTACTTTCCAGCGGTCATTCACTGCCCTACTAGTGGACAAAGATAGCGCAAGTTCCAGATTTTTTTAATTGACCACCAAGCTGTTGTGCACTTAAAGCCTAGCATTAGCGAGTGCAATTTAACCCTATTGGGCCCACTTTTTTGTTATTTTTGCTACATTATAAATAGGAATAGGTCAATAATTGAAGACACCTTTGGCTCATTATTATTATTTTTGTCGTCTAGTACTTTCTCACTTTACTCTTTCTCTTCTCTAGGCTTTGGGAGCTTTCAATCCTTATTTTTATTAGCTCTAGAACCCTTCAGAAAGCACAAGTGCTAAATGTTTTGAGTGATAGCAAAACCAATTTAGTGAAAATATTTTGAAGAAGGATTAATCGTTTTCTTGAGTTTCTTGAATCACCAGAGGTCTTTTCACGTTAGCATACTTGTCCGTAAAATGAGAATATTTTCACAATGACATGTGCAAACATGTTTAATCTCATTTGAAGAGATTGAGACTTAATGTAAGTGAAAAATATATCATGAAATGAACATATATATGCTCAATGGATTAAAGAAAACTCTTAAGTATAAGAGACCAAGGCTTAGATCTTCAGAAAGTAGCACGTGACTTTAGAAAGTACAATTCAAGTAAAGATTTCAATACAACTCTGAAGCAAGTGTATACTACCATTTTCAATCACTATGATCATAATCATATCATTAACATCTAGCTCTAATTGAAGAATAGAAGATCAAAGAAAAACCCATAACTAGATAACATTTCAGAAGCACGTTTCACTATAAACGATGCACTTTATAGGAATATGAGGGAAATTTGAAATTCAAATTTAAAATCAAATCCAGTCAAAGATTGATGTGATATCTCTTCTGTCAACTTGGTCAATGCCCAAGCTTCTAGAAGGAAAAGTTTGGAAACCTTGCTTAGAAAGTAAAAAGTAGTTCCTAAAGGTGGACTCAAAACCTCTATTACATAATGGCTTCTATAGCTACTCTGACATGTTGACTACTCTTCTAGATTGCATTTTGCAAGACACAAAAAGAAGATCAACACATGTCACTCAAAACGATCAAGGGCAACGATCATAAATGAAGATCTAGTATAAAAGGAGATGCTACACTTATAACGATAGAGACTTTTGTTGAAATACTATGTTGACATGCTAAAATAATTTCCTCTCATTCTTTGTAAAGTTATTGCTGCTTGTAATCAGTTTCATCTTTGTAAAAATCTTCTTTCTACGTTCTTAGTAGATAATATCATTCTTCCTAGGAAGAATCAATTGAAAAAAGTCAATTAAGTTTTCCATCTTTGTTATTGTTTAGTCATTTAAGTTATCCTATGAAAACTTGAGTGTTGGTTAGTTTGAGTGTTTCAACCTAAACACAAACCTTTGTAACCTTAATCCGGTAGTGATCATTGTGAGTTAGCTTAAAGATGCTAAATAAAGATTACTTGAGTATGACAGTAGAGTGAGCTCCTGGTCAATGAGTTAGCTTAAAGAGGCTAAGCAAAGACTACTTGTAAGGTGGCAATAGAGTAAGCTATTGGTCACAAGTTAGCTTGGAGAGGCTGGTCAAAAATTACTCAGGTGTAATAATAGAGTGAGCTCCTGGTTACTGGTAAGAGCTAGAGAAGGCTATTGCAAAGACTATCTATCTTTCTTAGCTTGAGAAAAGTTTTAGTGGATCTCAATAGTGGTTGAAACTGGATGTAGGTAGGTTGGCCAAACTAGTATAAAACTCTTGTATAGTATCTTCTTTTCCTTTAACTCTCTTTTATTTACTGTTTTGTGCCTTTATATTGTGTTTTTCTGGAAAACCTTTTTAACTTGTTTTTACATTTGTGTTATAGTTCACAAAGCTACTTTCTGAAGTATAATGACATTATTTCACTGCACTTCAAGTTCATACTTGATACTATTTGTTTAAATTTTTTAGAAATGAAAAAGGAAAGAAAAGTCCTAGCACGATTCAACCTCCCTTCTCGTGCACTTTTCTACCTACAATTGGCATAAGAACTTAGGCATCTAAGGGGTTGACCATTCTAACAACTGCAAAGGACAAATACCCTAGGGATAAATGGCACAAGACATCCACATCAGAAGAACATTCCATAAATAGACCACCATTCTTTGATGGTGGAGACTATGCATTTTGGAGAGATAGAATGAGGCTGTTCATAAAATATAAAAGTCTTGACTTGTGGGAGATCATACAAGAAGAAAATTATGTTCTAATGGAAGAAGTCCCAACGAGTAGGTGGACAAAGCAATATAAAGCTACAGTTCAGTTGAACTCCAAAGCTAAGTACCTACTCACGTGTGCACTAAGCAAAATTGAATATAATAAAATCATTACTTGTGACATGGCCAAGGATATCTGGGATAGACTACACATGCTGTATGAGGCACTGATCAAGTCAAAAAGATAAAGATCATATCCTGGTTCGTCAATATGAGATGTTCAAAATGACAGAGCAAAAAAGTATTGATAATATGACCACAAGGTTTATGCACATTGTAAACCAACTAAAGGGATTGGCCAAAAAGTATTCTAACTTTGAAACGGTTAGAAAAATTCTAAGAAGCGTCCCTGTTAAATGGTTGCCCAAGCTCACGGCCATTACAAAAGCCATAAACCTTCAAACTCTTGGCTTGGACGTACTCACTAGGTCGCTCAAAACTCATGAGGTTATGCTCTCCGAATTTCATGGTGAATCCATAAAGAAGAGCAAGTCCATGGCCTTGAATTCATCACATTAGAAATAGAATAAGACTAAAGCAATGAAAGTTGAAACCTTTGATGATGAGAAAGAATCTAATGAAAAGTCCGAAGAAGAGGATGGAGATGAGATCTCCATGCTCATGAGGAAGATATCCAAAGCTTGGAGAAGCAGAACAAAGAAAAAAAGGACATCAAGCTCAAACAGGATAGAAAAGGCAAGGGAAAGTGTAATGCCCCATTTCCTTCTATGCAAAATGACCAAAATGCCCAAAAGGTCATTTTTGCACGAGAATTGAGGACGGATGGTCCGGCCATCCTCAAAGGGTTAGGTAAATGTTTGAAGGGGATTATATGTGTTTTAGATGGTAATTGGTGTGAAAATCGCAATTCCTAATTCTTTCTATGTGCAAAATTACTAAAATGCCCTTAGGTAATTTAACGCGAGATTAAGTGATGATGACCTGGTCATCACTAGGAGTTATATATGTTAATTTGAGGGGATATTTGATGTTTGGATGAGTCTTGGAGAGTTTTTGTATAAAATTACCATTTTGCCCTAATTCATGTTAATTAAACTTAATTAAAGTAATTAAGGGAATATAGGTAATATTAGGCTCTAATTAAAGATAAATTATTTTTATTAATTAATTTTGAGTCAAAATAATTATTTTGAGTTAATTAAGGTCTAAGAATGATTAGAAAAACTTAATCTCATTCTTGAAGATAAAGGAGTGACATGATGATATCACTACCACTACACTTGTCTTGAAGTGGTGACACATTATGACACCATGAAAGACAAATACTACTCTATTATGACTAATGCCACCTTTAATAATGATTATTTCAAATTAATCTTGGTTAGACCAAGTTAATCCTATTTTGACCATTACTTTTACTAAACTAGCCCTAATTAGTACCTTTTCTACCTAATCTACCCACTAACCTTAACCCAGCCACTCCTTGTTTTCTTCTTGGCCACCACCTCCTTTCCCCAATTCTGCACTCTAACATTTTTTTTTCAAACAAAAAAACTCTCCATTCTCATTTCTCTCATCTCCACCATCTACCTCCATTACCTCCAATCTCATAACTTCTTCATTTCTCCACTAACTCCAACAAATAAATACATTTCCATAGCTCTTCCATTTAAAAATCCCAAATGCACCATTATTTTTTTTCAAGAAAATGCCTTCTCTTCCCCTGTTCTCTCAGAGGTGGAATGTGTTGTTGAGGTAAAGGAAGGGATTTTGCTTCATTTCTTGAGAGTGGCTTCCTTGACCTCCAAAAAAGGCCCTCTTTTGGGTCCTGGTTTGTGTTCCAACTTGTTTTCTAATTTTTGCTAAAAAGATTTGAGTTTTGATGAATGTTTATGCTTGAAAGTTGGTTATTTTGCTCAAACTCTTTATTCCTTTTAAAAAAAATTTGAAGTGCTCATCATTTTCTCCTCTTCAAGTTTCAGCTTCATTATGTTGTATGGGTAAAGATTTTTGTTTCATAATCTAGCTCCATAGCTTTATTCTACTCTTTAAAAGTATCACTTTTATGTATTTTATGAAATTTTTTAGTAAACTTTAATATTTATGAGTTAGACCACTGTTTAGAGGGGTTATTATGTTGGTAATATTTGCTTCAAAAATCATGTTTACATTTAGAATCTATACATAAAAAAGGGCACATTCATGCATGTTTCATAGTTTTTTTGCTAAGACTTGGGTTTTGGGGTATATGGGTTCGGCCTTAGCTTGTTCACATAGAAGGAAAATTTTGTTTTTAAAAACTAACCACATATCTAGAATCTACATGAAAAATGGAGTGTGTACATGTGATTTGGGTATTTTTGTGATTATGTAAAGATTTTGGGCTAAAAATTTAATTTTACAAAGTTTAGGGGTTTTATGTAAAAATTGAATTTTTAGGGTGTAAATCTGTAAAATAGACTCTGGAAAAGTAATGCATGTGTTTGAGAGAAAAAAATAAGCTTTGAGGTTATTTTGCAATTTTAGTAAAGTTTAGGGGTAAAAGTGTAATTTTACAAAGTTTAGGGGTTTTTATGTAAAAATTGAGTTTTTAGGTGTAAAGCTGTAAAAATGGGTTCTAGAACAAAAATGTATGTGTTTGGAAGAAAAAAAAAGGGTTTTTGGGGTTGTTTTGTGATTTTAGTAAAGCTTAGGGGTCAAAATGTAATTTCTCAAAAGTTTGGGATTTTTGTTTAAATTCTGAAATTTCTAGTACATGCTATAATTTCAGTAGAATTAGGTGGAAAATATGTTTTTTGATGAAAAATTAAGTTAGTGGCTATTTTGTAAATTTATTAAAGTTTGGGGCTACCTTGTAAAACTAGAAGTTGTAAAGTCTTTAAAAGTAAATTTTTAGAATTTGTAACATAAAGGAAGGTGGGTCATGGTAATCATATATTTTGGGAAGAGGAAAAATGTGTTTTTCAAAATACTCTTATCATTAGACTTAATCCCACTTAGCAAAAGAGATTTATAACTTGATTTCAAATGCCCTGATGACTCTTGAATATCTGTTGGGTGACATATGATTATTTATTGTAGTTGCTTATTATACTTGTTTGGATTATGAATAACTGTTGTGACATACTTGGAGATGCATTGGTAATATATGTGATATTAATTGTCATCCTGGATATTGTTGGCTGGATTGGTTACTTATGCATTTATTCTAAGCATTGTTCATGATTATTCTTGAATGAGTCTCATTAAAGGAATGTGTTGAGTCAAGTATGCATTAAGACATGGATAAGAGAAATCATGAGCTTAGGACACTATTGTGGTGTACTACATAGTGCATTCAGGCTCACTTGCAAAGTATGGAAAGTGGAGTAAGTCCTCGAAGGTACTAAGTGTTACACCATGGCATGAACCATGGAGAATGTAAGTATGAATGTCTATATGTCTAAAGAGAACTCAGCACTTTACACTAGGTTCAATATCGATCAAGGTTCAGATGACGCTGATCGCATTTATACATTATAATGATGAATATTATCTATGACTAGTCGAGGTTAGGACGGATGATCACATTATATGTCAGGTATGAGGTCATAGCCTAGGGTCCCTGAAGAGGTGAACGAATAAGTGAAAATGAATTATGTTCAAAGAAAGTTGAAAGTCTTGTGTATGCTAGGCTTTACAAAAAGCTAGAAAACGTCACTTGATATAATTGTGGTGAGAAGAGACACTTCAAAATTGAGTCCTAAGCTCAAAGGACCACATAAGAAGTTCTCAAAGAAAAAGGGAATACCTGGTGACCTGGTAGAGGAGGAGAAGGACGGTTCAGAAGGCCAAGATGAGCTGGAAGATGTTGCAAATCTATGCTTATGGTCTACTATGCTTAGAGGGAGAACCTAGGTAAAAAATTAAACCTGATCTTTCTTATGATGAATTACTTGCATTATATGATGAGTTGCTTGAAAATTCTCAAACTTTATCCTGTCATTATCTCAACCTCAAATAGAACCATCAAAAATGGTGCTTGAGCTAAAAAAGCCAAATAATGTTGAGAATCTAAGGGTTGAGAAGGAAGAAATAGATGGAGAAAACAAATTTTTAAATGTAAAGCTTAAAGCCTTAGAAGTCAAAGTCATGGAAAAAGATCAAAAAGCTTAGAAAGTAATTTCTAAACTTGAAAGAACTTCAAAACTTCTCAAATCTTATTTGGAGAAAATGGTAAATGGCTCCAAGAATCTTAAACTGATGCTTGGTGGTCAAAGGCCTTATTTTCAGAAAACTAGATTGGGATACGAGAGTGTAATGGATGAGAAGGGAAAGGCAATATCATCAAAGAAAGTAAAGAACAAAGTTTCTTATACTTTCTATCACAAGAATGGACACTAACTGATAAGTGTTTCATAAGGAAGAAATCTGTCAACAATTGGAAACCTCCCTCTAGAAAAACTAACCCAAAAGAACTCAAGAAAGTTTGGGTACCTAAAGTAAAAACTATTTTGTTGCAGGTGTGTTTGAGAACACACGTTGAGAAGGAAAACAAATGGTACATGGACGATGTTGCACAGACACATGCCTAGATCAGGAAGTGGTTCAGAATCCAGAAACCAAAGAACTCAAGATCAGTCAAATTCATTGATGGAGGTAAAGCCAAGGTCATAGGTATAGGAAATGTTGGTAAGGATGATTCCCACTAAATTTTTGATGTTTTACTTATTTATGGTGTGGCTCAGAATTGTTGAGCATCAACCAATTCTATGACGAAGGCTTTAATGTTTTATTTAATGCATATACCTCTAAGATTGTAAATCCCACTTCTGGACAAATCATTTTATCTGGCAAAAGACATGACAACACTTATGTGTTATTCTTGGATGACCATCTAGATCAAGATGTAAAATGTCTCGCATCCTTTATGGATGATAAATGGCTGTGGCATAAGAAGCTTGGACATGCTCATATGAGGCTTATTTCTGAGCTATCTCAAAAAGAGCTTGTTAAAGGCCTACCAAAGATAAGATTTGACAAGGATTCAACTTGTGATTTCTATGAGAAAGGCAAGTAGACCAAAGCTTTTTTCCAAAACAAAAATGTGGTTTCAACCACTAAGCCACTTGAGCTTTTACATATGGATCTCTTTAGACCAACCAACATTGCAAGTCTTACTAGAAAAAGATATTGCCTTGTCATAGTGGATGATTTCTCTAGATTCACATGGATTATCTTCCTAGCTTTGAAGGATGAGGTGGTTGAAAGATTCAAAGTTTTTGCAAAATGAGTTTATACTGAAAAGATTCTCAAATCTATTATTAGATTAGATCATGGAGGAGAATTTGAAAATCATGTTTTCGAAGAGTTTTGTGAAAAAACATGGCATCTCTCATGAGTTTTCTACATGTAGAACTCCCAATAAAATAGGATTGCAGAAAGGAAAAATAGAAGCTTACAAGATATGGCCAGAACCATGCTTTTAGAAAGTGGTTTATTAAAAGGTTTTTGGGTAAAGGCTATAAACACCTCTTGTTATGTTCAAAATAGAATCTTTCTAAGTCCAATCCTCAAGAAAACTTCCTATGAGCTATGGAAGGGCAGAAAATCCAACATATCTTATATTTGGCTCATCATGTTTTATTCTTAACGCCAAGGACAAACTAGCAAAGTTTGATCCTTAATCTGATGATGGGATTTTCTTAGGATACTCTTTAGTGTTAAAAGTTTACGGGTGTACAACAAAAGAATGCAATGCGTTGAAGAGACTATCCACATCAAATTCAAAGAGCTTAATAAAGACTTTGCTAATGATCTTGAAAAGCTAGAAGAAAACCTTGAGAAGCTGAAACTCAAAGAACCCTCATAAAGAAAGCATATGAAAGTGCAATATAAAGAAAATAAGCTCCTGAACATGGACCATTTAGAAAGCCTACTCAAAACTCCAAAGCCCTTAGAAAGTGACATTTCTGAGCATAAAGAAGAGTAATATAAAGATGAAAAAGAAACTGAAGAACATCATGGTTATAGGAACTATAGAGGAGTTTTGAGTTGAAGGCAGATTCTCATAACAAAATTCTTGGGGACATTTCAAAGGATGTGAGAACTAGATCTTCCCTAGAAATGTGTTCACTTGTTTTCATTTCCACTATCGAGCCTAATAGCATTGAAAATGCTTTGAAAGATCAAAGTTAGGTGGATGCTATGCGAAAGGAACTGGACAAGTTTAGAAGAAGCAAAGTCTAGACGCTAGTGGAGAAGCCCAAAGAAAAAACCATCATTGGAACCAAATGGGTGTTTAGAAACAAGCTTGTTGAATCTAGAAATGTTGTTAGAAACGAAGCAAAGTTGGTTGCACAAGGTTATATCAACAAGAGGGAATTGATTATGATGAAACCTTTGTACCAGTAGCTAGGCTTAAAGCCATAAGAATGCTACTTGCTTTTGCTGCCTTCAAGGATCTGTTCTTTACCAAATGGATGTTAAGTTTGCGTTCCTAAACGGATTCCTTTATGAGGAAGTATACGTGAAGCAGCCTCCTAGTTTGAGAATGAAAACCTTTTTAACCATGTCTTCAAGTTAACAAAGACACTTTATAGTCTGAAACAATCTCCTTGAGTTTGGTATGAAAGGCTAAGTACTTTTCTGAAGAATGGGTTCAAGAGAGGTAAAGTTGATACAACCACATTTACTCTTGAGCAAAATAATTGCTTTCTGATAGTCCAAATATATGTTGATGACATTATATTTGGAGCCATTGATCATTTTCTTTGTGAAAAGTTTTCAAAATTGATGCAAAGTAAATTTGAGATGAGCATGATGAGTGAACTCAAGTTTTTCCTTGGACTACAAATAAAACAACAAAAGGAAGGAACTTTGATCCATCAAGAAAAATATACAAAAAAGCTTTTGAAAAAGTTTAATATGGATCAAGCATAACCTATGAGTACCCCCATGCATCAATCTCAAGTTATCGATGCTGATGAGAATTGTGAAAAGGTATCAAGAAGCAATTATGGAGGAATGATTAGTTCACTTTTGTATCTTACATCAAGTAGACTAGGTATTCAATTAAGTATGGGAATTTGTGTTAGTTTTCAATCTAACCTAAAGCAATCACACTTAAATTTTGTTAAAGGAATTTTAAGGTATTTATCTAATACTACTAATCTTGATTTATGGTACGAGAAAGGTACATGTTGTGAGATTATATGGTCCTGTAATGCTAACTTTGCTGGAGATAGTGTAGAGAAAAAAGACCAATGGATGCTTCTATTTCTTTGGAAAGAGCCTCATCACTTGGTCATGCAAGAAGCAGAACATCATTGCTTTCTTAAGGCTGAAGCTGAATATGTAGCGCTGTAAATTGCTACACCCAGATGCTGTGGATAAGGAATCAACTTGAAGATTATCACATGAGGTATTCCAAAATCCTATCTTCTGTGATAATATAAGTGCTATTAATCTTGGTAAGAATCCTATTCAGTACTCTAGATCCAAGCACATCGATGTTGAACATCATTTTGTTAGGGATCATGTTCAAAAAGGAGATGTTGAGTTAATGTTTGTGAATAATGAAGAATAAGTGTTTCATATATTCACAAAGTTATTAGCTGAAGATAATTTTTGCTGCTTCAAAATGCTTTTGAACCTTAAAAGTTTCTAAATTTGCCCAAGCATTCATGCATAAACATCTCTAGATACTCCTCTTCAAGGCTCTAAACTGAAGCCCAGATGAAGACATTAGTTTGCAAGACTAGAAGATCAGTTTGCAAGCTCAAAAAGAAGATTCAGAAGGTTAGAAAATGGGTTATGTGGTCTCATAGGGTTCAGAATTTGAAGATGGATAAGTAGTGAGAATATAGTGTTGTCCTAATGGTTCAGAAAGGTGACAAGGTCCAAAAAGTGGTTCCAAGTTTCATAAACCACTTATTTTGGAAGAGTGAAAAAGAGGGATAATTCCAACTCTTTTTGAGTTTCTCTCTCCCATGTTGCCTCACTTTCGGTCTTTATGTCCCATCACTTAAATAACCTCCCACTCCTTACACATTACACCTTACTTTTTTGTCTTCAATCTCAAACGCTCTCATCTTCACCCAAAACCATTTCATCTCCTCTCATAAGCCTACTTTCTCTGACCTTACCATTTCTTCAAACCCTCAACTTTTTTGTTCAACTCGCTGATACACAATCCTTGCCATGGCTGAAGGAAGGAACTGACCAATCTATTATAAAGAGGGGACCTTTCCACATGTATGAGGATCAGGAGTTGCAGGATCATTATGTGAACCTTTTTTCCATTAGGAAATGGCCCCAAGATAAACATGAAGGAAAGAGCTTCTTAATGAGGTATCCATCCTCAAAGAAGTCTTCTCCTTTCAAGGGTGGGAATAATTTCTAGAGATAAATGACGAGTCTTCAGGAATTGTAACGAATTTTTACTCGTAGCTGGAGGGCACGCTAAATTCATCCTTGAAGACGTTGATCAAAGATTGTGCTATATAGGTTAGCCCTCCAGGACTCTCTAAGATTATCAAGGTACCACATGAAGGCTTTGTCTACTCTTCAATATGCATTTTCCTCTTCCTGAGGAATGGTTTGACTAATGGAAAGCACCATATACACACTAGCCTTATTTAGGACCTCAAGAAGGAAGCCTATGACCTCAAGGTTTATTACAACTAGGCAAAGCCCTAGAACAAGGAGTGAGCAAGCTAGAAAGTCCTTTAAGAGGGATAAGATTGAAGAAAAGATAGTAAAAGGAAAAAGGAAGTTAATCTTTATTGAGAGTGAGTTTGAGAACTCAGAGGAAGAAGAATCTGCTAAAATTCCTCTTAAGAGAAGAAGAACCAAGCAAAGGCAGGAGCCTCCACAAACAAGAGCATTGTTAGGCAACTCAGACCTAAGAAAGTCAGAAAGTTTAGAAAAATCCACAAAATCTGATGATACCATGAGAAAGGGATCCTCTAAAATCATCAAAAGAAGTGCTATTTTATACCAAGTCAGAAAATTACCAAAAGATGTCTCGACAACCGCTGTACTCCTTATGGAAATTACACGACTTCAAGTTGAGGGTTATGAAATAGTTGACACCTCAGAAGAAGAAGAGAGGAAGAACTGAAGCCAAGATTTCTCAACCCTTAGAACCAATTATAGAAGAGCTAGCTGGAAGCTGATGAACAAGAAACCATTGTCATTTTGATGGTACCTCAACCTCCTCCTTCCATTCGAATGACTCTAGTGGAAGAGAATGAAGACAAGGCCTCAGAAACTAGCTCTCCTCAAGCTAAAGTTGCTCCTACTCTTCCTAGTTTTGGTTCTGATCCTATTGCTACCTCTCTTTTTCTACTTCTTTTCCTACTTCTAAACCTGCTACCACTCCTGAAATTCCACTTATCACTGTACCCATGATACCACCAGAGAATGCACCACCATCCGTTCCACCACCTATCGTTTATATCCTGATGTTGATGTTGACTCATCGAAGTCTAGGGAAACCATACCTCTAGACATATCAGAGCTTACACCTAGCTGCCCCATCTACACCAACACCGATCCGCCTTCCACACCAGCCTTTATCCGAGCCTTCAAGAAGTCTTCCTAAGGTCCATCTTTTCTTACACAATCAGAGGGATATGGCCTCAGTTGGATAGGTTTGAAGCCTCCAATCCAGAGATTCCTGCACAATGCAGAAAACATAAAGAGCTACTACTTCAACTTCTTTAGGAGCTAAGGCAAAAGAGCTGATGATGGTGTTACTTGATTTGTAGCACACTTCTTTTTGTTGATGACAAAAGGAGGAGAAGAAAAGAAGATGAAGAAAATCTTCTGCTAAGGAATTTAGAAGGAGCAAGCTAGGGGAGCTCAGAGATTTTTTTCAGCATGAGCATTTTTTTTTTTTTATACTTTGTTAAATAGTTTTTGTTTAACTTTTGCTCTGATCCTGTGATTTATCATCTCTTATATACATATATGATCAGTTTATCTCTCTAAAGCTATTTAAGGTCTAATATATCTTGCCTGAGTAGCTAATCATATATCATGTTCATGGTGTTTGCTTTACAAGTCTTAAGCATATGTTTTGAAGCTTAACATGCTCGATACTTAACTACATCAAACATATGCTTTGTTTTATTTGTATCAGCTCTGATACATATGATAATGCTCTTATATACATATAACTCTAATACACATCTTTATTAGTGCTCTAATATGTATGCTATGATACACGATCTTGACGTTTTTATGATATAAACATATATGCTTTGACACATATATATATGAAGTTTTCTTATATACATCACAAGCTCTGTTACACATGCTCTAATACAATTGTGATATATTTCTTTTAAGCTTAAAAAACTTCCTGTGCATAAAAAGTTTATATATGTTGCATGTTTTTATGCACAAAAAATTGCATCGTGTTTCAAAATTTTTTTGCATAAAGATGTGCTGAATATGGATTCAAGATCAAGAGTAAAATATCAAGAGCATTATTCTCTCTATGCAAGCAGGCTTATTTTTAGAGAAGTCAACATGACTAAAAATCAAGCTGCTTTTATTAGAAAGTGTATATGCTCGTATCTTTCTCAAAACTTCTCTGATACTCCTAGAGAACATTTAGATTAACTTTAGAAACCTTAATTGAAATAAAACAACTCTGATTTCAGTCCTGAAGGTAACAAAACGTTTTGATTCCTCTATATCATACCTTAAGAATGAGACGTTCTTAAAATCCTACCAAATGTCTTTATTTTGAAAGAATATAGGTTTATCATGATCACTATCTAGTCATATATTTCTTTCAAAATCTCTTCAAAAGATTTTTTAAAAATTGATTTGTTATCATAAAAAAGGGAGATTGTTAACTCCAAAACCCTTTAGAAAGTACAAATGCTAAATGTTTTGAGTGATAACAAAACCAATTTAGTGAAAATATTTTGAAGAATAACCAATCATTTTCTTGTGTTTCTTGAAGCACCAAACAAATATTTTCACATTAGCATACTTGTTTGTAAAATGAGAATATTTTCACAAGGAAATGTGTAAACATGTTTAATATCATTTGAAGAGATTGGGACTTAATGAACGTGAAAAAAAATCAGGGAATGAATGTATGTATGCTCAATGGAGTAAAGAAAACTCTCAAGTATAAGATGTAAGTAGAAAAGTGCATTGAATCATGCTACACTTCTCTTTTTCTTTTTGGCTTCTAAAAACTTAAACACAAAACTATCAAGCGTTAAGCTTGAAGCATATTGGAAAACAAATGTTAGATGCTTCAGAAAGTGACTTTCTAAAATCCAAGTGTTAGTAATAGAAAAGCTGAAAAGATAAACTTTAATCAAATATAAACTAATAAACGCAAGAGCAGTGAATATTAAAGAGATAAGGAAGAAGAAGATCCTGCACAAATATTTTTATATTGGTTTGGCCAACTTGCCTATATCCAGTTGTCAACCAGTTGAGTTTCACCAACACCTTTCTCCACCCAAGAAAAAAAAATCAAATAGTCTTTAGAGTAGCCTTCTTATGCTTTCATCCATGACCAATAGACAACCTCTACTATCACAAACCAAGTAGTTATTCACCAGCCTTTCCAAGCTGAACCGAGTAGTCTTTGACCAACCTCTCTAAGCTAAATCGAGTAGTCTTTAATCAGCCTCTCCAAGCTAAACTGTGACTAGTAAAACAATTTTACTTGCGTTGCAAGTAGTCTTTGACTAGCTTCTCCAGCTAATCATACCGATCACTACTAGATCGAGGATACAAAGGTTTTGTGTTTGGGTTTGCAACTTAAACTAACCTACACTCAAGTTTGCTTAAGATATACAAAGAAAAAGATAGGATAACTTGAATGACTCCTTTCTAACTATTCTCCCTTGGAAGAACACATGATCTATCAAGAACGTAGAAAGAAGATTTTTACAAACAAAGAAACTGATTATAAGATGTAATGATCTTTATAAGAAGATGAGGAGAAAATTTCAGGGTTTTAGCACTTGTGCAATGTCAAGTCTTTAACTTTTGAAAGCACAACATCTCTATTTATAGATGGTCTTCATTTATGATCATTGCCCTTGATTAGTTCTCCAAGTGACACATGTTGATCATCTGTTTGTGTCTTGGAAATGTAGTATAGAGTAATAGCTTAACTAGTTGTCAGATCTCCAGAAGCCATTGTAAAGTTGAGGTTTCTAATGGCCCTTCAAAAGCTACTTTTACTTTCTAAATCATGGTTTCTAAACTCTTCATTCTAGGAGTTAGGGTAGTTGACCAAGTTGGCAGAAGAGATGACATGCTAGTCTATAACTAGGTTTGACTTTAAATTTGAATTTCAAAATTTGTCTCCTTTTCCAGTAAAGTTCGATGATTCATACTGAAGTGAACTTTCTAATGTGTGGTAACAATTCCTTGATGAATCTTTGGTCTTCTTGTTTTAAATCAAAGCTTGTTGGTGATAAAAAGTTTGCAATCATGATGATTGAAGATAGTAGAACATATTGGCTTCAAAGTTTGCTTGATATCATCATTCTAACCATTCTTTTTGAAGTCCAGTGCTACTTTCTGAAGACCCAAGTCTTGGTTTCTTGTTTATGATTTGATATCCTTAAATCCGTAAAGCATATATACATACTTTGACAACTTTATTTTTTGTTAAAAAAAAACTTTCTGAAAATACACGTGCTTGAATAACAAAACAAGTAATACTTGTGATATTTCATCTTGATTAATTTCCTTATTCAGCACATCTTTGTTCAAGCATGTTTAAAAAATGCAATGTAATATGTATGTATGAAAACACAGATAACACATATGCTTTACATACATGAAAGAATTTTTGAGGTTCACAAATCAATCTCATTGTATCAGAACATATAGGAATAGGTTTCGAAAAATCAAGAAAACCCAATCATAACTGTATTAAATCAAATTGTCCAGAGCTCATAAAAGCATCATATATGTGTGTGTAGAGTGTATATGTTTCATGAAAAACATTTTGTGTGTGTGATCAAAGTATACATATCAAAGAACAACGGATGTGCATATTAGATCATGTATGAAAAATTGATACATATGTAGTTTCTAATCCTCAAAGAAACCTTAATTTAATATTATTAGGATATTACTACAAGAGCTTTCTAAAGCTCATCAGGGATTAATCCCAATTGTACCAAAGCAAAAAAGGGACAAATGAACCTTTTTGTTATGAGTTAAGAAACTTTTCTCATAAGTATCAAACATGAAAGAACAAAAAAAAGATTTTGTAAAGCAAAGCTTTAAAACATATGTCATGCCTCGCATTATATATATATATATATATATCTTGGTTAGCTAGTGACAGGCATACTATGTTGATGTATGAGTGCTTTTTATCTATTTGATCTGATATTTCAGTATATCTATCTTTGTCTCGTAAGCTTAAGCTTTGGAACATCCTGTGTTTTGATGCTCTGGCACACGATGTATTATTTATATATGCTTTGATACATATATGCCCTAATTCATAATGAGTTATGTTCTGATACATATGTACATACATACATACATACATACATACATACATATATACATATATATTTATTCTAGTGCAAGTAGAAGAAGGAGAAAATATGTATCAGAGTATAAATGAATTATCAAAACAAAAATGAAATATGTCAGAGCAATTGAAATAAAGAGAACGTATAGAGTAAAAAGGAAAGGAAGCTGAATAATAAAAAAACATAATCTACTTAATAAATAAATAAAAAATGCAGATGTTGAAGGGAATCTCAGTAACTCCTCAGTGTACTCCCCTCTTCAGCATAAGATTTTCTTCTCTTTCTTTCCCCTTTTGTCATCGCAAAAAGGAGGTGTGCTGAAAGTTAGGAACACTATCATCAACCCTAGCACCATAGCTCCTAAAGAATCTCCTTCAAAAAAGCTTCATGTCTTTGTAATAGGGCTTCTATTTGATCTAGCCGGTTCTTGATGTGGTGCTATTCATGCAGTAGTGTTTGAACTTCCATATAGCTTGGTTGCACTGCGGTGGTAGTTGACTTGTTGAAGGATGAGTATCCTAGGAAGGTGGTCCATAAATGGCTGGAGTAGGAAGAAGAAAAGGATTTTCAATAGGAGTAGTGTCTTGAGGAGAGCTTGTCTCAAATTTCTTGTTCCCTTGCTCACTTTTTAAAAGCACTCATTCAAATGAGGAAAAGGTCTAGATTCAACTCAAGTGTAACATTCCTTGCTTTATGGATTGCCAGATGCCCACAAACCAACATGGGTCTTTTCAACGTGCTTTGTCCTCACTCACACGCTTCTTGGGAAAACTTCCCAAGAGGTCACCTATCCCAAAATTACCCCAAGTCAAGCACGTTCACTGTAGAGTTCTTCGTGATGGGCTCCAAAAGAAAGATGCATCTTTGTAGCATAGGTAGTACCAATCAATTCATATAAGCCCTCCTTAACTATATAGTCCCATACCTATACAGACTCAGGATCCCTCTTATTCGGGTGTGTAATCGGTTCATTCATGTACCCCTCCGCTGGAGGCAGGAGTCGCTCCTTGTCCGTGCCTTCTCACGGCGATCACTCCCTTCCTAATTTTTAGTATTATTGTGATAAAATAATTAATTGTGAATAATCTATATGGATTTTGAAAATTCCGCAGATCAGTTATGATTAGAATAATATGAGGAGTTTGAAAAAAAAATTTAATTTAATATTATTAAAAAATTAATATAATAATATTTTAATCAGAGATATAGAATAAAACATATAATTGGTATAAGGACATTGAAAAAATAATGATAAAGTTAAATAAATATTTTTAACCTAGTAAAATTGTTTAGGTATCGATCGGGTACCAAAATAGTAATAATTGGTACAGAAAGTGGTAATAACCGGTACACCAAAACACTTAGTCTGGTAGAAATAATTTATATTATCAAATCCCAAATAATTTTTACTTATGACAATTAAATAAATATAGACATTTTCAATACAAAAATAAGACAAATAAATCTGATAATAGGTACACCTATTACTTGGCCCCCAAGTTGGTTTTTATATGAAGGAAAAAGAAAAGGAAAAATAGCATTTCTTCTCGGGTTCTCAAACCTCACGTTCCCTTCTCTTCTCTTCATTCTTTTCATTTCTTTCCTTTTCAAACTCCATGAAAGCTCCATGTTCTTGAAAGTTGTGCTTAGATAAACGCCTAAACTTGTTCAAGAACACTTCCTCTACATCATAGCCTTGCCAAAACCTTGTTTTTCCAATTCAAAAAGGTCCAAAGCAGCATCTAGTGGCTGGAACATGGGTTTGGAGCTTTAGTTAGAGGAGGAAAAGTTAGAGGAAAGTTTAGCCAAAAAGCTTGGATAAAAGGTAGGAAAGATTCTAGTTTATTGCTTTGTGATTGTTTGGCTATTTTGCTAAAATAAACTCTTGATATATGCTTTCAATTATGTGGTGAAATCTGGAATTATTTTAAGATGCATATGTATCTGAATTTGATAAATATAGAAGGTGCTATTCTTGGAAGCCTCATGAATTGATTAAATTGATGTAAGAGATTTAACTATATAAATGAAGAGATTTTTGATTCCTTAAAGAAATGAGAAATCTGAAAATTTTACAAGAATATAACCAGCAATATTTTTAAAAATTTGCAAGATTGATATTTTGAGGTATAATGCTAAAGTTTCATGAAAAATGATGAGATTTTGATCCATAGAGGAAAAACTTAAATCTAAGTGATACACTTGGTTTAATTTCCTGAAAGATTGAAGAATTATAAAGTAAGGATTTCTATAAGTTTCTTCTAAAGAAATCTCATAAAAGATTAGCAGATTTTGAGAAATCTCGTTATAGAGTAATAGATTTCATAGAAATAGCTCATCAAGTTTAATAGACTTTCAGTAAAAATATCATAACAGTCTAATAGATTTTATGGAAAATCTTGTAAATATTGAACTATTTTCTTTAAGAAGGATCTCATAAAAAGTTCAGTAGATTTTACCAATAAATCTCATAAGAATCCAAGAGAATTTGAGAATATCTCATAAGGTTTCAGAAGAGTTTGAACAGAAAATTTCATAAGAATTCAGAAAATCTAAAGAGAATATCTCATAAGAAATTCAAGAGATTTTCAAGAGAAAAGTCTCAGTAGTTCAAGAGACTTAACAGAGGAAATCTCATAAGAGTTAAGGAGATTCAGGAAAATCTAAAGCGGAAGTATGAGATATAGAACTATTAAGAAGAGATTTTACTTTATAATTAAGAAATTCCCTAGCTACATGATAGAGTTCCAAACAAAGAAAGAAAACTGAAGAATACGCCTTATGTAATATTAATTGCTTAATGGTAAGCTCATGGATTCACGGGTAGTAGTAGACGTGCTACGCCCTTGGAACTATATAAGGATGTAATCGCGACGGCGTTACATCGTTTTGAGAAAAGGGATGTCCTAGAAAGAATAGCGGGGCTATTCAGATGATGTAGTAGACGTACTCCGTCTAGTGAACTATATTAGGTTGTAACGTGATGGCGTTACATCGTTGAGTACGATCCAGAGAAGTATATCAGAAGAGTCCTATGAGTTCTACCATTAAGTTTAAAGTAGCTAACCAAGTTAAGTCACAGAAAATGATACTAACTACATACCAATTGCTTGATTAAAAGCTCATGGATTCACAGAATGATCTATATCAGGTTGTAGTACAAGGTACTACAACAAGTGAACTATATCATAATGTAACATGAGGTGTTACACAGCTAGAAATACATCAGATGAGAAGTATATCAGGAATCCTATGAGCTCTATTCTCAAGCTTAAAGTTCAGAACAAGATTGTAACCAAGAAGTAATGAAACAAACCAAATGATTATTCTGTAAATAACCAAAATACCGAGCAATTATCTTCGAATCCTATGACCCTTATATTCTCAAGCATAAGTGTACTCATAATCCTGTATTTAATAAGTAAAGTGGATAAGCAAGCTTGATATTTCAAAAGAAATTGAAGATACTTTAATTATTTTAATGTTATGTCAAATATCACTAAGTAGATTAGTATTTTTCCTCCTGGGAATCTTTGATTCTCATTCCTGTTGTCATATTTTTATAGATTGCTATGTTGATGATTACTTTATGGAAATTCTCAATTGGTCCTGGCCAGAGTTTCTGAAAGACCGATGATAGAGAATTTAGTCAGTTACTTTATTTTCTTTTTGGGTGAATGTTGAGTAGTACCCTACCTAGACTAGAGGGTTCCTGCATGAACTAGGGTAAGGGTTTAAAGAGTTATATATGATGTTGCTTTGTTGTTAGATAATACAATTATGTATTTTTGATAAATTATTTATGGTCAAAGTTAACATCTTAGGGAGAAAGTGTTTTATGTGTTCAAGAAAGCAGGCTCATATGTAATATATATATATACTCCGTCATAGGTCAAGTAAAGAAAACAAGTAACAATTGCTCATTATAAGGTTATGACTTAAGCATAGCCTTATGGTGAGAAGGGTGTTACTTTTATGGTATCAGAGGTTCATCCTGTTAGAGC
Source organism: Dalbergia oliveri (assembly GCA_030441495.1). Classification (NCBI taxonomy): domain Eukaryota; kingdom Viridiplantae; phylum Streptophyta; class Magnoliopsida; order Fabales; family Fabaceae; genus Dalbergia; species Dalbergia oliveri. The sequence goes on from JAMLFY010000007.1 coordinate 12,978,157, forward strand.
CTGGGGATGGTCTAACTTGCTTCTAAAGCATACTCTGAAGTCTTAGTGTCATGCAGTAGGATTTTATCGTTGAGATAAAAAGTTGAACCTTATATGCATGACTACTTACTTTGAAGTAGTTAGTAACTATCGTGCTTAGCATTGTATTGAGCCTGATCAACTTAATGCCTTTTGCTTGGTGTGATAGGAAACTAATGGCTTCGGGTAGGCATTGGAGGACTAGCAATAGCAATGATGATAAGGATGCTTGAGGAGGAAGCTGCAAACGTTATGCGTGATTTTTGAATATGACCTAGGCAATCAGGGAGCAAGCTATGGTTGCAAACTAGACGATGAGAACTATTGGGTGGTAAGCTCATTGAAAATAGTGAAAAGGCCTACTTTTGTAGCATCCCAAGGAGCAAGAAACCACCTTAATTCCTTAGAACCTAAACTTAGATAATGTTGAATGATGGATAAAGTAATGGAGAAGAATCTTTCAAGTGTCAAAGTGATTGGACTCGCAGAAAGTGTGTTATGCTACCTAGGGGCTGACATGGACGTCGATTTATGATGGATAGGTACTATAACACTAGTCGAGGATGTGAGTATTGAAATGAATTAGGATTTTGGTCAAGGATGCATTCTCCAGGAAGTATTTTCCTTTTCGGAAGTGCTAAGGGATTGGAAATCCCAAAAGTTGCACCAGGGAAAACGACGATGCTAGAGTATAACACAAAGTTTAGGGAACTTTCCACAACTTAGTAGTGTAAGGTGAATGAAGAATTGGAAATGTGTTAAGTTTAAAGGAGGCTGTAAAGGGGACCTCTTGGCAATAGTGGGATTAATGGAAGTTAGGGACTTCACTCATTAGTGAACAAAAGTGCTCTAGTGGAAGAGTACCACTAGAAGCTATCAATGGCTTGACAAAAGTTGGCACCACACGGCATAAGGTTGAAGCCTATTTTACTACCACAAAGGAGATTTTCCTTACAGGAACGGAAAAAGTAAGTAGCTAGATAAATCCTTTGACAACAAGGAATGCCTAGAATATGGAAAGAATCATGGTGATAAACCATGTTTAGCTGGACAGCATGGTGATTATCAATGCAGGAAGCTAGGTCACGAGATTAGGAAATGTCCAACTAGGGACCACCTCTACCTAGTCCACAACAACGAGGACGTGTTTTGCTGACGAATGCAGAAGATGCTACAATATGAAGGGACCCATTCAAGAGGACGGATGTTGAAGGCCTAGTAGTCAAGGATACACGTTGTTGTTGCCTAGTGTAACGGAAGATAAACAAGAATTAGAATAAATGTCGATAGTCCAAGGATACTCTAACATATTTTTGGAAGATATGCCTGATTTCCGTACAAAGAAAGATAGATTTTCTATTGAATTGATATAGAAATGGGTCCAATTTCAATAACTCCTTACTAGATGTTTCCTTTAGAATTAGCATAATTGAAGGAGCAGATTGATAAGATGTTAAGTAAACATTTCATTCGGTCAAGTACCTTACCATGGGAAGCTTCTGTGCTCTTAGTGAAAGAGAATAATGAAGGTATAAGGTTATACGTTGATTATAGGCAACTGGATAGATGACGATCAAAAACCAGTATCTTCTTCCAAGGAATGATGATCTCATGGATCAATTAAAGGGAGTGATAGTATTCTCGAGGATTCATTTGAGATTGAGATAGCTAGTGCCCTAATAATATTCACGGACTACATGAATAGAATCTTCCAATCTTTTCTCAACAAGTTCGTGATTGTTTTATAGATGATATTTTCATCTATCGAGGACAAAGGAAGGACACGAGTAGCATCTTAGAATAATGATATAGATTCTTCATCCCAATCCATCCAAGTGTGAGTTCTGGCTATAGGAAGTAAGATTTCTAAGTCTTGTAGTATTACGGGAAGGAATCACACGAACCCAACAAAGATTGAAAAAGTACTAAAGTGGGAAAGATTAACCGCTGCCATGGAAATTCTAAGTTTTGGGATTGGATGATTTCTACTGAAGGTGTATCAAGGGAATTCACCTCGATAGTCTTACCCTTAACAAAGCTGAACCAAAAAGTGTACCTTTCACAAGGACAGTAAAACATGATAGGAATTTCAGGACCCAAGTAGAAGTTAATCATTGCACCTATAATGGTCTTGTCAAACACACATGGTCCATTTGAAGTTTATTGAGTTGAATCAGGAAAAGGCTTGGGTGCTTTTTGGGTAGATCAAAAAGGTGGTGGCTTAGGCTTCAAGACAACTAAAGCTACATAAGGTGAACCACCCTCCACATAGTCTCAAGTTGAGGCGGTAGTGTTTATTTTGAAAATCTAGAGATGCTGTCTATACGGAGTAAAGTATGAGGTGTTTTCTAAGTATAAGAATCCCAAGTATTTCTTAGATTAGGAAGATGAAAACATGAGGCAATGGAAAAAGGATGGAGTTCATTAAAGACTAAGGACTCGACGTGAACTACCGTCCAGGTGAAGCAAATGTGATAACAGATGCCTTCATAGAAAAACCTTGGGTATTTCTTGGATAATTAAGGAGACAAAGTCAGAATTTTTCCAACGTCCTAAGTTGGGGATGGAAGAAATATCTAGAAGTGTATATTTGGATTAGATTAGGATCATATGTGACATTAAGAAGGAGATTTTACAAGCCAGCAAGAAGATCCAAAATTATAGACAACCATAGCCTTAATTCAAGGTTGAGTAGGACGGATTTGCATAGGGTGAAAATAGCATATAGATCAAGTGTGCATACATATAGCAAGGGATGTTCGTCATAGTATTCTGGATGAAGTTCAGCATGGTGATTTTTCAATACACCCAAGAGTTACAAAAATGTATAGAGAGATTAAGGAGATGTTCTAGCGACCAAAGAGAAAGGTGACGTGGCGGGACGGTCTCAAAGTGCTTGACTCCTTAAGGCAAAGATAGAATATTGAGTCACTAGCTACATTGCAACCCTTGGAGATTCCCAATAGAAAGGGAAACTGTTTATGGACTTTGTGACGGGTTTGCCAAAGACACCATCTGGATATGGTGCCATTTGGTTATAGTGGGCAGATTAACTAAGTTTGCACATCTTCTACCAGTCCAAGTTATTTATTAAGAGATTGGTCAAGCTTTATATAGAAGGAATGGTGAGACTATAGGGTTTTCCTTCTATTATAATCCCATATAAAGATTCACATTTCACCTTAAGATTTTTGGGAGATTTTTTGAAAGCTTTCGGAAGCAAACCTTGTCTCAGCATGACTTATCATCTGAGACTAATAGGCAAGCTAAATGGACCATTCAACCATTGGAAGGTATGATGAGAGCATATGTCCTGGAACATTATGGCAATTGGGATATTGTTAACTATTAATCAAACTCTTCTACAACAATAGCCATCACACAAATATCAGCATGGCTCTTTATGAAGCTCTATATGTGTAGGGTCAATTGCCTCTAGGTTGGTACATATCAGGTGAGAGTAGTCTCTTAGGACTAGACCTCGTCTGGCAGACTATGAGCAGATAAAGAAGATTGAAGTAAGATTTCGATTGCCCAGGGTCAGCAGAAGAGCTATGACAATAAGAGGAGAAGATCGTTAGAATTCCTAGAAAGAGAGCACATATTTTTGAAAGTTATCTCTATACTAGGACAAGTAGAGCCCTTAAAGTCTAGAAAAACTAAATCATCATTTTATAGGTCCTTTTCAGATCCAAGGTCGTGTAGACCTAATAACATACCAGATAGTTTTAACTCCATGCCTCTCAAAGCTTCTTGATGTGTTCCATGTGCCACAATTTTGAAAGTGCAACTCTGATTCTAGTCATATCCTGGAATCTGAATTCCTCCTGCTATGGGATGACTTAATGTTTGAGTTACCCCAATACAAGTAGTAGAAAGAAACATGAAATAACTTCAAGAAAGATTTGTCTCTTTTGTAAAGATTGTGTCGGGCAGAGAATGATCCAAGGAGTATACGTGAGAATTTGAGTAAAGTATACGAGAGGACTAAATTTTAAGGGCAAAATTTTTTTAAGAGGAGTAGAATGTAACGACCTAATTTTTAGTATTATTGTGATAAAATAATTAATTGTGAATAATCTATAGGGATTTTGAAAATTCCAGATAAGTTATGATTAGAATAATATGAGGAGTTTGAAAAAAAAATTTAATTTAATATTATTAAAAAATTAATATAATAATATTTTAATCAGAGATATAGAATAAAACATATAATTGGTATAAGGACATTGAAAAAAATAATGATAAAGTTAAATAAATATTTTAATCAAGTAAAATTGTTTAGGTATCGATTGGGTACCAAAATAGTAATAATTGGTACACCAAATGGTAATAACCGGTACACCAAAACACTTAGTCTGGTAGAAATAATTTATATTATCAAATCCCAAATAATTTTTACTTATGACAATTAAATAAATATAGACATTTTTAATACAAAAACAAGGACAAATCGAATCAAATAATAGGTACACCTATTACTTGGCCCCCAAGTTGGTTTTTATATAAAGGAAAAAGAAAAGGAAAAATAGCATTTCTTCTCGGTTCTCAGAACCTCACGTTCCCTTCTCTTTTCTTCATTCTTTTCATTTCTTTCCTTTTCAAACTCCATGAAAGCTCTATGTTCTTGAAAGTTGTGCTTAGATAAACGCCTAAACTTGTTCAAGAACACTTCCTCTACATCATAGCCTTGCCAAAACCTTGTTTTTCCAATTCAAAAAGGTCCAACAGTAGCATCTCTAGTGGCTGGAACATGGGTTTGGAGCTTTAGTTAGAGGAGGAAAAGTTAGAGGAAAGTTTAGCCAAAAAGCTTGGATAAAAGGTAGGAAAGATTCTAGTTTATTGCTTTGTGATTGTTTGGCTATTTTGCTAAAATAAACTCTTGATATATGCTTTCAATTATGTGGTGAAATCTGAAATTATTTTAAGATGCATATGTATATGAATTTGACAAATGTAGAAGGTGCTATTCTTGGAAGCCTCATGAATTGATTAAATTGATGTAAGAGATTTAACTATGTAAATGAAGAGATTTTTGATTCCTTAAAGAGAATGAGAAATCTGGAAATTTTACAAGAATATAACCAGCAATATTTTCTAAAAATTTGCAAGATTGATATTTTGAGGTATAATGCTAAAGTTTCATGAAAAATGATGAGATTTTGATCCATAGAAGAAAAACTCCGAAATCTAAGTGATACACTTGGTTTAATTTCCTGAAAGATTGAAGAATTATAAAGTAAGGATTTCTATAAGTTTTCTCCTAAAGAAATCTCATAAAAGATTAGCAGATTTTGAAAATCGTAAGGAGTAATAGATTTCATAGAAATAGCTTATCAAGTTTAATAGACTTTCAGTAAAAATATCATAACAGTCTAATAGATTTTATAGAAAATCTTGTAAATGTTGAACTATTTTCTTTAAAAAGGATCTCATAAAAAGTTCAATATTTTCCGATAAATCTCATAAGAATCCAAGAGAATTTGAACAGAATATCTCATAAGGTTCAGAAGAGTTTGAACAGAAAATTTCATAAGAATTCAAAAAATCATAGAGAATATCTCATAAGAAATTCAAGAGATTTTCAAAAGAAAAGTCTCACAGTAATTCAAGAGACTTAACAGAGGAAATCTCATAAGAGTTAAGGAGATTTCAAAATCTCAAGAGAAGTATGAGATATAGAACTATTAAGAAGAGATTTTACTTTATAATTAAGAAATTCCCTAGCTACATGATAGAGTTCCAAACAAAGAAAGAAACTGAAGAAATACGCCTTATGTAATATTAATTGCTTAATGGTAAGCTCATGGATTCACGGGTAGTAGTAGACGTGCTATGCCCTTGGAACTATATAAGGTTGTAATCGCGACGGCGTTACATCGTTTTGAGAAAAGGGATGTCCTAGAAAGAATAGCGGGGCTATTCAATGAGATGTAGTAGACGTACTCCGTCTAGTGAACTATATCAGGTTGTAACGTGACGGCGTTACATCGTTGACAGTACGATCCACAGAGAAGTATATCAGAAGAGTCCTATGAGTTCTACCATTAAGTTTAAAGTAGCTAACCAAGTTAAGTCAGAGAAATAATATACTAACTACATACCAATTGCTTGATTAAAAGCTCATGGATTCACAGAATGATCTATATCAGGTTGTAGTGCAAGGTCCTACAACAAGTGAACTATATCAGAATGTAACATGAGGTGTTACACAGCTAGAAATACATCAGATGAGAAGTATATCAGGAATCCTATGAGCTCTATTCTCAAGCTTAAAGTTAGAACAAGATTGTAACCAAGAAGTAATGAAACAAACCAAATGATTATTCTAAATAACCAAAATACCGAGCAATTATCTTACGAATCCTATGACCCTTATATTCTCGAGCATAAGTGTACTCATAATCCTGTATTTAATAAGTCCAGTGGATAAGCAAGCTTGATATTTCAAAAGAAATTGAAGATACTTTAATTATTTTAATGTTATGTCAAATATCACTATCAGTAGACTAGTATTTTTCCTCCTGGGAATCTTTGATTTCATTCCTGCTATTGTCATATTTTTTATAGATTGCTATGTTGATGATTACTTTGTGGAAATTCTCAACTGGTCCTGGCAGAGTTTCTGAAAGACCGATGATAGAGAATTTAGTCAGTTTACTTTATTTTCTTTTGAGTGAATGTTGAGTAGTACCCTACCTAGACTAGAGGGTTCTTGCATGAACCAGGGTAAGGGTTTAAAGAGTTATATATGATGTTGCTTTGTTGTTAGATAATACAATTATGTATTTTTGATAAATTATTTATGGTCAAAGTTAACATCTAGGGAGAAAGTGTTTTATGGTTTCAAGAAAGCAGGCTCATATGTAATATATATATATACTTCATCATAGGTCAAGTAAAGAAAACAAGTAACAATTGCTCATTATAATGTTATGGCTTAAGCATAGCCTTATGGTGAGAAGGGTGTTACACCGAGGACTTGGATGAAGCAAAAGGTGTGCCCCCATACCTTATAAGTACTTGAGGTTCAAGACCGTCCTTAGAACTATCTTCAAGAATGATTATTTTTTTTTCTTCCTTCCTCCCTTAGCTATCTCAAGCCTTTTCAGAGTTGCATCTCTTATCCTTAGACTCTATTTCTTGGCTCTAGTGGTGGCAGCATTGGTAGGTCTCCTTAGGATTTTGAATGAATTGATGGAGTAAGAGTACCTTCATGTACTCAAACCACTCATTTGCCAATGGATAGTTCATGAATTCAAAAAACTTGGTTAGTAGGATCAAGTAGGGAACGAGGCATTTCTCTTTTTCTTTGGAGAGGTGGCACTTAGTACGTAGTAAAAAATTAGTCTAGGTAAGTTTACCTTTGTCTTTGCTAGCAGACAATATAATAACATGCAGTTTATTCCTACTAATAGGTGTATGCTTCCCAATCTTGGTAGGAGGAGAACTAGCTAAGGGTGAAGGCTTGGCATTCCTTGGAGTTCAACATAAGTTGTTGTCTTGCCAGTTGGTGTTTGGGAGTCTGTGAGACATCATGAGACCTCCTCTGCTGGAACACCAAGAGTCATGAACCAGTTTTTCTCAAATGACATCTGAGTCCCTCGTTAGGAGCATGAACGATATTGGAGAGATCAACCAAGTTGAGCTCCATGTTAGTACCTTTGATATAGAAGGTTAGCATAGAATTGGACACTTGTAGTAACCGAGAACAGAAGGCAATGACTATTCCTGTTAATACCCAATCAAGAAGTTGAGAAACCCTTCCCATCCCTGGAATGAGATAACCTCTTGTAGGATGAGAACTTGAGCCATTAGCTCCCTCCAAGCATATTCCTAGGAACTATTGGTCATGAGAAAAGTTGTCAATGTAGTGTTGCTGGTAATGAGGTTCATTGAACATGAGAAGTGTTCCTATGTTAGCAATGCAACTAGAGTAGTGTTTTCCTTTAGCCATTTTCAGGGTTGTATGTGAGGGTAAAACAAGAAAAAATGTTGAAGCTAGAAAGGATTAGAGAAAGGTTTGTGAGAGATGGCGAGAGCTTCATTGTAGGAAGAAATAGTTTGAGAGGAGAATACGAAATGGTTGAGGAAGCAAATGGTAGAAAATAACGATAAAAAGTGTGACGTATGAGGAGTTATTTATGTAATAGGACATTTATGACTGAAGGTGAAGTGACGTGGGAGAAAGAAAGCCAAAAGAGTGGGAATTATCCTGCCTTTTTCATCTTCTTAAGAAAGAGTGATTTTTGACGCTTGAGATAGCTTTCTGAAGGAGTTACTTTAAGACCTTCGATTTCCACTTTTTGACCTTTGGAGTCTTATTATATTTTCATCATCAGAACATCTTCATATACAGAGTTCCATGAGACCAAATATACCCCATTTTTTGAACTTTAAATCTTTTTCTGATCTTCCCAACTTCTTTGTAAGCTTGCAAGCTGAAATTCTGATCTTTACTTTAGTTTTGTGGTCTTGTAAACTGATTTCTTTGTTTGGGCCTTAGTTTGGAGTAATGAAGAGAAAGTATGCAGATATGCTTGTGCATGAATGTGTATGCAGATTTAAAAACCTTTAAGTTTAAAAGCTTTTTCAAAACACAAAAGTGACATTTAGCTAATGGTTTTGTGAATATATCAAACACTCGATCTTCTATATTCACAAACATTAACTCAACATCTCCTTTTTGAACATGATCACGAATAAAATGATGTTTAACATTGGCATGCTTAGATCTAGAGTGCTGGATAGGATTCTTAGCAAGATTAATAGCTCTAGTATTATCACAATAGATAGGGGTTTTAGAATACCTCATGTGATAATCTTCTAGCTAATTCCTTATCCACAGGTATTGGGTACAACATTTTGCAATAGTTACATGTTTAGCTTCAATAGTAGAGAGTGCAATAGTATTTTGCTTTTTACATGACTAAGTGATCAAGCTTTTTTTGAAGAAATAGCAGTATCCACTGGTACTCTCCTCTCTACTCCTCTTGGCAAAGTTAGTTATGGTAACCTACAATTTCATAGGAAACACCTTTCTCGTATCACAAGCCAAGATTAGTAGTACCTGATAGGTATCTGAAAATTTTTTAATAGCATTTAAGTGATTGCTTTGGATTAGATTGAAATCTAGCACAAATCCCTACACTTAATTGAATGTCTAGTCTACCAGTGTAAGCTCCAAAGTGAGCCAATCATTTCTCTATAATTACTTTCTAATACCTTTTTTCCATTCTATCAGCATTAACAATTTGAGATGGATGCATAGGAGTACTCAATGGTTTGGCTTAATTCATATTAAATTTCTTCAAAGCTCTTTTGTATATTTTTCTTGATGGATCAAGGTTCATTCTTTTTGTTATTTTATACACATCATAAACTAACTAAAAGGTCTAGGCAAATGATATTCTAACTCAGAAATGGTTAGAATAATCTTAGAAGTCTACCTAAATGGTTGCCTAAGGTCAGCCATTACTAAAGCCAAAGGCCTTCAAACTCTCGACTTAGACGCTCTCATTGGGTCACTTAACATGAGGCTGTGCTCTTTGAAATGCATGATGAATCTATCAAGGATAGCAAATTTATGGCCTTAAATTCATCTCATTAGAAGCAAAACAAAGCTAAAGTAATGAAAACTGTTGAAACCTTCAATGGAGAGGAAGAATCTAATGAAGAAACTGAGGATGAGGATTGAGATAAGCTCTTCATGCTGGTAAGAAGGATGTCTAGAGCTTGGAGAAGCAAAGCTAGGAGAAAAAAAAGACATCAACATCAGGAATGATAAGAAAGGCAAGGGAAAGCTTGAAAGCATCACTTGCTACAACTGTGGTGAAAAGGAACATTTCAAACCTATATGTCCAAAGCTCAAGGGTCCACAAAAGTTTCACTTCAAGAAGCAAGGGATGCTGGCCACTTGGAGTGACTCTAAAGAAGAAAAAGATGGATTAGAAGGCTATGAAGAGCTAGAAGACGTTGCTAACCTATGCTTTATGGCTGGCTATTCTCCAAAGGTGAGCCTGAGGTAAACAACCTGACCTTGATGTTTCTTATGATGAATTATTATCTTTATATGAAGAGTTGGTTGAAAATTCTCAAACTCTTTCCTTTCACTATTTCAACTTGAAAAAGAAACATCAAAGGGTTATCTTAGAACTTGAAATGGCCATGGCAGAAGTTGAAAGTCTAAGGCTTGAAAAAGAAAAATTAAAAGGTGAAAATAAAATCTTAAATGTAATTTTCAATGCCTTCAAATCTGAAGTATCTAATAAAAAAAGAAAACTCAGAAAGTCATTTATGAGCTAGATAGAACTTCAAAGTCTCAAATCTGACCTTGAAAAAAATGGTAAATGGCTCAAGGAATGTTGATCTAAAGCTTGGAGATCAGAGGCCATATTTTCAAAAGACCAGGTTAGGATATGAAGAGGAAGTGGATGAGAAAGGAAACACAAATTGAGTCGAAGAAAGTAAAGAATAAAGTTTCTTGAACTTTCTATCAAAAGAAAGGACACTCACCTGACAAGTGCTTTATAAGGAAGAAGTCTGTCACAAAGGTTGGGAAACCTCCCCCTCAAAAGACTAGTCCAAGAGGATGCAAGAAAGTCTAGGTACCTAAATTGAAACTGGGTTTGTTGCAGGTTTGTTTGAAGACACACGTTGAGCTGACAACAAGTGCTATAGTGGCTACTCAGACACATGTCTAGATCCAGATGGTGGTTTAGAAACCTAAAGCCTAAGAACTCTAGGTTAGTCAAGTTTTCTGTTGGAGGTAAGACCAAGGCCACAAGTAAAGATGATTCCTACCAAATTTCTGTTGTATTATTTATTGATGGTCTTGCTCATAACCTTTTCAGTATCAAGTAGTTTTGTGACCAAGGATTTAATGTTTTATTTAATGCTCATACATTCAAGGTAGTGAATCTTACTTTGGGATAAGTCATCTTATCTAGCAAGAGGCATGATAACACTTATATGTCATTCCTGGATGACCTTTTAGATCAGGATGTAAATATCTCGCATCTTTCATGGATGATAAGTGGCTGTGGCATAAAAAGCTTGGACATGCTCATATGAAGCTTATTTCTAAGCTTTATCATAAAGAGCTTATTAATGGCTTGTCAAAGATCATATTTGACAAGGATTCAACTTGTGATTTCTGTGAAAAAAGTAAGCAAACCAAGGCTTCTTTCCACAACAAAAATGTGGTTTCAACCACTAAGCTACTTGAGCTTTTACATATGGATCTTTTTGGACCAACCAAGATTGCCAGTCTTCCTGGGAAGAGATATTGTCTCGTAATAGTAGATGATTACTCAAGATTTACATGGGTTATCTTCCTAGCTTCTACGATGAGGTGTTTGAAAAATTTAAAGTTTTTGCAAAGTGTGTTTGTCCAAAAAGGTTCCCAAATCATCTCTATCAGATCTAATCATTGAGGAGAATTTGAAAATCATATTTTCAAAGATTTCTGTGAAAAACATGGCATCATTCATGAGTTTTCTACACCTAGAACTTCCCAACAAAATGAGATTGCTGAAAGGAAAAATGGAAGCTTCAAGGAGATGGCCAAGATAATGCTTTTCGAAAGTGGTTTATCTAAAGGTTTTTGAGAGAGGTTGTGAATACCTTTTGCTATATCCAAAATAGAATCTTTCTAAGGCCAATCCTCAAGAAGACTCCTATGTGTTATGGAAGGGTAGAAATTTCAATATATTATATTTTCATATCTTTGGCTCATGATGTTTTATTCTTAACACCAAAGATAAGATTGCAAAGGTTGAGCCTAAGTTTAATGATGGCATTTTTTTAGGTTACTCTTTAGTCCCTAAAGCCTATAGGGTATACAACAAAAGGACACTTTGCATAGAAGAGATGATTAACATCAAGTTCAAGGATCTCAAGAAGGACTTTGTTGATGATCTTGAAGAACTAGAAGAAAACCTTGAGAAAATGAGTCTCAAAGAAGCTTCAAAAAGCAAACAGATGAAAGTCAAACCTTCAGAAAGTAGACTCCAGAACGTGGACACTTCAGAAAGCTTGCTTCAGGGCTCCAAAGCTTCAGAAAGTGATGTTCCTGAATATGAATAAGAGCAATCTGAAGATGAAAAAGAAGGTAAAGAACTTCAAAGCTACAGAAACTACAAAAGAGTTTTTGATTTAAAACCAGTTTCTTAGAACAAAGTTCTAGGAGACATTTCCAAGCATGTGAAAACCAGATCATCCTTTAGAAATATGTAAACTGCTTTCGTCTCTATCATTGAGCCTGAACCTAAATGGAAGACCATCATCAGGATAAAATGGGTGTTTAGAAACAAGCTTGATGAACCTGGAAAAGTTATTTGAAATATAGCAAGGTTGGTTACACAAGGTTATAATCAACAAAAGGGAATTGATTATAGTGAAACCTTTGCACCAGTAGCAAGGCTGAAAGCTATAAGAATTCTACTTGCTTTTGCTACCTACAAGGGATTCACTATTTACCAAATGGATGTTAAGTCTGCATTCCTAATTGGATTCCTCTGAGGAAGTAGATGTAAAATGGCCTCCTGGTTTTGAGAGTGATGACCTTTCCAACCATGTCTTCAAGCTAACAAAGGCACTGGATGGTTTGAAATAAGCTTGTCGACCTTGGTATGAAAGGCTATGTTCCTTTCTGCTGAAGATTGAGTTCAAAAGAGGTAATGTTGATACTATTCTTTTCATTGTTAAACAAGATGATCACTTTCTGATAGTTCAAATATATGTTGATGACATAATATTTGAAGCTACTGATCATTCTCTTTGTGAAAATTTTTAAAAATTAATGTAAAGTGAATTTAAGATAAGCATGATGGGTGAACTCAAGTTTTTCCTCGGTTTGCAAATAAAACAACAAAAGGAAAGAACTTGGATCCATTAAGAAAAGAACACAAAAGAGCTTTTGAAAAAGTTTAATATGGATCAAGCCAAATCTATAAGCACCCTAATACATCCATCTCAAATCATTGATGTTGATGAGAATAGCGAAAAAGTATCAAAAAGTAATTACAAAGGAATGATTAGTTCACTGCTATACCTTACACCAATAGACTAGACATTCAATTACGTATGGGAATTTGTGCTAGATTCCAATCTAACCCAAACCAATCACACTTACTGGTCACTAATTCAGCTTGAAGAGACTAGTGAATAACTACTTGGTTTGTGATAGTAGAGGTTGCTACTGGTCAGGTAAGAGCTTGGGAAGGCTGCTATAAAGACTATCCTATTTCTTTTGGGTTAGAAAGGTTTTAGTGAAACTCAACGGTGCTTGAGAATTGGATGTAGGAGATTGGTCAAACTAGTATAAAAATCTTTGCGTAGGATTACTTTCTCCCTTAACTCTCTTATATTCATTGCTCTACATTTATTATTTCCTATTGACTGAAAACTTATCCTGATTATGCTTTTGTTATTTACATTGTAGTTTAAAAAGTTACTTTCTGAAGAACTTAACTCTATTTCTGCTACACTTCAAGCTCAATGCTTGATAGTATTATTTCAAGTTTTACAAAAGTCCAGAAAGAAAGAGAAGCGAAGCACAATTTAATCCTGTTTTTCCGCTTTTCTACCTACAAGTGGTATCAGAGCTTGGTCTCTAATGGGTTGACCATTCTAATGATTGCAGGGGATAAAGATCTGAGGGACAAATGACAAAATATTCATATAGTAAAAGGACACTCCATCAATAGATCGCCATTCTTTGATGGTGGGGACTATGCCTATTGGAGATACCACATGGAGTTGTTCATAAAATACACAAGTCTTGACTTATGGGAAATAATACAAGAAGGTGACTATGTTCCAATTGAAGAGGTTCTTGGAACCAATGATACACCTTCAATGTCAAGAGAAGTCCCCAAGAAAGTTACTTTCTAATAACCTACCTATATTTTCGCTACACTTCAAGCTCAATGCTTGATATTATTCTGTTAAGTTTTCGGAAGTCAAGAAAGAAAAGAGAAGTGAAGCACGATTCAACCCCCTTTATGTTATATTTCTTTCAAAATCTCTTTAAAAGATTTTCTAAGAATTGGTTTGTCATTATCAAAAAGGGGGAGATTGTTAGGTCCAAAACCCTTCTAAAACTTTAATGCTATATGTTTTAAGTGATAACGAAACCAAATTCCAAGAAATATTTTGAAGAAAGACTAATATTTTCCTTTAGTTTCTTGAAGCTACAAACAAGTCCTATAATGTTAGCATATACATTCTTAAAGCAAAATATTTTCACATGATATGTGCAAACATGTTTAATCTCATTTAAAGAGATGGAAACTTAACGAAAGTGAAAATTATATTGTGGAATGAACAAATATATGCTCAATGAATTGAAGAAATTCATCCTATACAAGAAACCAAGGTTCAGATCTTGAGAAAGTAGTACACGACTTCAGAAAGTACATTTCAAGTGAAGATTTCTATCAAACTCTGAAGCCAAAGTGTTCTACAACCTTCATTCATCATGATCACAATCATAACATCATCAACAAACTCTGATTGAAGACTGAATGATCAAAGAAATATCAAGAAACTATTACGCTCTTCAAAAAGCACATTTCACTATGAAATGGTGCACTTTACAGGAAAATGAGGAAAATTTCATATTCAAATTTAAAGTCAAACCTAGTCACAGCTGACATGACATCTCTTTGCTAACTTGCTTAACTACTCCAACTTCTAGAAGGAAGAGTTTAGAAACCACATTCAGAAAGTCAAAAGTAGTTTCTGAAGGTAGCATTAGAAACCTTTGTTTCACAAGCTTCTGCAAATAGTTTTGACAAAAGATGAGCTACTCCTTTAGACTGCATTTCCAAGACACAAAAAGATGATCAACACATGTCACTTGGACAACGATCAAGGGCAATGGTCATAAATGCAGACCATCTATAAATAGAGATATTGTGCTTACAAAGAACAAGACTTTTATGAAGAAGTGCCAAAACGATGAAAAAACTTCTCCTCATCTTTTGTAAAGTTCATTACTTCTTGTAGTAGATCATACGTTCTTCATAGGAAAAATCATAGAAAGAAGTCATTCAAATTTTCCAGGTCTGTCTTTGTATATCTTACAAAACTTGAGTATTGGTTAGTTTGAGTGAAAAACCTAAACACAAACCTTTGTAACCTCGATATAGTGATCGCTATGAGTTAGCTTAGAGAGCCTAAGCAAAGACTACTTGCAATGTGACAGGAGAAGTGAACTCCTGGTTAGGTTTAGCTTGGAGAGGCTGGTCAAAGACTACTCAGGTTGTGACAATAGGAGTTAACTACTGATCATGGTTTAGCTTGGAGAGGCTAATAAAAGACTATTCAAGTTGTGACAGTAGGAGTGAACTACTAGTCACTAGTAAGAGCTTGCGAAGGCTACTATAAAGACTATTTAACTTCTCGGGTTAGGAAAGGTTTTTAGTATAAAAATAGATGTGTAGTATCTTCTCCTTTAACTCCTTTTTATTTATTGCTTTGTGTATGCTTTATTGTGTTTCTTGAAAAACCAGTTTATACATATTTTCATTATTCTATGATAGTTTAGAAAGTTACTTTCTCGCTCTAACACTATTTCTTCTCACTTCAAGTCTAAGACTTGTTAGTATATTGTTGAAAAGGAGAGAAAAGTGAGGCACGATTCAACCCCTTTCTCTTGTGTTTTTCTACCTACAATGATGGGGTCAAGTTAATAGGGATAGTCCAAAGAGGATGATGTATGGTTCAATGACTCCCTAAGTAATTGATAAGTTTTTCCATATTGGATATGAGACTTGTTTACAATTTTCTATTCACATTATATTTTCTTTTGGTTCATGTTTGTATTATTCTATCATGCCCTTTTGTAAAACATACATGTTTATGTTTATATGTATTTCATTGTACAATGCATCCAAGATTTCAATCATTGAATTAAATAATGGTTTTATATACTTGAGTATATGTATGGAGTTCAAGAGGCATGACATTATGTATATTTCTCTTATATACATATAAATGTATTATGTTGATGTTGTCTCATGCAAGCCAAAAGAATATTAGTTTCACACTAGGTTGTAAATGAACTCCATTACTCTCTTTCTCTTTTTGGATATAGGTTTTATGACGAGTCATAAATTCTTGAATCCCTCAAGATTCCAATGCTTACTTTTCTAGTGAACCATATGTTATTAAATTTGGTTAAGTTATGTTGAAAAGTCCTTTGAGGTTATTTCCTATATTAGTGTGCACGTAACACTTCCAAGGTTTATAAATGTGTAACACCCAATTTTTCTACTATGCAAAATGAACAAAATACTCCTAAGATCATTTTTGCATGAGAATCGGGGATGGCTAGTCCAAGCCATCCTTAATGGGGTATTTTAATATTAGAATGAGACTATATGTGGTTTAGATAGTAATCTATATGAAAATCACAATCCCCAATTTTTTTCCCATGTGCAAAATGACCAACATGCCTCTGACATCATTATTGCATAGAAATCAAGGATGGCCAGTCCTAGGTATTCTCAAGGGTTAGTTTGATGTTTGAGGGGGACTAAATGTGTTTTGGATGGTAATAGATGTGGAAATCTCAATTCCTGATTTTCTCATGCGCAAAATTATCAAAATGTCCCTAGGTAATTTAATGTGGATTAAGTGACGCTGAACCTTACCACTGGGAGTTGGATATGTTAATTAGAGGGATGTTTGATGTTTGGATGTGTCCTAGAAGTTTCTGTAAAATTACCATTTTTCCCTAGTTAGTGCTAATTAAACTTAATTAATGTAATTAAGGATATAAGACAATATTAGGCTCTAATTAAAGATAAATTATTTTTATTAATTAATTTGGAGTCAAAATAATTATTTTAAGTTAATTAAAGCCCAAGATTGGTTAAGGAAAGTTTAAACCCATTCTTAATCAAAGATGCTTCATAAGACCAAAAAGTAAAAGTAAAAGACAAAAAGTACACACTCTTTCCTTCTTTTCCTTAAGATTAGGGACAAGTTGGTTTTCAAATTTGAATTAATCAAGCTTAGCCTAACTAAACATGCAAGACAACTCTCTAAGCTTGTTTTGAAAGCCTTAAACGCCTAATTACCAACCAGAAACACCAAATTTCCAATTCCTAACCATTCATCTAATTAAACCTACCCTTAATCCTAACCTAACACAGACAAAACACAAAAATATCCTACCTAACCACCCCAAATAGCTGCTGCCCCCTCCCTCTCACTTTCTCATTTTGATTTTTCTCAACACATAATCACTCAAACACTCACCCATACTCTCATTCTTTCCTATCACTTTTTTTGTCACAACTTGAGCACCAAGTTGTATAAAAAATCATCTTATTCTCTCCATCTTAAGCTCTCTTCTTCCTCTTCTCTTTACCTTCAAGAACCTCCATTTTTGTTCTTCATCCAAGCTTCAAACATCAAACCAACACACCACCACCATAGATCTTCTCTAAAACACATAAGCTTTCATCTCTACACATCAAACCAACACAAAAATCCTTATTCCCATTTCCTCCTGCCTTGGCCGAAACACATCTTTGCTCCAAGAGAGGATTTTTGTTCTCTTTTCTTCACAAAAGATCAAGCATTTTCATTTTCAATAAGAAAGCACACTTGATAGGGATTTTACTTCAGTTTTTCTTTTCATTTCTACTCGTTTCTTTATTTTATTTTGGTTATGATCAAGGCCATAGCTTGATGATGAATGTTCTTGATGATGGTTGTGAGACCATCATGTATTTGACCTCTAAAGCTCAAGGCTTGATCTTTGGTTTGCAAAAGAGAAGAGAGAGAGAGAGAGAGAGAGAGAGAGAGAAAGAAAGAAAGAATGCTTATTTGTTTTCTTTGATGATTTTTAACCTTAATGGTGAGTCCAAGAAAATGAGGTTCTTAGAACCATGAAGTTGAAGGACTCTAAAGCTCATTTTATTTTGTTAAGATTAATGAGGTTGAAAGTTTCACTCTTTAAAGTCTTGAGTTTTTGAGCTATAATGAGATATAAAAATGGACTTGCATTCAAGTTTATGTTTCAAGTATTACATCTCATGTTTATGTTTCAAGCCTTGCATATCATGTTTATGTTTCAAGTTCTCACCTTATAATCTTGAAGACTTAAAAATGAACTTGCATATTCATGTTTATATTTCAAGTCTTGCATTTCATATTTATACTTCAAGTTGTCACCTTATAATCTTAAACACTTAAAAATGGGCTTGCATCTCATATTTATATTTCAAGCCTTACATATCATGTTTATATTTCCAAGTTGGCACCTTGTAATGTTAAAGACTTAAAATAAGTTTGCATGACATGTTTATGATTCTAGTCATCACCTACGTCTCTAAAGCTCAAGACTTTCCCCTTTTGTCTTAAATGAAAATTTTGATCATAGACACAGATTCATATATGTATTTCGACCATATGGAAAAATTGGGTTTGAAGTTGGTTTTATTTTATTTTGAGATTTGAATCTTGGACTAGAATGTACAAAGAATTTTTGGAGTTAGAAACTCAAGAGGAGTAAAAATGTCATTTTTTAAAGTAAGACATTATTAGTGAAATTTTAAGTTTTGCCACTATTTTAATATTAATACATGATCTTCCAAAGGGATAAAATAATTCCAAGTGTTTTAACGTTCTTAGAATAGCTCTTGAGAAAAACTAGAATTTAGAAAAGGTTAAAAATGAAATTTCAAGACCTTTTGGTAAGCTCTTTCTTACTGTTGGCCATTGTTCACTACTGTTCATCACTATTTGGCATTGTTCACATGGTAAAAAATTATTTCATGTGACCTAAATGTCTTAGAATGGCTTTTGGAAAAAATTAGTAATTAGAAAGATAAAAAATGTAATTTCTAAAGCTTTTGTAATTTTAATTTTGGACACTGTTTGGCACTATCCATAATTGTTAGGACCGTTTGGTACTATTCAAGTGATTAAAAATTCTTAATAATTGTTGTAAAAATTATTTTTAGCATCTTCGAAAAACTAGTAATTAGAAAGAGTTAAAAATATAATTTCCAAACTTTTGAAATTAAAATCCTGATACTATTCAGCACTGTTTGGTACTGTTTGGTACTGTTCACATAATTAAAATTTATTAATAATTGTTCTAAAAGTTATTTTTGGCATCTTAGATGCTTAAAAGATAATTACTAGTGTTAGGTTGGATAGTTTTGCAAAATGCGAAAAGTTGTACCTTAAGATTCTAAAATGAGAATTTTTACCAAATGAGTTTTATTAGAGCTAATAATGATTTTGAATGTGTCCATGTATTTAAAATACCATTTATGATGTTAAGAATAATTTTTAGAAGTGTTGACACTTAATAAGTGTCACAAAGCCAAACTCTACTTTTACCCCTAAAATCTAACAAAATTTGGCCAATGGCTCAAATGATTTTTATGATGAATTTAAGTGATTTTCAAGTGGTATGGGTCTCTTAAAGGTGTAAATTAATTTTGAGAATCATTAGTTTGAGAAAATGTGTTGAAAGGGGATATTTACACTTTGATCCATAAACTTTTAGAAATTGCAATTTTGACCCTTTTGGGGCCAAAGTATAATTACCAATAACTTGAGGATATTAATGTAAATGATAAGTTCTGAGGGTTGTGTTCACATGAATTGTTTGGAATTTATGACTTGAAGTGATTATGCAAAACGAGGACTATTCATGCTAAATTCTTGAATTATGCAAGTGATGATTACTGTCTATATTGTACATATATCCTGTTGAGCATAGCACATGCACTAGCTGAGTTCAGCCCTTGATTTTTACATACTGGGTAGGAGCATGTTTACCTTTCAATGAGATGTTAATGATGACATGCTTATGGATATATATGGAATGAGATGCATGCTTGTGTGATTAATAATATGATGATTTGTAGCATATTGTGGCAATGAATGATTAATTAGGATACATGATTGATGCATATATGACAAGAAGCAAATTTGTGGAAACTCTATTCCCAACCGTTATGTTGTTGGGTTTCCACCAAATTTGTAGAATTAGAAAAATTATGAAGTTTAGGAGCATGAAAATCTTAATTGTTAAGTCATGGTGATGATTGTGAATAAATGCCCATGCTTGCATATCTAAATGACATACTAATGATAAAGGTGACATAAGACACTCAGAAATGATCCTTCCGTAATGGGCCAGCCCCGTAAAGTAATCCAAGGAGATGATCCTTCCATAACGGGCAGACCTAGTGTAAGGTGATCCAAGGAGGTGATCTTTTCGTAATAGACCGAGCCTAGCGGAAAGTGATCCAATGTCCTCTATCCCGCACTTTGGGAGTCGTGATTTGCTTATCAAGAGGATAAGTGTAGGCTAGTGATGACTAGCTTGGTATGAGCTCATAACCTTAGAACTCTCAAAAGGGAGAGAGTATAAGGGTGGTCCATATGAAAGATTAAGAAAGCTAAGTCACCTAAGAAAGGAAAGAGGAAGGTTGTATGCCATAGTTGTTCATGTTTCCTTATGTTTCTATATTATGACATTGTGTATGAATATTGCATAAGGTATTGACATGCATTCATAATATATTATAATACATCAATAACATTAAAGTTCATGCTAAAAGATACTGGGCCTTAGCTAATGGTATTTGAAACTTAATAAATGAATATTATTTATGTCCATCATTTTCATAATGAAATCCGGGTTCCAGGGGATGATGACGATGACACGTGTGTGGAGATGGAAACCTACTGAGATTCTTGTATAAGTTTCTCACTCCTTTTTCTTTTTATCTTCGTCTTCAAAAAGGTTAGTGGTGATGTCCATGGACTTCCTTAAGATGCTGGTGTAGGAGTTGCACTATGGTTCGGATCAAAGTAGCGTACAAAAACGAGGATATAGTCTTTCCTATTTGCAATTAGGGGTTGTCTCACTTCACGTTTATAACTTAGTTTTTTGGTAGACGTGCACCCACGATGGGTTTAGCTACATCATATTTATGCTCTTTTTTAATTATTGTATGCTGACCTCTACAGGTGGGCTCGGTATATTTGTTATGGTATTGTACTTGTGGAATACCTCTATATTATTATTATATGACATGACAATTACAATTAATGTTATGCTATGATGATGTTTTCATTTATGTTATGCTCTACTGTGTTTTGCATGTATGTTATATGATGGATGGTTAACAATGCATTGATGAGAAGTACTATTATCATGTATTATATGACGAAGACTTATGCACTATAACTTATACACAAACGGCTCATAATTTAGTCCTTTAAATTTTTTAAAAAAGGGTCATATTTTCCAAAAATCAAGTAAAGTACTGAGACGAAATAGTAACAACTAATGATTAATCATTATGCGTCCTAGGTATATTGTGTTGAAAGTTAAGGTGTTACAAAATGCGTTCTAGATAAGAATAATGGTTTGGTATTATAATAATGTCTGTTAAGAGGGTTGTATATTGGGAATATATTATTTATTGTGCTAAGTTGTAAGCTTACAAATGTACCATATATCAACTTATTATTGAATGTTAATATATTTGGAACTGTTATGGATTGTAAACAAGTAATTCATAGGAACGAATATGTTGTCTAATTTTCTATGAAATACTAGTTAGGTTTCCTAATGGTTGGTGGCTCACTAAGCTTCAGTCATAGCTCGTGTGGATTTTAACAATAAACTAAAGATATTTTAAGCCAATGTAAAATGAATAAACAAAAAAATTAAAATAACTCATTTAATGTGTATAAAATAGTTTAAAAGTGAAAATGGTACATGTAACGCCCATTTTTGCCATGTAAAATTACCAAAATACCCTGAATAATTTTGCACGTAATTCTAGAATAATCATCAACAAAGGAATATAATGTTAGAGAAACATTATGAGAAATTTGAATAACAATTCGTGCGAAGTCGCAAAACCAATTTTTTGAGTGTAAAATGACTAAAATGTCCCTGAGGTCATTTTTACCTAGAAAATCAAAGATAACCAATATAGATTATCTTTGAAGGGTTAGTTTAATACTTGATGGGGATTGTATGTGCTTTGGAGATAAAAATCTCAATTTCTCAATTTTTATGTATGTAAAATTACCGTTTACCCCTCCAGTAACTTTGCATGAAATATGTAATCTTTGAATTTGATTTTCACCCAAAGGTTCAAAATGACTATTTCAAGCACAATTTGAGAATGCCCAATAATTTTAGGAGTTTTTACGTGAAATTATCATTTTACCCCTAAAATTTAACCGAGATTGAGCAATGTTTGAACCCGTCATCACTGGGAAGCCTCAAATGGTTATACTAAGTAAAATTTGGAATGTTCAGGTAATTCGGAAACTTTTATGTGAAATTACCTTTTTACCCGTAATTAATGCTTAATGAGTTTACTTAAGTAATTAAGGTGATATTAGGCTCTAATCCTTTTCGAATTGATTTCATTCATTAACCTTGAGTTAAAAATTAATTACCTAACGTTAAAAATAATTACTTGAGGTAATTAGAGTCTAAAATTGCTTAAGGTAAAATTAATTTTCCTTTCCTTAAAGAACTCATAAAATTAACTATTTTAAGCTTGAGGTTAAGATTTCAATTTAGGTAAAACCTAGTACAATTACATTTTCTTATCCTAAGTTTAGAACTTATGTTACAAATTGATTTTAACTCATTTGAAATTACTGCATTTACTAGTGTGTGATTATTCCTTTACCTTGTCTTGTTTTGACCTAAACACTTAACCTTTTACCCTTTTTCACTAATATATCAATTCCTAATCTTTTACCCAAGTAACTAGACATCTAATAAATGTTTTACCACACTCAAATGATAAGAAATCTGATCCTAAGCAATCAGATTCAGCACCATTTTGCTACCCATTACACCATATTTTAATTGTTTTTTTTCCAACAAAGAAACATATCCAACATTATCACCAATTCTTTAGCTTTCTTTTCCATCATTTATGGCAATGTTTAATCAAAAGAAAACCCACCCATTTCTGCTATAAGGTAATCAGCCACAATGTCCCCCATTAGCACCATATTTTAGTGTTTTCATCCATTATACATAAATAAAATTATTACAACCATTTATGGTTTCTTTCTTTAATGTTTTCTTTAATTGAAAATTGAAATAAAGCTCCATTTTTGCAGCCTAAAACCAGTGGCCATTCAGCCTTCATATGGCTATAAATATGTGTCTTCCATTGCCAAAATGCACACACAAACTCTCTTAGCTTTAGCACTTGCTTTCTTGATAGTTTTCTTACTCAAAGTTTGCTCAAAGTTCTCTAATTCTCTCAAGATTTCAAGTTTCTTCTTCTTCCTCATTCATATTCAAGAGACTCCATTCTCAACCTCTAATCAAGCTCTAAACCTCAAGCATAAACATTCCAACAATAAATCAACTCATAAACACATAACCTTTCCATTGTCAAACACAGAAACACAAGAAAAATCCTTCCTCCACTCAAACCCCACTTGGCCGAATTCATCTTTACCTTTAGCATCAGATTTCTTTTCTTCTTAGTTCATATAAGCTCAAGCTTTACCTTTTGTAAACAAGAAACAACTTTGTAGGGAGTTTATTTCATGTTCTTCTTATTGTTTCTTTACTTAAAATTTTGGGTTTCATGGCTTGCTAATGACCATGGCTTGATGATGAGGAACCATGGTGGTGATTGTGAATCCATCATATAATGGACCTCTAAAGCTCAAGGTTTAGTTTTTGTTGTTAAAAGATTTATAGAAAAAGTGTTAGTTTCCTTTAAACCGATTCTTTTTTAGCTTGATGATGAGTTCATGAAATAAGGTTCTCGAAACCATGGAAATGAGAACTCTAAAGCTCACTTCTTCTTTGTTAAGATCAATTGGAGTTAAAGAGTTCATTCTTTAAGAAGTGTTGAGTTTTGAGCTTAACAAGGTATAATAAGGAACTTGCATCCATGATTATGTTTCAAGCACTTGCATATCATGTTTAAATTTCTAGCCTTGCATATTCATATTTATATTTCAAGCAATCACCTTAATTCTTGAAGATAATAATGTGGACTTGCATATCATGTTTAATTCCAAGCTTTGCATCCATGTTTATATTTCAAGTCATCACCTAAATCCTTAAAGATAAGTAAATAGACTTGCTTATCATGTTTAATTCTCAAGCTTTGAATAATCATGTTTATATTTCAAGTCAACACCTAAATCCTTAAAGATAAGTAAATGGACTTGCATATCATGTTTAATTTTTGAGCTTTGCATAATCATGTTTATATTTCAAGTCATCACTTAAATTCTTAAAGATAAGACAATGGAGTTGCATATCATGTTTATATTTCAAGCCTTGCATATCATATTTATATTCCCAAGTTATCATATTATAATGACCAAGATTAAATAAGATTGCATGGCATGTTTATGATTCTAGTTATTACTAAATCTCTAAAGCTCAAGACTTGCTCCTTTTATCTTAAATAAAAATTTTAACCATGGACATATTTCTAGCATGTAATTTCAGCCTTATAATGATAATAGGCCTATAGTTGAGTTTTACTTTATATAAGGCTTCATGTGTTTTCAATGCCTTGAGATAATTTTAAGAAAATCTAGTTACTAGAAATGAATTATGGCTACTGATTTGGATTATTAGTTAATGCATAATGTTGTTTAGGATTGTCTAAATTGTATTGTGATGATCTTTGGTGCATTATGTATATCTTGTTGAAGCATAACATGTGCATTAGTTGAGCCCGATCTTTAATTTTCGGCACACTGGGTAGAGACATGTTTACTTTTCAATAAAATGTTGATAATAGCATGCCTATGTGAATTATGAGTTGCCATTATGATTGAGGTCTTTGAGACGCATAATTGATGTGTTCTATGAGTATGAAATGTGAATTCATAAGTTATAATGTTATATAATGCTCAGGTTTGTCTTTAACGAACATGCTAAATTAAAGGTGACATAAGACACTTGGAAATGATCCTCTAGACTTCCCAAATAAAAGATTATGAGAGGTGATCCAGAAAGGACCCTTTAGACTTCAGGAATTAATAGTTATGAAAGGTGTTCCTATGCCCCCTAACCCACACTCTGGAGTCGGAATTTAGCTTATCAAGATGATAAGTGTAAACTAGTGATGACTAGTTAGGTATGAGCTCATAACCTAGAACTCTCAAAAGGAAAAGAGAATAAGAAGTTTAAGTCACCTAAAAGAATGAGTTATGTTGGAATAAATTACATTTGTTATGTTATGTTCATTCAATGTGTATTCTATGATATCTTGCATATGGTATGGACATGCATTCATGATATAGTATGTTGCATCCATGACGTTAATTAAGATTTATGCTAAAAGACATGGGCCTTGGCTAAAGGTATTTGGAAATTAATAAATGAACATTATGCATGCTCACATTTTGATAATGAAACGAGGTTTCTGAGGACGATGATGATGACACAATGCATTATGAGACAAAAGCCCTACTGAGATTCTTTTATAAGATTCTTATTCCTTCTTTCATTTTGTTTTCAGAGGTTGATGGCAACATTCGTGATCTTTCTGCTATGCCCTGACGTGGGAAATGTCCTATGACCCGATCAAAGGTCCTATCATTTTGTAGGTCATTGTACAGTTTGTATATATGTATTTATGGATCATCCCTTTTCACACCCCATTTCAGTAACTGGTTCTCCCCACCCCTTTCCAAATGATTTGGCCTTCGAGCGTTCACGTCCAAGCTCAGCTAGCTTCCACATACTCACTCTACAACATCATTCTGCTTCAGACTTCCCAGATTACATACCCCGATCACCACCTCATCTCCCGGGTCTTGGTCAACCCCTCAGAAGATTTACCCTCCCTTCACACCTCAAGTAGGTCTGTCCTTGTTGTCCCTTTGGAGATGGGGGTGATGATGATGAAGAGACCACGTATGCGCCAATGAGAATGGTGGAGCCTGCACATAGAGGCGTCACCCGTCCTCATCGAGGCACCCATGTCCGACCCACGGACTTTATGCCACATGAGATAAGTTGATCTATGGTTTCCAGTCGTTTTGAGTAGGAATAGTGGAGAGAAGGATATTATGCTAGTTTATTTTGTATTTGTTTGCTTTTGTTTGTCTTGGATTATTGTACTTAACTTAAGCTCAAGTGTGTTTTGGTGCTTGATGGAATGGTTAATACTTATGCTATAATTATGTATGATGTTGTGATTGTTATGAACTCATGTGACTTATTTTTATTTCTGCTCCATATGTGCAAGGGTGATGGGTTCTACTTATGTACGCGTGGCTCACGTTTTGTTTTCAAAATTCAAAAAAAAAAATTACCTGTAATTTCATTAAAGTATTTTCAAGAGTGTGAATTAAAGAACTGGAACAAAATATTAATAACTAATAATTAACTAAATACATCCTAGGTGTGTTGAGTTAAATATTAAGGTGTTACATTTTGGTGTCAGAGTAGTTCGCTTCTCGCGAGCTTAAGGATTAGACTAACTATGCTTCTTAAGCATAATACGGTAGTTATGTCATGTCTAGTTGCTTGGTTGATAAAATGAGCTATAGGATAGAGATGCATGACTCCTGTATGTGTTTGTGCCATGGTAACTAGCTCACTTAACATGAAGTATTGAGTGATCACCTAAGTGTTTGCTGTTTGAGTGCTCAGGGACCAATGGCACAACCACAACGTAGGACTCCAAATGGGCACAAACAAGGAAATGAAAAGCTGCTAAGCTCTAAGGGACATGGCAAGGGCTATGCAGATGATGTTCAAACGTATGGACCGTAAGAATGACGTGGGTCGCAATGCTTGCAGAAGGAATTGAACACACCCAAGTTAAGGGAATTTCGAAGAGAAACCTCCCCCGTTTAAAGGAACCTTAAACCCCAACTATGCCGATGAGTGGATCAAAAGCATGGAGAAGATCTTCTCAGTGATTGACTCATCGAACAAAAGGTGACCTACACTGCCTATATGCTAGGCAGATGCTAAGTTCTGGTGGACGGCACTTGAAGATTGCTTGAGGCATCCAACACACTGATTGATTGGGAAATGTTCAAAACCTATTTCTATGAAAAGTACTTTAGCGTCTCTGCGAAATGCTAAGGACATAGAATTCATGCAGCTAGTTCAAGGAGGATGAGTATTCTGGAGTACACCGTGAAGTTCGAATAGCTGATCAAATTCTCCAGAATCTTTCAAGGGAATCCTAACGAGTTCTAGAAATGCGTCAAGTATGAGACTGGGTTGAAGGCAGAGTCAATGTTACGGTGCACACTTGAGATTAGGGACTTCCCTACCATAGTCAACAAGTGTTACATCATTGAGGATGGCAGAAGAAGCTAAATGCACCAAGGGTAGAAAACTTCACCAAGAAGCTGGCGGTAAGCCCCATGTTTCAAGCCACGGCCTAGGCCCTAGTTCCGACCGCATTTCAGCCACAGGTGCAGGCCACAAGGTCCCCAGAGAAATTTCCATCATGGGGATCAAGTGGTCCCAAGGGTAAGGCACCTCAAAAGGTCCCGTACCCCTAGACCTGCACCTACTATTGTATGCCCCAAATGTGGGAAGTCACATGGGGACCGACCTGCTTGCTAGGCCTAGAGTCAGTTCAAGTACGAAAAGCCAAGACACTATGCCAGAGTACACGAGAGGAACCCGACGGCCCCTCATCCCGACCACAACATCAAGGAAAGGTTTTCACCGTCCATGTGGAAGACATGGCAAGATCCAGAAGCCTTATAGAAGGTAAGTGTGAAATGCAGTAGAACCTTAACTATATTGTTTGATTTTGGCTCGACCGTTCATTCATATCACATGCTAGTGTCGAGTCATTACAACTATATATGTCTAAACTCCCTTTTGATCTTACTATTTCTACCCCACGGCAAAGCTGTTAGGACTTGTAGGTGTTATTTAACTGTTATTTCATTATTGAAAATAGACCCTTTATTCTAGGTTTAGTCTGTCTACCTATGCGTGGTATAGAGATAATTCTAGGCATGGATTGGCTTTCCACCAACCGTGTAATGTTAAATTGCTATACCAAGTCGTTATCTTTCTTCCTACCCTTGTTGTGTCTAGCAAACCTTTAAGCCTTTACCTAGTGCTGAAGAAGTCAACTGTTATGGGGAGAAAGTAAAGGATATGTTCTCCTAGCCTTACGAAGTAGACTTTGAGCATGACATTGACAAGGTGCCTATAGTATGAGACTATCCCAAGGTGTTTCCAAATGATATACCTGAGTTCCCTTAGGATAAGAGAAGAGTTCTCCATAGAGTTTATCTGGAGGGACCCATATCCATAGCACCTATAGAATGTCACCCTAGTTCACAGAGTTAAAGACTCAGGTAGAGGAGCTTTTAGGAAAGAAGTTTCTATGGCCTAGTGCTTCACCATAGGGCGCCGGTTTTGTTTATGAAAAAGAAGGATGGGAGCATGAGACTATGCATAGATTATAGGCAGGTAATGAGTGACGTGAAGAATAAGTACCTCCTACCTAGGATTGATGACTTGATGGATCAGCTGAGGGAGTAAAACTTCATCAGGGTTTCCTTGAAAAATTCTAGAAAACTTAATCAATTCTTCAAACTTTGGAAGTGTCCTGCACAATGCTCATCCCACTGGGCCAGCTGCATAAATTCTATATCCTTGGTATTCCTACAGATTCATGAAAATACTTCTCGTAGAAATAATGCTTAAATACCTCCAGTTGATGAATGTGCCAGATGCCTCTAATAGTCTTCAGTACCATCCACTAAAATTCAGCATCCGTCTCTAGCACATAAGTAGCAAAAGTCACCTTCTATTCTCGATACAAGTGATCACCAAAAAAATTTTCTCCATGTTCTTAATCCATTCATCAGCTTGGTTATCCAAAGTTCCTCTAAAAGATGGCGGGTTTGCCCTATGAAATTCTCCAAATCGGGCATGCTAGGACTTTCCACATTAATAGGATAGTGACCAGTTTTGGTTTAAAAGTCCATCTATTCAAACATCCTTTCTAGGGCCCTTGCCATGTCCCTTAGAGCTTTAGCGTTTCATTACCTTGCTCGTTCCCATTTGGAGTCCTATTTTGTCGTGGTTCGTGCCATTGGTCCCTGAGCACACAAATAGCAAACACTAGGTGATCAGCTCATATACTTCATGTTAAGTGAGCTAGTTACCATGGCACAAACACACAGCAAGTCATGCATCTTTATCCTATAGCTCATTCTATCAACCAAGCAACTTCATGTGACATAACTATCACATCATGCTTGAGAAGCATAGTCAGCTCAATCGAAGCTTCTATGAAGATCGAACTACTAATTAAAATATATAACACCTAATATTTAACTCAACACACTTAGGACGTATTTAAGTTAATTATTATTTATTACTCTTTTGTTCCAGTTCTTAATTTAAACTCTTGGAAATACTTTAATGAAATTATAGGTAAATTTTTTTTTTAAACAAAACGTGAGTCGTACATACTAAATAGTTAATGCTATTCACCTCGCGTAGGAAGAGAGAGGATATAAATGAATCACGTACCTATAAATTACAACACCCATATTATAATATTATCAATGTAAAACTCGTCGTCCACATCATGCACCAAAACATACAAACATCACACTATCAACAATGGTTAAATCTAGTATAGTAATCCAAAACGAATAATATGCAAACAAATGCAAAATACACTAGCATAAGATCCCTCATCTCACTACTCCTGCTCGAAGCGCCTAGAGTAAAATCCATGGATCAACTCGTCTCATGTAGCATAAGGTCCCATGGGTCGAACATGGGCACCTCGTGAGGATGGGCGCCTTATGTCCAGGTTCAGCTCCTCTCGTTGATTGCACGATAGTAGTTTCTCTATCACTATCACCTCCTAACCTCCATAGGGACAACAGGGGCGGACTCCTGAAGAGTAGCGGAAGTGGAGTCCTCTGATGGGTTCGACTATGACCCAGTAGAATGAGGTGGTGACCGGCCTATGTAATTAGGAAAAACTTGAACATATGATGCGGAGTGAGTATGTAGAACTGCCAAGCATGCGGATGCGTGCACTAGAAACGGGTGCGTGAAGGGACGATCCATAAAGATGTATAAACGAACTCACAATGACCCACAAAATAATACGACGGTTGATCGGGTCATAGTGTATTTCCCACATGGGGGCATCAGCATAGATCACAAATGTTGCCATCTACCTCTGAAGAGGAGATGGAAAGAAAGAGAGAGGGAATGAGAAACTTATAAAAGAATCTCAGTAAGCTTTCACCTCCTAATGCGTTTATCGTCATCATCGTCCTAAGGAACCTCGGGTTTCATTATGAAAATGTGAGCATATATAAGGTTCTTTCATTAAGTTTCAAATACCATTAGCCGAGGTCAGTATCTTTTAGCATGAATCTTAATGTCATGGATGCCTTATACTATATCATGAATGCATGTCAATACTATATGCCAGTTATCATAGAAATCACAACCAATGTAAATGACATAAAGAGCATAAATCTTTCTAACATGATTTCTCCTCATTATTCTTTTAGGTGACTTAAATTTCTTATTCTCTTTTCTTTGTGGGCTGCCCTATATCTTCTCTCTTTGAGAATTCTAGGTTATGAGCTTATACCTAACTAGTCGTCACTAGTTTATACTTATCTCCTAGATAAGTTAAATTCCCGACTCCTAGAGTGTGGGTTAGGGGGCATAGGAACACCTTTCATAACTATTAAATCCTGGAGTCTAAAGGGTCCTTTTTGGATCACCTCTCATAACCTTTAATTCGGGGAGTCTAGAGGATCATTTCATTGTGTCTTATGTCACCTTAATATTGGTATGTTAATTAGGGTGTAAATCTGAGCATTATATCATTATAACTTATGAAATCACATTTCATGCTCATAGAACACATCAACTATGCATCTCAAATATCCCAATCATTATTGTAACTCATCATAACACAATTCATAGGCATGCTATCTTATTGAAAGGTAATCATGCTCCTATCCAGGATGCAAAATCAAGGACCGGGAGCTAATGCACATGCTACGCTTCAACAAGACATACATAATGTACTAAAGGTCATTACAAATACAATTCTCATTTTCAACCTTAAATTGTTGGTAATTACTCGTTAGCCCTTGAACGGGTTGAAACTACAAATCGATATAATCTAACACTTGTAATAATTCTTTTATGCATCTAAGAGATCAACAATGGCAATTACAAAAATTTTCACTAACTTTTAACCTTATGAATAGTACCAAACAACATTGGGCAGTGTTAGAAAATTAAATCTTAAGAGTTCTAGAAATTACGTTTTTGACCCTATCTAATTATCGCTTTTCTTAAGATGCTAAAATTAATTCCACACTAATTATTAGCAATTCTTACACAATTAGACAATCCCAAACAGCATCATACATAAACAAATAATCCCAATTAGTAGCCAAAAATTCACATATCTAGAAGCTTTCAAGGTTTACAATTTTACACGTTTCTAGTTATTAGTCTTGCCTAATGTGCCACGAATGATTTTTACAACAACTAACAGTAATTTCACCCCTCTAAGCCATTCCAAACAGCATGTTACAGAATTTATAAAAGCAAATTAGAAACCATTGTATTAAATTTCTAAAAGCTTGGAAAATTGCATCATAAATCATTTCTAGTTACTAGTTTTTCTTAAAATTATTTCAAAACATTGAAAACACATGGCACCTTTTTATCTCCTTTGAGAATATACATAATACTCTCAAGTCAGTGGCAACACTAAAAATTTTTACCAATAAGGTCTCAATCACATTTTTACAACTTTTAGAGTTTCTAATGGTTGCAAAAATTCAAAGATACAATTTTGAACCTTAACATAAAATAAAACTCAACTTTAGGCCCATCATCATCATAAGGCTGAAAACATACTTTCAAAGTATGTCCATGGTCAAAATTTCCATTTAAGATAAAAGGAGCAAATCTTGAGCTTTAGAGATTTAGGTGATAACTAGAATCATAAACATGCCATGCAATTCTCATTTTTAATCTTGGTTATTATAAGGTGATAACTTAGGAATATAAATATGACATGCAAGGCTTGAAATATAAACATGATGTGCAAGTCCATTTTCTTATCTTTAAGATTTAAGATGATGACTTGAATTTAAACATGATATGCAAGACTTGGAAATTTAAACATGATATGTAAGTCCACATTATTATCTTCAAGAATTAAGGTGATTATTTGAAATATAATCATGATTATGCAAGACTTGAAATTTAAACATGATATGCGAGAGCTTGAAACATAAACATGGATGCAAGTTCCTTTTTATTATATCTTGTTAAGATCAAAACTCAAGACTTTTAAAGAATGAACTCTTTGACTCTAATTAATCTTAACAAAAAGGAAGTGAGCTTTAGAGTTCTTATTACGTGGTTCCAAGAATCTTATGTCTCAACTCATCATCAAGCTCAAAAAGAATCAACTTAAAGAAAATTAACAATTATTTCATTAATCTTTTGACAATAAAAAACTAAACTTTGAGCTTTAGAGGTCTATTATATAATGGATTCACAACCACCACCATGATTCCTCATCATTAAGCCATGGTCATTATTAAGCCATAGAATCCGAAAATTAGAGGAAAGAACAAGAGAAAGAGCATGAAATAAAATAATTACCAAGTTGTTTCTTGTTTACAAAATATAAAGCTTGATCTTTTATGAAGTAAGAAGAAGAAAATTTTCTCTTAATAGTGATGATGCTTTCGGCCAAGGCAAGTTAGAATGAAGGAAGAATTTTTCTTGTGTTCTTGTGTTTGGAAATGAAAAGTTTAGGTGATGTTTAGGAGTTGATCTATGCTGGAATGTGTTTGTTTGAGGTTGAGAACTTGGATGAATGTCAAGGAATGGAGCTTCTTGGATATGGAGGAGGAAGAAGAAGAAAGCTTAGTGTTCTTAAGAGAATGCAAATTTTTTTGAGCAATCTTTGAGCAAGACAACTCCAAAAAAGCAAATGGGAAGATATTGATATGTTTGCAAGTGCATTGTTTGTTGAAATAAATAAAACAAGAGGATGATGAGGGTATGGGGACCGTGGCCAAGCTAGGGCATAATGGGGGACAATTTGGATTCTTAATAAGTGGTAGGATATGTAGATAGCATATTTAATTAGATAGTAAATCATGAATTGGTAACTTAGTGTAAATGGTAAAAATTAAGTGTTTAGGATTTACCAAGACAAGGTAAAAGAGTAATCTTATACTAGTAATGGAGTTAATTTCAATTGAGTTGAAAATCAATTAGTAACATAAGTCCTAATCTTAAGATAAAGAAAGAAAATGCATTAGATTTACCTTAATCTTAACATTATTGATTTTATGAGTCCTTGTGATTAAGAAAGGAAGCTAAATTTCCCTAAACAATTCTTAGGCTCTAGTTATGTCAAGTAATTATTTTTAACCTCCAGTAATTATTTTTAACCCAGGTTAATGAATGAAATCAATTTGAAATGAATTAGAGCCTAATATTGCTTTAATCACTTAAGTGAACTTATTAAGCACTAACTAAGGGTAAAAAAGTAATTTCACATAAACTCTCTGAATTACCTGAACATTTCCAGATATTACATAGTACAAACATTTTAGACTTAGGTGATAAGGGTTCAAACATTACTCAATCTCGTGTTAATTACACAAGAGTAATTTAGTAATTAAATGTATGGTAAAAACTGGGAATTGAGATTTTACCTCAACATTAACATATCACAAATAATTCTCTTCAAACGTAAAACTAACCCCTAGGGATAGTCGGATTAGCTATCTTGGATTTAGGGCAAAATGACCAGGGGCATTTTGATCATTTTGCACATGGAAAATTGGAATTTGCGATTTCGCACAAATTGCTATTCAAGCCTCATATAATGTTACCCTAATGTTAAAATTCCTAATTAAAGATTGTTCGACCTCAAATCTGTATGAAAATTACCTAGGGCATTTTAGTAATTTTTGTACAATAGGAAAAATCGGGCGTTACACTAGTAATTTATTACTAATGACCACCAATGAGTTTAATATTTGGTCAATGATAATAAATTTCCAATGCTAGGAATACCTTACACTAGTGCTTTCTTCATTGTTGCTATTATCCCTCTGCTATCATATTTTAATTTCAGTTTTTATTATTTCACTCTTCAAAACCCTCAATTTTCCCAACTAAGTTTTGAAGTCTGCGAACGAACTAGGTTGTGTCATTTGACATTTTGGTGCAACTTAGTATTTTATAAATTTTAATTTGTTTGTGAGTTGCAATAGCTCGCATCTAATTTTGGCGCCGTTGATAGAGCTTTAAAACTTAGTTGTTTATTTTTTCTGTTTTTATTTTATTCAGTTTTATTTTATTTTTTATTTTTATTTACTATTTTTTTGCCGTTTATTTCTCCTGCCAAAAAAAAAATGAAAATAACCAAAAAAAATAAATCTATTCCCATATAAGGCATTCCCTTTCTCCTGGAAATTTGATACCTCTTGATTCTAAAATTGAGAAAACTTTGGAAAAATTAGACAGGCAAACGCCAACAAGTGAAATCATTTGAGCATTCCTATCCTCATTTAGTGTTTCAAGTGATACAACCAAGATGGGAGATTAGACAGACACTGAGGAAGCTCACTGCTCCTGACCTTATGAAAGCCCTTGGCCATTACTTACCCCAAGCTTGATAATGATTTTGTGGTTAAGAGGTATATGGTTCATGCTCTGCCCAAGTTGTAATGCCTTGATTTTTCTGTATTGAGTATAAATGGCCAAAATGCCCCGAAGGTCATTTTCACCTGGAATTAAAGGGGCAACCTAAGTCCGAATGGGTCAACTCAATGTTTGAAGGGGACTTATCTGTATATTTGATATCCAAGGTGAAAATCTCCTTTTAACTTTCAGCTCAGAATGACCAAAATACCCTTGCTGTGTTCTACACGGGTAAAGGTGCCGTTTGAGCCCAAACTTTTCCAGGAAGTTTGGAATGATGTTTTTGAATGGTATTCGATGTTTAGTAAGCCAGGTCCAAAGGTTTAGTGTAAAATTACCATTTTACCCTAGAACAGTGTCCATAAGCCTAATGACGCAATTAAGCAAATCTAAGCAATATTAGGCTCTAATCGAAGATTAATTTATTTTAATTAATCTAGAGTCAAAATAATTTATTAAGGTTAATTAGGACCTAAGATTGCTTAGTTAAACTCTAATTGCATTCTTTAATTCAAGATTCCTAGTCATGGAATCTTGAATAGTATTTTCTCTCCAATTCCTTAAATTAAGGAATTATGCCCATACCTCATTTGACCAAAAGAATGATTTTAAATTATTAATCTAGCAAGATTACCCTCCTAATCAAGTCTTGACAACCTTAATTAGCCAATTACCTCACCTAAACACTTTCTTAAACTCCTAACCAAAACCTTAATCAAAGAAACACCTAAACACACCACTAAAACAAATTACATGAACAAATTAATCCTCCCTTGGCTGCACATGGAGTGGCCGACACCTTCTCCCATTTCCATCACATGTTGATTTTCTTCACTCCAAAGACCATGTCTTGCCCACTTGTGCCCATACTCCACCATGCTTGAACCTATACTCAAAGCCATACCTTATAAGAGATATTTTCCTCACTTTTCCTTCCCTTTGGCGTCCATCCTCCCTAATTAGCCACC
The DNA here is from genome assembly GCA_030441495.1 of Dalbergia oliveri. NCBI lineage: Eukaryota > Viridiplantae > Streptophyta > Magnoliopsida > Fabales > Fabaceae > Dalbergia > Dalbergia oliveri. The sequence continues at coordinate 13,013,878 of JAMLFY010000007.1, forward strand.
ATTATGCAAAATTTTCTATAAATACCAAGCCTTGAAGAACTTGTACACTTTAGATCATTTGCTAAGTTTAGCTTTCTTGTTCTTTCTCTCATTTTCTCTCAAATTCTCTTCATCTTGCTCATCTTCTTCTTCCCTCAAAGAACCTTTCCACCACCACAATCAACCATAAACCACCACTCCCTCACCTTAAACCATCTCTTAAACACTCAAACTTTCCATTTCCAAGCTTAGAAACTCAAGGAAAAAAATCATCTCCTTTGAGTTTCCTTCTTGCCGAACACACAACCATACAGGAGAAGATTTTGTCTTCTCAATCCTTCAAGAACTAAGCTTTCCTTCATTTCTTCAAAGACTTCCTTAGGTAGGGGTTTTGTTTTAAAGTTTTTGCTTGTTTTCTTCAAGAAAAGTTCTAATTTTCTCTTGGTTCAAACTCTTTTCCTCTTCCTTTTTCATTTCGGCCATGAGACCTTTTTATGAGAAGAACTTTAGCTTGATGATGAGGTTTCAAGATAATGACTTGTTGTTGTCATGTGAGAAACCTCTAAAGCTTGAAACAACTTGGTCTTGGACCATACATGCTTATGTTTCTTTCTTTTCAGTGCTTATATTTTCCTTTTCCTTTCCTTCTTGAATGGTTTCTTTTCCTTCCCTTTTTCCTTTAAAAGATTTGGTTTCCTTTGCCTTTACTTGAACAAAGTTTGCTAAAAATGTTAAGTAGATCACAAAAGTTTTGTTAAGAAAATTAATCACATGGTTTCAAAAAGCTCTAAGCTTACCCTTGCCAACCTTAAAGTTGGTCGGCCGTTCTAAGAGTTTTACTCTAGATTGAAGCCCATGAGCAATAAAATAAAGAATATGACTTTGTTCTTGTATTTTGTTTAGACAAAGTGTTGAGCTTTGTGTCTATTTTCTTGAGCTTGATGATGAAGTTCAAAACCAAAGACTTCTTTGAAGTCTTGGTGCTAAGAACTCTAAAGCTCACTTTATGTTGTTAAGATGCATATTGGGTTAAGGTTATGATGTTCCTTTAAAGTCTTGTAAGAGCTCTAGTTAAGATAAAATGTGTTGCACATGTTTACATTTATGCCTTACATAGCATGTTTATTTTGATGTCATCACTAAACTCTCAAGAATAACTAAATGGACTTGCATTACCATGTTTAAATTCCAAGCTTGCATTTCATGTTTATATTTCAAGCCATCACTTAATCTTTAAAGATAATAAGGAGGTGCATCTCATATTTATTTTATGCTCTCACTTTACTTTCTAATGAAGAAAAAAAGTGCATATCATGTTTAAGTTTATGCCATCACTTAAATGTCCTAGAGCTCAAAGACTTGCCCAAGTATCTTACATAAAGTTTTAGAAAATGGAGGCATTTCAAGGATGCCATTTCGGCCTTGTGTGATGATGATGGACTTGGATGAGTTCCTCTAATCATAAATGCCCATAGTCTAAGTCTTGGAATTTTAAGATTAGATGTACTAAGGAACTTTATGAATAAAGTTTTATGTTTTAAATCCATTCCCTGGGCTAAATAATTTAGCTTGACCTAGCATGTATTTTTATGATTTTAATGAGATAAATTGGTTTCTAAAAGAGTTTTGAGTTCCTAAAATTATTCCAAGAGAAAACTAGCAACTTGCATGCATTATAATTCATGAGATTATGTGATTTTATGGGTTTTATGTAACACCCTAATAATTAACCCTATACGCCTAAGGTTGTATTGATTATTATTAGACTTTACTCTTTGCTTCAGTTATTTAACCATACTTTGAAAATACTTAATTAAATTACGAGCCATTTTTTTTTTTAAACATGATTGAAAACATGAGCCTTGCATAGCGTGAACATAATCGAGATAAACCAATGACATATCATGAAAAACACATCATATTGGCTCCATCATATGACATCCATAATTACATAACATAGAGATTTGTCTGCCAATAGAGTTAGGCTAGATGTAGGATCAAACAAAACATAAAATATATGGATGGAAAAACTTCTATTAATGGCACCTATTTTTAATACATCTTAAGATATAGGAAGATATCCAATTTTAAGCTTAGGTCTAGTTAGTACGCTTTCTCAAGGATAATAAGCTAGTTGACAAAATCAGTGTATTTACCAGGTGAGAATATTTAATCTGAATTACGAACATCACCTTTACTTTCTTAGAACGAGATGGAAAGAAAGAAAGAAGGGAGTGAGAAACTTATAAAAGAATCTCAGTAGGGTACTCACCTCATATGCATCGTGTTATCATCATCGTCTCTTCAGGAACCTTGGGGTTATTATGAAATAGTAAGCATGCTAAGATTCATTTATTAAGTTTGGAAATATATTTACCGAGGTCAGTTTTAATCATGCATCTTGTAATGCATCATAAACTTAGCATGTCATATTTATAATGAACTTTTCCTATCATATATCTCATCAGCATATCATAATAACATAGCTATGCATAAGACCACATCATATTCCTCATCATCATATCATAAATATTATGCATAGAAGAACATCATATTTCTCATTATCATCTCATAAATGCTATGCATAGTAGAACATCATAATCACATAATACGTTACTTGGTTCCTTAGGTGACTTAAAGTTACTTTCATCATCATTTTCCTGGGTCAATACTTCACCCTTTTGGAGTAATCTAGGTTATGAGCTCATACCTTACTAGTCGTCACTAGCATATACTTATCCCTTTGATAAGTTAAAGTCCCTCTACCCTTTTGAGAACGGGTTAGGGGGCAAGATTCACTTTTTCACCACCTATAGTCTGATGGGTCCAAAGGATCATTTCCTCATAATTTTAAGTCACCATTAAGTCTTTACATGTTATATCATAATGCAACTTCATTCATAATTATCATGACATATCTCATATTTCATGTATAAACATTCTCATTGTTTGCAACAACTATAACATGCAAGCCATGAAATCATTCAATAATATCAAATTCTCAATAGGCATTACATCATCATATAACTGTCATTCCAAAGCATCAAAGATGTCATCTAAAATTCTCACAGTAGTCTCTTCTAACAACCGAACTCTAAAATTGGGTAACCTTAATTATCAAACTAATTTCTTATGTATCTAAGGACTCATTACTATTATTACCATTAATTATAAGCCTTAAGAACATTATTAAACTATATGAGGCAGCATAGGCAGTAATCTTTCTCAAGGTTTACGGTGTGCTAGAAGTTGCGTTTTTAACCCTTTTTAGTTTTCCTATGAAGCTAAAATTAATTACTAAACCAATTATGAATCATTCTCACTTATCTAAACATAATAAAACCAGATTCTTATAACTTCTAAGGGTTCTGGATAAATGTATAAATTTCATTCTTTAGAGTTCTAGAAATCTTGCTTTTACAGTTTTCTAGTTGCTAGTTTCATTTTTAGTGTTCGGATCAATCCTATACTAATTGTTACCAAATTTTTCATGGCTAACCAATCTTAGATAGAATTATAACATACTAAAACAGATTTGGTAGTGACTAACTTTAAGGGATCAAAAACTAGCTAAGTTTAGTTCACAGTTGTTTTATGTAGCTAGTTTCTCTTCTAACATGCATAGAATTGTTTCTCAACAATAAACATATCAAATCATCATCATACAGTAGTACTAAACTCAGATCATTGGCTGAATCATGAACCTCACATAATTGCTTAAAATCACATTTTTAAGTATAAGTAAATACTAGTTTCAGTAAAATCTTTGCAAAGCCTTAAAACTCTTTTAGAAACTAATTCTTTTTGTTAATCTTGAAAGAAATTATATAACTAAATCAATAGCTATTTAAAATCACTTTAGGCCTACCTTAATTATGAGGCCGATTTATATTGAAAGAATTCACAATTAAAATTCTCACTGATAAAAGGAGCAAGTCTTTAGCTTTATAGATTTAGGTGATAACTTGGAATTATAAACATGATATGCAAGACTTGAAATTTAAACATGATGTAGGTCCATATTATTATATTCACGAATTAAGGTGATCTGCTTGAAATATAAATATGATTATGCAAGCTTGAAATATAAACATGATGCAAGAGCTTGAAATAAATAAGAAACTGGAGTCGGAGTCCTGACTGACAAGTAGAGAATCTTAATAAAAGAAAAATAAGATCCCAGCAGTCGCATTGACCGAAAAGGAGAAAGAATTCTTATTACATCTTATTAAGCTCCAAATTCAAGACTTCTTAAGAATGAATTCTTTGACTCCAATAATCTTAAGGAAATTGAAAGTGAGTTTTAGAGTTCTTATTATTATGGTTCCAAGAACTTTTTTTTGCTTGTGATACTTGGGCAAGTCTTTGAGCTCTAGGATTCTTAGGTGATGACATAATAATAAACATGTCATGCGTTGATTCTTTTAGCCATTATAAAATAAAGTGAGAGCATAAAATAAATATGAGATGCAACCTTTTATCATCTTTAGAGATTAAGTGACAACTTGAAACATAAACATGAAATGCAAGCTTGGAAATTTAAACATGAGAATGCAAGTTCATTTATTCATTCTTGAGAATTTAGTGATGACATAGAAAGTAAACATGATTATGCAACGCATAAACTTAAACATGGATGCAAGTTCATTTATTTCTTTACTAGAGCTCCTCCAAGACTTTATAAAAGCATTATAACTTCAACCCAATATATATCTTAGCAAGACAAAGTGAGCTTTAAATATTTCATTATTAAGCTATCCTAGAAAACTTTCTTAGGCCTTGAGCAAAATCAAATCAAGAAAAAGAGAAGTTCAGAGTCATCTAGAAATGAAAAATTGTTAAACATCATTAAAAACAAAGCTTAACAAGAAATGAAACATAAGTGTCAATATATTTTTCAAGTTCTAAACTCAATACTTTTATCATAAAAACATAGTTGCTTCAAAACTTTGAAAACTAATGAAACCTTCAAGTTTTAGAGGTCCATCTTGTGAAGGCTTTGCAACCAACACTCAAGAACCTCATCATCAAACCATGGTCTCAATTACAAAGGCCAAAGGCCGAAATATAAGAAGAAAAGGAGAAGGAAAACCAAATATGAAGCAAGAAGAAAGTACATAAAATCATCATTTTTAACCAAGAACAACACTTAGCAATACTTGAAATTAAGCTTAAAAACAACTCCCTACCTAATTTTATTTGAAGGAAAGGAAGAGAACTTGGTTTCTTTGAGTGAAATGAAAGAAAATCTCCTTGAAAAATTGATGCTAAAGTTTCCCAAGGGAGGAAAGAATGAGAGCTTTTGGTGTTTGTAAAAACTAGAAATGTGTAACTATGATTCAAGGTTTCTAAACTCCTCAAGCATGCCTATTTATAGAAGAATTCAAGCTCATAAATGGACAAGAGGAAGAGGCATAATTGGCAGATTTTTCATGGGGAACAAAGGGAGAAAATTATTTTTGTTTAAGGCATGTTTTATGCCATGTTTTCAGGAATTTTTTGGCTTTTTCTTTACATGAAGCTTTGTGCCAAATTTGACAAATTTTCTGATGCATTATGGCACCAATAATTTGGCCATTATAGCCACAGGAAGAGAAATTTGTGTGTTCCATGTATTATGTAGGTGTAGGAGGTATCTTTGCAAATTAGAATTTACAATTAAGGGCTTAGGTGAATTAGTAAGCAATTTAGGTGTTTTTAAGCAATTTTAAGTTCTAATCAATCTAAATAAATAATTTTGACTCTAGATTAATAATTAGAATCTAATAACCTTTAATTTGAGCCTAATATTGCTTAGGTTTCACTATACGATCAAAAATCTCAAAATTCACAAAACTGCACAAGACACGGGGGTAATTTTACTTAAAAATTACCTTGAGACTTAGCTTAACTAATGGTTTAATCATAGCTTACGAGGTTTGTGCTTAGCACGTATCCAAGAGAAAAGAGCGCAGGGCGTTTTGGTAATTTCGCGTTGAAGCTCAAAATTGGATTCTTCTCCTCTATTAACACACATAACACAAACAATCCCTTATTATCATCAAAACATCCCCTTGAGGGGGCCTGCACGATCTCATTTTCTGAGAAAATAAGGGGCATTTTGGTCATTCTACACGAATAGAAAATTTGGTTTTGCAACTCTCACAAATTGCTCCTAACCTTTCTTCTAATGTTATATTCCTTTATTGAGGATTTGTTTGCTTTAATTATATGAAAAATTACCTAGGTAATTCTGAAATCTTCAACGACAGTAAAATTGTTGTTACATTTTACATTTTCGTCTGCCTTTATGTTTGGCCACGGATTATTTTGTTTTATGGTGTTAAAATGTGTAAAATTATGTTTGAGTGAAGCAAGAAACGATTTAGGGAAGTTTAGGAAGAACAAGTGATTAGAAAGGACCTAAAATGTGAATTCTAGAACACTTAGATGCACAAATTGTAATTCGTCCAACCATAATTGGGCTTAAGAAAAATGGTTTATAATTAGTTAATATGTGTAGGAATCCCTTCATAATTGGTTTAGGAGTTAATTATAGAGCCTTAGGTGAAGACGAAACTTAAGAAGGGTCGAAAACGAAAAATTCTAGGACCCGTAATCATGAGGTAAAATTCTGCCCAAAATTGCTAAGAGCTGTTTGGTTATGTCATAAATCATAAAAATTAGAGAAGATTATAGGTGATGATCCCTTAGGTGTTGTAAAAATCCATAAAGAAAGTTAGGATAATTGGAACACAAGTTAAGAACCTAAGGGCCAAAGCATAAGACACCATGAGATAGGAGGTGTGATGTGAGCATGAGGTCGAGTGGGTATACTCATAATGATGTAATATGTTAATATCATGAGCATGAGACTTTGTGTGTATTTGTGGCATGTTGATGTGATGATGTATTATGCCATGTTTGAGACGCATGAGATTTCGAATTATCAATGAATTGGAAGAGTATGCTTTTGTGAATTAAAGATCTATTTAATTGAGAAAGTTTGTAAGGATGATATGTGTGGTTGAGTTATGTGGCATGACTCAAATTTGAGGAAATTTGGAGTGTAGTTGTTATGTTGCTGAACTTTTGTCAAATTTGAGGGACTTGAGAAAGTTTTGAAAAGAAAGATTTTAATATGTGACATGCCAGACGCATTTCTCCTATCTACCTTAGAGGAGAAAGGAAACTCGAGGGTATGCGGGCCATACCGAAGCAGGTCAATGTCACGGTCTTAACCAGATGATGCATTTTGCAGACTGAGACATATTTCTCCTTATCACGGAAGAAGAAGGTAAACCGTGAGGGCATCGACATTAGCCGCCAAGCGGACAAAGTCACTGGCTTAACCTGATGCATTTCAAGAAGGAAGAAAGTCCCATGATGGATGATTCCTTAGGTCCCTCCTTGTACTCTGGAGTCAAGTTGTTATTTTTATGATTATGATTATGTTTCGCTTATCAAGAGGAAGTAATTAGTGACGACTAGTTAAGGTATGAGCTCATAGCCTAGTATCAGGGTCGGATACTATTGTTTTAAAAATCATGATGTCACAAGTTGAGAAATGAGAAAGATGAGAAAAATCTTGCTTATGAAAGTGGAAGTTTGATCATGAGAAGCTACATGCCACTTATATGTGAACTATTTGTTAATGATATGTTTTATTGTTGTCTTGTATTGTCATGCATTCATGCTATGCTATACTGCATACATGCATCAAGATTCATCATAAAAGACATGGACCTTAGATAATTATTTTTAAGAAAACCTCATAATGAACCTTTGCATGTTTAAACCCTTTTATAATAAACCCAAGGTTCCTGGACGTAAACGATGACACTAGGATAGGAGGTTCCCTATGAGATTCTTTACCAAAGATTCTTACCCATTTTCTCCGTCTTTTCTGCCATCAGCGCGATGGCGTCTTCATGATCTTCGTTGACACCCCAATATGGGAGGTGCATTATGACCCGATCATGAGGCCCTACCACTTCGAAGGTCATTGTGCCATACGTATTTTTGCATATGGGACGCCCATTTGCTTTTCCCTTTCACCTTCCGCTTCACTCCTGACCTCTCCCTGGCGATGGTATGATTTTTGAGAGGACACAACCCCTGACGAACCTGTTGTGCCTGGCCTTTGTCTTAGCAGCACCCGGCTATTCCAGTATGTTCCTCGTGGAGGCATTCAGAAACAATGCATCTCATTGAAGGATACCCCTTCTTATCCCTTCTCCTAGGGCCCCTATGGTTCCCATCGATATTGGAGGTACGAGGATACGGTCAGCGGAGGCTAGCACGATGCTCGAAGATGGCGCCCACGTGTGGAGGTCATGTCCGTCCACCATTCCGTCTACATGCACCGAGGAGCTCGCGGTTCATTGGGTATGTGCCATTGAGGGACAAGGAGGAACGTCATCCATAGTTCGAGGGAAGGGTAGACTTAGTTTGGGATATATCTTTTGGGACTTCTCTTGTATTCGGTATTTATGCTTCTTGCACTTTACATTTCCTATCCTCCAGCTCTCCCATTCTTAGGTGGGTATGACTTTATGTTACTATTTCAGTTATGTACTAAACTATTATGATTAATATTATGATAGATGTTTTTATGATTAAGGTGTTTCTTATTGCTTTTGTTTTTGTATGATTCATTTGCTTTACTTTGCATGATTTAGTTGCTCTTCGCTTTACGTTTCATTTACGTTGTACGCAAAGGCTCGCACTTTGTTTTACGCATCCCTTTTCAAAAAAAAAATTTACCCATATTTTCCGCTAAGTAATTTCACAAATGAGTTTAAAAGGAAGTAATAACTAACAATTAATCTTAATATGTCATAGCCGTGTTTGGGTTAAATATTAGGGTGTTACACAAGTTCCATGGGCTGTCTGTAAGAGACTCCCACGCACTTAAAGAAGCTTCATATGGTGTGTTCTGACATGAGACCTAATAAAGTGGATGTGGATGATGTTAAGCTCAAGCATTCCCTTTCTCCTTAAAGATCCTGTAAAAATTGGTTCTTTAATATGCCAGATCAGGTTGTTAAATAGCTCAATGAGGATGAAAAGGCTTTTCTTGGAGAGGTATTTTTTTGGTTCTAGAGTGGCTTCTATCTCCGACTGTCCAGGCTGATAGACCCTATATGAATATTGGGAGCGCTTCAAACTCCTTTGAAGCACCAACCATCAGGTTTGGAGCAGCTCCTCCTCCAATACTTCTATGAAGGTCTTGTACTTGCCTGATAGGTGCATGATTGATACTACAAGTGGAAGGGCACTCCTAGACAAGACACTGGAAGAGGGTCATGCCCTAATTGAGAATATGGCTGTAAATTTTCAGCAATTGATTCTAGGACAGCCACAACTACTAAAGGCCTTAATGAAGTAAGCTAACTAGGGAATGCGGTTGACTCACTTTACAATAATTTTCTGGCCTTATGCAAGTTGATAGCTAGCCAGGCAGCAAGTCCAAGTGGTTCCTAAGGTCTGTGGCATTTGCACTTCCAATGATCATCACATAGATATGTGCCTAGCCTTACAAGATAAATCAACCACTGGAGTAGCAACAACAAATCCCTTCTAGAGTCCACCTCAAAACTAGGCAGGCCAGTCCCATTCAAGAACACTTATAATTCTAAGCTGGAAATCACCCCCATTTGAAATGAGGGAATAATTTTCAACAGCAATGCCAACTTTCACAACAAAAATACCTGGCACCTCATTAGAGCAGCCGGCCCTCCTTACACCTCCATCTTCAGATCCTACTATGAGTGAGATAATGAAGATGATGATGGAGTAAATGTAGGAAATAAGAAAGGAAAATGCCCAGTTGAGAGAGGAGGTCACTCAAATGAAGCAATAAGAGTCCACAAGCCCTAGTTACCTAATTACCTTGGACGTGCCCAATCCAAGGGGAAATGTCTGTGCTATCACTCTAGGTCTGGGAAGAAAATTCTAGAAGTGACTAGGCTTGCACAGGAGAAGGAGCAAGCTGAAGATGAGCTGAAGAGCATTCTAAAAAGCACTGCAATGGTCAAATAGTGTTGCAGCATTCCATAGAACCATCAGATGGAAGATTAGCACAAGAGCACCTCTTGCAGTGCCGTAGTGCTACAGCATTGCAATGCTCAGCCTAGAACAAATCACACAACCAATAAAGATTTTGGAAAGTGTCGCTGCACTCAAATAGCACTACAGCTCTAGCAGAAGCTATAAGAGTTCCAAACTTCACTCCCCACGCCATTCCAGAAAGTGTAACCCAGGAAGGCTATTGCAGCAAATTTAGATCCAGACACACTAGAAACAATCTAGAAAGTGCATGTAAATATACCTTTATTGGATGTAATTAAGAAAATTCCAAATATGCTAAATTCTTGAAAGATCTCTGCACCATAGGAGGAAGATCAAGGGTAGTGGAGAAGATAAGGTGACCATGGAGGTAAATGCTTCCTTTATTATCAAGTTGGGCAATTTACCACCCAACTACAAGGATCCAGGCATAGTCACCGTCCCTTGCACTATTGAGAACCTACACATCACAAAGGCCCTGGCTGACCTTGGAGTTGGCATCAATGTTATGTCTAATTCTTACCAATCCTTGCATTTTGGAGAGTTCAAGCTTGCCAGGTTGCAAATTCAATTGGCCAACCAAAGCATTATGAGACTAGAAGGATTATTAGAAGATGTTTTGGTATAGGTAAATGATTTAATATTCCCCTTATTTCTATGTGCTTGAATGGAAAATGACACTAATGCTAGCCAACATACATTAATCTTAGGAAAACCATTTTTGAAACTGGTAAAACCATGATTGATGTTTATGTTGGTACATTATCCATGGAGTGTAGGGACATGAAGGTCTAATTTAACTTATCTGATGTTATAAAACATCCCCATGAGGAACACTCTGTGTTTGGTATTGATGTCATTGATTCTTTAGTTGATGATGCTTGTGGTAATTTGCTTTGTAAGGATCTAGATCCCCCCTTCTCCACTTTTCTTCTTCCATGGGATATGATGTTCCTGTTGTTTTAGAATATCCAAGTTTTTAGATACAAGTACTCCACTCGGGATAGCCATCAGCGCCAGGTGCTTCACGACTTCGTCCATTTTGGGAAGGAAACCCTGTGAAGGAAAATGGATCTCGCCATGACCCGGGAAAATGTCACCCGTGTGCATCCTAATGGTGCATTGAGTTGGAGAACTCTAGGATGTTTTGGTGCACCATTGATGGGTACCAAGTTGATGCACCTCTATGAAGTCCCTAAGGATTTGGAGCTCAGATAGCTTATTTATGGGTTGAAACTACACACCCTCTATGAAGGTCCTGATCGTCTAACTTAGGGACGTTAAAGCAAAATGCTAGGTGGGAGACAACCCATCATGAGGATTTTCTTTACCTTTCTCTTTTATTTTTTGCATTTTATTTTTTGTCATTTTTAGTTTTAATTCTTGCATCATGTTTATTTTTGTTTGTATTCTACACTATTCCTTTGGCACCTTAGAGATCACATGCATAGGCTCATAGTGCATGCACTATATTGACATGCTTCGCATTGATTTTATTTTGTATTGCATGCTTGGTGGATTCACTGTGTTGTTGGATTGAGTACATATACTTTTACCTATGAGATTTTGAGCCTCTTAATTGGACTATCATGTGCCATACTTATTTGTTCATGTGTGTTTCCTTCTGTGTTTGCATTCTAGAACTTGTTTAGGGTCTTGTTTGAAAATATGTTTTTATGTGCATGCTTGAATATGATTAAGGCATTTTTCTTGTTCATAGCCACTTGCCCATATAGCCAACCTTTATATGTTACCATTGTTTAGCCCCATCTCCTTATATATTACTTCTATCTACTTTCATCTTTGACCTCAAACACCATACCTCAAGTATTTCATCTCCTCTCTGCTGCAACCTTCTTCTCTCAAACCTACATATCCTACAACAAAACCACTCTCTACCTTGCTCTCATTCTCACCCAAAATCCTTTTGAGCTTCAATATTCATTTTCTCTACCAATGACCGAAGGGAAACATTACTCTTGATCACATTGCTAATATGGGAACATTTCTCATGTTTGATAAACCTCACTACCAGCAACACTATGACCATTTTCTCAGTGGCATTCCCTGGGAAAAGACTTAGACAAGAACTGATGGTTCAAGTTCTCACTTGGAGGTCATCTCCTTCCAAGGATAGGAAGGGTTTCTAAGCTTCTCCGATAGGCTTCACCTAATGGTCACTTTTTATTCCAGTTGGTTTAGGTATCCGACTCAATGTTGACCTCCTATATTAGGAGGCATTGATATGGAGCTCAGATCTACTCTCCAACATCATCCATGCTCCCAACGAAGGTGTCAGGCGCTCATATGAGGAGAAATGGTTTATAACCTTAGGTGTCACGGAGAAGAGGTATCAAAATACCTCACAAACTCTCCTAGACATCAGCCTCAGGAGATAACCACTGATGTTAAACTCCAAAGCTTGTCAAATCTTCACCTTAATCCAGTTCTTTCTTTCTGTCTAGGAAGCACACATCTACTAATTGGGATGGACTATGCATGCTATTATTTTTTCCTGGCAAAAAGAAAGGTAAATTTGCCAAGACTAATCTTTGACTACATGCTAAGTGCCATCTCTTTAGGGAAAGAGAACTGCTATTGTTCCTAATGGGATTTTGTTAACCAAGATATTCAAGTACTTGTAATACCCATTGGAAAATGAATGGTGCGAGTATATGGAAGGAACTATGTACTCTATAAGTTTTTTCAAGACCATAAGAAGACCAACTGGTACCGCTTTATTTGGTGTAAGGATATTGAATTTAGAATAAGATGCAGCTCTTGAATGGAGTGACAGAAAATGAGGGAAGAGGAAAGAAGAGAAGAATCATACTTCTTGAAGATAGTTCTATGAGAGTAAAAGGCCTGAGATAATTATCAGATAAAGGGGCTCACCTTATAGATCATGCATGGCCTTAGATTTTAGAATGAGACAAGCTCCTGGTTTTTGATTAGAATCTACTTTTAAAGAAGATATTCTTAAAGAATGAGCCATCAAATGACAACTCTAAATTGAACCCAACTCAAGTCAATGCTCCTCTCCTCGCTCCAACTATTCCTGAACTATCTTATGCTCAGAATGCTGATCCTTTTGCAAGCCAACCTACACCAGGTGCATAGCCAAGCTTCACGAAGTATAAATGCTACTCCGAGAATAATGCCTCATCAACAACCAGCTGGATTAGATGGAAGCATTATCATGACGACATGAACCTTCTGTTAGAAATCCTTCATGAAGTCAAGTGCCAAGGCTGATGATGGTGTTCCTGGATTCTAGCACACCTCCTTTTTGTTAATGATAGAAGAGGGAAAAAAATAGAAAGAAAATCTTGTGTTGTGAAAAATAGGCGCAGTATGCTTTAAGGGGAGAAAATTCGAGATTTTTTTGCATTCCTTTTTTTTTTGTCTTTGTTTTTTTGGTTGGTTACAATTTTGACTATTTAAATCTATGTTTTTACTTTCTATTTTAGTCCCTGATAACTCGCTTATGCTCTGATACATCCTTTTATAGTTTTCTTGGTTAATTATACATATATATATATATATATATATATATATATATATATATATATATATATATCTTGCTTAACTAATCAAGCATCTATGTTGATGAATGAGTGATCTTCCTCTTGCTTGATCTGATATCTCATTTTGATCAAAATTTGATATATGATATGCCCATGCCATGAAACATAAACGCGCTTAATGCTCAAATATATATGGATGTTTTAATACATAATGTATTGATGCTATGTTACATGTCATACATATATCAGTGTGCAAACTTATTTGAAAAGCATGATATCTGTTTTAAGTACCGTTTTACAAAACTCCATGTCTGACTTAATTGGGAGAAATTCCTATTGAGCTTAGAAACCTAAAACGTATATACTATTCCTTTTTATGGTTTCTTTGAGCATCAGAAACTGTTTAAGTATCATCTTTTGCTTTGTTTGCTCAAATTGCTTTATTACATCTCTCACATCAACATGAGCATCCATTTTCATAAATAAGTTTTGCATAAAGAAGTGTTGAATAAGGAAATAAATCAAGAGAAAATATCACAAGTATTACCTCAAGCACGTGTATCTTCAGAAAGTTATTTTATGACTAAAAATCATGCTGGTTGTATAAAGAGGACTTAGACGTTTTGAACTTATCCATATCAAACCTTAAGAAAAGAATTTCCTAAAGTTAGAGTTATGGTTGAAAGAAAGAGCTATTATCATATATTCAATTCTATTTCTTTCAAACATCTCTTCAAAAGATTTTCTTCAAATTGGTTTGTCATCATAAAAAGGGGGAGATTATTAGCTCCAGACCCTTCAAGAAAGCTTTAAGAAAATATGTTTTGAATGACAACATAACCAATTTAAAGAAAACACTTTAAAGAATGGCTAATGTTTACCTTGAGTTTCTTGTCATAGCATACATGTATTTCTGGATTGCCTAACACATACTTGAAGCAAGAATAATTTCACTTTGCATGTGCAAACATGATTTATCTCATATAAAGAGATTGAACTTAAGAAAAGTGAATATTAGATCATGTAAAGTAGGCTTACATGCCTTACGATGAAAGGAAAGCAATCAGGACAAGAAACCAAGATCTAGGACTTCAGAAAGTAGGACGAGACTTTAAAAAGTACACCTAAAATGAAGATATCCATCAAACACTGAAGCCAAAGTATTCTATATTTTTAATCATCACACTTGCAATGTTTTGAACATCAACAAGCCATGATTGAAGACGAGAAAACCTAAGAATTATCGAGGAAATAATACTGCACATTAGAAAGCTCACTTATAATGATACATTGTGCTCTACAAGAAAATAAGGGAATTATTTGAAATTCAAATTTGAATTTGAAAAGTCAAAACCCAGGTTTGAACTGTGTGTCATCTCTTTTGCCACCATGGTCAACAACCTCAGCTTCTAGAAGAATGAGTTCAGAAACCACATTTGAAAGTAAGAGTAGTTTCTAAAGTAGCATTAGAAACTTCAATCTTACAAGACTGAATAGTTCTAACAACGGGCTACTCTTCTAGACTACTTTTAAGACAAAATGGATGATCAACACATGTCGGAGATCTGATCAAAGGCAATGGTCATAAGAAAGACCATCTATAAATAGAGATGTTGTACTCAAACGAAGAAGATTAACACTAGACAAAGAGCAAAAACTCTGTAAAATTTCTCATCTGCTTGTAGACTTCATTACATCTAGTAATCATTTCCTTTGGTTGTAAAAAATCTTCTTTATATGTTCTTCAAGTGTTCATATGTTCTTCCTAGGAAGAATACTTAGAAAGATATCATTCAAGTGTTTCTAGATCTTTCTTTGTAAATCTTAAAGAAACTTGAGTGTAGGTTAGTTTGGGTTGCAAACCTAAACACAAATCTTTGTATCCTTGAATCCAGGAGTGATCGATGTGAGCATAGCTTGGAGAGACTAGTCAAAGACTACTTGCAACATGATAGTAAAGATGGTTTACTGGTCTTGATTTTGCTTGGAAGGCTGGTCAAAGACTACTTGGTTCAGCTTGAAGAGGTTGGTGAATAACTACTTGGTTCAGCTTGAAGAGGCTTGGTGAATAACTAATTGGTTTGTGACAGTAAGGGTTATCTACTAGTCACTAGTTAGAGCTTGGGAAGGCTATTGTAAGGACTATCTTTGATCTTCTCTGGTGAGAGAAAGTTTAGTGGAACTCAACGGTTAGAACTCATGAGGAGGTTAATCGAACCAGTATAAAAACTCTCAAAGGATCTCTTTTCTCCTTCATTTTTTATTTTATTTCTATATTTTATTTATTTACTATGTTAGTTTTGGAAAACTTTCCTTCACGCATTTATTTCATATTAGTTTCAGAAAGTTCACTTTCTGAAGTCACTAATGCTGTTTTTGTTGTACTTCAAGCTCATAGCTTGATAGTATCTTGAGTAAGTTTTAGAAGACAAATAGGGAAAGAAAAGCCAAAGCATGATTCAACCCTCCTTTTTCATGCGCTTTCTTACCTACAATATATTATTTATTGTGCTAAGTTGTAAGCTTACAAATGTACTACATATCAAATTATTATTGAATGTTAATATATTTGGAATTGTTATGGATTGTAAATAAGTAATTCACAGGAATGGATATCTTGTCTAATTTTCTATGAAATACCAGTTAGGTTTCCTAATGGTGGCTCACTAAGCTTTAGTCATAGCCTGGTGTGGATCTTAAATATAAACTAAGATATTTTAAGCCAAAATAAAATGAATAAACCAAAAATTTAAAACAACCCATTTAATGTGTATAAAATGGTTTCAAAGTGAAAATGATACACAAATAATTAAATTATGCAATATCCTAAAATTGCAATAAGTGAAAGTATAGATGTAACAATAAAATATCATCATATAGTATTATTAAATGCATAATTGGATCCATTCAAGAAACTTTTAAGAAAACAAGAATTGTTCTTATAAAAAAATTTCATTTGATTGGTGTAATGATTTTAATTGGTTTGGGTTACATTTAAACATGCACTTGTAAAAAAATTAGTAGTTCTAGAGGATGCTCCATTGTGAAGTGCAAAATTAAACATGTCACTAGATTTCTAAAGTTTAGCATACATTGAAAGTATTATGTTTGTTAGAATATTCTTGTTGATGGTGGGGCTCCTTTGAAGCTTGTTCCTCATAATGACCTATGAATATATAATGAAATATATACTATTAATTCTATAACTGCATTTTAATGGCATAATTATCTTTCATTAGGATGTAAAATTCAAGAATTGCATCTCATTGTTCCATGCAAATTTTTTTAACAAAAAATCAGTCAAAAGTGATCAAGTCTAGATCAATAAAAGATAGATTGGATTGGATATTGGTTTAATCTAAATTTTTAAATTCAATCCAATCCAAGTATAAATTATATTATTTGGATCGATTTGATTTTTAACGCAAAATTGAACCACACCAATTTGCAAACACTCATACTTTCTTGATTGTAGCTTTCCTTTTTTTTCCCTTTAGAATATGTAACCTTAGTTAATAAATGTTCTCACTTATCTATTAGTCAGGGTTAACAAATAGGGTTGAGTGCAACTTTCATCATATTTTGGTTTGTAGTGCAAGACCATGAAACTCAAGGGTACTTTGTTAATTATCCTATTTTATTGATATAAAATTACATGTATGATCGGCCAAGAACAACAATAGTTTTATTATGTAATATTGTATTGATTTCATAGGTTTTATTAGGTTTATAGAAAATCAACTTGCATGGATAGGCATCTAGCTCAAATTATAGTAGACTTTATTATGGCAGAAGACAAAGGCAACACTATTTATTGAATGAACAACACCATTTTTTCTTCATCTAGCAAGAGCAATAACAATGGATTCAACTGAAACAAGCTGTAACAACAAAAGATGGAGTCAAGTCATTAACATAACATAATTTGACAATAACTTATGTCTAATTATATGCATAAATTTGGTTAACATTGATTTTGCAAAACATAGTATGTTTTAAAAATGATGTCTCTTACTTGTAAGGAAATTAAATGGATTTTGTAGTTCCAATAGAAAACCAACACCTCCAATTTAATTATTTTATTAGCAAAAGCAACATCATTTCCTACATTGTAAAACCTAAAATTTCAACTAGTTGGCACTAGCCACCACTAAGCTTTGATAGATGAAGCTTGACAAGGGAAATGATTTGTTACTTTCTACCTATATCACAATTATCAAAAACTATAAGCATGCTTGTGAGATAAATAACATTGTTTAAAAATTAGGTTATAATTTAATTGTTCTTTGTATAAATAATATTGTCAAAATGAATTTAATTGAATCCATTCTTCATTAAAGTAAACAAAAAAAAATAGTTTAATTTCTCAAGACAATGGAAAAGGAGTCATATAAAAGTACATTATGAAGTAAAATGTACTAATCTTGAAATTTAAAATTGATTCCCCAAATGATAAGCAATTATAAAACTATTCCTTACCTTCCAAATAGCCATATAGAAGGATTCGAGGCCACTTTACTCTTCAAATCTATGGATTTGGCATTACACCAGAGGACTAAAGCCATAATGGCATGTGTAGAAACCTAATAAATTAAAAGTGATAAAAAAAGTTCAAACTTTACTAAATTAATCAAACAAGTCCACTTTCACTCAATAACAATATCTATAACTATGGAAGGGATATGTTTCCTTATTTTAGTACAAACATTTTCTTTATGGAATTTGATAATGTTAAATTCAATTGGAGTCTAAACTACCCTATAACGTTGTGTTGAACATGCCTTAGTGAAGATGCATGTGCAAAGCACTTCAAATCTATATCTTTCATTACATTTTGTTAACATTTCATGTGATAGTGACAAGTAGAGAGCCATCAAACTTGATGCAATGTACTTCAAAAACCTTGAGAAAGGTTAATCATGATCCCAGCACTTGATCCATGACTTAGCAATATTATTTCATATTACCATGAAAAACATGTAAACTCCAATATATTTCAAAAGTTACTTTTGAGATATGTATTTTTTTTTTTTTTGGGTGTAACCATTGAGCTCCAATCATATGAAAATATTTTGTAAAGAACGTTAGTAATGTCTTTGTTAAGTGTTTGAATATGCAAATAGTTCTAACATATTTAAGAGAGATGAGCAATATATTATTCCTTCTCTAAGTGATTCTTTAAATCATAAACAACATTATTCAATCAAATAATGTCTACATGAGAGGAATCTACACTTATTATGAAAAGAAAGCCATTCAAATGTTTAGAAGGATAATGTTGACCTTTCAAAAAGAAAACCAATCATTAGAAGAATCATATGGGCATCAAAGGGCATATCCAAAAAGTTGTGGCCTAAATGATCATTTCTAGAATGTTTTTCAATAAAGATGAAGAACTTATCAATCTAGAAAAAAAAATCTCTTTGAGGATCTTCTTAACATCAAAAGTGACAAGACACTATTCAAAAAGCACAATGATAGACAATAAGGATAAATGACCTAAATAGATATCTTTTGCTTTTTAGTTTGCCCTTGCTTGCTAAGCAACCTCTTCTCTAACCAGACTCTGACCAATGGATCAATATTGCAGAGCCTTAGACTAATCCCAATAGCTACAATTTGAAGGTTTATATAAGTCTTGAATACTAAGAAGGTGATTTTTGCTTAATGCACTTATTCTGAAAGAAAAATGCTTATGAAATAATGTTATTCAATTTCTTCATCTTTCTTAACCTTAAGAGGAAAATAGAAAGAATTTTTTTAAAAGCCTCTTAATAAAATTTCCTCTAAGTTTGTATTAGAAGATATCCTCCTAGTGAGATTATTGAGAAGTCACTCACTCATGTACATAATAAAGATAGACACTTCTAAGTATTAGAGATTAAATATATCTGAACATAATCATTTTAATCAACCTTTGTACCCTAACTAAGCAATTGTTTTTGTTAGCAAGATTGGAGAAGCTAGGTAAAAAAATACTCAAAGTGGTTAGCTTCGGAATTGGAAAAAGAATACTTAGTTTTAAGTTTTGAGATCTTTTACTAATACTCATAGAAAAATCTCAACTTGTTTATTGAGGACTGGACGTAAGCAAGGTAGTTTGATTCAATTAGGATAAAACATCTCATGTGATATTTGTATCCTTACCTCTTTAAGTTTCCTTTGCCTTCAATTGAATATTTATGAAATATGTTGTTTATTTCAACATGCTTTTATTAGAAAGTATTTTTGAGAAAATAATTTTCTGCAACTAACAAAATATTTCTGCATTCCAAGTTTAATATTTGAGAGAGTTTGTTTTAAATTTTCAAGACTGAATTTTTTTTTTAAATTAGTTCATGATTCAATCCCCCTTCTCAAAACACTTTTTCAATGGCAATATCAAAATCCAAATAATAAAATCAATTCAAGGTTTTTCTTCTATAAATAGTATTAGATAGTTTTTTACAAATTAGGGTTACCTTTCTTGAGCATCACCTATTATTTGTTTTGGATATTTTCAATAGCCAATAAACATGAGAAAAGGTTGAGAAAAGTGGTTTTGTGGAGAAAAGTTTAAGATTCAAAGAGCACAACTATCAATTGAATTACCCTTCTTGTATTTTTGTCATCTTTGGAATGAGTACCGTAATTTAAAACTTCAAAAGATGATGAAAACAAAAAAATGATAAATTATTATAATTAATCAATTGCTATGAAGTGAATATTTAACTTAAGAAAGAATGGGATTATATAGAATTAGAGTAATATTATTTATGTTACTTTTTAAGATATCTTTTAAATTATTAATTCATTAAATATTGTTTGGAATAAAAATTGAGGCCTACTCTTAATGAATTTTTAAAGGACATAGGATATTCCTTTGAATAGTTAAAAAAAGATATATAATAATTTTCTTCTAATTACATGTCAACTTCTTTAAAAAAAATTATAATTATTCCTAAAATATCTTAATTAATTGAAATCATACCATTACTTCCTTGCATATAAGGTTATAATTGTTTTAGAGGAAAAGGATATTACACACCAATAATTGAAAGTTGTACTAGTAAATAACATATTACCATGACAATTTTGCTCCATAAGGGAGATGTTGCTCCCACGAGGATGGCAACTCCATAAGCCATTTCAAGAAGTGAAACACAGAACCAGAATACCTAGCAAAAGAATAATTAATAACAAATATATGGTATATGATATCACAAACTAGTTATGAGATATTGCATGAGAGGAAATACCGCTGACCTAACTATATTGCCAAAGTTTGGAGTCCTCCTTCTGTCTCCTTCAATGTCAGGTATATCCTATTTACATTCTAGGAAATGTGTGATGTTATATCAAGTATATAAGCTTACTAAAACATGAGGTTGGTGTTGAAAAACAAATGGGTATTTTAAGAACCTAGAAGCTTATACCTTGGCCAATCCTATAACTATAGTACACACCATTGATTACAAGAGAAAAAATCAATGATCTTGGATAGATAGCGTCCTCTTAAGCACATGGGTCTGAACAACATCGAATGTATTTCAACCAAAAAACTCATTAGACTTTCTCGAAGCTAATTTTCTAGATAGGAAGCTAGATAGAACTATCACAAACCATATTACAAAACACTACTATTGCTAGCTAAAAAATGTGCCCCTTTTTCCCCCTTTTTGATTCTTTCTTAGATGTTAGTTTCAAATAGTTTATTATGAATTTGAATAACCCAACCTAAAAATGTAAGATATAAATTGGTTTTTGCCATTATATGACAAAAGTAAATGCATGCACATCTAAAACCATTTGTCTTGAAAGAGCATAGTTTAGTATGAGAACACCTTCATATGAAGAAAAGGTGCAAGATACATTGATACCAAAGGACCAGCTATCATGTACACCATTGTAAGTGATGTAAATCTCTTCCATCTCAAGAAGGACAATTGAAAAGTTTCATAGATAATAAAGTTATTATAAAAACAACTAAAAATGTAGTCACCATTAAACAAATTTTCCAAATATGAGAACATCTAAAAGTGCAAACCAATGTCTTTAAACCCTCATAATATATTCAGCTATTGACTCATACAAGTTAAATAAAATCCATTCGATAACATGTGAAATGTTTACATTGTATTTTTATTTTTCTAAGGCACTCAAATTAACGTTTGACATGAATATGAAAAGACAATCTATTAGGTTTCATAAAAGATAATCTAATTTTAGATCATAATAAAAAAAAAACACATATAAAAGGTAGATATTAATGATATGTTAGCCTTGATTACAAGTTGTTTATCTAATTCATGCATGGTAAGGAATGCTTGAACTTTCATATTTAAAAGTATGACTTTTCAATTTAAACTAAACTTTTAGTACATTTATAAATTAAATTGTTTTTTATTTTAGAAAAATGTCTCACAAGTTATTTGAAACAAAATAATTATAATAACCTAATCTTATAGCTAAGACAAGAGCATGTTATCCATAAGCCTGGAAATGCTTATGAGGAGTCTAAGGGCTAAAAAAACATAAAAATGATTTTGAGATGTTTCAGGCATCCTATAGCGCAAAGCAAATTGTCTCACCTATTTCTATTCTAGCAAATGCTAGAGCACGTATCAAATGTGCTACGATGTGAAACACCATACCTCAATCACCTCTATTTCAAGAAATGCACTAAAGTGCAAATCACCATATCCATGCATCATTGGCAATAGAAAATGCATCATAGAATGTCTTCAAAGTGCATGTCTTCAAAGTGGTATAGAAAATGCATCATAAATGTTCCATGGTGCATCTCCAGGCACTATAACATGCCTTGAATGCAACTTTTTATCAGATGAAGGATCAAAAATCATTCTTGCACATTTATTTCTCTATCTAAGAGCTTGAAAACCATCTCTCTCTCTCAAAAAAAAATTTGAACCATTGCTCAAAGTCTTAACAATCTTAACTATTAATCATCATTTCATCAAAATATACCTCAACCAACACTCCCAAACACTTTTCACATCTCTAATCTCTCTTTCATTTCATTTGTGAGTACCCATTGTTCTAAATCTTCTCTACCTATCTAGGCAAGGTTTTCAACACCCAAGCCTTCCTTCCATTTTCAATTTTAGTGCTAGAGGTAGGAATTTTCATGTGTTTTGAAGGATCTAGGGCTTGGAATTAGGGATTTTAATGCCTATGAGTTATTTTATAGCTCACATAAATTTGTTTTGTTTTGTTTGTCATGCTAGATTGTCCTCGTGATACACATATTTTGTTCAATACTCATTAGAAGTCAATTTCTTCTCAAAAGGTGATAATTGTAACATCTTATGCTGCTTTATGAATTGATGACGTCCTTACAAACCAACATTGTCTTTCCATGTGCCTCGTCCTTACTCACACATTTTCTGAAAAACTTCCCAGGAGGTTACCCATCCCAAATTACTCCAAGTCAAACACACTTAACCATGGAGTTCTTTAGTGATGGGCTACCAAAAGAAGATACATCTTATTAGTATAGGTGGTACCAATCAATTTATATAAGTCATTCTCAATATAATCCCATCCTACAACCTTAGGATCCTTCTCATTCTGGTGTGTAATCGATTCATTCATGTACCCTTCCTTAGAACCTTGCTATGAGCCACTCCTTGTTTCATGCTACACGATGATCACTTACCCACCCTCATCAGCCTGGGTGTTACTTGCCCACCAGCTTCGGCTTGGTTTGTCCCCGAACCACGCCATACTGGGAGAGGTGCAAACTCTAATACCATTGGTAACATCCCATGTTGCTTTATGGATTGACGATTATCCCCACAAACCAACGTAGGTCTTTTCAGTCCGCTTTATTCTCACTCACAAACTCCCAGAAAACTTCCCAGGAGGTCACGCATCCCAAAATTGCTCCAAGTCAAGCACGTTTGATCATGGAGTTCTTTAGTGATGGGCTACCGAAAAGATGTATCTTGTTAGTATAGGTAGTACCAATCAATTTATATAAGCCATCATTAACTTATAGTCCTATACCTATACAACCTCAGGATCCTCTCATTATGGTGTATAATCAGTTCATTTATGTATCCCTCGCTTAGAAGCCTGGAGTCACTCTCTTGTGCCTTCTTGCATCGATTATTATTCCCTACCCTCGTTGAACCCTAGTGTTACAATAAGTAAGATTTAGACATATTAATTAGCCCTCATATTTAGTCTTTTATGTACCTTTTATGCTTAATGGATGAATATTGGATATATTTTATAAGTTTAGGTTCCAGTTGGGCTTAATTGTATTTTTAGCATTATTGGGATTTTAACTATTTCTATATTTTGGATATATCTTGAGTTGTAGACATCAGAAAATTAAAAATTTTATAAAATTAAAAGAAAGCTTGTACAAATTTAAAGAGGGAGAAAGCTAATTCAGATATGTAATGGAAAGATATAAGGGTGAAATCAGATAGAGCTATTGTTATTGGAAGCTAAGCAATGTGCATTAATTGGACCACAACTTATGCATCCCAAATCCAAATGAGGCAAATAAAGTATCTATATTGATGAGAAAAACATCTACAACTTCCACGAAGGTACCAAAAGCTAATTTGGCCGATTTGAGTGTCAAGCGAGGCTTGGAGCTAGTAGTGCGACATGCACACTAGCATTAGGTTTTTTTTATCAATATTTTATTTTCAGAATTTTGTAGCTGTCTTGCTCCAAGAATATGATTGATCTTTATTGTTCTTGGCATTTTCTCTTCTCCATTCTCAAAAGTTTAATGTGGATTCCTACACTATGGATGAGTAATTTTCTAGCTTGCTCAAGTAGTGTTTGAGAATGCTTGTTGTAAGCATGAAACTCTATCTTTAATTGTTAATATTTTTTATGTGTTTTTCAATTCCTTCTCTCATATTTGTATTTGTTATTGATGTTGAATGATATTGATACATTGATTTCGAATTGGAAACCTTTTGGTATTATTAATTGATTATTTTTAACATTCAATTAGGTATGGAATAGAAAATTAGGTTAAAGTTGTTTCTTAAGTGATTGGTTTTTAATCTAATATAAATTTAATTGAGGTTGACATCTTAAATTGTTTGATCTATTATATGTTAGTTGAATGCCTATAGGTCTCTAGAAGAATAACAAAGGGTGTTTTGAAGGCTTACCAATTAATCTTAATTAACTGCACATCAATTACATATTTTATGCCTGTTGAATTTTATGTGTTCAACAATGAACCCTTTTTTTCAATCAATTACCATTAGTGTCTATGTAAGAACGATTTTAGTTGTACTCCATACTACTCTTTTTACCAACTCATTTTTATTTTCAATTTGAGCTAGCCTAACATTCATGTCAAAGGGTTAATTCTATGAGTAAATGAGGTGCTTATAGTCCATTTTCTTGCTTGCTAAGTGAATTATGTGTAATATATTATTATGCATTTATCTTACGAATCATGCAATTGTTGTACTACAATAAAATGTAACTAAAATAGAAAATATAACAAATAAGGAAAATGATATGCTAGCTAATGGAGCTAGGCTCCCAAGGTGAGATGGAATCTAGAACGTGTCAAGCTTAGTAGAGTTAAGCTCTCAAGTGTTCAAGCCTTTCTTAGTGTACTCTAAGAGTGTGAAGGAGAGCATGACTTTCACCCAATGGTTGTCTTACAGATTTTGAGGAATCATATTTTACATGTGAAAGTCTCTAAGTGTGAATTCTAGTTGAATTAAGTGACTTTTCTAGGGCATGTGGTATCAAAAGATGAAATTATGGAGGACTAGAGGAAGGTGGAAACTATTCAAAATGGTCAAGGCCAACCAATGTGATATAGATCCGAGTTTCTTAGTTTGGCAAGGTACTGCAAGTGCTTCATAAAGGATTTCACTAAAATAGTAGACTCGCTAAATCAACTAACATAGAAAGGGTTCAATTATAATGGTCTGAAGCATGTGAGGAGAGCTTACAAAAGCTCAAACAATGCATAACATCTACTCCCATGATGATTTATCCCTTTGGATCTAGAAGTTATTTCATGTGTTGTGATACATCTAGGATGGGACCTAGTTGTTCCTCATGCAACATGGATGAGCCATTGCTTAGACCTTTAAATAACTCAAGAGGCCTAAATAGAGCTACCCTACATATGTTTTGGAAATGGTAGTGATTATCTTTACCTTTAAGATTTGGAGACACCACCTTTATGGTGAGACATGTAAGATACATATAGGCTACAAAAGCATGAAGTATATCTTCCAACATAAGGATCTTTATTTAAGAGAGTTGAGATGGATGGAACTACTCAAGGATTATGATTTCACCATCTTGTACCACTCAGGAAAAGCAAATATGGTGGCAAATGCCTTGAATAGGAAATCTCTGAGTAGTTTGACCTCTTTTCTTGACTATGCCTTTCCAGGCTTGCTTTATTTTTCTCACATCTTATCATCATCTTCTAAATCTTCTTAAAGCATCCTCATCCTTATCCTTAAATTCCTTAGAAATTCTAAAAGTTTTTCCTAAGTTTTTCTTTTTATGAGAAGACTTTGGAGCTATGGATTTGTTTATATTTAATGAGCCTCATTTAACTTAACCTCATGATTTTTAGAGACCTTATAAGAGCATCCAAACTTAGAGTATTTACCTCCTTAACTTCTATTAGAGTAACTTTGGGAATCCGTCTAGAAGGGAAACTCCTAAGGATCTTTCTAACCATCTTAGCATTTATATACCTTTAACCAAGGCCTTTTAACAGAATTTATGACTTGCATAAATTTGATGCTCATTTCATCAATATTTTTATGCTCAAGCATTTTGAACATCTCATATTGATGAAACTGCATCTTAACATGGTCAGTTCCTTTATGCAGGATTTCAAGTTCATCCCAAATTTCTTTTGCAATATCATAAGCAACAATCATATCATACTCTCTTTACTCAAAGCACAAGTTAAGAGATACTTGGCTTTGCATTTAGCTACACTTGAGTCTTTTATCTATCTATCCACTAATGTTTAGGAATCAACTTCATCATAGACGAACCAGCTCATGTTCGGCAAATGGTCATCCTGCTTTGGGATGTAGTCACCATTTTAAATGATCTCCCACATATTTGAGCTAGTTGACTCAGTGAACAACTTCATTTTGTGTTTCCAATAATGATGATCACTTCTACTAAAGTATAGGATGGTTGATAGAGTGACCTTCAGTAATGTGCATGGTCTGTTGGCTATTTCATCAAAGGATCTTTTTCTTTAATGTTAAGTTGCTTAACCCTTTTGGAGAACTAGGCTTGGTGCAAAATATTAGTGAAAGCAAAGGGACAAGAAAAGGGTTAAATTGTGCAAACTAAAAACACTTTCTAAAAACTTTAAAAACAAAACACTCTAAAATTCTTTAAACTTAGAGAAGCAAAAGCAAAGTTAGTTTTTCTTTAGTCTTCTCAAGCTACCTATAAGTAGTCTTGTCCTAGCCTCTCTAAGCTAACTTACACTACCACTACTGGGTCAAGGTTACAAGATGTGATTGTTTTCTGGTTTGTGTTTGGATAACACTTACCTAGAATAACACTCAAGTTCTCAAAATATTACAATAAGATTTTAGAGTGATTTGATTGACTTCTTACAAAGATATAACTCACAAAGGAGAATATTTACTAAGTAGAGAATATGTAAGAAGGTTTCTAAAGAATATGATTCTTTTTAAAGATGAAGATTTTTAAGATTGATAAAATAGTTTAGCAACCTTCAATCTTCAAATAATTATCCTTTTATAGTTGGTATTTTGAAAATAAATGTTGTTCCTTGAATGTTAGACCACTTTGCACATGTTTTTCTAGTGTTACACATAGAGAGAATTTTCATAGTTTTCTTAGTAGCAATCTTTCCTTTTGCAGCTCTCACAATACCTATGATGGCGTGATAGTACTATTGTCCTTTTATCTATGATTTTACTTCATGAAAGATCTTTCTAAAGAGCCTAAGCATGGAACAAGTTTCTTAATGGATAAGAAACTTTCTTAAGGCATTTAGCTCAAATTTAGACCAACACATTCTTTTCTAAAGTGATGTCATCCTTTTGATCACATGAAAGTTCACCTCTAATAGTGTAAATGTTCTTTCTAAAGCACATTACAACTTTCCCAACACTTTAATTACTTTCTGAGATATGTTATGTATTAAACCTATCCAAAACTTGTAAAGTTTAATTCATTTTAACATTGAGTATGGATTTGGAGTTGTATTTCAACATTCTTAGTAGGTTTCTTAAAGAATTTATGCACAAGTTGTAATATAGAGACCTATGCTTATTCAATAAGACTCATACACATGGTTAGTAATTTTTCTCAAATGATTTATTCAAAGATTGTTGTCACTCAAAACCAAGCAATTCAAAGCTTTCCCAAGGGTTCTAAAGCTTCTATTGGGAGCATTAAAAAATTTTATTTTGGCCCCTAATGGTTTAAATTCAACCAACAGTAGTGTATGTTGTGGTTGTGGGTTTTGCTTAGTTTTCCTTTTGTAAATTATTGAAAATGAGTTTGATTCATGGACTAGATTCTTGTGTTTAGTTATAATGTGCTGAAAATTAGTTGGAGCATTATGTTTGAATGGATTTTTGGTTCTAACAAAGGACTTTTGGGGTACTTCAATTTAGTTTAATTACTCGTACAAATTATGTCTTAAAAAAGGTGAAAATGGGAGTAGTAAGCCTTATTAAAATGCTAGGGCTTGCTAGAAAAATATTAATAGCATCTTTCTTTTTGTACAAAGTGGTGATTTTATATAAGACAATGGTTTGGGGTTTTTGTTGTCATGCTTTAATGATTGGATATTTATTTTGACATGTAAAGTTGAGTTTTAAAAGAGAAAAATGGAATTTTGCTTGTGTCTGGCATAGATTTGAGCTTATATGTGTATTTGGGCCTAAACAACTTCTTTGATAATTTGGACTTAAATCTTATCCCTTTATTTACTATGAATTGTAGATCTAATTATGGAATCCTTTAGCTAAGACCGGTCCTATGACTCTAGTATTAGTTTAGGATTGTAATGTATATAGATTGGATTATAACTCTCTCTTATGTGTGTGAAGGTGCCTCAATGAGTTAGAAAGATTATGTGACATATATATTATGTGATAAGTGAGGACTTCTAAGGGTTATGAGGCGTAACTTGACTCATGCTAATGTGAGTAAGGTTTGGAGCAACAAAATGAGTAAAAATATGCCAAGCCATCTTAGAGCTTGCATTATGATGACTATGTGATGGTTTAAGTTTTAGCATTTAAATTTGAGAATGTGAATTACTTATTCCATAATCATGCATGAAACTTCATGTGAATGTTTTATGTTTGTTTAAGCTATGAGATTTCATTTTGCTTGCATGCTCATGACATGAGAGTTTAAGAAAGAAAGTGATGGTGTTATTTAGTCTAAATTTCCCAAATCAAATCTTGCAAGTAGGTTGGAGACCATGTTATATCATCAAGGCTATGTTGTGGCTGGTATAAGGTGATCATGAGAAAGGTGAAAAATTTGTAAAGTGTGGCATTTAAAAGAATTATACGTGAGATGTGTGAAATGTTATGCAATCCTTTCATCATTGAGCATGAATCCTTCTAATGTGTCTTTAAATGCTTGTCCTTGTCATGCATATCTTTTTTTGTCTTTAATTTATAAGGTTTTCATAAATCTTCAAAACACGTTACTTGAGAAATTACATATGCGAACTTAATAAATGAACTTTGGCATGCCCACTTGTTTCATAAATAAACCAAAGTGGCCTGAGAACAATAATGATAACATTTAATTGCTTTCTTAAGTCTACTTAGTTTCCTTTGATACTCATCTCGTTTTCCTTGTTTTATGTGTCATCTTCAAATGACTCTCATGCACCGATGCAGGATCTCCTTGAGTTTGATAGAGGTTTTAGCTCATGCTTGGAGATTTAGATGCTATTTTATTTTCTATCTTTCATTCCTATTCTTGAGCATGTAGACTATTAGCCTTTTGATTTATGTTTCCTTTATTTGTTGAGATTTTCTATTATTATGTATAACTTTATTTAAGACCAGGCCTTAATATTGGCATTTGCTTAGGATTTATTTATATTTTGTTAGGCATGGTTTGTAATAGGTGTAGTAGTCCTCTATGGACCCCATCCCTTATGTTACCATGGTTCCCACTATATTATGAAGTGTTGATCGTGTTATGTGATGTTTAAAACTATGTAGATGAATTATGAAATGCTTAATGGTTATGACCAAGAAATTTCATCATGTTGTATGTGAAAATATTTTACAAGTTATACTAATGATTCACCTTTACACTAACTCCTAAGGCTCTGCCATTTTAAGTTTTAAAAAAATGTTATTTTCCACTACAAGTATTTTAAAGAGAACTTAAAATGTGAAGTCAAAACATAATTAACTAATAATTGACTGATTATGTCATAAAGATAACAAGTTAAGTATTAGGGTATTACATGTAGTATAGATATCATCACAATGTACATAACAAAAAGAGCATAATGTATATTGATAGCCTTATATATTCATAAATAATATTAAGTAGATAAAAAGGGATAAAACCAACTTTTTTTGGTAATTTTCTTGTTGGCACAAAGGGGTTGATATACATTCATTGCATAAGCAGTCGCTAGGACAAAAGTAGCAAGATTACTCCGCCATAATGGCCATGATCCTACAAGTCATCCAATACTTATACTCTCTCCAGGGAGGGGAATAAAAAGAAGCCTCTTTTAACCTCATTAACAACACTTATCTTTACATTAGAAAGTAGTGCATGCCAAAGAACAATAAAGACATTAAAAACCAAATAAAGAAATCCCCAATAAAACTCTTATAACTATTACATATAAAATCATTCATGTTCCCCTAATCATTAGCTTAAAAATTTTAGAGATAGTTACATGGTATCAAAGGCCAAAAATTAACTGGTTACAGGTTTGATCATGCTTCAAGCCCAAAAGAGACATTCGTATGAAAATATGTGTATTTCAAACTATCTATGTATCTCTACTATTAGCTTAAGTTTTTGGACGAGATGGTTCATGATACTAACAACACTTATCTTGAACAATAAAAGTGAAACTACAAGCATCATCATAGAGGCTACCCGTATCCATTTGCATCCCTAAAAATTGTTTATCCATACTCACCATTAGGCTTTTTTTTTTAGGTTAACCACCATTAGGTTACTTTATACACTTATTTTTTAAAAAAAATGAAAAAATTAAATGTTAAAATATAAAGATTTTGATTTCATTGTCATATATATATATAGATATATATTTTTATAATTCACCGCAATAGATTCCAAATCACAAAGCTTAAGTTTTGTTATATGTTCAACTCTATGGGACAATATTTAGATAACTCATTCAAATACAAGGTTGGGAAACAAAAACTTTTATCTTTAAATATATGTCCTACAAAATTCAATAGTGATAGATTAGGTGTCTACATGGTGTACAAGGTGAAAGCTAGTCAAACAACATTTCTCCAAAGCTAAATGGAACTCTTAAAGACTAATCAAGGCAAACAAGGAACCCAAAGCATGTACAAACACTTATGGCACTAAGGAACAAAAATAGTATTCTAACCATAACACAAAAAGTGGAATGAACTACGCAGATTAACCTATATACAGGCTAGCTAAACCACACATTAGAATGTGCCTATTCGTCAAGTTGTGCATCCTTTAGCCTTGCTTTTTCACACATGTAATTCAGCCACAACCCTACTTAACCTTCTTCTATGTTGTGATTCCATTGCAAATTAAAAGCCAAAACCTCAAAACGATAAGGGAAATCTTAGTACAATCTCTTCAACCAATACACGTGTCTAAATTTGATTAGGAAACCCATATTAGACCAATGGTTCTTTTTACTTCAGGAAACAATATTCTAATTTCCTTTAAACAATAAGAGACCATACCACAACATAGAATAAACACATCCATAATTTTTCTTTTTTCTTTTTGGAAATCCAAACAACCTTATGCCTTTCCTTGCATAAAAAATCCTTTCATAGCTAGGGAATATTAATAGCAATTCTAACATTGTAATATAAAATTAGTTGGAGACACACTAGTTAGTCCTTGTCAATAAATAAGGTTTAGAGTGTTTAACTAGGGATATTCTTTTGTTATCTACAATAATATATAAGCATAAGATGGCATTTTTGATTCATTAATAGTATAGCTTAAATCCCCAAAATTGAACACTATAAATTATCTCCACTAAGAGTTGCATGAGAGAAAAAAGGTTGTAAGAAAATATACTCCTTAAAAATGTTTGTTAGCACGTGAAAAGTTTTCCCACAATCACATCACATATTTTTAGCATTCAAATAAGTGACATAAGTTTAATTACCTAATGAATGGGGTATATATACATGAAGTAATGTGTGATCTGTCTAACTTGTCTTATTACACACATGAGAAAATTGCCCTATTTTAAGTCTTGCCACAAGTTTTTTACTTAAACTTCCTATATGCACCTTTACACCCATCCCACATTGACGATATACACTATAATATCTCAAGGAGTAATAACTGTGTCCCTGTCTATCTAATAACCAAACTCACTTCCCCTTATAAGGGAGCTCCTTATTTTCTTCTCTCATCCAACTCTCTACTGAGTTTTACTCTTCCTAAATTTGAGCTATACATTCATGAAAAGTTGTATTCAAAATTAAAAATTCAAGATAATAGATAGAAAAGTGTAAGCATATTTAACAACTATTAGAAAACTATGAAAGATCTAATATTTTCCCAAGATCACATATTTGTATCAACATCAAGAAATAAGAATTTGATGGTTAACAAAAAAGGATGCAAACAAAAAAAAACTTGAAATCAAAAAGAAAAGCTTTTGATTGAACAAAGGACACAATTCCCATAAACTCTCATGATCAAAAATCTTGTGCATAAAAAACATGAAAGTGGCTTTTGCTATTCTTCTGTATCTATTGACACTCCTATTTAATTAAATTTTTATTTAGTTTCACCATAATACCCTTCTTTTTCTACTGATTGGAATAGCCAATGTAAACTATTTATTAGTTATCATAATATTGTCATAGTTATTGTTATTAATTTAATTATTCATAAATTTATTATTTATCTCATATTTTCTATTTTTAGATGGTTAGTAGTTATAACAAGTATTTATAATTAATTTATTTAACATAAGTTTTTAAATGTAAGCATTATTTTTATATTTTATTCAATAATTATCTAAATAATATAATATTGAGTATTTTTTGAAAAATAAGCAACAAACAAAACAAATAACAATTAAGATGTACTAAAAATTGTGATATTCAACTACATACCTTATTTTGTAACATTTAGAGTTTGTAAGTTCTTTAGTAAATGAACAATATCATGATTCATTACTATTGGCTATAATATTATATATATATATATATATATATATATATATATATTGCCTATTATCCATATTCTTTAAAATTAATATAATTTGATATATTAAAGTAATTACTTACTCATGTCAAAAAGATTAAAAAGATTAATTTTTCAACCCGCAATTGAACAATATAAAGGTCTAAAATATTTTGTTTTAAATAAAGATATTAGGAGATAAAAGGTGAGGATGGGAATCAAATTTGTGACCTACCATGGCTCATTGAGATATATAGGAGTTATCACTGTATTGTGGACTCACTTACCTAATTTATTTCCTTTCTATTAAAAAAATTTAATAGTAAAATTAAAAACTGCATATTAGTGTACATTATATTTATCTTTCAATATATTACTCTTGTAAAACACACAAATTTAATATATAACTAATCCAATATATTAAACTATTTCAATTTTTAACAATAGAGATTTCAAAAAAAATTATAGTAAAAAGTAAGTGATTGATGATAAATCCTAATTTTTTTTGGTAGTTTTGAAAATTATATTAACAGTAGATGTTAAAAAAAATACTAGTATGATGTAGTATATTATGATGTTTTTACCTTTATTGTCATTAATTTTTTTGTTATTTTTTGTTCCTAAAATATCCATTACTAATTTGTGTAGATATCTGTTATTTTTAGAAAAATTGAAGCAAAATAATTCAGTATATAAAAAAGATATTAATTATGCTAACTTTAAATACTTATAATATAAAGTGATTATTATTATTATTAGTATATAAAAATTAAAAATGAGAAACATACTAAATATTTAAAATAATTAAATTAATTTTCAATCAAATTAACAATAATAACTTTTGATGACATTATGATGACTAATAAATAATTTATAATAATTATTCATGTAATTAAGAAAGAAAAAGGATATTTTGGTGGAATTAAAATAAAATTAATGCAATGGGAACAATAATAGACATATAGGATAGCCATTATCCTCCAAAATTAATGTATGTAAATAAATATTTGAGTGAAGATCCAACTTAGTCCTCAAGAATATTATGCTAGACAATATGGTCCTCCAAGAAAATAAATTCCATCCATTATCCCTCAAGAATTGAAAAGTAAGACAAATTAGTCCTTCTGTTAATTGAATAACACATGTGATGTGTAACGCCCGAGACTGACGAGGGAGAGATGATTGCAGTGCAAAGACACAGACAAGGAGTGGCTCTTGAGGCTTTTAAGCGGAAGGATACATGAATGAACCGATTACACACTAGAATGAGAGGGATCCTGAGACCTGTAGGTATGGGACTATACAGTTGAGGATTGCTTATATGAATTGATTGGTGTTACTTATACTAACAAGATACATCCTCTTTTCAGGAGCCCATCACTAAAGAACTCCAAAATTAAGTGTGCTTGACTTAGAGAAATTTTGGATAGGTGACCTCCTGGGAAGTTTTCCTAAGCGTGTGAATGAGGATAAAGCACATTGAAAAGACCATGTGTTGGTTTCCTGGGACAGTCATCAATTCATAAAGCAGCTTCATATAACTCCCTGACGAGGGCAGGAGTGATCGCCGGTACAAGAAGGCACGGGCAAGGAGTGGCTCCTAGCAAGGCCTCTAAGAGAGGGTACATGAATGAACCGATTACACACCAGAATGAGAGGGATCCTGAGGCTATATCGGTATGAGACTATACAATTGAGGATGACTTATACGAATTGATTGGTACTACCTATGCCAACAAAGATGCATCTTCTTTTGGTAGCCCCACTAAAGAACTCCATGGTTAAGCGTGCTTGACTTGGAGCAATTTTGGGATGGGTGACCTCCTGAAAAGTTTTCCCAAGAAGTGTGTGAGTGAGGACAAAGCACATCTGAAAAGACCCGTGTTGGTTTGTGGGGACAAGTAGTCAATCCATAAAATAATAGGGGATGATACACTTAGGCTATTACAAATGGTATCAGAGTAGCACCTTTCCTAGTATAGTGTGGTTTGGGGACGAACCAAGCGGAAGCTGTGGGCATGTAATGTCTTGGGTCATGAGAGCGGGGAGTGATCACCGATGCAAAAAGGCATAGATAAGGAGCACCTGGGGCTTCTAAGCGAAGGGGTACATGAATGAACCGATTACACATCAGAATGAGAGGATCCTAAGACTATGTAGGTATGGGACTATGGAATTGAGGATGACTTATATAAATTGATTGGTACTACGTATGCTAACAAGATGCATCTTTTTCAGTAGCCCATCACTAAAGAACTCCATGGTTAAGCGTGTCTGAACTTGGAGAAATTTTGGGATATGTGACCTTTTGGGAAATTTTCCCAAGAAGGGTGTGAGTGAGGACAAAGCATGCTAAAAAGACCCCGTGTTGGTTTGCGGAAGTCGTCAATCCATAAAGCGCTTGGGTTGTTACATGATGCATTCTAACATTGATGAGTCACATTAATTGAAAATTTGACATGCAAATGCCATCATTTTGGAATGATTCAAGAAATTATTTTTTGTATTCAAGATTCAAGAAATGACTTTTAGCTCCAAAACCTTTCAAAAAGCTTTAATGCAAAATGTTTTGAGTGATAATACAATCAATTTGGAGAAAATATTTTGAAGAAGGACAAATATTTCCCTTGAGTTTCTTGAAGTAACAAACATGTCCTTACGTTAGCATAACACAGTTCTTGAAACAAAAATATTTTCACATGACATGTGCAAACATGTTTTATCTCATTTAAAGAGATGTGAACTTAATGAAAGTGAAAATTATATCATGGAATGAACAAATATATATGCTCAATCCGTTGAAGAAAATTCTCAAGAACAAGGAATCAAGGCTCAGATCTTCAGAAAGTAGCATGCAACTTCAAAAAGTACGTTTCAAGTGAAGATTTCAATCCAACTTTGAAGCAAATGTGTACTACAACTTTCAATCGTCATGACCGCAATCATATCATCATCTACAAGCTCTAATTGAGGACTGGAAGATCGAAGAAATTTCAGAAACTGATACCGCTCTTCAGAAAGCACGTTCACAAGTGAAATGGTCCACTTTACAGGAAAAGGAAGGAAATTTGAAATTCAAATTTAAAGACAAACCCAATCATACTGACTTGACATCTCTTCTGTCAACTTGGTTAATTACCCAGCTTCTAGAAGGAAAAGTTCAAAACTATAACACCCTAACTTTCACCTAATACGCTCGAGTCGCATTCGGCTAGTTATTAGCGGTTACATCTTCGTTTCAAAACTTGACTTTTCTTTCTTTAAAATACGAGTACTAAAAATATGACTAAATTTTTCTTTTTGAACTTAAGACTTAAAATGCGAGCAGCGCATGCGCATAGGGACCGACTTCTAAACAAGAAACATAACAACCAGGGATACATCACCAAAACAACCATAAATAAATCATAGAATAAACACAACATAACTTGTAGTATTATATTATGATCATAACAAAACAGCGATGCCCTTATAAATATAAGGACACCTCAAGACACTAGATACATCAAGCAAGGTTAACTAACGCTAAACATAATTATAAAGGCTAGACTAGTCTTCAAGCTTCCATTGTGTCCTCTAATTGGATAGCGTAACTCCTATACCCGCGCTTCAAGGAAAATCACGAACATCTGCATCAATCCGTCTGGAGACGACAGGGAAGGAAAGACAAAAGGGGTGAGAATACTTATACAAGATTCTCAGTAAGGCCTCCGATTTTAACACAAGTGTCATCGTCGTCGCCCAGCCACTTCGGGTTTCATTATGAAAGAGGTATACATGCATAGGTTCAATTTTAATTTCTTAAATCCTATTATCCGAAGTGGGTTCCTTTTAGCATGAGTCTTCATGTATGAATGTCAGGATATTTTATGTATGCATGGTAATACTTGTGCATGACAGGACACGTAGATAACACTTATCACTTAATCAAAGCATCAATGAAACATATGCATGTGCGTCTTTTACTTTTTCATACTTGAACTCCGTGAGTTCCTTTCATAACTTTTTCCACCCTCATCATGGTCACCAAAATCCACCCAACATGCCGGCCTCGACGATTTTAACATGGTCACCAAAACTCCTAATCACCCATCGCCTAGGAATGAGCTCATCCTAACTAGCTGTCGCTAGATTCATACGGGGTAAAAGAGGGGGAAACATATCTCTTCCTTGGATCACCCCGTACAACCCTTAACTCGGAAAGTCATAATGGGATCATTTCCTATTTATCTTATCTTGTATGAATGCAACATGAGCATGCAACCATAAAACCTCATACGACATATCATATATTCTCATGCATTGTAAACATAGCATACCACATCATCATAGCAACATGCCACAAATACACATATAGCCTTATGCTCATGATATTAACATATTCACATCAATATGAGTATACCCACTTGGTCTCATGCTCACATCCCACCTCCTATCTCATGGTGTCTTATGCTTTAGCCCTTACGGGTCTTAAACTTATGTTCCAATTATTCTAATACCCATATTACATCTTTATTACACCTAAGAGATCACTACTTATAATTCTCACTAAGATTTAGGCTTGCTAAAAATTTCAAACAGCATTATGCATTTTGGGCAGGAAATTATCATATGATTACGGGGTTCTAGAATTTCCGTTTTAGACCCTTTTTAAGATCCATCTTCGCCTACGGTTTTATAATTAACTACTAAACCAATTATGAGGGATTCCTACACATGTTCACTAATTATAAACCACTTTCCTTAAGTCCAATTATGCTGGAACAGAATTGCAAGTTTGTGCATTCTAAGTGTTCTTAGAGTTCGCATTTTAAGTCCTTTTTAGTTACTTGTTCTTTCTAAACTTTCCTAAATTGTTCCTTACTTCACTCAAACATAATTTTACACATTTTAACACCTTAGAATAGAATTCATACAATAGCCAAACATCAAGGGTAGAACCGAAGTCATAAGCTTCATAGAATCACATAAATCATGAATTAAAATGCATACAAGTTGCTAGTTTCTCTTGGAATCATTTTAGGAACTCAAAACTCTTTTAGAAACCAATTAATCTCATTGAAATCATATAAATATATGCTAGGTCAGTAGCTAAATTATTTAGCTCAAGGAATGGATTTTAAAACATAAAACTTTGTTCATAAGGTCCCTTGAGTACATCTAGTCTTAGAAAAATTCCAAGACTTAGACTATGGGCACTTATGATTAGATGAACTCATCCAAGTCCATCATCATCACCACAAGGCCGAATGGCATTCCTTGAAATGCCTCCATTTTCTAAAACTTTATGCAAGATACTTGGGCAAGTCTTTGAACTCTAGGATATTTAAGTGATGACTTAAACTTAAACATGATATGCACTTATTTTATTCTTCATTAGAAAGTAAAGTAAGAGCATAAAATAAATATGAGATGCAACCTCATTATTATCTTTAAAGATTAAGTGATAGCTTGAAATATAAACATGAGATGTAAGCTTGGAATTTAAACATGATAATGCAAGTCCATTTAGTTAATCTTGAGAGTTTAGTGATGACATCAAAATAAACATGCTATGCAAGGCATAAATGTAAACATGTGTGCAACTCATTTTATCTTAGCTAGAGCTCTTACAAGACTTTAAAGGAACATCATAACCTTAACCCATTATGCATCTTAACAACATAAAGTGAGCTTTAGAGTTCTTTGCACCAAGACTTCAAAGAAGTCTTTGGTTTTGAACTTCATCATCAAGCTCAAGAAAATAGACACAAAGTTCAACACTTTGTCTAAACAAAATACAAGAACTAGTCATATTCTTTATTTTATTGCTCATGGGCTTCAATCTATAGTAAAACTCTTAGAACGGCGACCAACTTTAAGGTTGGCAAGGGTAAGCTTAGAGCTCTTTGAAAACATAAGATTAATTTTTCCTTAACAAAACTTTTGTGATATACTTAGCATTTTTAGCAAACTTTGTTCAAAGCCAAGGAAGAAAAAATCAAAATCTTTAAGGGAAAGAGGAAGAGAAAACCAAAACTCTAGCTAGGGAAAGAAAAGGAAAAACCGAAGCTTGAGCAAGGAAAAGGAAAAGAACCAAGAGCATATATGGTCCAAGACCAAGTTTTTCAAGCTTTAGAGGTTTTTCACAAGACATCAACAAGTCATTATCTTAAAACCTCATCATCAAGCCAAAGTTTTCCTCATGAAAAGGCCTCATGGCCGAAAGAAGAAAAGGAAAAGAAAGCTTAGAAAAACCAAGAGAAAACTAGAACTTTGCTTAAGAAAACAAGTAAAACTTCAAAACAAAACCCCTACCTAAGGAAGTCTTTGAAGAAATGAAAGAAAGCTTGAGTTCTTGAAGAGTTGAGAAGACAAAATCTTCCCTTGAGTGTGGTTGTGTGTTCGGCCAAGAAGGAAGCTCAAGGAAGATGATTTTTTCTTGAGTTTCTAAGCTTGGCAATGGAAGGTTTGGGTGTTTAAGAGATGGTTTAAGGTGAGATTGTGGTGGTTTGTGGTTGTTTATGGTGGTTTGTGGTGGTGGCAAGGTTCTTTGAGAGGAAGAAGAAGATGAACAAGATGAAGGGAAATTTGAGAGAAAAAGCAAGAAAGTGCAAGACAACTAAACTTAGCAAATGATCTAAAGTATAGCAAGGTTCTTCAAGGTTTGGTATTTATAGAAATTTTGCGCAATGGTGGCTGCCAAGGGGAAGGATGGCCGACGGCCAAAGGAGGGAAAAGTGAGGAAAATATCTCTTACAAGGTATGGCTTTGAGTATGGGTTCAAGCATGGTGGAGTATGGGCACAAGTATGGGCAAAGCATGGTCTTTAGAGTGAGATAAAATTCAACATGTGACACTTTTCCTAGGCTATGCATTCGGCCATAATTTTGCAGCCAAGGGGAGGATTAGTTTGTTCATGTAATTGTGTTTTAGTGATGTGTTTAGGTGTTTCTTTGATTAAGGTTTTGGTTAGGAGTTGTAAGAAAGTGTTTAGGTGAGGTAATTGGTTAATTAAGGTTGTCAAGACTTGATTAGGAGGGTAATCTTCCTAGATTAACAATTTAAAATCATTCTTTTGGTCAAATGAGGTATGGGCATAATTCCTTAATTTAAGGAATTGGAGAGAGAAAATACTATTCAAGATTCCATGACTAGGAATCTTGAATTAAAGAATGCAATTAGAGTTTAACTAAGCAATCTTAGGTTCTAATTAACCTTAATAAATTATTTTGACTCTAGATTAATTATCGAAATAAATTAATCTTCGATTAAAGCCTAATATTGCTTAGGTTTGCTTAATTGCGTCATTAGGCTCACTGTACACGTTCTAGGGGCCAAATGGTAATTTTGCACTAAACCTGGGACCAACCGGGCAGAACTAAACATCAAATATCACTTAAAAACATCATTCTAAACTTCCTAGAAGAATTCTGGGCTCAAACAGCACCTTTTACCTGTAGAACACAGGAGGTATTTTGGTCATTTTGAGTTGAAAGTTTAGAAACGAGATTTTCACCTCATATATCAAATGTAACAGATACAATCCCCTTCAAACATTGAGTTGACCCATTCGAGGACTGGGATCGATGGTCCTTGAATTCGGGTAAAAATGACCTCAGGGGCATTTCGGTCATTTGCACTCAATCCAGAAAATCAGGCATTATAGAAACCTCGTTAGAAAGTAAAAAGTAGTTTATGAAGGTAGCCAGAAACCTCTATTTTACAACGACTACTACAATAGCTCTGACAACACTAAGCTACTCTTTTAGACTGCATGTCCAAGACACAAACCGATGATCAACACATGTCACTTGGATAACAGATTAATGGCTCCAGTCATAAATGCATACCATCATAAATAAGAGATGTTGTGCTTACAACATAGAAAAGACTTTTGCAAAGAATAAGTGTTGAAACGCTAAAGAAGTTTCTCCTTATCCTTTGTAAAGTTTGTTACTTCTTGTAATTAGTTTCTTGTTTGTAAAAATATTCTTTCTAAATTCTTAGTAGACCATATGTTCTTCCTAGGAAGAATCAATAGAAAGAAGTCATTCAAGTTTTCCAGGTCTGTCACTATATATCTTATGAAAACTTGAGTGTTGGTTAGTTTGAGTGATAAACCTAAACACAAACCTTTGTAACTCCAATTGCGTAGTGATCATTGTGAGTTAGCTTAGAGAGGCTAAGCAAAGACTACTTATAACATGACAGTAGGAGTGAATTACTAGTCATGGTGTTAGCTTGGAGAGGCTAGTTAAAGACTACTCAGGTTGTGATAGTAGAATGGGATACTAGTCACTAGTAAAAGCTTAGGAAGGTTACTATAAAGACTATCCAACTTTCTCGGGTTGAGAAAGGTTTAAGTGGAACTCAAAGAGATTGAGAATTGGATGTAGGTAGGTTAACCAAACTAATATAAAAACACCTATGCAGTATCTTCTCCTCCCTTATCTCTCTTTTATTTTACTACTTTATGCCCATTATATTGTGATTTCTGATAAATAGCTTATACACATTTTTATTATACTTGTCATAGTTTAGAAAGTTACTTTCTGCATCACTAATGCTATTCCACTACACTTCAAGTTTTATACTTGATAGTCTTTATTTAAACTGTTTCAAAAAAAGAAAAGACGAGAAATGCGAAGCCGCGCTCTTTTACCTACAATGACTTTTCTTATATCATGTTCTAAGTTTTGTGAGAAAAAAACATTGAAACAATGTCGTGTTGCTCAAGGGATGAGAGTGTGATTCCTATATGTAACATGACATGCTACACCATTGACTTAATATGCCACACATGTCATCCCATTAAGGTTTATTAGGTAGATTTTAAAGAGGAACTAACTTGTCCTATGTTTCAATTCCTGAGGGACCATATGAGATGGATTTGTTTTTTAGGGGGACCAAATTGACGTAATATTCTTGAGGGATTGAGTTAGGTGTTTACTCTAAATATTTTTATCTCCAAATTTACAATAAAAGTTTTATTTATTGACAAGATGAAATTCAAGTGAGGGGACATGATAAGCATCTAATTATTTAAAGTGATAATTATTGATATATGTTACCATAAATAAAAATGATGAGCCAACAATGACAGGTCCTTGAAGAATACTCCCCAGATGCTAGAGGATGATGTGGCTTGTTGATCTGCAATAAAACATGAAGCACAAATAACAAAAATAAGACAACTCATTAGTAA
This sequence comes from Dalbergia oliveri, assembly GCA_030441495.1. NCBI lineage: Eukaryota > Viridiplantae > Streptophyta > Magnoliopsida > Fabales > Fabaceae > Dalbergia > Dalbergia oliveri. The sequence continues at coordinate 13,056,031 of JAMLFY010000007.1, forward strand.
CATATAAAGGTTGTATGCTTTCTAATTATATATTACCTAAAAAGTAAGTAGCAAGAGTACTTCATAAATCAATGTGTATGTCTTTACAAAAATGTTATTTGAGCACCCAAAAAGTAGGCGTCTTATCACCTTTGTTGTGATAGTGACGCCAACTTATTCAACTCATCCATCACATTCAATAGTAATAAAGTAAGTGTCCATTGAGCAAGCAGAGCTAGACTATTAAAAATTCAATCATAATATATAGAAGAAATAAATATTTTACAATCAAAATTCAAGAGAAACATGCATATTTACACAAAATATTGTTTATTATATCTATCAAGTTAAATAAAAAAATCAAAATTAGCTAAATAAATATTTTTAGAGGGGCCAAATAAGAAAAATGAATAGATTATGAAATAAACTTACACTACTTTATTTCTTCAATAGCTATTACTATATCATGTAACACTCTGAAATTTATTTCAAAAATTTTATTTAGACTTTATTAATTCAATTTCATGATTTTGATAAGGTTAGTCAAGATAACGCCTTGAATAAGAAAAAAAAAATTGGGCCCAGAAAGCTTGAGACAGAGAAAATATGAGACTTAGGTTTGGAAGGATTACAAATGAAAAGTTTAAACCCAAAATAAAATTTTGGTAATATTTGTTTTACGGGTACGGATTTCACCATTCGGGTAAATTATGATGTGCATAGTATGGAAATTGCAGGATGAGATGGACACCTAGGAGGACAAGTGTGTGGCTTATAAGAAGCCATACCATTGCTTTTTACAGTGTTTCACAAATATGTTGAATTATCTCTAGAAATATGCTCTGTGTTATCATGTTTGATAGTTCAACCATAATTTTCTTTAGAATCGAAATTCTGGCATACTAGATTGGTTGAAAAGATGATAAAATGTTTATGATTTGATCTCATTTATGTTATGTGAACTTATTGATGATATTAGGCACATATAGATGTGAATACTTATTGCAATTGCTTATGTGCGAGAAAAGCATGAAATTATGTCTTATTAGGCTAGAGAGTAAATCTGGTTAGTCAAGGAGAAAACCTGGCTACCCTTGAATTGAGTCGGGGAGCAAACCTAGCTAGGAATAGATTTGTGTGAACTGGAGAGAAAATCCAAGGATTACATATAGGAATGAGCTCAGTTCTGAAAAGTAATCTATTACCCTAGAGTGGTCTAAGTCACAATGGTCAAAGCCACAATAGTTGAGGGCCGCCAAGACAAGTCAAAGTAGCAATTGTCCTAAGTAGTCCTTTATCTTATGTACTAAGTGAATGATTTTACCATCGATATTGAGGCCAATATATTTAAGGTGAAATTTAATAGTATATGCTTTATATGCTGTGTATGTATATTAAGGGATTGAATAATAAAAGGAATCCACTTCGGAAGGATGATTTTATAACTTTAAAATGAACCTTGATATATTTTGTATGATCACATTTTCTTAATAAATCGAAGTGGCTGGGACAATGACGATGACATGGATTTTTGTATATATTTTGGGGATGCCCTACTAAGAATTTTAGAATACTCACCCCCTATATTTTGTGTTCTCATGTTGTCTCTAGATTACTCAAGGGAGATATGAGATGTAGTAGCCTAATAGTTTAAGTCTCTTTTCAACTTTATTTTGTTATATATATATGTGTGTGTGTGTGTTGTGTATGTGTGTGTGTTTGTAATTATATAAATAGACAGATGTATATTAAAGCTCATAGAGAGCCTTTTTGTATTTGGATTTATATTTAATGAATACTTTGTTTCCTTTTTCACATGTTTCTGAGAATAACGAATTAATTACTATGCAAATCAATCGAAATTGCTATAAATACTTAAGTAAGGTCGGCTCAATTATAAGTAATAACTCCTAAGTCTAAAGTTATGGCTTAAGATGATGTTATACTTGGGAAGGTGTTACATATTACATGTCTTTATTTGTTAGTCCATGCATGTTTGGGACTAATGTTAGTCCCCGCCTGTTTATATCTAAAAGCACAAGTTTGATCTCACTAATTTTTTAATTCTATTTATTGCCATTGTAGTTTTCCTTTGCCACACACATATCACTCTAGCAGATTGCCATGGTGACACCGTCAACACCCTCTTTAGAAAACATAAGACATATGAAACCACTTCTATCTTTGACCTACTATTACCCTTGCTCCAAAAGAATAAAAAAATTAAAAACAAAACACCAAAAAACCAAAAGTTCGAACATTTTGGATCAAGATCTAATCCTAAACCTCCATCCAATTAGAAAAATCCAAAAATTTTTGTTATATTTACATGGCAATAAAAGGCTAAGGTAATGGGTAAGTTATTGGATTATAAAAAAAAAAATAGTGCATATGACGACACTTGACTCACTATTGCAGTTTGTTAGTTAGTTAGAATGTGAGGTATATATGTGTAAGAAGTTTTATTTGTGTAAGCTTTCAATTTATTTTTCTCATTTTCAATTGAATACATCTTCTTCCTCCCCACTTTTTTGCTCCTCCTATTCTTGTTCTCATATGTTACTATCACACTATCAAGATGGTATTAGATTAAAGCCTTTTACAATGCATCATCTTCTTTCTAGAAGTTTCTCTTAAAATTCCTAGATCTTGCTCTTCAAATGGTAGACCCAAGTAATGATCCCTCTAGTCCTTATTACATTCATTCCAATGAAAATCCAGGCTTGGTCTTGTTTTTAGTACCATTCATGGAGCAGGGCCATGAAGGTGGCCTTTATGTCTAAGAACTAGCTCCAATTCTTTGATGGTTCTTTGCTAACCCTTAGAGAGAATGATCCAAATTATGCTGAAAAAAAAATGCAATTCCATCCTCATATCATTGATCTTTAGGTTAGTTTCTTCTAGCATAGCTGAGTGAAACCTTATCAACAACGTTGTGAGTGTTATTGAGGTTTAGAATGACTAAAAAGAGAGGCATGCTGAGGTAGATGTTTTGAGAATTTCACAAGTCCAAGAAGATATCACTTCTATCAAGAAAAGAGGAAGATTTTTCAAGGCATATTTCACTAAATTGAAGATGTTATAAGATGAATTTGATATGTTCAGGCCCTTACCCTCCACCTATGGAATTGATTGTGTCTTTCACAACACTATTAAGAACAATGATAAGAAGACAAAGTTCAGTTCTTAAAGATCTTAGGAGACTAATTTTCTACTGTAAAGTCATAAATCTTTCTAATGGACCCTATCCACACTACCAACAAGGTGTTCTTATTGATTGTCTAATAAGAAAGACAACTTACTTCTCGATAGGTTTCCAAGTTTGTTGCTACTATTCCTGACAAAGGTTTTGTAACTATGAAAAGTTCTGACAATGCTTAGAATAAAAGTGGCTAGTATAAAGGGCAATTTCTCACTTCAACCAAAACCTATAACTTTTGTAATAAGAACGGTTATATTATGGAAACTTGTTATAGGAAACATGGGTTTTCACTATGATTTCAATTCAAGAATCCTAGAAGATTAACACATTGTGTCTATCTTGAAGGATCTCAAGTGCTATTTGCTGAGAGCCTTTAGAAGAAATTATGAGATTGATGTAGTTATAACCTAAGAGCAACATTAAGATCTCATTGCTTTGCTTCAAAACTCAAAATGGCTTCCTTCTAATCACTCCTCCAATCACCTTTCATCATCCACAACCTTTAACAATTTTGAGTTTGATGTCAGATATGAGTCTGTCTAATAATTTTAATCCTCTCACATCAAGTATTGTGGCCAATACTTTAAAATGTGTATATCATAGCAAAAAATGTGTAATGCACACACACACACATTTATATTCCTGATACTGGTGCTATTGATCGTATTTTCTTCCAATCCAATGTGTTCTCTACTTACCAAAAGATTAAATATGTTTATGTCAAACTCCTCTAATGGAAATTCTGTTACTATTGAATATGCTAGCACCATTCACTTCTCTAACCTTTATCTTTCTAACGTCCTATTAATTCAAGACCTAAACTATAGACTAAGTTTTGACCTTAAAAATCACTATATGATATAGGGCGCTCTTATCTAGAAGAGGATTGGTTTGGCTAGGCTGTGGAATAGGTTGTATCTCCTTCAAGAACTTGCAACTCCTACACCAAGACCTGAGGTTTGATGTAACTCTTCAGGATTAGCAATTTTGATATTTGGCATTTTAGGGTAGGACATTTATCCAATGATGTACATAGCATGATTCATAAATATATGTAATCTCATTAGCACATCAAAATATGATTTTCCCTTTAAATTCATTCATGTAGACATTTGGGACCCTTTGGGACCCCGTCTTTATATGGATATATGTATTTTCTCTCCATTGTTGATGATTTTACAAGGAACACTTGGATTCTTTTTATGGCTAACAAAGGAGAAGCTCAAAAGCACTTTTTTAACTTCTCTAACTCTATTTCAACACAAATTGACTCTAAAATAAAAGTCTTGAGATATGACAATGGACTAGAATATAAAATGCCAGAAATTCCATGCTCAAAGAGGCATTATTCATCAAATCACATATGTAGAAACACCATAACAAAATGGTATGGTTGAGAGAAAACACCAACTTCTCATAAATGTTTCTAGATCCCTTATGTTCCAAGCTAAGCTTCCAAACTTTTTTGGTCTTTTACCATTGCTCATTTTGTATACATTATCAATTTGTTGCCTACACTAGTTTTAGCCAATTGTTCACCCTTTGAAAAGTTATATAATAAACCACTTGGGGTCTATTTGGTTTGAGTTTCCAAGTGTTAGTTTTCATTTTAAGTTTTCCAGTTTTTCAAAATTTGTGAAGGAAAAACTGAAAATTTTGAAAACTCCAATTTTCAGAATTTTTAATTTTTCCTTCACAAATTCTGAAAAATTGAAAACTGAAACTGAAACTCAAACCAAGCAAACCCTTGATTTTTCTAACTTTCAAGTTTTCAATGTCTTTGTTTTTCTTACATTATCCTAGCCAATAGGCACAAGGTTATCCCCAATGCAAGAAAAGTCATTTTCTTAGTTTATCATAAACGTAGTAAAGGATATCTATTACATGATATCAATAATACAAAACTCTTCCTTTCTAGCAATGTAACTTTCTATGAATCTATTCTTCCCTTTCTATAGCCCTCTACTCACCAACCTCAACATAATAACTGAATTGCTATTGCTTTGTTATCAACTGAAATTGACCATTGCACATATCCTACCAATACTCCTTCCTACACCTTGATCAAGCACCTGCTATCACTCTATCTACACTTGCTTATACACCTCAACCACCTAGAATTATTGCACTTATTACCATTACCTCTGATAGTCATCCTCCTACGTCATGCCTAGCCAATAGCTTGTACCAAGAATTTCTACTAAACAAAAACACAAACCACAGGACTTGCAAGACTACCACTGTGACCTTTCCATAACACCTAATCTATCCCCTCTTTCCAATGTTAGGCATCATTTATCCATTGTTCTTTCCTATTCTAATTTGTCTTCTTCCCATAGAGCCTACATTATCTCTATTCCCTCCTAGATTTAGTGCAAAATATATCATGAAGCTACCAAACATAAGTGCTAAAAAGAGGTAATGAGCTCTAAACTTAAAGCTCTTGAAATGACCAAAACTTGGACTCACACAACTCTTCCAATAGGAAAGTTTCCTACTGATTGCAAATAGGTCTACAAGATTAAACACAGTGAATAAATCTATATGGAGGTACAAAGCTAAGCTTATGGCCAAGGGCTACACACAATAAGAAGAGGTGGATTACTTGGATACTTTCTCTACAATAGCCAAGATGACAACTAGTCATATCCTTTTAGTCGTTGTTGCGTGTTTGAATTGGCATTTGCACCAATTGGATGTGAATAATGTTTTTCTTCATCTAGACCTTCATGAAGAAGTTTACAAGACCTACCTCCTAGCCTCATTTGATCTCAGCCTAATTAGGTATGCAAACTAACAAAGTTACTCTATGGTTTAAAACAAGTAAGTAGACAATGGAATGCAAAGCTCACATTATCTTGTAACACCCTAAAAATTATTGAAAAATTAATTTGAAATTTATCAGTGAGAATTTCCAAAATCTAATAGACGTAGCAATGATAAGGACGGCCCAATGGACAAGTTGAAAAAAAAATTTCAAGCCAGTGTGAATTATGATTTCCAGGCCCATAGATGAATAGTAACCATAGAACCAGGGCCAAAGATATCTGCGCTAGGAGAAATAGACCTTAGGACCAATATAGAGTATTAGGTATAGGGCCCACATAGATTATTAGGCATGGGGCCCATATAAAGATATTTTAATTTTATCGGATTCTTTTTACCCGTTCGGTAGAGTTTTGAAGTTTGATTTTTAACAACGTAAAAGTTACTTGGTGGCCAAGTAACCTCTACCAATCATATCTTGCCAAGTGGATGGCAATGATTGAAACTTGAAAAGCAAGTTTTAATCATGGTATTTTATTTATTGTTATTTTACTTGGGGCCAATATCTCATCTATTTAGTGAAATTTCGGTATTTTAACACTGAAAAGCTACTTGTGAACTACTTATCTTGAGCCAAGTAGATGGCCAAGATCCAATCTTTGACTAAGAAATCAATCCTAGCCATTCATATCAATTATTTTCCAAAAAGAAAGAAAGAGAAGCTTGAACACTAGATAAATACTACAACCAAACTTAGGATAAACACAACACAACCAACCTTATCACTCCATCATCATCATTTTTGTCCTTTCCTTGCTATAACATAGCCTGCATTGTTCTTTCTTTCAAACCCTCATTCTTGCTTTATAATCCCCAAACCTTAGCTCAAAATCTAGCTCAAAATCACTAAAACACCAAGATTCCTTCATAAAACTTATTCTACTCTCCATAATCTATAAAACTAACCGATTAGAATTTTAATCCATCATTATTTTCCCACTTTGAGCCATCATATATCACTGACAAAGAGAGGTTTAAGGGCTATTTGGAGGAATTTTTAATGAAGAAAAGCACTTGGTGAAGATTGTTCTAGGCAAGGAGCTATGAAGATTCAAGTAGGGCTTTCTTCAACCTCTTTTCTCTCAAAAATTATTTTAAGCTTTTCTTATTGATTTAGATAGCAATTTTTCATTTTATTGGTTGATAATATATAGATATTGATGTATTTAATTTGATGGAGTGTTTGGATGATGTTAGAAAGCCCTTTTTGGCAAAAGGTTGTTAGAAATCTAGAATTTAAGTGAAGGTGAAATTATTGAATTTTTTGACCCAGTTAGAGACCTTAGCTTGAGCTAAAATTTTTAAGTGATGAAGCTAACATTGAAGGTGTCTCCAGTAATTTTTCTAAGCTTTTAAAAGCACTTTTTCTATGTTTAAAAATTTAGAAACCAAGAGGGTTAGGGTTTTTGCCTCAAGAAATTCTGAGCATTGAATTTTTCTAATTTTGTTATTATATCAAATGATCGAATTTTGACTTGAAATTTTTACAGAGTGTTGAGGACATCTTGAAGTCCAATTAAATTTTTGGAGGATTTTATATGTTCATTTGATAGGGTAATAAAATTTAGACTTTTGGCTGTGATCTAAAATAAGTATTTTATAACCTCCAAATTTATACAATTTTGTTAACATAGTTAGAGAGCTTGTTTTTCTTGAAATTTTTATAGGACCTTGTGGACACATTGAAGTGTCATGGTCCTTGGATTTGGCTGGTTGATATGTGAACTAAATTTTTGCATATAGGGGTGAAATCTGCCAATGTGCTAGAATTGTACCAATGCCTTGAATTAATGATATAATGGCATTTTGGTTCTAGTATGACATGAATACTTGAATGTGAATATTTGAGCGTGTGACTTGTGATATATAAATTCATACTTACGAAGCAAAGATTGGTTTATGAGGCATGATTGAAATCACATTGTGAATTAATGCTTATATGTGCTTTATACATGCATTTGGAAAAAGAAAAGTAAATTATGCATATATGTGGTAAAAGAGAATGTATGAATTTCAATTGTGCATGTTCTAACATATGGACAAAATAGAAACAAGACTTATGTTGGGTGAAGGGGAAGGAAAAAGAGGAACTTCCCTATAGATATTATGAGTCGGTAGACGTATCGACTAGGAATATATTTGTGTGAGATTTGGAAAAGGAAAAAATGAAGTCCGATGATCATGTATAGGAATGAGCTCAATCCTGATAAGCAATCTATTTCCCATTTGTGATGTTATCCATTGTAGATCTCGTTTGGTATGAATTGCCCATTTGTGGAGTTATCCACTGCAAATACCATTTGGTATAACTAAGTCTTTCCTATGTCGATGAAAAGAAAAAAATGTATGGAATTGAGTTTTATGACCACAAGTAAAACCATGGTACTTTAAGATAATTTCACTGAATATATCATGTACATACTCATGTTATTCTAAATTGTCTTAGGATGATTTACTATGTGTTTGAACATTATGATATATATACATTAATTGATTGAATGCTAAAAGAAACCCACTTTGAAGGTATGATTTTGAACTTTAAAAATGAATCTTTGGTATGTAATGCATGATCACATTTTTCTAATAAACCAAAGTGACTGGATGATGATGATAACATTTATAACTGTGTACTAGGGATACCCCACTAAGAATTTTATAATTATCACCCCTATATTTGTGTATTTCCATGTCATCTCCAGATTACTCAAGAGTACGATGAAGCTGCATTCGTGGAAATTTATGTTTTGTAATAGCCCAATAGCTAAAAATAAATATAGAAAGAAAAAAATAACATGCCCAATATGCATGTTGCTATCACCACTATCTTTATCACTATCTCCCATTAAGCACCATGTTGGACCTCCAACCTTACCCATCCACCATTAACCTCTACATAATCCATGGCCTAGCCATTGCCCATTCCATTGTCGCAATGTTCAATGTAGCTGGGACCACTCAACAACTCTGGCAAGTAGCGATCCACTTGTGCCTCTCTTCAAGGTAAGCACCCAGCCACAAAGCTACTCTATCCACCAATTAGAACACATTAAGATTCCTTCTGATTTTGTGATTTCATTTGGTTCCTAGAGTTGAAGTTTATCTCTTTTGTTTCTCTATTTCAAATCTTACTTTGGTCGTATAAATCGTTATAAGAGTAGCGCTCAGTTCTTTTTTGTTTAATTTTCATTTGATGACATGGAGGTATATGTAAATAGTTGGAACCTAAGTAGGTTGAAGTTTAGCAAATGTTAGTTTAATTTCACGGTGATACCAATTTGATGTCAAATTAAAAAAGTTTAGGATTAAATTGATGTCAAAAGAGAAATGGGAAAGAGATTTTTAACCTTTAGATTAAATTGAATTGATTATATTATAATCCACTAATGAAACCTCAAGAGACAAGATTTATTACTACCAATTCTCTCTCTAAACCTTCCTATCCATCATCCATCTATCTTACCCCAACAACCCGTAACGACCCACCTTCATTGGAGATGCTTATTTTGCTTCCATCCTTGGTTTGGCCTTTAACCCTTGTTGGTTGATAGTTGAGTAAATACCTAAATTGGTTTCTAGAAATATAGGAGGGGACAAATTGGTCCCTTAGATTTTGAAAGTTCCAAATTGACCCCTCACATTTCAAAACATAGGACAATTTGGTCCCTCTATACATGTCCATATGATTAAAAAAGCACTATATAGAAATATAAAAGGACCGTTGTCCCTTTTTTGAAATGTAAGGCCAATTAAGACTTTCAACATCTGAGGGACTAATTTGTCCTTGATACATTTCTAAGAGACCAATTTGGATATTTTATCTTAATAGTTTATGATAGTTGTCTCATCAAAATTGCATGATGTATGGAAGCATAGTAGTGTGAAGTAAAAGAACCATTAAAAAAAATCTTGAGAAATTGGAAATATTATATAAACCCAAATTTAAAAGATAACTAGCTATAGGACTTTTCTTGTGTTGCTTGTCAAAGTAATCATGGTAGATGAAGCAAAAAATGATTTGAATAAGGAGGTTATGGAAGCAATATGTTCCTCTCATTATGGATCCTGAAATTTTGGCGATGGGGGAAATACAAAACATATACATGATAAGAAGTTTAACATAATTTTTGTTATCTTAATGTGAAGGTTGAAGTTAATAGAATAACAAGGAAATATATGTATTCTATTAAAAAAAATTCAAAAATACTCTTTATGGGGCACATAGCCCCAATATTTCCTATAGAGACCGTCCTATTTACCCTTTTTCAAATCTACGATCTAACATGGTGATGAGATGGATTCTTAAATATGGATTGACGAGCATGGGAAGTGGTGAATGGGTGTCAGGGGTTGCGCAAGTCATGAATTTAAAACAAAACATAGAGGTGGTGAGGCTCAATAAGAAACCATGATAAAGCTCAAGCAGTGGGGCATTATGGTGATTATCTTGCGAATCTCAACACAACTATTAAGTGAGAAATGGTTAAGAGCAGAGAATGACAACATGATAGAGACTTTTGTAGCGCGTGACAATGTTCAATGCATCTAAGAAATACTTTATATTGGTAGTTTTCAGTGAACTACAAAGTAATTTTTCAACAATATTCTTTTGTGTAGAAATTAGAATAATTCAATTTGCTCTTTCCTATTTGGCATACTATGTCTTGTTTTTGAGGGTGGACTATTATCAATGGATTTATTTAGCTCTTTCTCAAATAGTAAGGGCCAAGTTCGCAATGTCCAAAGCAAGCTTAATGTTACATTTCTACTTCTTGAAATTAGGGCACTCAAGCGTAGCTGGATACATTAACTTTTTAATGTTTCAGTTTTCTCAATTTTTAAAGGCGACTATTAATAAGTAATGGGAGGAGTATATGAGAGCACTAATTGTCGTTGTTCAACAAAATGAGACTATTTAATGCAATGTGATAAGTAAATAATAAGGTAATAAATAATTTCATTAGCTTGTAATAAACAAACAAATTTTCAAGAGCAAAAATATATATTGTCATCTTTGCCAAAGCAAATAACATATCTTTTATCTTGATATCATGGTGTTAAAGCATGTACATTATACTACAACTGTAACATGCTAGTCTTAGAGGAGTTGTGGAACCTTAAGGTAAAAAAAAAAAAAAAGGCCTAAGTGGTGGTAATTGGGAATTGGTTACTACGGGTATGAAATTGTCTATCCTGGCTCCTAATTCTCCTTTAACATGTACATTTTACAACTCTAGACTAATGAGTTTGTTCTCCCACAAAATGAAGTTTTTAAGGGACGTAATTGATTACAACACCTTTTAATCGATTACAGGGGCCTGATGAGCTCTCTAAGAGCCTATATGAGCTCTCTGGAAGCCTCTTCCATCATTTCTGTAATACCCTAAAATTTATTTCAAAAATTTTATTTGAACTTTATTAATCAGAATTTTACGTTTCTAATAGGGTTAGTAGAGATAAGAATGGTGTTATGATGATGAAAAAAAAATGAATAGTGACCATGCGGCCCAGGCCAGTTGAGACTACCGAAACTCTACAATTGGAACAGGAAATGCTTAAGATTGAGAAAATGTAGGATTAAGGTTAAGAAGGGTTAGAAATGAAGTTTTAGACCCGAAATTTAATTTTGGGCAATATCTATTTTGCAGGTATGGTATTTTACCCATTCGGTAAAATCACGTATGAGTTTATACACGTATAAAACTTGCAGTGTCAAACTTGCCACCTAATGTGACTAGTGTGTGGTTTAGGAGAAGCCATGCAATTGCCTTTATCAAGGGCCAATGAGAGCATTTCAAAATTACAATATTTATCATTAAGAAAATTCTTTTTATAATAGAAATTTATGTGTACATTATCTTTAAAATAAATAAAATCAAAAATCACCATTTCCTTCCATCAAGTTCAACAAGCACCTCCCCACTTTCAGCCATCCTCATTTTCTTCTTCCTTAAACTCCAATTCCTAGCTTGAAAAACTCTAAACTACAGCCTAAAACTCCATAACCACAAACACAACCTACATACTATGCTTGTAACCTCAAATCAACTCCTATTAAACCCTTATCTCATCATATTATCAAGTTTACTATTGTTCCTATCTGTGTTACAAGAGGATTGGAGAGGGTTAGATCAATAATTGGGTGGAAAACTCTTGAAGGAAGTTAAGAACAACGATTAGAGCTTCTAAGAGCCAAGTAGGGTTTTCTTTAACCTCTTTTTTCAAAACTGATTTTGAAATTTATTTGAATAATTTGGCTTAATATTTTCAGTTTTAGTAAATGTTTAGACATGGATATTGATGTGTTTAATTTGGTGGAGTGTTTGAATGTTGTTAGAACACTCTTTTTCTCAAGAGAAGTTGTAGTGTGTTGTGTTACTAAAACTTAGATTTCAAGCAAGCGGGTCAAATTTCATGATTTTTCTGACATAGTTGGAGATGTTATTTTGAGCTAAAATTTTTATATGATGAAGCCAATATATGGAAGTGTTTTAAAAAATTTTCTTAAGTCAATTTAAGCATTTTTACTATTTTAAAAAATTGAAAACCAAAAGAGTCAGGTTTCTACCTAACCAACCAAGTTTGTAGTATTGATTTTGTCTAATTTTATTACCATATCAAATGATTGAATTTTGAGCTGAAATTTGTACAAGGTATTGAGAGCATCTTGAAGTCCAACCTTGAATTGTTTTATGATTTTATCTGTTCATTTGTTAGGGTAGAAAATAAGAACTTTGGCTATTGGCTGAAACTGAGTTTTAATCTCCAAATTTTGGAATTTTATTAATATAGCTAGAGATCTTATATTCCTTTGAAATTTCTACAGATCTCATGGATATATAGAACTAATTCTGAAAAATAGTTTAGCTCTACTTTCATAATGTTTAGTAACTTAATCATATTTTTCTTTAGAATGAAATTCTGGACAGTATGCTAAACTAGTTGAAATGATGATGAAATGTCTATTATTTGATTGCATTTGTGCAATGTGAATTTAATAATGATATTATGCATATGTAAATGTGAGTGCTCATGATAAATACTCCTATATGAAGAGAAGATTGAGATCATGAGTGATATGTGTTCTTGATGCATTAAGAAACTCAGAAATTGATGCTAATGCACATATGATTGTGATAATTGTGTGAGCTTGATGATGATGTATGTGCTAAGTAACGATGAGTCCCTTCTGTATGTCAAGGGCATGGAAAATATGAAAGATATGAGATCCCCTTCAATGTACCAAGGGCGCAAAAAGTTAAGGATGATGTATATGAGATCCTCTTTGATGTACCAGAGGCACATAAAGATGAGAATGAATTACTATGATGCTAGTGTTATGACATATGTATATTAAGTGATTGGTTACTAAAAGGAACCTACATCGAAAGGATGATTTTAGAACTTTAAAATGAACACTTAATATGTATGGTATGATTACATTTTCATAATAAACTGAAGTGGCTAGGGCGATGGTGATGATAAGGATTTTATTTATGAATTTTGGGGATGCCCTATTGAGAATTTTAGAATTCTCACCCATATATTATTTTTGTTCCCGTCTGGTCTCCAGATGGATCGGAGAACATTGACGCCTACAAGGAAGAATCAGATTTGTAGTAGTTCAATAGTTGAAGTTTTTGTCAATTGTACTTATTTGTACATACATGTCTATAAATGTACTAGAAGATAGACATACAAAAAAGCTCATAGGGGACCTTTTTTCTAGTAATTGAAAGTGTATTAAATAAATACTTTGTTTGTTTGTTATATATTTTAGTATAATTATGAATTAGTTATGGTACAAATCAATCAAATTTTCTATAGATATTTAAGAAAGGTCTACTAATTTATAAGTAGCAACTCATGAGTCTAATGTCATGGCTTAAGGATGATGTTATGCTTGGAAGGTGTTACAATTTCTCTACAACTTCTCTATGCCATTAAAAACTATCTCTTTCTCTCTAAACTCCATTCCTTCATGTCAGTTGCTTTGAATGGATTGTTTATTATGGAAATTTCAAAATATCATATTTTATGCTACATGTATATTTATGCAAATGTTTATTGAAAAATAAAGTGATTTTTGTGTGTATATATATTTATGTGTGTGTGTGTGTGTGTATGTCTTTGTGTGTGTTTCTCAAGGTTTGAAAAAAATGCTACATAGGATATCTGTTAGTTTTTCTTGAGCTAGAATATCTAATTAATTGCTTGATCAAGAAAATGATTGTTGCTCAAATTTGGAAATTGGAAAATATGGCATAGATATTACTTTTGCTTGGTTTATTAAGGAAACTATTTTTTTGATAAGTCTATATATGACCAAAAACATGTAGCTAACAGCAACGTCATTAGCCATATTATAACTCTATTTGTCCGTAGCAGCAATGCTGCTAGCCTTAATACTTGGTCAACATACTAGGATATGTTTAATCTCCATATGATGATATATAATGCCAAGGTAAGAATTTTTTCGTAATTTGACAACCTCCCCATGCTTGACAAAGTTTATAATTTCCATCTTTTATATGTTTACGAACTACGTTAGCTATTTACTTTATATGTTATTGGTTTTCTAAATAGAATTTAGCCTATCCCATACACGTCATAAATAAATAATCTTGCACTGAGTTTATGACTCACTTTGTGCTTTCCCTTGTCTTTTAGATACATGAGTTGATCCAAATGCTGCTCCTTCTCCAAACTAGTAGCTAGTAGTGAGCCGAAACTATAAATTAGGCTGATATAGGGGAAACCCTACTATATCCTTTTGTTATTTTGTTTCATGATGTAATGCTCTATTTATTCCTAGGTAGATTCAAGGTTTAGTTCACTTTGAGATTATTTTAAGGACGATTTGACATATTTTATGACTAAAGCTATCATGTAATAGTAAACTTGAACCACGGATTTCTTCATAATGACATGAGATATGTTGGATTTGGTTTGTAAAATGATTCCGTGTTTATGTGTTGTGGATCAATATGCTTAGATGATTTGAATAGGTTTATGAAATTAGGAAATGTCGATTAAACAAGGTAAGCTCTATCTATTTTCCTCTAAAATTGTAAGAAGGCTTGTAAGAGTGTGGATGCACTCTATGCATGGTACGGCTAAGTTTGGGTTGTAACAAAGTTGGTATCAAATCTTTAGGTTATCATGTGATTAATGAAGTAAGGCCCTATTTGGTGCATTGTATAGGATAAAACTGATAATATAAGACATAATAGCATAAAGTCCGATAGTATAGTATAAGAAATTCAATGTATAAGTTTTTATACTATCCTTTGTTTGGTGTGCTACATGATAAGTGATGGAGGGCGGGACTAGCGATGGGCTGGTACGGGTGACTAGTAGGATCTATCAACAATTTTGTTGAGCTCTTGATGTAGACGAGTAAGTCAAAGTTAATTTGAAATTTGCTAGTAAAAATAATACTATAAAGTATTATTAGGCTTTTTGTGACCTAAAAACTTAATCCTATAGTCATAGGATAAAAATGGTTTGACGTGTAACATTATCCTGTTATATGTTATGCTAAACTGATAAAAATTGACTTTATAATATTAGGTAATCCTGTTAGACCTTATACTATGTACTAAACGGAGACCTAAGTTTCCTAACAAGTCACAACTTTGTAAATGAATGCCACCTTTAGGGATGACAATAGGGCAAGTTGGTGGATTTTAGCTCAACTTGACCCCACCCCCACACCTTTATTAAAATAGTCCCAACCTACCTTTACCCTGCTTGCTATTTTTTAAAAATATCTTTATGTGTATTTATATAATTATATAATTATATTCATAAATATATATACAAATATACTATTGTATAATTATTTTTCATAAATAAATATATACTTTTATCATTAAATTTATAAATATATATAGGGTGTGGATTGGCATGTAAGGGCAACATTTTCCTCAACCTGAGCCCAAACCTGCCCTGTGACTACCCATTCTCTAGTATGGCGCAGGTTTAACAACAAATCTGACCGGCTTGGGAAGGGCAGTACCTACAGAATTGTCATCCTTTCTTGGCCCATTTCCACGAGACATGATCATCCCAAAGGCCTCAATAGTAATTCTTTTATGTGGAACTTAACATCTTTA
Source organism: Dalbergia oliveri (assembly GCA_030441495.1). Classification (NCBI taxonomy): domain Eukaryota; kingdom Viridiplantae; phylum Streptophyta; class Magnoliopsida; order Fabales; family Fabaceae; genus Dalbergia; species Dalbergia oliveri. The sequence goes on from JAMLFY010000007.1 coordinate 13,072,153, forward strand.
TATAGTTCCCAAATTTTCCTATCATGAAGTGTACTAATGCAAAGTAGGCACTCAGCGACACTCCTCTCAAGGCGGTTGGGAACATGGGTCGTCGGTGACCAATAAGTGAGTTTTGCGCTTTTCCTCTCCCGCGTTAAGAGACCCTCAATCCCTAGTCATTTCTCACGCTTCTCAGTCTCTCCGCAGGCTCGTTCAGTCTCCCTCTCACGCTCCGAATTCCTCTCTCAAATCCTCATCGAACCCAATCTCTTTCTCTATCTCAAAATGAAACTGACCAAAATCAATCGCAACCAAGTAACATAGCCGTGTTCCCTCATCACGGTCTCCTTATGCTCACTCTTTCTCTCGCGCTGCTCAGTCTCGTCATGGCTAAGTCACATAGCTCTGTTCACATCATCTTCAGTTCGTGACTTCGCTTCATCATCAGCCGTGGGTATGCCTCTGTTCTCTCTTTTGGGATTTTTTTCTCAAATCGCATTAGTTGAATCTCAAATCCCTAATGCAAATTTTTTTCTTCTTTTCTTCTCAAATTGCATTAATTGAATCTCAAATCCCTAATCTCAGATTTTACGCTAGACGCACCTTTGACGGGAAACATTCACTGTAATCTTTTTTGCAGTCATGAAGTCGTCTGAAGTCCATCGCTGTTTTCCCACACAAATGCTTTGCTGTAGTCAATCACTGTGCTGGTGGCAGCGATCTGGTGTAGTCACGGAAACTATTACATGACTGTTAGTGACTTACGACCTTGCCTTCTGATTTGTGTTTCTTTTATATAATACTCCAATTGTTATTATTAAGCTTTGATTGCGGTTAGTTAGCGTTTCTGATTTGTGGCTTTGGTTCCTTTCTCTTTAGTGTTTAATAAGAAACAAAAACTAAGTAAGTATGCGAGAGAAATAACATTTAAATAAGGATGCTTATATCTGAGTTGTTTTGGTTTGGGATTATATTTGTAAATGCTGAAAATTGTTGTTCCGGCAACATCTCCCTGATGAGTTGCTGTTACTGCTTCTCGCATCACCTAATATGATATTATGCCAAATTCCTATAATCGTTTTTTGTAAAATTGTTGGCGATATATAAGTTTTGTGATCCTACATTATATACATTGCTGTTGTTTGTCATTTGCTTTGCCGTGTATTTGATTTTGAGTATTTGAATGTTAAATATGTGTTTGCGTTAAAATGCTTTGCTGACATGTTGTGTGTGTGTGGCCAGGTGGGTTTTCTTTAATTTAGCATCAACATGATCACTAATACAAAGAAGAAGCTGTCTCTCGCTAGTATTCCTCTTTTGGTACTTATTTCCTTTAATTTCACATTTTTGACAGGCTGTTTTTGGTACATATTAATCATTCTATTAATGTGTGGCGGGTGGATGTTCTTATTTCCTTGAATTTTTGTGTGGTCATGTTTAGTGGCATGGGTTTTTTCCTGAGATTGCTGCATTTGTGGTTATGACACTTCTGCCTTTTCCTTGATTTTCACTTTGGAGGTTTTGTGTTTCAAGTTGTCCAAATGATCAGTTTTTAGTTATAAGTTATTTTAAATCTAAAATAAGCTAATTCACACACAATTATATTGGATACTTGTTTATTAATGTGTTTGGTATAGGTTTGAAGGAACAATTAGGTGGCTATCTATGGATGGCAATAAGCTCTCCATGCATGTTACACTAGTCAGTTATATCAGGAATGTAGCTGGTGACACTAGCTGCTTGTAGCAGTCACACTCCAATTGAATAAAAACTACAGGGTTCAACTAAGTAGTAAAGAACTCATCACCTACTTTCTATTCCACATATAGCAACTGGTAATGGCTTTCTAATTGTACAACCTGTGTAGTGAAGGAAAGTCAGGGCCTTTTATTTCAAGTTTCAAAACATCTATATATATATATATATATATATATATAGTCTATATATGTATAGATATCATGCTGCATAGGTCCTTGGCAAATTTAAAACATGTCATGAATGTTTGTTCAAAGCTTTCAGCTATCGGCAAAATTTACACACATTGATATTTCACACTAAATATGGTCTCTAATTTGTTTTATTGCAGTTGAATGCTCAATGGCTACTGGTACAATGAGTTGACCACAGAAGATTAATTTATTTCTGCAGCTTTCCAAAATTATCCATAAAAAACCTTCAAGTGTACCCTTACGTGCTGTGACTCAATGAAAGCCAAAACATAGGCCTCACATAGTTACTAGTTCATGAATTCACTCAGCCAAAATATAAATGATGTTTCCTATTCACTATGAATTCACTCCTTGAGGAATATTTGAACTTGAGCTCAGACATTTTTATTTCTCTTTAATCTTTATGCTTTGGTCTTCTAGGGACAATCTTCACTTTTTCCCTGAATTTTTGGCCACGAGTTAGCAATTTTGTCTAGTGCGGTGACAATCTTTATGCTTTGGTAACATTTTTTCGCTTCTATTCAATCTGATTCTTTTTCTCTGATGTATAAGACGTTTTCATTCTCTATTCCTTCTTGGCTTTGATGTGCGATTTTCATTTTGGTTGCCTTTGTTTTGTTTGATTATTAACTCTGCCATTGTGGGTAGGATTTGTCCTTTACTTGTTTTTCTTTTGTACCCTAAATATGAAGTATTTTTTCTTTATATGGGTGTGGAGTCACTGTGCCTAAGTGCAATAATATCGTGATTCATGTTTCAAAATATGGTGATCTTAATCACTTCAATTTTCAGAGTGCATTTGCATAATTGGCATTTAAAAGAGGAAAAAAAAAAGTGGGGTATGGGTTTTAGGAGATTGGATTGATGGAATAAAATTACTAATGTTCTCATGCTGGATTTGGTGAAGTAATGGCCAGCAATCTTGAGAGTGGGTGATGTTGTGTTGTGTTGAATTTTGTATACTAAGAAATGCCACTGGGTAGAGGCATTGTATTTTAAGCTTTGTCCTTGCATTGTGTATTTTGGTTTCTATGAAATCTTTGTTTGATTTCCCTACTTGTTATTTGTTGCTATGGCTGTTGCACTAGGTCTAAGATAATTCTGTCATGATGGGTAAATAATAAGCTGCTGGAAAAGTAGTGAAATCAATAAATTAGGGGAAAAATGTATCAAGTATAGTTTGTGTATTCTTTTTGAGCCTCATTCCATCTTGAAATGGAGGGTGCATGTTAAATCTAAAGAAAAAGAACCTGAAAGCAATCTGCAATATGTTGAAAGTCACATTAGTTTAGACTTGAAAATAATTTTTCTATGGCTAATTTTTAATCATGACAGTAATAGCTACCTCTTGCCAAAAATTTACCTAGGAGCCTTTACAATTATATTCTGCCACTTCACATGGTGTCCATCTCAAATGGACCCCTAAGATGATTTCTGATGGCTCACATCTCACCGTTAACAACTGAAAATTTAGTATTAATATTTTTCTTATTCTCCTTATCTGTGGTGTTTTAGTCGTCTATTAATAATTGCACCCACGTCTAGCCAATAGTTAGTATATTTGGAACTTTGCTTTTTGAGAAATTAGCTGAACCACACATAGGTTGTGGTTTTGAACTTCTATTGTGTGATTAGCGTGTTTGAACCCATCTGATCCTTGGGGTCTAGTTTCTAAAGCTAAATATATAGTTTTTGTACATTTTTGTGTATATAAGAATAGAACCACCCTTAGGCTTCATCTAAAATATTAGGTTGAAAAAACATGGTTTACCTTTTAAATAATCTGTTAGTCATGGTTAGATGAGTCATGGATAGATGATTATTATATGGCCTCTTGCTTTTATTTTTATTTTTAATCAATTCTATGGATAGATTGGTTTGTAATTTAGGTTTCTAAATATCAAAGGGTTTGACAATTGCGATAGGGTGACTGACCTAATACTCATTACTTAAAAGTCTTGTACTATGAATTCTAATGTGCGTCCTATTCAATTGCAGATTCTATTATACCGTAGATCAAAGATATGACCACAATAGTGTTGGAGTTGTGTCCTTCTCTTCTTCATCAAAGAATGGTCTGAAATTCTACACAGGTTTGCTTCTTTCTCATTATTGTAATTCATGTTCTATATTTTAGGAATATAATAGGCTCTAATTGTTTGATCATTAGTAAGCTCAATAAAAGACTTGGAACAATTTTTCCCGTTGATGTTTTACATATCTAATTTTTTCTAAGAGGCTGACCTTATAGTTAAAATAATTTTTAATCCTAACATATGGAGTGCCCTTTGGATGGTTATAAACTTGATCTTTGAACTATTTTTCCTTTTTCTTTTTCCTGAGATGTTATTGAGTTGCCAGGGAATGGTTCTGAATAATAATGCCTTGTAGTTTGTCATTTGTGAATGTTTTGTTCCATACTTATCATAAAAAAAAATTATATAAATTCTCATGCTTTTTGGAAGGGGGCCCTTTGGTGATGTTTGGTTAGCAACTCATCATCAGTGAGGATTATGATGAGTAACGTGAAGCCGCTGCCATTGTTTGTGTTCTTACAATTATTTTGCCTTTGGTCATTTTACTTACTCTTTCTATGTTGTTGTAAGATTATAAAAACTTGCTTATTTTGTTCATTTTATTTTATGACTTTTTAAGAAGTTTAAATGTTTAAAACATGTAAGATATAATGTTTTATTATCTATTTTGAGGCTATTTTTGTTATTATAAGTAATGAGTTCTTGTTATTTTAACATTCTCTTTATGTTTGAACTTTTTGGATGTTTAGAGGTAATTGTTACTTAATTAGTATAATGACAAAGAATAAAAAAATTTGAATTTTTTTTTATCTATTTTATATTTAGCGACAAAACTGCCGCAAGATTTTTGAGATATTTATAAGCGAGTTCTTTGCAGCGGTTTGCAACCGCCTCCACGGTTTTTGGAAATACAAATATTTATTTTGCGGCAGTTACACATTTTTCCACTTGGTTTTTCGTGACGGTTTTGAATCGCCGCCAAAGGAACAAAGTCTTTTGCAGCGGTTATTTCAGCGGTTGGCTCAGACTGCAGCATTATGGGTTGGCCACGGTTGATATTGCGGCGGTTTTGGAACCACCGCTGGTGGTATTTGGCGACAGTTCAAAGGTAAAACAAACCGCCGCGAAAGTACTATTTCCTGGTAGTGTGTGATAATAATGGGCCTAAAGCCCTCTAAGCCTACTCTTATCCAGCAAACTATAAATTATAATTTCAATTTCAATACTCTATGTACTTTATATCACATATTTGTTAGGGTTAATTACTTGTGAACTGTTTCATCAATGCTTTTATGAAAATATTATAAAATAAATTTTATTAAGCCACATAGAGATTTTTCTTTGATTGTGCACAAAATTCATATGTACTTGTGTTTACGTAGTCCACAAAGGCATTTGAATATCCCACGATAGTGAATCCGTTGAGGACAAAATATTTCTACAATAATCATATTTACGTAACTAAAAATTGAAATCAGAATTCAACAAGAGGAAAAAGAAACTTTTATTGTCCATAAAAAATGTTTATTTCTATTAGTAAGTTCATACCTTGTCTATTTCAACATCAGCTAATTCATTTGAAGTGAGGTTATACACAAACATGCATAAGGTAGCTGCGATATACTGAAATAGGAAAAAAAATAAAACATTAATAAAGCATTTCAAAAGTAACTTAATGTGCAGGAGAAAATATACTTTTTTCTAAGCACATTAACAACAAAACAAAGAAAGGGGTAGATAATACTATAAATTGAATGTTATAAGGCACAATATTGTAAAAAGTGAAAATGAAAAGCTAATATCAACTAGTTATTTTCTTCGTTGATTATATGGATTGTTTTAAACATTGACATGAGATTATAACCCTTCAGTAGTGTGGCTCCAAGAAAAAAATAGTTATTATTTCATTATTTAAAGTTATTTTGATTTTACAAAATAATTGGCATTGCAACAAAATTTAATTAAAGACTAGAACTTTAGTCTTTTCTCTTTGACATTGAGTTCGTTGCTATCGCATACAAGTCTAGCTAGTATATATATTGTTTCAAAGTTTGAATGTACAGCCAAACTTTGACAAATTATGTGCCTATTCCTTGACCGATAGTAGTAACTCAACCCACTGATCTCCAACATGAACTGTTTTAGAAGGGTTTATGATTGATTATAGGGAAAAGAGAAATAGGCACCCATCATATGGTAATGATGAGAAGCCATAACATAATTTCACATGACAACAAGAACAACCTTACTTTAATTACTTTGGATGTCCAACAACTACAGGGCCAAAATGATGGCAAACCGTAATGAATAGTTATTGATAGATAGCCAAGAGAGCTTCAAGCGCTAACATGAGAGTAATAGCCGGAAGAGAATACAACAATTGCTTTCAAACAAGACAATATTATGAGATGAACAGGACAACTACCACCAATTCTCTTGTGCTTTTTGGACCCTTCTTCGAGTTCATTATATCGGTATCTCTTCCTGATACTATTGTCACATGTATATGAGTCTCATCATAGGGGCTCATTGTTATTTCAACTTCAAATTAACTTTGTCAATAAGCTCTATGATAGGGCTGTTGTATCATCCCTAATTTTCTTTTATATTAATTATCTTAATTTTTATGAGTTATTAGAATAAATAATTAATAAATTAATCAAGTATGTATTAATAAATGAGCAAAAGTTTCATCAATCAGGAAAAGTCAATAAAAAAGTCAACCTAATTAGATAAATTATAAAAATGTAATTTTGAACATTTAATAAATTTGTTAATTTTAAGAATTAGAATTAAAAATAAGATTTTACAATATCAATAGTATTCTACAACCAACTAATATTTAAATTATGAGAATATTAGAAAAATTTTAAAAGATTGATATTTTACTTTCAAATTTTAAAGGGTTATGTTATTTATACTCATGACACATTAGACACTTATTCACTATATCTCATCCACCATTGAATGAGATATGACCCTACTTGAATGGGCCTACACCACATTCAATGGTAAATGAGATATGAGTTGGTATAATATCCCACGCATCATAAGTACAAAGAATATTTTTCAATTTTAAATAATAACCTCTCACCAAATCTCTATGGATTATGATCACATTAACTACGAGATATAATCTCTCTAAAAGATATATATTATTTATTATATATACGTAATGGTTATATATATATATATATATATATATATATCATAATAAATGAAAATAAACGTAATATATTATAAGAAATTTAATATATATAGTTATATTATAGTGTGTTGGGAAGGCAAAATCCACTTCGGTGATCTCCATGCCTCGGGGATTAGTCTTCGACTTAAGGGGATACCCTTGAGCAATAAAAAAAAATATAATATACTGTATATCATATAACGTAATAGTATACATCGTAAATAAATTTTATCTATAATAATAATAATAATAATGGGAGAATAATAATAATAACTATGACATTTAAAATTTAATCTTAGATCGTTATTTTTTTTATCCAAATAATTTCTATTAAAAAAAAAGAAGATACACATGCACAAAAACCCTAATCACACCCATTATATAAGAAAAAGTAAGCAGACTCCCTCTTTTTTGCAATTGCAATTTCGACCACCCCACCATTCTCATCCTCTCTAAGATCTCATCTTCTATATGATCATTCTTCACTTCTACTCCATCCCTTACCACTCTCAATATCCACCTTGAACTTGAAACGCCAACTTGGTTTAATGTTCTCTTTACACACATAAAAACCCCAAGCATTTTAGGGCCTAAATATGTCCATATTCTTTGTGTCAATTTCGGTTTTGGACAAGCAGGGTGCAAGGAGGAGGACTCTTACTTTATTTCAACCCTTTAAAGTCTCTAAAAATTCAATTTCATATAGTTCATCTTGAGGTAGGGATAAATGCTTCCATTTAATTTCTGCCCATTAAATGGATTCAATGAAGTTTTCTACGTTGAAAATTGTTAGTGAATTTTTTGTTTTGAAATGAGTAATTTATGATTTTAGAATGAAGTGTGGCTGGAAATTCTATGTTGGAATGAAAGTGATTGATGTTTTCTTAAGTTATAATTAATTTATGGTTGAACTATGTTGATTAAGAAGCACTTAAAATCACTTTGCTAAATGTGTGACTTGTTGAAATTCAGTTTATGCCCTGTAGTAAACTTACATAAATTTTTAAATTTACCTACAAATGATATTTTGAGCTAAATTTTTTATGGGATGTAGCTAACATGTGGGACTACTCCCACAAATGTTTTTGAGAGAAAACATGATTATTGACTATCCTTAAAAATTGCAAAATCAAAACTGTCCCTGAAGCACCCTACACTTATTCTAGTGAGTAGTAATTTTTTTTGTTACCCTATCCAAAGAAGGAATTTTATGTTGAAATTTTTACATCGTGTTATTAACATCCTGAGGTTTTTCTATGAATTTTTGTGGAAAGTTTTGAAATGTTTTGCTATGGTCTAAAATTCAAGAAATTTGGTTCTCTACTCCTGGAAAATGTGTTTTGAGCATTAATTTGTACAATTTCGTAATCCCATCTAAGATCTCATCTTTGATGCATATTTTCTACACATGAATCTTAATATGTTGAGGTATATCCCCAATTTTTTTAGAATCTTATCATACCATTTACTAACATTTTTTAAATTTATTTTTGAGACTAACTTTTGGAAGGTTGTTGTCTTTATTGTATCAATGGAGTAAATGAAGTGCAAGTGGTGTTAAGTGTTGTGTTTTGTACAACCAAGCTGATAAACTCATTTTTTGTAAATAATTTTCCTCTTACACTTAGTGCTTTTGCATGCAATTCAAGCTTAACTTCCATAATTTTATTAGGAAATTGCAATTGAATCTCATTGCACTCAATTTTGAATTATGGCTCTAAATTGTTAGCTTTATGCATGTTTGGTGTTGCCACTGACGAGCCTTCTAACTTTTGCAGAGATTTACAGATTCTAGGAGGATTGCCGTTGAGAGTACAGTGAGAATTTGGAGCTTTGGAGGTTGTGTTGAAGAAGGAAAGCTAGGATGAAGTCTATAAGCACATGAATGAATAATCGCCCTGGACAGGCTTCGTTGAGTTTCAGTCACTACAAGGAGCCTAGAGGTCAAAGCATCATCAGCGTGAAGACAACTTTGCTGGAGCGTACAATAGCCACTACAGCGAGCCTATGAAAAGGCGCTAAAACTCACGATGAAGACTCACTTCAGCGAGCTTTGTGGCCCGAGTTTGAAAGTTTAAATTTGTATGTTTCACCCACTTGGGCCCCTTTTTAGAAAATTTGAGGATGATGTAATCCTGGTAGGCACGAAATTCGAGGAATTCTTTGCCATCTTGGCAATAGAGAATAGGTTTAGAATAGAGAGCTTTCTTCTTCTTTTCTTCTTTTCCTTCAAGCACACTTACTTTTACTTTGTTTTTGTTGATTTTTATGCATTATTTCTTGAATCTCTTAGCTTTTCTCTTTCTCTACTTATAACCTCCTTCATGGAGGAGTAGTCTTCTTGCTAGATCAAGGGATTCAAGAGCTAGGGTTAATGTTTTGAAACATTTTGATTTTAATGCAATACTTAGTGGTGTTCTCTTTCTCCTTTACTTTTCCTGCTCTTTTCATGTCTTTTGATTGATATGCATGTTGAGTGAAGTGCTTCCATATGTATGTGATGCATGATTTGTAAGCACGCATATTTGAGCTTGTTAATTAAATGGATTCTAGTTGATTGATTAGTTAAGCATTTGATTAACCAAGAGAATAAAATTAATTCTTGATTTAAGATTAAGCTATGGTAATTGGTGTTTAATTTAGTTCATACAATTAGATGTTGTGATAGCAATTATCTAAGAGTATGTGCTAATTCTTACCTTTTTAGTTGATTGACTTTAAGGAGAATTACATGTTAATTGTGTGATTGCATGGTTAACAACATAACTCCCAACCAGGTGTTTATTTATTTATTTATGTTGATGATAAACATTCCCTAGCTTGAAAATCCCCTAGGCTAGCTCTTTTATCATTGTTAATTTCAATTAATTGCCATTTTAATTTCTCATGCAACAAACCCCCCAAGAACTCTAATTAACTAGTGCCGCTTCCTTGTGAAATGACATGTGTTGCACACCACTAATTAGGTGCCTATGTAACTCGGTTTGGTTTTAAACTTGGTGTTGACAACGGCTAGCTACCACAAGCTTATGAAAGTGTGATTGTCGTGAAACAATGATGATTATGGTGGCTGTGATTATTTATGGTTAAGAAAAATGATTGCATGATATGAAATCTATGGAAGGGATATTATGTTACTTATGATGTGAGCATGAACATATAATTAAATGTTTGGTGCTAGATTGTATGCATAATAATTCAACCTTATTTATGTATTGAGAGACTATACGGTTTTAAAATTTTAGGATTGATGTATGATGCTATTACGTGACAATAATAAAAATGTGCATATGTTATAAGTCAAATGCTATATGTTATGTATGATTTCATTATGTGTTCCTATGTTAAAAGAAAGTATTGGGTTATATATATATATATATATATATATATATATATATATATATATATATATAAAGACATTGGACATGGTCCCCCATTGATAAAATATTGATATATGATATAAAATGTTAAATATATTGGACTCAATCCCTACTGATTTGGAAACAATCCCCAATAAAGAGAGGTGATCCCACTATTCTAACACCTTTTTTATCCCTACTATATTTATCGATAACGATCGACTTTTGATATGAGCTCATTACCCCACTAATTGGCTAAACTAGGTGAATAAAGAAAGATATGTATAATGAAAGTGGTGAATAAAGAAAGATATGTATAATCAAAGAGATGAATAAAGAAAGAGATGTACAAAGAATAAATGTATAAAGAAAGGGATGGATAGAGAAAGAAAAGGAAAACAAAAATACTAAAATACATTATTTTATGTGACTAATGTGATTTTATATGTAATAAGTGTATTCGTTTATATTGTCATGCAGGATTGTATCAACACTAAGAAAGACCATCTTAAAAGATACGCCTACCTTGGATAATGATTTTCAAAACCTATTAATTGAATTTTAATGTATGTTCACATCTTTTTAAAAATAAACCAAGGTGGCTGAAGATGATTTCAATGACACATTATTTTGTGCATTTTACGGGAACTTTCAAGTTCTCACCTCATTTTATTTCCATGTCATCTCGATACAAGAAGCAAGTGACTAAAGATTCTTTAGAGGAGCATGTCCAAAGAAAGTAGATAGGATTTTATTTCTGATTATGAGAGTAACTAAGATTTTATCTCAGTCCATGAGGCTCATTTAGATGAGTTATACTTCCTTTAAAAGTTCAATTACGTTATTGATTATCGGACCACTAATAGCTGAAAAATATCTATTGTTCTCACTACTTATTCGGTATTTATGACATACTATTTGGATTTATTTATGTATTCATAATATATATATATATATATATATATACATTGGATGATTCGTATCCATTTTTTAATGTATTAGTTATATTTCGCAAAATAAATATTGTACATGATTTATCTACGTGCAAGGCTTCTAGTTTGATTTTTATAAAAAAAACTATTATTGGTATTTTCCTTATATCTTATTTTATTCAAAAAATTTATGAGACCAAAACATAATGACTAAAGGTTAACATTAACACAACTTGAGCATTAAGGGGTTAAAATTTAGAGTGTTAAGCTGACCCCCAAATACATTTCATAATGTTTACCTCTATGAAACTACTTAATGATCCCATCGTTCTTCTTTTGTTTAGAGTATTTCCTACATTTTTGCAAAAATTAGTTATTTTTCAGTTTTCTAACCTCTATGAAGGATCTATCTAGCTTCGGAACCCTTCAGAAAGTATTAGTGCAATATGTTTTGAGTGACAACACAACCAATTTTATGAAAATATTTTGAAGAATGACTAATGTTTTCCTTGAGTTTCTTTAAGCTATAAACAGGTCTTATCATTAGCATAATATGGTTCTTGAAGCGAAAATAATTTCACCTTACATGTACAAACATGACTCATCTCGCTTAAAGAGATAGGAACTAAATGGAAGTGAAATTTATACCATGAAATGAACATATACATGCTTAACGCATTGAATAAAATCATAGTATACAAAAAACTAAGGCTCAGATCTTCAAAATGTAGGACGTGACTTCAGAAAGTATGCTTCATGTGAAGATTTCAACTTATCTATGAAGCCATTATGTTCTACAACCTTTAATCTTCATGATCGTAAATCATATTATCATCAACAAGCTTTGATTGAAGTCTAGAAGATCAAAATTATATCAAGGAACTGATCCTGCACTTTAGAAAGTTCACTTCATAGTGAAATGGTGCACTCTCCAGAAAAATGAAGAAAATTTGAAATTTAAATTTGAAGTCAAACCCAGTCATAGACTAGCTTGTCATCTCTTCTGCCAACTTGGTCAACTACTCTAGCTTCTAGAAGAAAATGTTCATAAATCATGTTCAGAAAGTAAAAAGTAGTTTTTGAATGTTACCTCAAAAGCTTCTATTTCACAACGGGTTCTACAACAACTTTGGCAAAAGACGAGCTACTTCTCTAGACTGCATTTCCAAGACACAAATAGATGATCAACACATGTCACTTGGTCAACTGATCAAGGGCAATGGTCATAAATGAACACCATCTATAAATAGAGATGTTGTGCTCAAAATGAATGTCTCTTGATTTTTTACGGAAGTGCTAAAACACTCAAGAATTTCTCCTCATCTCTTGTAAAGTTCATTATATTTTGTAATCAGTTTCCTTGTTTATAAAAATCTTCTTTCTACATTCTTGATAGATTATACGTTCTTTTTAGGAAGAATCTCATAAAGAAGTCATTCAAGTTTTCCCTAGGTCTGTTATTGTACATCTTAGAAACTTGAGTATAGGTTAGTTTAAGTGGCAAACCCAAACACAAACCTCTATATCCTTGATCTAGTAGTGATTTGTGTGAGTTAGCTTGGAGAGGCTAAGCAAAGACTACTTACAACGCAATAGTAAAGTTAGCTACTGGTCATAGTTTAGCTTGGAGAGGCTGGTCAAAGACTACTCAAGTTGTGAAAGTATAGTGTACTTGCTGGTCATTGATTTAGCTTGGAGAGGCTAGTGAAAGACTATTCAATTTGTGATAGTAGAGTTAGCTATTGGTCACAGGTAAGAGCTTAAAAAGGCTACTATGAGGACTATCTAACTTTCTCAAGCTGAGAAAGGTTTTTAGTAAAAATCAATCGTTGTTGAGAACTGAATGTAGGTAGGTTGGCCGAACTAGTATAAAAAATATTTGTGTAGTATCTTCTTCTCCCTTAACTTCTTTATATTATTTGCTTTGTGCCTATCATACTATGTTTTCTGCATAACCAATTTATACGTGCATTTACTAGATTCGTTGATGTTCAGAAAGTAAGTTTCTGAAGTGACTAACACTATTTTCGCTGCATTTCAAGCTCAACACTTGATAGTAAATTGTTCAAGTTTTCATAAACCAAAAGAAAGAAGGAAGAGCGAAACATGATTCAACCCCCTTTCTAGTGCACTTTTCTACTTACTAGTGGTATCAGAGCTCAAGCATCTAAGGGGTCTAGCATGAAACGACTGCAAAGGACAATGATCCTAAGGGAAAATGGCACAGAACATCCACATCGCAGAGGGACACTCCATTAACAAACCGCCATTCTTTGATGGTGGGGACTATGCATATTAGAGATCGCATGGAACTGTTAGAAAATACACAAGTCTTGACTTATGGGAAATAATACAAAAAGGTGTTATGTTTCAACTGAAGAGGTTCCTGAACCGATGATGCACCTTCAACATCAAGAGAAGTCCCTCGGAGTAGGTGGATAGAGCAACACAAAGCCAAACTTCAGATTGAACTAAAAAGCTAAGTACCTACTCATGAGTGCACAAAGCAAAGTTGAATATGACAAAATTATTGCTTGTAACATGGCGAAAGAGATATGGGACAACTCCACATGCATGAAGGCACTGATCGAGTTAAAGAAACAAAGGTTTTAGTGGAACTTAACAGTGGTTGAGGATTATGCAGGTTGGCCGAACCAGTATAAAATCTCCTATAGGATCTTCTTCTCCCTTAACTCTCCTTTATTTTACTGCTTTGTGCTTATTATATTGTGTTTCCTGAAAACTGCTTATATGCATTTTATTATCTTTGATATAAGTTCAGAAAGTTAAATTATGACATCTCTAACACTATTTCCATTGCACTTCAAGTTTAATACTTGATAGTTTTTGTTTAACCTTTTCAGAAAGAAAAAGGAAAGAAAGGTGTAGCACGATTCAACACCCCTTCTCGTGCACTTTCCTACTAACATATCTTCTCCAAAAACACCATATTACATTACCCTTATTGATGGCTCTAAGACCAAGGCCACTAGCATTGAGCATATGCACCTCTTCCATCCTTATCCTTGAACACTATTCTCCTTGTCCCAAATAGCCCTTTTAATTTAGTTTACATTAATCAACTTATCTATTCCCTAAATTTCTCTATAACTTTCACTCCTAAGTCATTTGTTATAAAGGATTGAAGTACGGGATAGACGATTGGCACTAGATCTGAATCACGTGGATTGCACTATCTATAACCTCCTCCATCTCATATATATTGTCATAGAATCTCCTAGGCTTCTTTATCATCATCTTCATCATCGATGTCACAAAATATAAAAAAATGGCTCCATGCCTCTCTCATTTGCGATATCGAGGATGTGAATCATGTCAACTTGGAAAACCTAGTCAAGCATCATTCCCAAGTAAGTCAATAATTGTGCTAAATCTCCTTTTTAACATGTTCACTCTGATGTTTGGGGTCTTAATCGCGTCATTACAATTTTGGAATATTAATATTTTGTTACTTTCATTGATGATATTTTCAAGATGCACTTAGGTGCTTTTAATGAAGAATTGCTTAGAATTATTCACCATTTTCCAAAATTTTTTGAATGAAATTAAAACTCAATCTAGGAAAACTATTCACATTTTGCATAGTCATAATGCTAAAGAGTAATTTTCTGCCGTTTTTAACTCATTCATGGCATCACATGGCATGGTTCATCAATCCACTTGTCCACGCACCACAACAAAATGGTGTGGCTAAAAGGAAACATCTCCATCTTATTGAGATAGCTCATTCTTGAATCCTTATTTTGCTCTATCCTTCCAAACTTAGAAGAGCCAAACTCAAATAGTACTTTTATGCTAGCTCTTTTTCACCCTCTAATCACTTATCCGTGTCAATCTTATCAAAAAACTTTGGAGAATGTATATTCAAGTGATTTAGTTTTTGTACTAACATCTCCACCTACTTCAGGTTTACCTTCATCCCCAGATGACTCATCTATAGCTTTTCATAAAAGTACTTGCTCTACCCATAATGTGCCTTTGTATCTTCCTTGTCTCTTTATTCCTAAATTTGTAGAAGAAGCATTATCCCATCTAGAATGGCAATAGGCTATGATTAATAAGATGAGCCCTGGAAGCCAATCACACAGAACTTTCACTCCATGACCAATGAGGAAATCTATAGTTTGTTGCCAATGGGTATTCACTGCAAAGTTGGTCCTGATGCGCTGGTTGATAGATTGAAACCTTGCCTTCTAGCTAAAAGGTATAAGTAGATTTTTGGGCTTGATTATGGTGACACCTTCTCTTCTGTTGCTAAAATGGCATCTATTCGCCTCTTTTTATCCATGGCTGCCATGAATCACTAGCCGTTGTATCAACTAGACATTAAAAATGCATTTCTTCATGGTGATTTGGAGGAAGATATTTACATGGAGCAACCATCTGGTTTTGTTGCTCAAATGGAGTTTGGCTTATTTTGCAAATTGTACAACTCTTTATATGGCCTTAAGTAATCCCCTCATGCATGGTTTGGAAAATTTAGTAAAGATATGTAGGAATTTGGTATGGTTTGAAGTGAAGTAGGTCACTTTGTGTTTTATAAACATTCCTCCTCTAACAGATGCACCTATCTTGTTGTCTATGTCGATGATATTATCATCACAAAACATAATGATGAAGGTATTAACGACCTAAAATAGCAATTATTTTAGCACTTCCAAACTAACGATTTAGGAAGATTGCAATTTTTTCATGAGATTGAAGTAGCTCGATCAAGATCAGGAATTGTTATTTCTCAAAGAAAATATGCCATTGATATATTAGAAGAAATTGAGATGCTAGATTATAAGCATGTCCACACCTCTATGGATCTAAATGTTAAACTTTTACCAAATCAGGGGGAGCTTTATTTAGATCTTGGTAGATGTAAGAGATTATTAGGAAAGTTAAATTTCCTTATTATGACTAGGCCAGATGTATCTTTTGCTATCAGGATCCTAAGTTAACTCCTTAATTCTCCTTATGATTGTCATTGGGATGCAGTGGTTCAAATCTTGAAACATATCAAAGGTTTCCTTGGAAAAGGGCCAATCTATGTTTGCTATTATCCAACAAACATACTCTAGTATTGCTATTTTTATCCTAACTTTAACTATGACAAAATGGTATTAGAGCTATAGGTTTTTCCTAGATGTTACTGGAGAAAGTATCCACAAATACCCCAACATTTATGTAAATAGAAGTGTGATTATTTGCATTAACAAATGGTCATTTAAGGCCTTTAGGGATGGTTTGCTATGTTTAGGTCTCCTCATGTTCTTATCTTTCTAGGAGTACCACATCACCTTTGCATCACACCCCTTTACATTGTCAACATAGCAGTGAATCTTCCAACACTAATGCTCGCTTTAGGGTTCTGAGGAGGCTGTCACCAACCTTCCTGAGGTGTTGACCAAGAAAGTTGAGATCGCGATGTAGCCACCTCCAGGTCAGCCCCAAGTCTGAGGTTCAATGACTTGGCCTTTGAACACTTCAAGAGAAAGGATACGCCCACCTTCCATGGGCATCCCATGATAGAGGACTAGTAGGAGTTTGTCCGACAAATAGAGAAATCATCAGAGTCATCCATTGCTCATCTAATAGGCCAGCGAAGCTGCCTAGCTTTCAGCTAGGAGGCCAGGTTAGGCTATGGTATAAGGACTTTATTCAAAGACATGGTGATTCAGACCCACCTTCTTAGGGAGAGTTTAATGTAGCTTTATTGAGGAGGTTTCTCTCAAAGACCTGATAGGCTCAAATGGTGGATGAGTTCTGAAGCTCAAAATGACTCAAGGCATGTTGATAGTGGAGTATGATGAGCAATTCACCTATCTAGCATAGGTAGCTTTGGGAATGCTATAAACAAAGACAGGGGGTGAGCAATTTGTTCAGGGACTACCTAAGGACATGTTCTTTATCTTGCAACCTCACATAGGGGCCATGGATTATGCTTAGATAGTGGATACATTAGTGAGTCTTGAGAGTGGCTTGTTAGAGAATAACTACATCTAAGGTAAAGACGAAGGACATGACTCATGTAATTTCTAGGATGAGCTAGTTCAAGCAGAAGACATGGCCAACAGGGCAAGTGGTGAACGTAGTAGGGTAGGGTCTCCTTCTTAGAGCTTGACTCAAATCAGTATATTGCTTCTTAGAGTAAGAGTAGAGGAGGCAGCCTGAGTTTAACGATCAGGACTCAATACAAGCTTACTTTATGTCCCAAAAATGAGGAAAATAGCATTTGGGTTAGTGCATGATGGGTAAAATTTATGTATGATGCTAGCAGAGATTTATGTTCTTGTATTAGTTTACTATTGTACATGAATTATTAGTATTTGAGATATCATGTACTTAAGTACAGAAAATCGTTTTATGGTTGTTACATCATCATCATCATCATCATTATTATTATTATTAACTCTTGTTGCTTGTCCCAGGGGTTTTGGATAAGAATCTACTTACTGAGTTTTGATGAATAACCCTTCTCTTTTCATCCATTTTTTAGATATGGCTACTATCTCGGACCCTCCTAGTTTCCTCCTCCTCAATAGCTATAAGTTTAGCTTAGGTGAACTTCACTTTACAGTTAAGTAGTTTTAATTTATGTTTTGTAGAATGCCCTAATATATTTTTGGTTCAGGTCCTAGACAATGCATATATATATATATTTTGCTATCATGATTTGGGATTATTCATGTATTTTATGTTTTGATGGATTTAATGGGTTGTATTGGAGTAACCCAATTTTGATGTATTTACTTATGGTCATTTTTTATTATGAATTTGGTTTATGACTTGAAAATATATGTTTGAATATGTTTTGAAATTGAAAATTGTGTTAATTTATGTATTGCAATACGACTCGCAGCAATGAGGCTTATGTGGGGATGAGATTTCTCACGTGCTGGTCATGATCCAAGTCAGGTCATGACAGTGTAGCCATAAGTAAAAGGACCGAATGATTCCTTACCCAAAAATAAAAGGGATCCATGATGAATTTGTTGCGCTGTTTTAAGGTTCCGAAGACCTCAATGAACAATGTTATAATATCTCCATATAGCATCAGCCTTGCTAGAATATCCAACACTCAAACCTCTTGCAAACAATCATTTGATAACATATGTTTTGTGTTTGTTTACATAGATAAAATGTCACTTGTTAAGAGAAAAAAATGTTCTATAAAACTCTAATAAAAGCATAATAAGCTATAGCATTTAGAGATCATCATCAGCTTTGGTCCCATAGGAAAGTCTGAGAATGTTGGTTATCAATGTTTTAATATAGTTTTAACTAACTCTAGTTAAACATGATAGAATATTCTTCTGGCACCATTACTATTAAAACTTACATTGGGGGACTGGATATTTTAGCTAAAAATGGGTTTGAGTACCATATTGTAAAACCTCAAGGGTACTATTTGCATTTTACCCTTTTACTTTTACGGATGTGTTTATTTGATGAGTTGAGTTTTGTTTGACTTGTCGAAAGATTAGGGATGACAATGGGTATCCCTAAGGGCAGGGACATGTTCCTTACCCAAATCTTTGTTTATAATTTTACCCTATCCTTGTCACTGGTCCTTATTAGTCATTCAGATTTGAATTTGCATGGGTATCCATAGGTTTACTTAATCTCTTTGAAAAAAATCTAGAAAATAGAAAAATTACAAACTTACTTGGAAATTCAAAACATAAATATCCACAATAACAAATACTACTAATACAACATAATCAAACATAGAAATGAAAATATATACATAAGATTTTCTTGGCATATATTTATATATTTTTAAATGATTATAATTGGAAATTAAGGTCTATATGGGGCGAGGACTTTGTTCCTGTTCCACTCCGTTTAATAAATGGGGACTTCGACTCATCCGAGTAGGGACTAAACTTGTGCCTATCCCCATCCTCATTACGGGTAATCTCCTGTGGGTACCTACCTTGAGCAGGATTTTTCATCCCTATGAAAAATATAGGAGCTAGATAATATTTTTCCTATAAAATAATAGGCATTATTTAAGGATAAAATGATATTAAACATAAACAATAACATTATTGCTTTGATTGTCTTTTCTTGTTGAATTTTCAAACAATAAACATATTTGAACCCCTTACCTGGAACAAGCCAATAAAAAATGCTGGAGACAAATTGATAAGTTTTCCACTCAAGGAGAAATGTAGATAGTATGGCTAATACCTATGCAAACACAAACAAGCCCTTTTAGAAGATTTAGAAATGGATTAAAAATAATAGTTGAGTAGTAGCTTTCTAGGTTTATGGTGGAAAAGAAATAACTAATCCATGGGAATTGTCGCATATGGCCTAGCAAGCATGCGAATAACATCCATGGCATCTTTGATAGACTCCAAAATGCTTTTTGAAATAGGAGGTAGTGGTTCAGATTCATGTGATTCTGGAGAGGTTGCATTCATAAAATATTTTCTCTCACATTTATTCCACTTAGATCCTATTTCATTGCTTTTGAAATGATGATTCAAATTATTCTGTAGGGATGTTAGGATGCAATATTCCTTAAGAGTTTCCTAGTCTTGTGCCACGAAGCTCTTGTTACGTATGAACCTAAATTACTAAATATAGGATCTTAGTAGGTAGCACTAATAGAGAAATAAAAATTAAAATGTAATTACTCATTCAATTAAAATGAAATAAATTTTAGAAGTATAGGGCTATATCAAATATCAAACACTTTTAATGAAAAACTATGACCTATTTCCTTCCATGATCTCTTATGTAACTCAGATGTTTTAAAAGAAAAACAATACTTCTCTTATGGGAATGTTACTTCATAAATGGATATGGAGCAAATCCATGTGACACTTTAGGTAAATACAAGAACTTCTTATCCTTCAAATGTTTTGTTGTTTGGTTGAACAATTAGGCCAAATTTAGCATGAAATGATGAAATCACCAATATCCAGACTAAATTACCAGAAATCCAACTAATCCGGTCTCAATTAAGGTCTTTAAAAAGGATAAAGGGCTTGGGAAAGCTATTGTAGCTTAAGCTTTGAATGACAACAAAGTAAATTTTGTTAAAATATTTTGAAGAAAGGACTAATGGTTTGCTTGAGTTTTTATAGTACTTAATAGGTCAACTCTCATATACATATAATTCAATTCATGATATATTTTCCACATCATCATGATTTAACATGATTATAATCTCATTTAAAGAGATTCAGTTTCTTAAGAGTGTGAAAAATTGTTCTAAAAGTGAATTAGACTATATAAATTTCTAATAAAGCAAGCTAAAGCATTAGAAGCAATTCATGACTTTAGAAAATGACATGACTATCTGAGAAAGTGATTTCTCATGATCATATCAAGCACACAATCATCAATCTCAATTGAAATCATCCTTGGAGACCATCAACACTATTTGAATATCATCATCCATCTTAGAGAGAAGTTCAGATAGAACATAAAAAGCTCAAAAAGTGTAGAAGTATTTCAAAAAGCACTATATGCATCAAAAACTACATTTGGTCATGAAAAACTGAAAGTTATTTGAATTTCAAATGAATTCAAAACCTCATAAAATTATGGTAGTGACATATCAACTTTATGCTTGGATACTCACCATCTTCTAGAAGGATTTCACATAAAGGAAAGTTCAAAAACCAAGTTCAGAATGAAGATTTAGTTTTTAAAGTACTGTTCAAAAACATTTGTTAGTGGATTCATTACTACAAAGCCAGGACCTGGCATAGGTCAGCCTATACTTCTAGAAGACAAATCCTAGACACACAAAGGTTAGTCAACACATGTTAAGAGGAGAAAAGATCAAGGGGACAATTATCCAATTCAAATCTAAGTATAAAAGGAGGAAGCCTTCAAACTTGAAGGAACTTTTGCACTCTCAATGTTTAAGCTATACTTATACCTGT
Organism: Dalbergia oliveri; assembly: GCA_030441495.1. Classification (NCBI taxonomy): domain Eukaryota; kingdom Viridiplantae; phylum Streptophyta; class Magnoliopsida; order Fabales; family Fabaceae; genus Dalbergia; species Dalbergia oliveri. The sequence continues at coordinate 13,093,509 of JAMLFY010000007.1, forward strand.
CTAAAGTTCATTCTCATTTTTAATTCAGTTTTTGAAAGAGAAAATCTTCTTTCTTGTATATCTTAGCAAACTTTCTTCTTAGGAAGATTATAAAGAAGTCTCTCAAGTTGTTTCCTTAACCATTTCTTTATCTTAGGAAACTTGAGTATCTTAGAAAGTTAAACACCAAAACCTTGTGTCTCTTATACCTTGATCCATTAGTGATAAGAGTGAGATTAGCTTGGTAAGGCTAGGATTAAACTATTTGTGAGTGAGGGTCGATTGTACAAACTACTCACTGGAGATAGCTTGAGAAAGCAATTAAAAAGAATATCTTACTTTTTTTGGGTTAAGAAGGTAGTTGATAGCGGAACTCAATAGATATGTTGACAATATCTTCTATGATATTCCTCTTTCTGTATCTCTTTAAATTACTATGTGTTATTCATTTTGTTGTGTTAACATTTATTCTTGGTCAAGCATATTTCTCAAATATTTGTTTAGTTTCTAGACACTTCAGAAAGTAACTTTTTGAAGCTTATTAACTTGTGTTTTCCATTGCCTTCAAGTTTAAAACACTTGATAGACTTTGTTTATGTTTTCCAAAAGTAAAAGAATTTGAACACATGATTCAACCCCCTTCTCATGCTATAGCTTCGCTTATATTTTGTATCAAAGCCTAGGCCTATAAGGGGTTAAGCATTAAAACTATTGTAGAGGAAAAGATCATTAAAGAAGATGGCACACAACAATGTACACATTACTGAGGGATACTCCATAAATAGACCTTTGTTCTTTGATGGTAGTGACTATACCTCCTGGAAAGACAAAAAAGAGTTGTTCATCAAGTACACAAGTCTTGACTTGTAAGAGATAATACAAGAAGGTGACTACATTCTCATGGAAGAAGTGCTAGAAAATGCATTGGTAGGAAATAATGAAGATGGACCTTCAACTTCTAAAGAAATCCCTAAAAATAAATGGACCGATCAACACAAATTTAGAGTTTAAATGAACCCCAAGATCAAGTACCTCCTTGCTTGTGCTCTAACCAAAGTAGAATATGAAAAATAATTGCTTATGACACAACAAAAGGAATCTTGGATAGACTACACATGCTCCAAGAGGAAAGATCAAGTAAAGGAGACAAAGATAAACATGCTAGTTCATCAATATGAAATGTTCAAGATGACTAAGCATGAAAACATTGATGAAATTACAACAAGATTCATGCATATCATCAACTAACTCAAAGGTTTGGGTAAAATATACTCAAATTCTGAGATGTTTAGAAAAATCTTGAGAATCTCCCATCCAAATGGTTTCTTAAGGTCACTGCCATTATGAAACTAAGGATCTTCAGACTTTTAGCTTAGATGCTCTCACTAGGTCTCTTCAGACTCATGAATTTGTGCTCCTTGAAACTCATGGCGAATCCATGAAGAAAAATAAATTGGTGGCTATGGAGACCTCCCATAGGAAGGAAAACCAAGGGAAGGCAATGAACGCTGCAAAGGTTTCTGATGAGGAGGATGACTGAGAAGAAGATTCAGAGAGGATGGAGATAAGATTTCTATGTTTGTGAGAAAGATGTCAAGAGAATGGAATAGCAGACTCAGAAAAAGAAGGAGTCTAACTTCAGAAAGGATAAGAAAGGCAAAAGAAGCTGGAAAAGGTGAACTAATATCACTTTGGTAAGAAAAGACACTTCAAAATTAATTGTTCTAAGCTCAAGGGATCATAGAAAAAGTTCACTCCCAATAAGAAGGGAATGCTGGCAATATTGAGTGATTTTGAAGATAAGAAAGAGGGTTCAAAAACCCAAGATGAGCTAGAGGATGTTACTAGTTTGTACTTCATGGCTGATTATTTTTCTAAAGAAGAAACGAAGTAAAAGAATCCTTAGAAACTAAACTTTCTTATGATGAGCTTTAAAATTATATGATGAACTCTTAGAAAATTCTCAAACATTAATTTCTCATTATCTCTTTCTCAACAAAAACCATCATAATGTATCTTCAGAAATTGAGAAAATGAAAACTAATTATGAGAATCTAAAGCTTGAAAAAGATGAACTTCAAGGAGAAAATAAGTTTTTAAATGTTAGGTTAAAGGCCTTAGAAATTGAAGTTTCTGACAAAGGTTAGAAAGATCAAAAAGATATTTTTGAACATGAGAAAACTTCAAAGCTTCTCAAATCTGATTTAGAGAAAATTGTAAATGGCTCTTTTGAACATGATGCTTGGTGGTTAGAGACCATATTTTCAAAAAAAAAAAATAGGATTGGGTTTCAGAAGAAAATAGATAAGAAAATGGCTGCAACTTCATCTAAGAAAACAAAAATAAAAACTTGTGTTTTCTATCATAAGAAGGGACATCTACCTAATAAGTGCCACATGTCAGGGAAAAGGAAATGGTTCAAAAAGTTAAAGCCCAAAAGCTTAGGATAACTAAAATTTGCTAATGGTGGAAAATCAAAGTTCACTGGTATTGAAAATATTGGTAAGGATGATTCTCACCAAATTTTTGATATATTATTAGTTGATAGATTGGCTCATAACCTGTTAAGCATTAGTCAATTTTGTGACCAAAGCTTTAATGTATGGTTTGAAGTCAAAGGTTGCCATGTGCTAAATCTAATTTTTGGACAAGTAATTCTTTCCAGCAAGAGGCATGATAATACCTATGTGTTATTCTTGGATGACATCTTAGATCAGGATGTAAAATTCATCATTTGTAGATGATAAATGGCTATGACATAAGAAACTTGGTCATAGTCATATAAAGCCAATTTCTAAGCTATCTCAGAAAAAGCTTATCAAAGGCCTACCAAAGATCAATTATGACAAAGACTCAACTTGTGATTTCTGAGAAAGCAAGCAAACCAAAGCTTCTTTTCATAACAAAAACGTGGTCTCAACCACTGGGCCACTTGATCTTTTACACATGGATCTCTTTGAACCAACTAAGACTACAAGTCTTGTTGAAAAGGGATATTGCTTGGTCATAGTGGATGACTTCACTAGATTTATATGGGTTATTTTCATAGCTACTAAGGATAAGGTGTTTGAAATATTTAAAGCTTTTTCAAAGCGTGTTATAAGTGAAAAAGGTATTCAAATTGCTTCCATTAAATTAGATCATAGAGAAGAATTGAAAACCATGTTGTTGAAAACTTTTGTGAAAACCATGGCATTTTTCATGAGTTCTCTTCTTCTTGAACTCCTTAACAAAATGAGATGGCTAAAAGGAAGAATAGAAGCTTACAAGAAATGACAATAACAATGCTTTTTAGCAAGTGGTTTTTCAAAAAGTTTTTGGACAAAGGTTGTAAATACCTCTTGCTACATTCAAAACAAAGTTTTCTTAAGACATATACTCAAGAAAACACCTTATGAGCTATGAAATGAAGAAAGCCTAACCTATCATATTTCTATGTCTTTGGATCTAACTACTTCATACTTAACACAAGGCACAAACTAGCAAAGTCTAATCCCAAGTCTAATCATAGCATTTTCTTTGGGTATTCTTTGGTTTCCAAAGCTTATAAGGCTTATAATAAAAGAACATTATGTGGTAAAGAAACCATACACATAAATTTCAAGGAAAAAAAAGGATTTTGACCAAGATTTTGCTGAACTTGAAGAGATCTGAAAATCTGAGCATCAAGGAGACTTCAGAAAGCAAAAGCAAGATTTATCAACTTTTAGAAATCAAACTTGAGAAAGCACCTTTAGAAAGCTATCTTAGAGTTCCAAAGCCTTCAGATTGTGATATTTTTGAGAAAGATTCATTTTCTGATCATGATAAAGGGCTTTCAAAAGTTCAAAGGATGCTGAGGAACAAGATATGCACAAAAACTACAAAGGAGTTTTTGATCTAAAGGTGGTTTCTTAGAACCAAGTGTTTGGTGACATTTCTAAGGGAATAAGGACAAGATCATCCTTCATAAATGAAATAAACTGTGCCTTCCAATCCACCATTGAGCTAGAAAATTTTGAAGAAGCTCTCAATGATAAAAGCTAGTTGGATGCAATGTAAGAGGAACTAGACCAATTTGATAAGAGCAAAGTTTGGACATTTGTAGAGAAACCCAAAGGAAAGTCCTTCATTAGAATAAAGTGGGTGTTTAGAAACAACCTACATAAGGCAGGAAATGTGATGAGAAATAAAGCAAGGTTGGGTGCACAAAGTTATAATCAACAACAGGGAATTGATTATGATGAAAAACCTTTGCACTAATAGCAAGACTGGAGGCCATCAAAATACCACTTGCTTTTGTTGTTTTCAAGGGATTCACTCTATATCAAATGAATGAGAGGTCTACCTTCTTACATGGCTTCCTTTATGAAGAAGTTTATGTAAGGCAACCTCAGGATTTGAGAGTGAAGTTGTGAAGTCCCACATCAGCTGGGGAGGTGAACGAAACATGCCTTATAAGGGTGTGGATACCTTCTCCTTGCATGACGCGTTTCCCCTCGCAGAGGGAAGAACAAAACCTTGAAGGGGGAGTCGGAATAGGCCCTAAACCCCAAAGAGGACAATATCATGTAATGCCGGGGATCCTGGGCTGTTCAGATGATATCAGAGCCGGTCCGGGGTCGTGTGCCAGCGAGGCAAGCTGGGCCCCAAGGCGTGTGGATTGTGAAGTCCTACATCGGCTAGGGAGGTGAACGAAGCATGCCTTATAAGGGTGTGGATACCTCCTCCTTGCGTGACGCGTTTTCCCCTCGCCGGGGGAAGAACAAAACCTTGAATGGGGGAGTCCGAGTAGGCCCTAAACCTCAAAGAGGACAATATCACGTAATGTCGAGATCCTAGGTTTAGATGGTATCAAAGCCGGTCCTGGGGTCGGTGTGCTGGCGAGGATGCTGGGCCCCAAGGGGTGGATTGTGAAGTCCCACATTGGCTAGGGAGGTGAACGAAGCATGCCTTATAAGGGTGTGGATACCTCCTCCTTGCATGACGCGTTTTCCCCTCGCCGGGGGAAGAACAAAACCTTGAAGGAGGGAGTCGGAGTAGGCCCTGAACCCCAAAAAGGACAATATCACATAATGCCGGGTGCTTGGCTTACAAAATACCATTGTACTTTCAATTGCTAAAGCTAAGTATATTGTTATTGCACATTATCACATATTGTAGATTAGAAATCAACTTGAAGAATACCACCTGAGGTACTCTAAAAGGCTTTTGAACTTAAAATATTTTTGAAAACTTGCATTTCATACATGCATTGTACTTTTTGAGGTTCCCTAAGTGACTCTAAACTGAGACCTTTCATGGAAGTATGCTAAATCAAGTCTAAAAGCAAGTTTCATGGGTTTAGAAAATACATATGAAGTTCATAAACACATTCAGAAAGTACAAGATGGGTAAAGAAAATGGTTTGCTCACATGATAAAGTTCAAAAAAAGGTTAAAAGTTCTAAGAATGAGTTAGAAAGGGTTTTATGTTAAAAAAAATGGGTTCAAAAAATGGGCCAAATTAGAAAGAAGAGTTCAAAAAGTACTTATGTCAAAAGGGGTCAAAAACTACATATGGTTTCTAAAACATAGAAACTCATGTTGAGAAAGTACTTTCTTTACTTTCTGATAGGCTTTCATAGTGGGGACATAATTCTCAATGAACTCCTTTAACCCTATAAGAATAACCAAGAAGGTTGCTCAGAAAGCTAGCCCTAAAAATCCAAGTTCTAGAAGAAGGAAAAACCCAAGAAGACAAAACAAAAAGTTTCAGAAGAAGGAACAAGGCAAAGGGAAAAGAAAGCTTGTTGTTCCCTCAAAAAGTAAAGAAGAGGATCCTCCTGGTACCTATTCTAATAACGTACCCATTAGAAACTTGGAGAGAAGATCCAACGTAAGAGGAAAAAAGAGACAGAAGTTGCAACAAGAGGAAATCTTAGAAACAGAGGTGCAATCCTTAGAAAGTGAGAAACCAAAAGGGAGACCTAGAAACTACTTATCAAAAGACAAGATATTAAAGTTCAAGAACTTCCCCAAGGGAATGCCTAAAGGTTCTCTTGTTCTAAAAGAACAATTAGCTATGGAAAGGGTAGGATAATGATTGAAGAAGAATTTGCTTTCTCTAAGGATGAAGATATTGAAAACATTCTTAAGGAAGGTAAGATTTTGCAAGAAAATAGAAAAATTAAGCAAGTTTAGAAAGTATAGCAAGAGAATTAGAGCTCCAGGCAACGCTAAGGTGCTATAGTCTCTAAACCTTTTGTGGTAATCAATGATCAACCATCAAGACCTATCTCTGAGCAATTTAAGTATACTTCTTCCAAATCTCTGTTGTTGCTCCTAGTTCCAAGCCACCTTCAGACACTCCTTTAGAAATTAGCTTAGAAACTACTCTAGAACCTGCACTTAATCTTAGTGCTATGATTGAGAAAGCTATTCAACAATCAAAGGAACTTGAGAGATAAGTTTTTGAAGAAATTAAGGACCATATGTCCTTGAGTCAGATCCTGAAATTTGTCTAAAAGAATGTGGAGGAAGAAATTTTTCATGCTAAGGGTGAGGGCATAGAGGAAACTTAAACTCTACATGAATGAGCTCTCCACATCCTTGGAGCCAATCATAGAGTAGCCTGAAGAGAATGAAGAGCTAGAAAATCCCAAATCTGCTATTGTTTTGAAAACAATTCCTCAGTTATAACCTTCCATTAGAATCTTTGCCATGGATAAAGAAGATGAAGCTTTAGAATTGAGGCGAACCTGCTATTGAAACTGAGAGAAGGCTATCTTCCAGACCTCAAGAATTTGGTGACATAGTTTCTTTAGAAATCTCTTATGAAGAAGCTAAACCACAAGCTACTCCAACAAACAATCCTACCAACACTCTTGCTCCAAGATATCTCATAGAGTCTCAACTTCTTTTGCATAATGAAAGAGACTTGGCTGCCAGACTTCATAGAGCAACCAATAGAGAACTTAGAGATTAGATGAGAAGACATGAAGATTTCCTGATGTAGATCCTTCATGAGCTCAGAAAGGGTGGCTAGTGATGGTTTGACTATGTGCACACTCCTTTTACCGATGAGAAAGGGAGAAAAATGAAGACAAATCTTTTGCCTAACTAGTCAAAGAGTCAAGTGTTGAGGAGGAGCTTTAGAAAGACCTCTTTGATAATCATACATATCATTTTTTTTTCTTTTGCATTTTTTTGCATTTTGATGTTCTATTTCTATTTAAATCTATGAACTTTTTATGTTTATTCATTTATATCAATTCCATCTGTATATTATCTCTATATCTATTTATGAAATGAAAAATGATGATTTTCTAATCAAGTATTGTTTTGATTAAATTTGGATATGATGTGTTGAATACTATGATCTTTCATAAAGATTTTTTATCACTATATGTTATCAGCTCTGATACATTGTACATGTTTATTTCTAATATTATATCATAAGAAACTTAACAATTTTGACCCACAACAAGAAACCTTAAGAAAGTTCTCTTTTTGAAAAGGCTAAGTTGTAAAACAAAATGTTATAAAGTTTTTGAAAGAAAGCTTCTTTAAGTCTCTAATCTTAAAGAAAAATTCCTTCAAAATATTCTTCAAAAGATTTTCTCAAAATTTGGTTTGTCATCGTTAAAAAGAAGAGATTATTAGCTCTAAAATCCTTGAGAAAGTTATTGCATTTTAGGTTTTGAATGATAACAAAGCAAATTTTGTTAAAATGTTTTGAAAAAATAAATGACTAATGGTTTGCTTGAGTTTCTGTAGTATTTAACATGTTAACTCTCATATACATATAATTTAATTCATGATATATTTTTCACATCATCGTGATTTAACATGATTTTTCATTCAAAGAGATTTAGTTCCTTAAGAATGTGAAAAATTGTTTAGAAAGTGAATTAAAGTATATAATTAACTGAAGAAAGAAAGCTAAAGCATAAGAAAGTGAGTCTAGGCCTTAGAAAGAAGTTCATGACTTCAGAAAATGGCATGACTATCTTAGAAAATGATTTCTCATGATCATATCAAGCACATAATCATCAATCTCAGTTGAAATCATTTTTGAAAAACATCAACACTATCTGAAGATCACCATCCATCTTAGAGAGAAGTTCATATAGGACATAAAAGGCTCAGAAAGTGTAGAAGTATTTTAGAAAGCACTACATGCATTAGAAACTACATTTGGTTATTAGAAACTGAAAGTTATTTGAATTTCAAATGAAGTCAAAACCTAGAAATTGATGTTTGTGACATATTAACTTTATGCCTGGATATTCACCATCTTCTAGAAGGTATTCACATAAAGAAAAGTCAGAAATCATGTTCAGAATAAACATTTAGTTTTTGAAGTATGGTTCATGAACAATTGTCAATGGATTTCGCACTACAAAGTTAGTCCTGACAAGCTAATCTATGCTTCTAGAAGACAAATCCTAGGATACACAAAGATTGATAAATGTAATGACTCGATTTTTTAGTATTATTGTGATAAAATGATTAATTGTGATTAATCTATAGGGATTTTAAAAATTCCAACAGACAGTTATGATCAAAATAATATGAAGAGTTTGTAAAAAAAAATGAAAATTAATTTAATATTATTAAAAATTAATATAATAATATTTTAATAAGAGATATAGAATGAGACCCTATAATTGATGTAATGACATAGATAAAATATGTATAAGGGTAAATAGATATCTTAACCTAGTAAAGTTTCTTTTATGTCAATTGGGTACCGAAATGGTAATAATACAAACTGATAATAACCAGTATACCAAAACATTGAATCAGGTATAAAAAATTAATATTATCATATCTCATATAATTTTTACTTAGGACGATTAAACAAATATGGATATTTCTAATCCAGATACAAGGAAAATTGATCCGAATACATATATATATATATATATATATATATATATATATATTGGTCTCCAAGTAAGTTTTTTCTATATAAAGAAAAAATGAAAAAGGATGGAATTTTTTCTCTTTCTCTGAAGCTTCACGGTTCCTTCCTCTTCCACCATCTTCTTCATGTTTCTCATTTTGAAACACCATGAAACCTTCAAGTTCTTGAAGGATACACTTAGATAAACACCTAAATTAGTTCAAGAACACTTCCTCTACATCAAACTCAAGTCAAAGCCTTCTTTTTCCCCTTCAAATATGTTCAAATAGGAGCATAAATAGGTGCTGGAAAAGTGGGTTTGAGGCTTGAATTAGAGAAGAAAAAGCTAGAGAAAGTTTAGCAAAAAGCTTGGAAGAAAGGTAGGAAAGATTCTAGTCTATTACTTGTGATTGTTTGGCTATTTTTGCTAAATAAATTCTTGATATATGCTGGAAATTATTTTGTGAAATCTGAAATTTAATTTTAATATGTATATATTTGATCTTGATAGATGTAAAAGATGCTGAATGAAAGTCTCATGAATTGATTAATTGATGTAAGAGATTTAACTATGTAAAAGAAGAGATTTTTGGTTCCTTAAAGAGAATAAGATATCTGGAAATTTTACAAAAATATAATCAAAAATAGTTTTGTAAAAATCTAAGATTGGTATCTTGAAGTATGATACTAAAGTTTCATGAAAAGGATGAGATTTGGATCTATAGAAGAAAAGCTTTGAAATCTAAGTAAGAAACTTGGTTTAATCTCCTGAGAGTTTTAAGAAATATAAAGTAAGAAGTCCTATAAGTTTCTCCTAAAAAAATCTCATAAAAGATTAGCAGATTTTCAAAAAATCACGTCACAAACCAACAGATTTTATAGAAATATCTTATCATAGTTAAAGACTTTCAGTAAAATCTCGTAACAGTCTAACAAATATCTCATAAGACTTCAAGAGATTTTGAATAGAAAATCTCATAAGAAATCAGAAGATTCTGAAGAGAATATCTCATAAGAAATTCAGAGATTTCAAGAGAAAAGTTTCACAGTAATTTAGGAGACTTAACAGACAAAATCTCATAAAAGTTAAGGAGATTTCAAGAAAATCTCAAAGCAAGAGTATGAGATATAAAATTATTAAGAAGAGATTTTACTTTATAATTAAGAAATTTCCTAACTAAATGATAGAGTTTCATACGAAGAAAGAAAACTAAAGAAATACGCCTTATGTAATATTAATTGCTTAATGGTAAGCTCATGGATTCACGGGTAGTAGTAGACGTGCTACGCCCTTGGAACTATATCAATTGTAATCACGATGACATTACATTGTTATGAGAAAAGGTATGTGCTGAGAAAGAATAGGGAGGCTATTCAGATGAGATGTAGTAGACGTACTCTATCTAGTGAACTGTCTCAGGTTGTAACGTGACGGCGTTACATCGTTGATAGTACAATCCACAGAGAAGTATATCAGAAGAGTCCTATGAGTTCTACCATTAAGTTTAAAGTATCTAACCAAGTTAAGTCAAAGGAAGCAATGATACTAACTACATATCAATTGCTGGATTATAAGCTCATGGATTCAGTGTGATCTATATTAGGTTGTAGTACGAGGTACTACAACAAGTGAAACTATATAGGATGTAACACGAGGTGTTACATCACTAGAAATGCATCAGATGAGAACTATATCAGGAATCCTATGAGTTCTATTCTCAAGCTTAAAGTTCATAATAAGATTATGTCAAAGAGTTAAGAAACAAACAAACTAATTATTATGTAAACAACTAGAATACCGAGTAATTATTTTACGAATCCTATGACCTTTTTATCCTCAAGCATAAGTGCACTCATAATACTGTATTTAATGAGTAAAGGGATAAGCAAGCTAGTTATTTCAAAAGAAATCGAAGATACTTTAATTATTTTAATACTATGTCAAATATCACTGTGTAGTAAACTAGTATTTTTCCTCCTGGAAATCTTTGATTCTCATTCCTCCTGTTATTATATTTTTACATATATTGCTATGATGGTGATTATTTTGTGGAGATTCTCAACTAGTATTGGCCTCACAGTCAGAGTTTGATGAACTGATAATAGAGAATTTAGTCAGTATTTTTATTTTCTTTTAATGAGATTTTGAGTAGTACCCTACCTAGACTAAAGGGTTCCTACATGAACCAGGGTAAGGGTTTGATAGAGTTATATATGCTGGTACTCTGTTGTTGGATAATACAATTATGTATTTTTGACATAGTAATTATGTTCAAATTTAACGACTTAGAGAGAAAGTGTTTTATGTTTGTCTCGAAAAGGCTCTTATGTAATATGTATATACTTTATCAAAGGTCAAGTAGAGATAACAAGTAACAACTGCTCATCATAAGGTTATGGCTTAAGTATAGCCTTATGGTGTGAAGGGTGTTACATTTATGGTATCAGAGGTCATCCTGTTAGAGCCTAGGGATGGTCTAACTTGCTTCTAAAGCATACTCTAAAGTCTTAGTGTCATGCAGTAGGATTTTATTGCTAAGATAAAAAGTAGAACTTTATATGCATGACTGCTTACTTTTGAAGTAGTTAGTAACTATCATGCTTAGCATTATATTGAGCCTGATCAACTCAATGCCTTCTGCTTGGTGTGATAGGAGACTAATGACTTTGGGTAGGCGTAGTAGGACTAGCATTAGCAATGATGATATGGTGCCTAAGGAGGAAGCTGCAAATGTTATACGTGATTTTTGGAATATCACCCAGGCAATCAGGGAGCAAGATATAGTTGCAAACTAGACAATGTGTACCATTGGGAGGTAAGCTCATCGAAAATCCTGGAAAAGGCCTATTGTTTGTAGCATCCCAAGGAGCAAGAAACCACCCTAATTCTCCAGAACCTAAACCCAGATAAAGCTGAAAAAGGGATTAAGTAATGGAGAAGGATCTTTGAAGTATTAAAGTGATCGGATTCATAGAAAGTGGGTTATTCTACTGAGGTGTTAGACATGGACATTGATTTCTAGTGGATAAATACTAGGACGCTAGTTGGGGAGACGAATATTGAAATGAATTGGGATTTTGGTCAAGGATGTTTTCTACAAGGAGTATTTTCCTTCTCGAAGAGCTAAGGGATTGGAAATTCCTAAAGCTACACTAGGGGAACACGACAGTGCTAGAGTACAACGCAAAGTTTGGGGGAGCTTTCCACAACTTAGTAGTGTAAGGTGAATAAAGAGTTGGAAATGTGTTAAGTATGAAGAAGGCTTTAGAGATGGCCTTTTGGCAATGGTGGGACTAATGGAAATTAGGGACTTTACCACATTGGTGAACAAGAGTGCTCTAGTGGAAAAGTACAACTGGAAGCTATCAATGGCTTGAGGAAGGCTAGCACCACACGGCATAAGGTCGAAGCCTATTTTACCACTACAAAGGAGATTTTCCTTATAGGAATGGAAAAAGGAAGCAATCGTAGAAACCATTGGATAATAAGGGATGCCTAGAATATGGAAATAATCATGGCAATAAACCATGTTGAGCTAGACAGGATGGTTGTTATCAATGCAGGAAGCCGGTCACGAGATTAGGAAACGTCCAACTAGGGACCACCTCTATCTAGTCTACAACAACGGGGATGTGTTTTGCTACGAATGCAGAAGATGTTGCACTATTGAAGGGACCTATTCAAGAAGACAAATGGGGAAGCCCTGGTAGTCCAGGATACATGCTTCTGTTGCCAATGATGATGGAAGGTAAGCAAGAAATTATAATAGATATCGATAGTTTGAGAATACTCTGACGTATTTTTGGAAGAGATGCCTGATTTTATGCACAAAGAAAAGTATAGTTCTCTATTGAATTGGTACAGAATGGGTTCAGTTTCAATAACCTCTTACCAGATGTTTCCTTTAGAATTGGTATAATTGAAAGAGTAGATTGATAAGATGTTAAGTAAACATTTTATCATGTCAAGTGCCTCACCATGAGGAGCTTTTATGCTCTTAGTGAAAGAGAAGGATGAAGGTATAAGGCTATATGTTGGTTACAAACAACTGGATAAGGTGACGGTTAGGAACAAGTATCCTCTTCCAAGGAATGGTGATCTCATGGATAAATTGAGGGAGCAATAGTATTCTCCAAGATTGATTTGAGATCGAGATACCACCAGATTCAAGTTTGGGAAGCAGATATTCCAAAGTATGTTAGGGGCATTACGAAAATACAATGACATATTTTGAGATAGCTAGTGCCCCAATAATATTCATGGACTACATAAATAGAATCTTCCAACCATATCTCAACAAGTTCACGATTGTTTTATAGATGATATTCTCATCTATTTGAGGATTGAGGAAGAACACAAATAACATCTTAGAACAGTGCTATAGATTCTTCATACCACTCTATCCAAGTGTGAGTTCTGGTTATAGGAAATAAAATTTCTGGGTCACGTAGTATCACAGGAAGGAATCACATCTAACCCAAGCAAAGATTGAAGTAGTACTAAAGTGGGAATGACCAACTGCTATCATGGAAATTTGAAGTTTTGGGATTAGATGATTTCTACCGAAGGTGTACCAAGGGATTCACCTAGAAAGCCTTACCCTTAACCAAGTTAACAAAAAAAAAATGTACCTTTCACATGGACAGGAAAATGATAAGGTTTTAGAACCTCAAGTAGAAGTTGACCATTGCACTATAATGGTCTTCTCAGACCCACATGGTCCATTTGAGGTTTATTAAGGTGAATCAGGAAAAGGCTTGAGTGCTTTTTGATACAAAACAAAAAGGTGGTGGCTTAGGCTTCAAGACGGCTAAAGCCGCATAAGGTGAACCACCCTCCACATAGTCTCATGTTGGCAGCAATAGTGTTCATTTTGAAAATCTAGAGATGTCGTCTATGCGGAGAAAAGTATGAGGTGTTTTCTAAGTATAAGAATCCCAAGTATTTCTTAGATTAGGAAGATGAAAACATGAGGCAATGGAGAAGGATGGAGTTCATTAAAGACTAGGAGCTCGACTTAAACTACCATCAGAAAGAACAAATGTGGTAGCAGATGCACTAGTAGAAAAACCTTTAGGTATTTCTTGGAAAATGATTAAGGAGACAAAGTTAGAAGGGTTCTTTTTCTAAAGTCTAAAGTTGGGGATAGAAGGGAGGCCTGGAATGGTATATTTAGGTCAGATTAGGATCACAAGTGAAATTAAGAGGGAGATTTCACAAGCTCAGCAAGAAGATCTAGAATTACAGAAAACCATAGTCTCAACTCAAAGTTGAGAGTAAGAATTTGCATGGGGTGGAAATAGTATATGGAAATATCAAGATCAAGTGTGCATATCTATAGCAAAGGAGCTTCGTCATAGTATTCGGGATGAAGCCTAGCATGGTGATTTTTTAGTACCCCCAGGAGTTATAAGAATGTATAGAGATCTTAAGAAAATGTTCAGACAACTAGAGAAAAAGTTGGATATAGCAAGAACAGTTTCAAAGTGTTTAACTTCCAAAAGAAAAAGATAGAACATTAGAAGTCACTAGGTACATTATGCTTGGAGATTCCCAAACTATTTCAACGGATCTTTTGATGGGATTGTCAAAGACACCATCAGGATATGGTGCTATTTGGGTTATAGTGGGTAGACTAACTAAGTCCACACATCTTCTACCAGTCAAAGTTATGTCATTTCTTGGGAAATTGCTTAAGCTTTATATAAACGGATTAGTAAGACTGCATGGTGTTCTTTCTACTATAATCTTGGACTGATTTGCTTTTCACCTCAAGATTTTTAGGAGATTTTCTGAAAGCTTTCGGAAGAAAACCTTATTTCAATATGACTTATTATCCCGAGGTTGATAGGCAAATTATGTGGACTATTCAAATGTTGGAAGGTATGATGAGAGCCTATGTACTGGAATATTATGGCAATTGGGAAAGCTTGTTAACCATTAATCGAATTCTTCTACAACAACAGCTATCACACAAGTATCAGAATGGCTTTTTATGAAGCTCTATATGTGTGGAAATGCCAATTGCCTCTAGGTTGGTATATATCAGTGTGAGAGTAGTCTTTTAGGACTAGACCTCATCCGGCAAGTTATCGAGCAAATAAAGAAGATCCAAAGTAAGATTTTGACTACTCAAGGTCGCAGAAGAGCTATGACAATAAAAGGAGAAGACCGTTATAATTCCTAGAAAGAGAGCACGTATTTTTGAAAGTTATCTCCATGCCAGGATAGAGAGACATTAAAGTCTAGAAAACTAAATCATCGTTTTTTAGGTCCTTTTAGATCCAAGGTCGTGTAGGCTTAGTGGCATACCAGATAGTTTAACTCCACGCCTGGAAAAGCTTCACGATGTGTTCCATGTGCCACAACTTTGAAAGTATAACTCTGATTCTAGTCATATACTGGAATTTGAATCCTACGGTTATGGGATAGCTTGACGTTCAAGTTACCACCTATACAAATAGTAGAAGAAATATGAAACAATTTCGAGAAAGATTTGTCTCTTTTGTAAAGATTGTGTTGGGCAAAGAATGATCCAAGAAGTATACGTGAGGATTCGAGTAAAGTCTACGAGAGGACTAAAATTTGAGGGCAAATTTTTTTTTATAGGGGTAGAATGTAACAACTCGGTTTTTTAGTATTATTGTGATAAAATGATTAATTGTGATTAATCTATAGGAATTTTGAAAATTTCGCAGATATAGTTATAATCAGAATAATATGAGGAGTTTGTAAAAAAAATGAAAATTAATTTAATATTATTAAAAATTAATATAATAATATTTTAATCAGAGATATAGAATGAGACCCTATACTTGGTATAATGACATAGATAAAATAAGTATAAGGGTAAATAAATATCTTAACCCGATAAAGTTTCTTTTATGTTAATCGGGTACTGAAATGGTAATAATCGGTACAGCAAACTGGTAATAACTGGTACACGAAACATTGAATCAGGTATAAATAATAGATATTATCAGATCTCATATAATTTTTACTTAGGATGATTAAACCAATATGGATATTTCTAATCCAGATACAAGGCAAATTGATCTGAATATATATATATATATATATATATATATATATATATATATATATATATATATATTAGTTGGTCTCCAAGTAAGTTTTTTCTATATAAAGAAAAAATGAAAAAGGATGGCATTTTTTCTCTTTCTCTCAACAGTTTCATGGTTCCTTCTTCTTCCTCCATCTTCTTCATGTTTTTCATTTTGAAACACCATGAAACCTTCAAGTTCTTGAAGGATACACTTAGGTAAACACCTAAACTAGTTCAAGAACACTTCCTCTACATCAAACTCAAGCCAAAGTCTTATTTTTCCCCTTCAAATATGTTCAAACAGGAGCATAAATAGGTGCTGGAAAAGTGGGTTTGAGGCTTGAATTAGAGAAGAAAAAGCTAGAGAAAGTTTAGCAAAAAGCTTGGAAGAAAGGTAGGAAAGATTCTAGTCTATTGCTTGTGATTGTTTAGCTATTTTTGCTAAATAAATTCTTGATATATGCTGAAATTATTTTGTGAAATCTGAAATTTAATTTTAATATGTATATGTTTGAGCTTGATAGATATAAAAGATGCTATGAATGAAAGCCACATAAATTGATTAATTGATGTAAGAGATTTAACTATGTAAAAGAAGAGATTTTTAGTTCCTTAAAGAGCATAAGATATCTGGAAATTTTACAATAATATAATCAGAAATAGTTTTGTAAAAATCTGTAAGATTGGTATCTTGAAGTATGATGCTAAAGTTTCATGAAAAGGATGAGATTTGGATCTATAGAAGAAAAGCTTTGAAATCTAAGTAAGAAACTTGGTTTAATCTCCTGAGAGTTTAAGAATTATAAAGTATGAAGTCCTATAAGTTTCTGCTATAAAGAAATCATAAAAGATTAGCAGATTTTCAAAAAATCTCATCAAGACTAACAGATTTTATAGAAATATCCCATCAAGGTTACAGACTTTCAGTAAAATCTCGTAACAGTAACAGAATATCTCATATGAAAAATGAGGAGCAAATTACATAAAGTAGAGCAAGGAAAGAGCTTCGGTTGGTCATGCGTTTTTTTGTTGTTTGGGAAATCGTGGCTTGCTTCTGCAATCGGGATACAATTTTATTTATTTTTTATTGTTTACGAAACCGCGAGCGATGAAAGAAGCTCACTTAAGTTTTAATAGCTTTTGAATTTGTGTGATGCATGAAGCTATGACCCTGGATGATGTGATTGAGGCCTTCGAGGTACCCGCTTGAGTTGGATTTTGAAAATTTAAAATATACATTCTATTTATTTATCTAATTATTTAATATTATTTTTATTTAGTATCTGAAGATATTATTTGGCTTGACCTTGATTGAAAGCTTTTAAATATTATTTTAAATAGTGCAACTTTTAAAATGTCATTAAATATTAAGCAAAAATAATACTATTTTCATGAAATTATTTCCAAAATCACATAACGAATGTATACGCTATTACAATGCATAACCGGTCCTCTTGATTCCTTTTTGAATCAAATGTTCTTAAATATTATTGATATTGTTTTGAATATTTTCCTCCTTAATTTACTAACGTTGTAGAATCTTCTTATATGAATAACAAAATAAATAATAACACATATTGACGTTGTCATTCATATCGTATACGGAGGCTGTAATCCTTCTTTTCATATAGAAGAAGTTATAGTGTATGGAAGAAATAGGAAAAAATGATTTCTTGATAATTATATTACCAGTCTTGAGTTTCATAATATGATACAACTTCTATTGCCCGGGTTGTTCATCAGAGCATATCATTGTTCCAGATTTTGAGTTCCTGACCTTGCTAAAAAAGCTTGTTGTATCCCAGAGATTTATACGCTGAAAGAATAATTTAATACTTAATATAGCAGTGCAAATATGCACGCCTCAAGCTTAACATTGTCTGATTGTTTTCTTTGCAAGCTTAACATCTTTATTTGTTATACTACCTGCTTGTTTTCTGTTTGTAGAACCTCAATCTTTATTACGTTTTATTATATTTGACTCACTGGCTAATGAGGTGGCTCGATATATGTGTGTATATATGTATAATATTATGTATTATATATTTTATTATATATAGTGTATTCATTAATGTATGTATTATGGTGTGTTGATTAATGTAATTTGATAATTTTTTATATCATGTGTATGACATGTAAATTATGTTGTAAATAAGCCATGTATTTATTGTAAAAATTCTAACCTATTAAGCTAAAAAAATTCTATCCATATCCAAATGAGTCAGCTCACGAGTTAATTCTAGCTTAGTGAACTTTTAGCAAGTTGAGCTTGAGCTAGAATTTTATAGTCAATTGTTAATAAGTTGAGTTGAATACTAACGAGCCAATCCTAAACTTTGCCCAGCTCAGTTTAGCTTGGATCACTTCTAGCCCTAAGGGTATGTGAAAGAGAAATTGATTTTTTTAGTGTATTGGTGTGTGGAAAACTCTCAACTCTTGGCCATTCAATAACTTGTAGGCGATGCAACACAACTTGTCCCTTAAATTTTGCTTTATAATACGATAGTACTAAATTTCTTTGGTGGGATAGCTGGCCGTCTTAATCATGGAATTTGAGCCCAAATTATATAGTTTTTTATAAATAAAAAATTGACCAAGTAAGCAAACCTATGTTTTTAAAGAGAGGGGAAAAAGAAAAGGAGATTTAGTAAACCTGTGATTTTTAAAGTTTTGGTGAGGGAAAACTCACCTCAATTCATGTTAGGGTAAGCTTTCAGACTTATCAAATACTTACAAATCATTTATCAACAAGAAAATATGTGAGAATCAAACTCAAATATTGATGAAAAGTGTGAAGGGTATTAATAAAGAGTCCAAATTTTAAATGTTGAAATAATATTATTGAAAGTATTTGTGAAACAACTAAACAATTTGCAATTTTTTTTGTCAAATAAGTAAATCTATCCTTTAACCCTATAAATATTAGCATTTGACAACTTTAACCCTTAAAAAATAATGCATATATTTTAATTTTAAAATATTTCACGTCAAACATGTTAATATTTACAACATGAAATTATCATCATAAAATCATTTTTTAGGAATTAACGTGTATATAATTTTCTATTGAATAACTAATTATTATTATGACATAAGGTCTTTTAAAAGCTAAAACTTATATAATCAATGTTTTAAAAATTAAATATTAAAATATTTTTCTTTTCAAGCGATGAAGTATAAATTTAGTTGAATAAAAATAGTCCCGAGTGCTTTCTTTCACGGCAAATATTTTTATGAGCCGCCTCTTTTGACTTTTATAAAAGAATTAAAAACACAGGAAACGTCTTATTTACGCTGCAACTAAATAGCGGCAATACTAGTGTGGAACTCCCGCGTCACAAGAAAAATACAGCGGAATAGATATAAATAAGAGTTTTAATTTAAATGCATGCAAAGAGTAAAAGACTTGTATACTATTATCCAATTAAACTTCTTATTTTGTATGATATTTTAAATAGTGGGTTGGAAGTTAAGTATATTTATTGATGCATCATTATATAATTGGGTAATTGCATAAAATTATTTTATACTATCAGTATATTTAAATTAAATCCTATAAATAAATAACAATAGGATGCATTTGTTTTGAGGGAAACTAATTTATTCTCGAAAATAATTGTTTGAGAATGATGATTTAGTATTATTCTATGTTGATTTCAAGTTTTATAAAAATATTCTTGGGCATTACTTATTATGGAGAACTAAATATTACCATGTTTTAATGAGATTTTATTCACATAATAGTGGATGAGAAAGAAATATTCTCATAACTTAGGAATGATAATTATCAAACAAAAAGACTAAAATATCCTTGAATTATCTCACCCCCATAAGTGTCCATACATTTTAAGTAGTATTTTGGAAATTATGACATATATTCATAGGAATATGAATTAAAAAACAAATAACTTTAAATTTATTCATAAGAATCTCAACAAATAATCCCAAAAATATTAATCTTGAACAAATAATTTTTTAAAGTACCGGGAAATAATGTTAATAGTTATAACATTCCCGGAAACATGATTCCTTAAAATATAATTTCTAACCTTGAAATAAATATCCCTAGAGTTTTTCCCTAGATCGAACAAATCAATAGAGTTTTTCTAATTAGTATTCTCATTAAGAATTTAAAAAAGGTAAGTATTGTATAAAAATTAGATATTTAAAGTTTTCAATAAATGAGACCCACTAGCTAAAAAATTTAGATTTCTTCTTTTACTTTCTTAACAATTTCCTAAGAACCCTGCTTAGAAAAATCCACAACAATCTACCACACAATCTTGAAACTTCATGCGAGTCATATGATATTACAGTAGGATTCTATTAGTATCCTTGTTGCCATATTTAAATGACTATTTTATAGTTTGACTTGTAGCAATACTCCATGTTAGAGTTAAATGAATATCTAATTTGAAGGAGCAAAGTGGTAAAAATCAACGAGAGGGGGAAGATGGTGGAAGTGGGGGAAAGGTAGGTGAGAGTGAGGGAGAAACATACTTGAGAGAGAGGGTGAAGAAGGAGGGAAGAGACCGAAGGGGAATGTAGAAGAAAGGTTTCTTTTAGAGATAAGGTGTTAGGAAGATCTGATCTTGTGGTGAAGCATATTGATCGAAATCCATACAGCTGAAGTTGTCATGTATTGATTTTGAGAACAGGGATAAATAGAAGCCAAAAATTTTGTTTGAAAAACCTATCATTGATGAAGTTTCTATTTCCTATAAGGATGTTCTTGTTATCAAGTCTCAAGGAAAACATCTAGGATATAGATTCATTCATGAGCGTATTAAAGCACTGTGGAAGTTATGAAGTGGCTTCGATATTATGTCGGCTGGAAATGGATACTTCATGGTGAAATTTGATCAGATTGATGATAGACCCAAAGTCATCAAAGGAGGTCCATGGATGATTAATGAAAACTACATTGCAATGAAAAAGTGGTCTTTCCACTAGTTTTGTTAGCATGTCAATTTTAGTTGGATATGCCAATTACTTAGATAGCTATCTTTGCCTTGGTTTTGTTAGCATGTCAATTTTAGTTAAATGCCTATATCTAGGACAATTAACCATGTCTTTTTCACTTAAATCACTAAGTGTCTTGAGAAGTTTGATAAAACATTTGTTATGCAAGGTCAATAGGTATGTTTCAATCCTATTAATTAATCAACACAACTAAGTCAATTAAGAGCGTTAAACAAGCATCATCTGATTCTATGGTCAAAATTCCATATTCTATGTCTAGTTCAACAGAATTGTTCAAATCACTTTAATGATAGCTAAACATCAAAGAGTGTTAAGAATAGAATTGAGTGAACAAAGCTAAATTTACAACTATTCAAGAAAATTAAACATTCATCCAAGGTCGATAGAAGGACTCAAAGGTACTCCAAGTTATAAGTTTAGTAAGCCACAATATTAACAAAGAACAAAGCAAAACTAAAATTCATGGAAATTCAAAGAGAATAAGGAAAGTGAAGAAAAGAGGAGAAAATGATGAACTCTTGGTAGAAAATTCTTCTTCAACGCTTAATCTCCCAAGCATTCAAGTGAATTCCCACTCTCTGGCATCCGAACCCTTAGAACCTTGTTTTTCCCTCTGTTTTCTTTTATTTTTGCCATTCTTCATGCTTTTAAAAAATGAAAAGACACTTTTTATATAACCAATCCTGTGTAGAATCTGACACAAGGTGCTCAGGCATTGGTTTTGGGTGCTTAAGCGCTCTCCTGCACTTCTGATGCACTTTTTTGGTACGTTGGCGCTAAAGCGCTCATTCTGGATGCTCAAACGCTTGTGAGGCAACAACAAATCTTTAAAGTGCAGCTCTAAAATCCTCTCCATGCTTCAACATTTTTTTCATTTGTTAGTTTCAATTGGCTTATCTTCAAGCTCCAAACCTATAATCATCTATGTACAAATTTACAAATAAGAACCTTCAACAAAAATTGCGATTCAATTCATTTAAAACATGGATTTGTGGTCTTTGCTTCCAAAATGGAGCTAAGACTAATGCAACCAAAATTTCTCAAATTTAGACCAATTTCACTAGAAAAGAATATGAACTAGCATGCAATTAGAGCCTAACTGGAAGCTGAACTTTTGGTAGTCCTTGAGCAAAATCACCCACACACCAAAAAGAATTTCAACCAACAACCATCAATTTAAAGCTTCAACAACTCAAGCTCAAACAACACAAGCATCAAATATCATCCATATCCTCAAGAATTGTGTAACAACCTAAAAGAAAAGTTTTACACATGTACACCCCAAAATCATGTTATCACCCATATACAACTCTCATGCCTAAATGAATTTCCACACAACATGCATGTAAGACCTCTTTCTACTTTTGAAAGACAAGTCCAGATAGGCTGATGAAGAAGTATATGTATATCAAAATCTACATCACAAGGATTGCATTCATCTCTCTCTCACTAATGTAGAGCAATGCATAATCAAGAATCAAGAGGGACTTTCAAAGCTTGTAATGTAAGGCCAAAGGTAAAGATTTAGAAAAAAAGGGAATGAATGTAAATCCAAAAGTTGAGATGCTTGAACAAGAAAATCTCTATAGTTGAGCCAAACAAAACATCACATTTGCACTTCATGAAATTCAAAATAAAAGAATCCACTCCTTATTCAAATATTCTTTTTCTAATATTTCCCTATTTTTTCTTTGAACACTTTATTCCTTTTTTTTCAGTTTTCCATCAATTTAACTCTTTTTTTTTCATTTTTTTAAGAAACATTACATCACTCTAAAAGGTTTGCTTAAGTCAAAAATAATTTTCACATCATGCACTCAACAAGGATTAATGTGAGAGAAGGATTTGTTTTAAGGGTCAAAGTAGGAAGAATGTAGGTGAATGAAAAAGAAAAAGACCAAATATGTTCAAGGTTTCAAAAGGGACCTAGGGAAGTCCATATCTTTAGGCTCGCTGCAAAGGCCCAAATGATCCAAAAACATGCCCTAATCTTTTCCTTGATCATGCATTGCCTAGGATTTTATCTCAAGAAAGATTCCAACAATTCTTAGGATAAGAAAAATCAACACACACATAACTCATCAACTTTCTCCAAACAAGTCATCCTACTCAATTTCCAAGGTATCACAAACATACACTTGGGAAATACACTCACACATAATTGAACCATTAAAGCTAAACACAATTAAAGAGGCTCATGTATGTTCCCAAAAAGTGATATCATTCAACAATCAATGCAATCATTAGATATGTCAATTCAAACACCTGCATCATTCAATTTTTCTTTTCTTTCACATTTTTCTATTTTTTTATTTTTCATTTTTTTTTTACAACTAGAAGCTAATTGACTAGACAAATTACCCCCTAAATTAGAATGGAACAATGTTCTTCCTGTACATCATATAAAACAACAAAATGACAAAAAGAGAAACAAAAGAAACTAATAGAAAATAGATGCAAATAATAGTTAATAAAAACAAAGGACAAATTAATAGTAAAACCAAAATGAAAGAGTCTAAATGAAAGAAATTAAAGGTTAAGAAAAACTCAGGTCATGCCATGGCATCCTCATTAGCTACCTCACTCCATTTAGCTTCATCATCATCATCATCTGATAAACTGGCAATCCATCCAAACCATCTACATCAAATGAAGAAATTCTTCCATTTTATGAATCATGCCCCAATTAAGACCATCGATATATTAAACAATATGTTGCCAAGTCCTTTCCACATAATCAAGTCTTTGAGTGATAGACAATTAATGACCCCTTAGCATGTTGGGGTTTCCATTATGGCAATGCAGTACCATCCTCTCTAGAAAATCTAGCCATGGCTTCCTTGTCAAGATGAGTTGGCAAAAGATTGAGCTCTAATTATGGAAGCTCCTCAATTAACAATTTAAGAGCAGCTTGCATGAGGGGAGCTCTAAAGGCTCGAAATTAGGTGACCTGAAAAACTTAGGGTAAGCTTCAAGTAGTTTAACACAATTAAAAACATCATCATTAATACTATCAACATGCTCTGATCCAGTTGCCAAAGACAATGCAAGAGGTTCGAAAGGAAATGAATCATTAAAAATATTCGAAACAACATAATCAAACATACTCACACAAGAACACTCCTCATGATCTTTTGGAAATTTAATGGCCTTGAAAATATTAAAGGTTGCCTCTTGGTCATGCACACGTTTAGTTAACTCACCCTTTTGCACATTAATGAGAGTTCTACCAATGGCCAGAAAAGGTTATCCAAGGATCAACAACGCATTGTGATCCTCTTCCATGTCTAAGATCATGAAATCTGTTGGAAATATGAACATATCAACCTTCATGAGAACATCTATAATAATGCCCTTGGGATAAGTGAAAGAATGATATGCTAGCTGAAGTGTAATAGTGGTAAGCTTTCACTATCCTGGCCCCAATCTCTTGAAAATTGACAGAGACATAAGATTAATGCTTCCCCTAAGTCACATAATACTCTTGCAAAAAATTCAATCCCAATAAGGCAAGGGATTGTGAAGCTTCCTAGGTCCTTTAGTTTTGAAAGTAGTTTATTTTGAAGCATTGCACTATATTCCTCCATCAAAACAATAGTTTCAAAGCTTTCTAACTTGTGCTTCTTGGAGAGAATATCCTTCATAAATTTCACATAACTTGGCATTTGCTCCAAAGCTTTTGTAAAAAGAATATTTATGTGAAGCTTCTTGAAATCTTCTAAGAATTTCTTGAATTGTGCATCAAGCTTATGCTTAGCAAAGCTATTAGGGAATGGATGAAGTGGAGTAACAGGCTTCTCATTTACCTTGGTTTTCCCCCTTTGGCTTCTTTCTTTCTTCTCAACTTCAATTTCTTCAACCACTTCATCATTCTTTTCATTCTCAACCCCTTGATTTAAAAATTTAGTCTTGGGGTTGCCTTCAATCTCTTTTCCACCTCCAAAAGTTATAGCCTTACAATGCTCATTGTTGTTGCCCTTGGATTATTGATAGTATCACTAGGAAATGCCCAAGCGGATGAAAACATACACTTGAGCAATTTGACCCACTTACATCTCCAAGTTACACAATGATGCAACTTGAATTTGCAAAAGAGCATCATGATTAGCCAACTAAGCATATGTCTTTGCCATGCAAGCATAAGTCCTGTTGATGAAAGTCATAAACGGATTCTCAAAAGTAGCAATACGATCTTGGAGAGGTGGCTTTGGTTGAGAAGGTTATGGTTGGAATCTAGGTGGAAAGCTTGGAGCCACCTTAGGTTGATTGAAGGAAGAAAAACCTTGATAGGGATTTGTCTAAGAAAAATTACCTTGAGTTCACCCTCCTTGATAAAGTTTTGATTAAGACCCAATTGGCGATTTTGAGCAAGGAACTGAACACTCTCTATCGCATGTGGACATTGATCACCAGAGCAAAGGTCACCACATATATCACAAGTCATAAAGGGGCTTTCAATAGAGTTCACACTTATAATGTCCAACTGGTTAGCAATAGCTGCAACCTAGCTGAGAAAGAAGTGAGAACATCCACTTCATATATTCCAACAACCTTCTTTGGAGTAACTTGCTCGGTTGGCCATTGATAATTGTTGGCCACCATTTCTTCAAGAGTTCAAAAGCAGCATCAATTGGATTAGCCATCAATCCACATCCTCTCCAAGCATCAATGGTAGCTCTCTGATAAACGGCGTTCATGCCGTATATTTAACTTCTAAACCTTAGGTTTTTGCATGGGTTTTTGATGTGTTATTGAGGAAATTCATAGTGTTTTATGAATTGAACCTCAATGCACGATTTTGAGAAATCAATGTCAATTGCTCCATTTTTCTTTAGTGAATAGTTAAATTTTGTTACCATTAACTTGTCTCAGTGAGTTAGGTTTTTGTGCACAGGAGCATTACATTGAGTGCAAGCATCAAAAGCATGAGCTAGAATTGAAAGAAGAAAAAGTCCACCATTCAGGTGAGTGTTGCAGCTCTCAACACAGATAATTCATCTTGAAGGCGGCCTGTGGTGAGCGCTGCGCTCATGCGATAACTTGATTTTTTATTGCTGTTTTATTTGGACCAATCTCTAGGGCCCCTTGGAGGGAAAAAGAACGAAAGCAGAGGAAGGATAGTAGGTGGCATCTAGGTTTAGTTTTAGGAAGATCAGACTCTCTCTCTCTCTCTCTCTCTCTCTCTCTCTCTCTCTCCCACTCTCTCTCTAGGTTTTGGGAGTTCCCAATCTTTGTTTTAGCTCCCATTTGGGATTGTAATTTACAGCTTTCTTTCAATAACGTTGTGAAACTCCCCCTATGGAGGAGTAATCTCTTTACCGTGTGCAAGGATAACTGAAGATTGAGTTTGTTCTTGAGGTTCCCAATTTTAATTGCAATTCATGGTTGGTTTTTCCTCCCTGTTTACTTTCTCTTTTGATATCAATTGTGAAGATTTTTGTGATTATTTTTTTAAGAGTTGTTTGGTTGTGCATCGTTTGCATGCATAATCTAAATACCATTGGGATATTGGGTCGATTGATTTAATTACATCCAATTGGTTAGGGATTGAAATTAACTCCGATAGGAATTAGGTTGCTCTAATTGGTAATCAAACTGGCATAGGTTCATAGAATCACGATCATGAATTACTAGTTCATATGTTAGCCAAACCCTTAGTGGAAGTACAATTGTATAACCTAAGTAGAATTGTATCATTGTTGTGTGATAACATAACTAATGAAAGTAACCAGCCGTGAATTTATCTTTTAAACGACGATTGAACAATTCTTGATTTGAAGGACTCCTTGTCCAGGTAATTCTCTCATATAATTTTCTCATTATAATTTCTTAATTTAATTTAGTTGCTATAATTTCTAAAACCCCCAAATCTCTTGAATCAATTAGAACACTTCCTTGTGAGATGACCTGAGTTGTGCCCTCTACTACATTTCTTGTGCAATTTAGCACTTTATAAATTTTTAATTTATTGCGGAGCGACACTCGCACCAAATTTTGGCGCCGTTCTGGGGGAAGTGGTGCCATTGATTCTTTTTCTTGTTTTTGATTGATTTTTTTTATTTATTTTCGTTTTTATTTTTTTATTTATTTTTTTTTCTTCTATTTTATCAGGTTGTGCTTCTCCTTAAAAAAAAAGAAAAAGTTCAGTTTTGTTTAGTTTAAATTTTATTCTTCTTTTCTTTGTTCCTGTTGTATTTGGTTGCTGCTGTAATTTAATTTTATGACCCGTTCCCTTCCTAATTTTCCCATACTACCGATTAATTAGGAGATTGAGAACTCCAACGCTTAGGAAGGTCGCGAGGAGAGAATTCATTTATCAAGCAACCCCTTTTCTTCTGATATAACTAGGGAATTTGATAATTCTTTTTATTTTTCCCTGAACTTTCTGATCCCGTTAGTGTTTCAGGAAATATGGCTGACAATAACAGGACTTTGAAGGAGCTTGTTGCCCAAGACCTGAACTACCAACCTCTAGGGATCATTTACCCTGACCAAGGAGGTGACTTTGAGCTCAAATCAGACTCCTGCACCACTTGCCTAAATTCCATGGGCTCTCTGGGAAGACCCACACAAACATCTCAAGTAGTTCCATGTTATTTGTGTGACAATGAAGTCTCAAGGGGTAACAGAGGACCAAATTAAGCTAAGGGCCTTCCCTTTTTCCCTTGAAGGAGCTGCCAAGGATTGGTTCTTCTACATCCCCCATGGAACAGTTGACAACTAGGCTAGCATGAAGCGCAAATTTTTGGAGAAATTCTTCCAGCTTCCAGGAGTATGCCATCAGGAAAAATATTTGTGGCATTCGGAGTGCAGGGTGAATCTCTATGAGTATTGGGAGAGGTTCAAGAGGTTGTGTGCCAGCTGCCCAGCATTAGATTTCAGAGCGGCTTCATTCAGTATTTCTATGAGGGACTGCTAGTTATGGAGAGGAGCATGATTGATGCTCCAGTGGGTTTAGTTAACAAGACTCCTCCTAGCCGGACTTTTGATTGAAAACATGGCAGAAAACTCTCGGTTGGGTCAGAGCTGGTAGTAGTATTCATCATGTGGGTGACGCCTCTTCAGTTGAGAATATGGGTAGAGAAATGGATGAATTGACAGAATTTTTGAAACAGATGGCCTTGAATCAGTTGAGCAGGTTCCTTCACCTCAGTCAGCTTGTGGTATTTGTTCTTGTAATACCCATACTCCTGATGTATGTCCACGGCTCAGGAGGACCCCACCTTAGTTGCTAGCAATGTGTTCCCTGGAAAACCTCAGAATTAGAATAACCGCGGGGTATGACCCTTAGCGGTACATATAACCCTGGTTGGAGAGATCACCCTAATTCTGAGGTGGAACAGCTCATCACAACGGAGCAAAAATATGTTCCACCCCAGCAAAAATAGCAGAGCTACCCTCATGTCTACCAACAACCACCTGCTCCACAGTTACCTGCCCTCGGAGCCTCTAGCACTCCTGCCCTCCTCCCCTTCAAATGTACCATGGCAGGAGATGATGAAAATGATGATTGAAACACAGAGGAAATAGGAACAAGCCATGCAAGAGATGAGAAATGCAATTGTAAGGCTAGAGAGTTCCCAATCCTAGCGGGGAGTGCATCCACCTTTCCTTCTCGACGGTTCCCAACTCTAAGGGGAACGTTTCTCTTACTCTAGGTCTGGTAAGTTTTCCAGAGGTTGTTGGTCCTTCAGAAGGTTGTGGCTGAAAGTTAGGAGGATGGGATAGTTCAGCCAAAGGTGCAGCAAGATAAGCCTGTACCCAATAGAAGCAAGCAGAAAAGCGGTAGAAAGACCCATTCCATTGCCCTTCCCAGGCGAGTTGCAAGACCCAAGAGGTCCAATGAATTGGAGTTGGAGAAGGACCTCTTGGAGACTTTTAGGAAGGTGGAAGTAAATATCCCTCTGTTGGATGCAATTAGGTAGATCCCCAAGTATGCCAAATTTTTTAAAGATCTATGCACCAACAAGAGGATACTAAGGGCAGTGAGAAAGAGAAGGTGACTATGGGAGTGAATGCTTCCTCCCTCATCAAGCCTAGCAACCTACCACCCAAGTGTAAGGATCCGGGCATATTCAATGTTCCCTGTACCATTGGGAACCTGCAAATCAAGCAAGCCATGGCTGATCTTGAAGCTGGCATTAATGTTATGCCAAAATCACTCTACAGATCCTTACACTTTGGGGAACTTAAGCCTCCGGGTTGACAATCCAACTTGCCAACGGGCATCACAAGGCCAAAGGGGGTATTGGAAGATATCTTGGTAAAGGTAAATGATTTAATATTCCCTGCTGATTTTTATGTGCTTGAGATGGAGAATGACATGATGCCAACCAGCATACATTAATTTTGGGTAGACCCTTTTTGAAACTCAGAACCAAAATTGATGTTTATGCTGTACATTATCCATGGAGTGTGGGGACTTGACAGCCCAATTTTGTTTGTCTGATGCCATGAAATTCCCTCTTGAGGACCACTCTGTGTTTGGCATTGATGTCATTGACTCCCTAGTAGAAGATACATATGATACTTTACTTGGTAAGGATGCACAATCACCTTCCCTATTTTTTCTTCTCCTATGGGATATGATGAATCTGTTATGGTAGAGTTTTCCAAGCTTTTAGATCCTGGTACACTCCGGGGGTAGTCATCATTTGCCAAGTGCTCCATGACCAGCCCATGTTGGGTACGAAGCCCTGTGAGGGGCAGTGGATTCCTCATTAGCCTCGGGCAAAACTGATGGCTGGAGGGCCAAAGTCTAGATGGAAGGGACCATTCTTGGTCAACCATGTGCATCCTGATGGTGCAATTGAGTTAGAAAACTCAGGGTGGGTAGTGCACCATTGATGAGCATCGGCTGATGTACCTCCATGAGGCCCCACAGATCTAAGGGCTCAGTTGGCCTACCTTTGGGTTGAAGCTGCACACCCTTCATGAGGGTCCGAGGTCCAACTTAGGGACGTTAAAACAAAGTGCTAGTAGGAGACAACCCACTGTAGGTTTTTCCTTACCCTTCCTTTTCATTTTTCGCATTTTATTTATTTTAGTTTTGCATTTTGCATCATATTTATTTTTGTTTGTATTTTACACCATCCCTTTGGCACCCTAAAGGTCACATGCATAGGCTCACACCACATGCACTTTATTGACATGCTTGGCATTGACTTTATTTGTATTGCATGCTTGGTGGATTCACTGTGTTGTTTGGATTGAGTACATACACTTTTACCTGTGAGATGTTGAGCCTCTTTGATTGGACTATCATATGTCATGTTTATTTGTTCATGTGTGCTTCCCTCTTTGGATTTGCATTCTAGAACTTGCTTAGGGTCTTGTTTGAAAATATGTTTTTCATGTGCATGTTTGAATATGATTGAGGCATTTTTCTTGTTTTTAGCCACTTGCCCATATAGCCAACATTTGCATGTTACCATTGTTTAGCCCCTTTGAGCCTTATTGTCTATTCTTTTGTTTTAGCACATCCTTAGCCAAAAGTGAAAAACCATGAAAAACCCAAACCTTTTAGGCTTGAGAGAGCATTTGTGTAAATTCTTATATGTGCTTGAGCATAAGTGTGGGGGAGAGCATGAGGACATGCCCCAATTTAAGTGTGGGGGAGGAACAATGTGTACTCAAAATTCAGTAAATGGCATACCAAGAAAATAAAAAAAAAGAAAAGAAAAACAAAATTCTGAAAGAGTTTGGTTGAAGGTGTGCCACATTACAAAAGATAGGTTTGTAACTGTTTAAGATAGACAAGGTGTACCCTTAGACACTTGTGCTCTTGGTGTATGCATTTGCTTTCCTTTGACTAGAGGCTTAGCTCTACTAACCTTTATATTCTCTCACCTTCACCTAAACCCCATCACAACCAAAAACAAGTCCTCTTGATTCAATATGTATGTGTATGTAACAAATGGAGAATGAGACCCTTGACAAGCCTATGGTAATGCATTTTCATTTGAGGTGATTTGAGTGTACATCTTATCCTAAAATACTTGAGTGAATTAGTGGCAAACACTAACTTTGGGAGGATTTTTGTACTTGATTCATTCATCATGCATGTGGATTCCACCTTGTGTGCTATGTTCTCGCTTATGCCTTGCTTGTTGAGATCCTCTTTGATTGTTGGTGTAAAAGGTCATTGCTTATATCTCTAGGTCCATTGGATTGATGTATTGTTATTTTCCATGCATCATGCATTTTTAGAGTTAGGAGTCCAGTCGCTTTGCCGCATCCATCTGAGTCTCTTGCATGAGGACATGCAATTGTTTAAGTGTAGGGGAGTTTGATAAACGGCGTTCACGCCGTACATTTAGCTTCTAAACCTTAGGTTTTTGCATGGGTTTTTGATGTGTTATTGAGGAAATTAATAGTGTTTTATGAATTGAACCTCAATGCACGATTTTGAGAAATCAATGTCAATTGCTTCCATTTTTCTTTAGTGAATAGTTAAATCTTGTTACCATTAACTTGTCTCCGTGAGTTAGGTTTTTGTGCACAGGAGCATTACATTGAGTGCAAGCATCAAGAGCAGAGCTGGAATTGAAAGAAGCAAAAGCCCATCATTCGGAGCAGCGCTGAGAGTGTTAGGCGCTCAACAGAGAGCATAGATAATTCATCTTGAAGGCGGCCTGTTTAGTGGCGCCAAGTGCTCCTGAATAACTTGATTTTTTGTTGCTGTTTTATTTGGGTCAATCTCGGGCCCCTTGGAGGGGAAAACGCAAGCAGAGGAAGGACAGTAGGCAGAATCTAGGTTTAGTTTTAGGAAGATCAGACTCTCTCTCTCTCTCTCTCTCTCTCTCTCTCTTTTCTCTCTCTCTCTCTCTCTCTCTAGGTTTTGGGAGTTCCCAATCTTTGTTTTAGCTCTCGTTTGGGATTGTAATTTACAGCTTTCTTTTAATAACTGTTATGAAACTCCCCATATGGAGGAGTAATCTCTTTACCGTGTCCAAGGATAACTGAAGATTGAGTTTGTTCTTGAGGTTCCCAATTTTAATTGCAATTCATGGTTGGTTTTTCCTCCCCGTTTACTTTCTTTTGATATCAATTGTGAAGATTTTTGTGATTGTATTTTTAAGAGTTGTTTGGTTGTGCATTCGTTTGCATGCATAATCTAAATACCATTGGGATATTGGGTCGATTGATTTAATTACATCCAATTGGTTAGGGATTGAAATTAACTCCGATAGGAATTAGGTTGCTGTAATTGGTAATCAAACTGGCATAGGTTCATAAAATCACGATCGTGAATTACTAGTTTATATGTTAGCCAAACCCTTAGTGGAAGTGCGATTGTATAACTGCTAAATAGAATTGCATCATTGTTGTGTGATAACTAATGAAAGCAACCACCACCTTGAATTTATCTTTTGAACGATGATTGAACAATTCTTGATCTGAAGGACTCCTTGTACAGGTAATTCTCTCATATAATTTTCTCATTATAATTTCTTAATTTAACTTAGTTGCTATAATTTCTAAAACCCCCAAATCTCTTGAATCAATTAGAACACTTCCTTGTGAGACGACCTGAGTTGTACCCTCTACTACATTTTGCAAGCTTAGCACTTTGTAAATTTTTAATTTGTTGCGAGCAGCGACACTCGCACCACTCTCTCCTAAGGAAGTAATCCTATATATACAATCTAAACCAAAAGCCACTTAGGAGTCGCATGATGTGGGTATTTCCTAAGCTTCTCCTTAAAATGCTCCCATGCATCATATAAAGGCTCACTATCAATTTGCTTGAAAAAAATGATGTCAAAACACAACCTGCTATCTTGATTGGTAGAAGGAACTTAGCAAGAAAAGATCATCCCAAGTAGTGATAGAATTAATAGGAAGTGAAAAGAGCCATGCTTTAACCTTATCTCGTAGAGAAAAGGGAACAAGTGCAACTGAATATCATCATCTGATATCCATTAGACCGAAAAGTATCTTAAACCTCTAAAAAATTAGGCAAGTGTTCATTGGGATCTTCGCTAGTGTTGGTTTAGTCCTGAGCTTGGACTCCAGGCCTACAAATACTAGAATGCGCATCTTGCAATTGGGGTGAAGCATAATCTCACACAGAATGGTTAGGATTCTCTTCATTTTCCATGTTACCCGATTTAGTGCAAAGGTGATGTGGAAATTGGAAAATTTGTTCAAGATCCCCATCAACTTTTACGTCTCCAAAGCTCTTAGAACACTGCACGCAACCCAAAGGTACTTGAAGGAAAGGAAAGAAATGAATAGATAAATTAAACTCAAGTCAAGAAATAGTAATTCCAATCAAAAGTAGCACACTCTGTTGGTAATTCCTAGCAACGGTGCCAAAAACTTGATAGCAGAAAACATATCACCACAAGTGCATAGGTCATATCAAGTAGTAAATTCATAATTAGAGTACCATATCTCCAGGGATTAGAAAGGATATGCTATTGATTGAGTAAATATTGTATTTAGGCTCAAGAAATTTAAAATGAATTAGTATTTGGTAAACAAACTAAACAAAAAGACAATAATGAATTAAGGGTTGAAAATAATAAGGATTAGAAGCCTAGGGGCCCTTTTCACCCTTTACTTACTTGAATATACTACTTAATACTAAATAGCTATCTTTGAGTTGGTTTTGTTAACATGCCAATTTTAGTTAAATGCCTATTTATAGGATAGTTAACTGTGTCTCTCACCTAAATCACTAAGTGTCCTTATGAATTAGTATGAATTTAACCCATTGCGAACTTTCATAGACATTTGCTATGCAAGGTCAATAGGTATGTTTACATCCTATGAACTTATCAACACAACTAAGCCAATTAAGTGATTTGAACAAGCATCATCCGATTCTATAGTCAAAATTCTCTATTTCTATGTCTAGTTCAAGAGAATAATCCAAATCACTTTAATGGTAGCTAAACATCAAAGAGCATTGAGAATAGAATTGAGTGAACAAAACCAAATTCATTGACAACTATTCAAGAAAATTAAACACTCATAGAAGGATTCAAAGGTACCCTTAGTCATAAGTTTAGCAAGCCATGATATTCACAAAACAAAAAGCAAAACTAAAACTCATGGAAAATCAAAGAGGATGAGGAAAGGGAAGAAAAGAGAGAAAATGATGAACTCTTGGTAGAAAATTCTTCTTCAAGCTTTAATCTCCCAAACATCCTAGTAAATTCCTACTCTCTAGCCTCCAAACCCATAGAACCTTGTTTTCCCTCTATTTTTCTATTATTTTTGCCTTTCTTCATGCTTTCAAAAAGTGAAAAGACACATTTTATATAACCAATCCCATGTAATACTTGACACAAGATGCTCAGGTGCTAATTTTGGGCACTTAAGCACTCTGCTGCACTTCTTATGAACTTTTCTAGTACGTTGGCGCTAAGGCGCTCATTCTAGATGCTCAAGCCCTTGTGAAACAACAACAAATCTTCAAAGTATAGCTTCAAAATCCTTTATGTACTTAAACCTTTTTTCCATTTTTGATTTCTAATTGGCTTATCTTCAAGCTCCAAACCTACAATCATCCATGCACAAATTCACAAATAATAACTTCAACAAAAATTACAATTCAATTAATTTAAAACATGGATTTGTAGTATTTTCTTCCAAAATGGAGCTAAGACTAATGCAACCAAAATTTCTCCAATTTAGACCAATTTCACTAGAAAAGAATGTGAACTAGCATGCAATTAGAGCGATTGGAAGCTAGCTAACTTCAAATCAGGGAGTTATCAAGTGTTTTGGAAGAACGATGATGAGGGTATGCATCTCAGCCCTAAATTTCATGTACTATGATGAAACCTATTTGCTTTGATCTAATCACTACTAAGCTTGAGAGGAAACTTTTGCTAGAGTTATGACTAAGTGTAGATCCAAGATCATTGGCATGATGTGGAGTTTGGAAGCCTACAATTTATTTGTTCTTATTGTAATCGGTGTGGTCATGACACCCACTACCATAATATAGTGCCCGAGAAGCTATCACTCACTGTACAAGCAAAGGGGTAGCGCCTGCTATGATTTTTCTAGAACGAAGTAATGTGAACATTGTGGTAAGATTCCTGCTAATCAAGGAGATTCAAGTTTGAATTCAAATTGTGAAACTGAATGGAAGAAGATTAAAAACCACAAAAATAGAAAACGGGCTAATAAAAGCAAGGAATTGAAAGATAAGGGACCCACGTCCATGCATAAAGTACATAAGCTACCACATAAACTCATCGACAAGCATTTGGGCCTAAAGGGAAGGAGGCTTAATATCCTTGAAGGAAAGCTCTATGAATAATAAATGTGATATTCAATCTCAAGGGCTTAAGTATGTTTCTTTATGGTTAAGCCATTAGGGGTTGTTCTTAGAGGAAAGTTTGTGCACATGTTAATGGGAGCAAGTTACTCTCCTGAGGGCGGAAACCATGCCTCCAGAGGGTAAGGTTAAGGAGTCCTCCAAATTTCCCAACTGAAACTTTCAAGGCTATAAGCGTGATCAAGCTTGGGTGTCCTGCGAAGGAAACTTTGAGACTCAGGTTCATAAGGTGCAACTCAAAAGTTCCAAGGGTGCAATGACGTAGAGATGCATTTAGACTACTCCCACCTTTTCATTTAATTATTATAATGAATATTATTTGCTGGAATATTAGGAAATAGTTAATGGGGGAGGTAAGAGAGTGAATAAAGAGAGGGTTCAAAGACACAAACTTGATATTTTTATTATTCTCAAAACTCATTGTCCTTTTGATAGAATGAGAACCTTTTGGAGGAAGTTGGGTTTCCATCCGGGTGTAGTAGCAAAAGTGAATGGGCATAGTAGTGTGTGGTTCTTGTTTTGGGATGATATCAAGTTTATGGTGCATAATATCTTTCATCTAGTTGTGACTATCAAAAATTTTTTGCAAGCTGGAACCTGGGTTCTGATGGGCATTAATGCTAGCCTTATCCTATCCATTAAAGATGAGTTGTGGGCACATTTGTGTTCTATGACACAATCTATAGTTGATCCTTGGGCTATTGTTGGTTAGTTTAATAAGATTATGCTTCCCAATAAGGTTAAGAATGGTATCTTTTCTTTCAATAGAGTAAGAAGGTTTGCTTCAGTCTTGGATTCTTGCTCATTGATGGACACTAGTATAGTAAGCTTAAAATATACATGGTGCTATAATGTAATCATCATCCTATTTTCCTCAAGTACAGTGGTTTCTCCTTTTCTTTTGGTCCTAGACCTTTCCTATTGGAGGCATCTTGGACTATGCATAATGATTTTGAAACGATGATCTAGTTTTCTTAGAGAAGGGATAATATGTCAGTAAGGAATAACTCTCTAGAATTTAATAAACAAGTGTTTGGCAACATTTTTCAAAGAAACCATAGCTTGGAGAATAGATTAAAAGGTGTTAGGAGAAGCTTGAATGAGTTGATGTTGTTTCTTTCACTATTTTAGAGAGGAATTTGGAGAAAGAATATAATGAGGTCCTTAAAGGAGGAAGTTTTTTGGTTTCCAAAATCTAATGAGAAAAGGATCAAATTGGGTGACAAGAATACTACTTTCTTTCACACTTGAACTATTGTTAGAAGGAAGCGTAATAAATTTGCAAGCCTCTTTCTTCATAATGGATCTTGGTGTTTTGATGAGTCATTGTTAAAGCAAGAAGTTGTCCGATTTTATAAAGATCTTTTCTAAATGTTGTCCAGGTAGATTTATCCTTGTTTTCTGATACTCATCTCTCTCAACTTGGCGAAAGGGAAGGCTTTGATTTATCTAAGTCGGTTATCAAAGATGAGGTGTTTTATGTGTTGAGAGATATGAAATCTTTTAATGCCCCTAGGGTGGATGGGTTTCATTCTTTTTCTTTAAAAAATATTGGCATGTGGTATGGGACAATGTTTGGAAAATGGTTCAAGAGGCTTCTGTTAGTTCCAGAACCCTTCAAAAAGCTTCGTAGCACTATGTTTTGAGTGATAACAAAACCAATTTAAAGAAAATATTTTAAAGAACAACTAATATCTACCTTGAGTTTCTTGAAACAGCATCCTGGTATTTCTGGATTGTATAACATGGACTTGAAATGAGAATAATTTTACTTTACATATGTAAACATGATTTATCTCATATAAAGAGATTGAACATAATAGAAAGTGAATATTATATCATGGAAAATACATATACATGCCTTAGATGAACAAAAATCTAAATAATGGCAAGAAACCAAGATCTAGGACTTTAGAAAGTAGACGAACTTCAGAAAGTACACCACAAATGAAGATATCCATCAAACTTTGAAGTCAAAGTGTTCTACTATCTTCAATCATCATACTCACAATGTTTTGTTCATCAACAAGCCATGATTGAAGACGTGAAGACCTAAGAATCATCAAGGAAATGATACCGCATATCAGAAAACTCACATACAGCGATAGTATGTGCTCTATAAGAAACGGAAGGAATTGTTTAAATTCAAATTTGAATTTGAAAAGTCAAAACCCGGTGATTGAACTCGCGTATCATCTCTTTTGCCATAATGGTCAATTGCCTCAGCTTCCAAAGAAAGAGTTCAGAAACCACGTTCAAGAAAGTAGGAGTAGTTTTAAAGTAGCATCAGAAAACTCAATCATGCAACGACTTCTACAATAGTCCTAACAAACAGCAGGCTACTCTTTAGATTGCTTTTCCAAGACATAAATGGATGATCAACATGTGTCACTTGGAGATCTAATCAGAAGCAATAGTCACAAGGACGACCATATATAAATAGAGATGTTGTGCTTTCAAAGTAGCAAGATTGACACTACACAAAGAGCAAAAACTCTAAAAAAATTTCTCCTTATTGCTTGTAGAGTTTATTACATCTACTAATAATTTCCTTTGCTGTAAAAATCTTCTTTCTATATTCCTTCATGTTCATACATTCTTCCTAGGAAGAATAATCAGAAAGAAGTCATTCAAGTGTTTCCAGAACTTTATTTGTAAATCTTACATAAACTTGAGTATAGGTTAGTTTGAGTTACAAACCCAAACACAAACCTTTGTATCCTCGATCTAGTAGTAATCAGTGTGAGCTTAGCTTGGAGAAGCTAGTCAAAGAATACTTACAATGTGAGGTAAGCTATTTCCTGGTCTTGGTTTAGCTTGAAGAGGCTAGTCAAAGACTACTTATTCAGCTTGAAGAGGCTGGTGAATAACTACTTAGTTCAAGCTTGAAAAAAGCTGATGAATAACTACTTGGTTAGTGATAGTAGGGGTTGTCTCGGTCATGGTGAGAGCTTGGAAAGGCTATTGTAAAAACTATCCTTGTTCTTTCTCTTGAGAGAAATGTTTAGTGGAACTCAATGGTTGTTGAAACTGGATGTAGGCAAGTTGACTGAACTAGTATAAACTCTCGAGGCAGTATCTTTTCTCCATCATCTCTTATTTTATTTATGTATCTAGTTTGTTTACTGTGTTAGTTTTGGAAAACCTTCTTTCACGTTTTTATTTCATATTTAGTTCAGAATGTTCACTTGAAGTCACTAACACTGCTTAGACTCTACATGCTCATAGTTTGATAGTATATTGAATATAAGCTTTTCAAAAGTCGCAGGGAAAGAAAAGGCAAAGCACAATTCAACCTCCCTTCTTGTGCGCATTCTTACCTATAGCTTTGTCTTTGGGTTTCTTTGATACATCTCTTGTTGAGACTTTAATTGTTCGTATTCCTAAGGAAGACCACCACTGGAATGATGGAGTTTAGACTTATTACTCTTTGTAATGTCTTGTACAAGCTTATTACAAAGGTTTTGGTTAATAGGCTCCGCTTTCATATGTCTGTTCTTATTTGCCTAATGCAAAGTATAGTTTTATTCCCAGGTAGGGATACTGAGAACAATGCTATTGGCACTAGGAAGTGATGCATACTATGTAAACGTCAAAGGATAAAAAGGGGTTGGTAGGGTTCAAAATAGATTTGGACAGGCCTATGACGGAGTTGATTGGAGTTATCTCAACATGATGTTGCATAAATTTGGATTTTGGAACTAGTGATTAAGTTAATCAAGTTTTGTGTGTCCTCATCTTCCCTTCTTAATTTTATGGAATGGGAGTAAAGTTCCCTTTTCTATCAAGACAATCCTATGTTTCCTTATTTATTTGTTCTTTGTATAGCTTAGGCTTTGATTGATAATGAAGTGGCAAGAAGGACATGGAAGACTACCAATATGGCTAGAAGGGATCCGGCAATATCCCATCTTTTATTTGATGATGCTATCCTCCTTTCTCTAAGGGTTGTGCCTCCCAAGTTAGATTAATACTCACAAATCCCAAGCAACATGTTCCTCCTCCATTAATAGGCAAAGACGAGAAGTGCTCTCTGGAATATCTATACGCTTTGCATCATATTTGGGCAGATATTTAGGCTTCCCTTTACTTAATAGAAGACCCTCAAAAAATGATTTTTCTTTCATTATTGGCAGAATTAACCAATGGCTTTGTTCTTGAAAGGGAAAGCTTTTGAATAAAGTGGGGAAGTAATCTTTGTGTGATGAAATTGATAGAATTACAAGAAGCTTCACGTGCTCCAGAAGTAATCTTGAGAGGGGCATGCACCTTGTTAACTGGGAGTGTGTCTCTCAGCTTATGGGTGAAGGGGTCTTGGCATTAGATGTTGTGTTAAAATTCATGGTGATCAGAGAAAAATGAGCCATAATTGAGAGAAGATTGGAATGAAATTTTACTAATGATCAAAAGGTGAGGTAATACAAGTATAAGCTTCCTTATATAGATAAGGAGTATAATAAACAATTAACTAATATCTAACTAACCAAATTAATTTCAACTAATTTCTAATTACTATTATATCCTTAATACCCCTTGGAAGCTGTAAGTTACATACTTTTCGTATATCCAGTTTGGGATGAAAGTGTAATACAACTAAAATGGAAAAATACAATGTAATCAAAAAATACAATGTAATCATATGAACAATGTAGGATGAACGCAACGGTTGTGGTGCCTAGTTCTTCTTTGATGTCTCCATAGCACTCATTGCAAAAGCAAATGACAAATTGTCAACAATCCCAAACTGGGAATATCATCAACAAATGCTTAACCTTAAGCAAGTGAAACATTCTTTAGCTTAAACAATTGGCAGAAGCAATCACAAACTAGAGGTTATAGTCAATAAGATTTTCAATTAGAGGTTAACATCATAAGACAAGTCATAAGGTCGAATCAATGCTTAACTACCTCTTAAGGGCAGAAGGTAATACCAAATGCTTAACCATCAAGATATAAGGAAAACAAAGCCAATCAAAGGCTATATCAAGGAATTTAATCAATTGTTTAACCCTCCACTATAGGCAGAAGCTGCACATGAAAGCCTATTCAAGGCTAAACCAATAAATGTTCTCCAATGTAAGAACCAAAATATGCCAATAAATGCTGAATTTTCGAATCATCAACCTAAACCAAATGCATAGGCATCAAAATCAACAAAGGAACTGAACCAAATCAAATATGAGAAATAGCCTCAATAATCCAGCAAGAACTAGTCCACTTCCACCATTAAGATAACATGTCGAGTAGTGTATGTGCACTAAACATCGCAACGATGAAGGTAGGAACTCCAACACCAAGCTTAAAAAAAACAAACTGGCAAAAATGGCTTCAGAAACTGAAATTCAGATATGTAACCACCAAATCCTGAAGTGAAGATCATGGAGCATAAAATCTCTGAATATGAGATCCAAGGAAGAACCAGCAAAAACCAACCACTTCAACAGTGAATCTTGAACCTTGCCAAAGAACATGGAACCCGGTCTAACAAACCACCGCACCATATCTAAAACCAACAGCAGAATGGAGAAGAAGCATAGGCAAGCGAGGAAAATGAACTCAAATTCGAACTCACCGAGAGAGGTGGAAGAACTAGATCGGCAAACAAGAATATGAACTGGAGCAGCTTAATGGAAAAACCAGACGGAGATGATGACTAGAGCCATGATTGAACCAGTGGAGCAAAACGTGAATGAAGGCGGCAAACCTTCACTTGAAAACACCAAGTGGATATGATGAAAACGCAAACCAACAAATCGGAAACCAACAGATCTGATGAACCATCAACCAGAATGAAGGAAAATGTGGGAATTTACGTTTGGGAATTTAGGGTTTGATAGTGTTTGGAAAGAAGGAAAATGTGGGAAAATGAAAAAGAAAAAGAAACTGAGTTCATGAACAGAGTGTATTGGCAGCGGAAAACCTTTCATGGAGGATGAAATGGCTCTGATACCATGTTGAAATTCATGGTGATAAGAGAAAAGAGAGCAATAATTGAGAGAAGATTGGAATGAAATTTTACTAATGATAAAAAAGGGAGATAATATAAGTGTAAGTTTCCTTATATAGATAAGGAGCATAACAAACAACTAACTAATGTCTAACTAACTAAACTAATTTCAACTAATTTTTAATTACAATTATATCCTCCAACACATTGTTTTGGAGTCTCATATATGAGAGAAAAATTATGGGTGAGGGTGATTTCTCATAAGTTTTTGGGGTCCGAGGACCTTTTTGACGCTCACTGCCCTGGCTTGCTCTCCTATTTGGCGAGCCATCCACAAAACTGCTATTATTTTTAAGGATGGTTTTCGGGTTTGCTTGGGGGATGGATCCTCTAGCTTATGGTTTCAGCCTTCGAGTCATAGAGGTCCTCTTTGTAAGCTGATGGATCTCATTCATATCTCTGACTCTCAGTCACAAGTAAAGGATTCCTGGAGAGATGGAAGGTGGCATTTGAGTAGTATATGG
This sequence comes from Dalbergia oliveri, assembly GCA_030441495.1. Classification (NCBI taxonomy): domain Eukaryota; kingdom Viridiplantae; phylum Streptophyta; class Magnoliopsida; order Fabales; family Fabaceae; genus Dalbergia; species Dalbergia oliveri. Next base: position 13,135,176 of record JAMLFY010000007.1, read on the forward strand.
ACCCTGCTTCCCAATGAAATTTAGCAGATGATTTTGGAGGTTCCTGTCCCAAGGTTTCAAGATATTCATGGCCGCTGGATTTGTACTGGTGCAATGTCTAGGGCCTATACAGCAGCTTCTGGGCACAAATGGTTATTGTCTGGCAATTCTAGTATAAATAATGGAGGTTCCTGGCGTTGGATTTGGAGGATGCGGTTCCCGGTTAAAATTTTCTATCTCCATTGTTAGTGGTTAGCAGTGGTCTACCTGTCAATTTCCTGAGATGCCAAAGACAAGTTGGTGTTGATGATACTTGTTCACGGTGCAATACTATGCAGGAAACGCCTTGTCATTGCCTTCGAGATTGTTGCCGCGCTAAGAGTATTCGGGAGGCTGTGGGTTTTGCTTCTTATCATCATTTCTTTTCCTTAAATATGAATGATTGGTTGAAGGCTTATAGTATGGTGAAAATGCATCGTTATTCCTTGCCACAATGTGGAGTATTTGGTGTATTTAATCATGTGGAGCTTAAACGTGACGTGGCTTTAAGGCAAATAAATATTCCTGTTGATGCTTGCAATATTGCCTTCGAGCAACATCTTATTTCTAGAAATCCTATAGAAGTTTGCTAGGATGCCCTCCACCACTTGGTTGCATTAAAATTAACTCCAATGGAAGCCCTTTAGGGTATGTTGGTGACAAACTTCTATAGGGGCTGGTGGTTATGGAGGCGTGTTGAGAAAGGATACTGGTGAATGAATTATTGGTTTCACTGGGCATGTCCCGCATGCAGATAATCTTTGTGTGGAATTGTTGGCTCTTAGGAAAGGTCTTTCTTTGGCGCTTAGCATGGGTTTACGACGGGTTGTTTGTGAAGTAGATTGCATGGAAGCTGTACGCCTCATCTCTAGCCCTCCATCTCCATTTCATATAAATGAGCCTATCGTTGCGGATGATCGTAAGCTTCTGGCTTCCATTAAGGAGTGCACTTTGCAGCATGTGTATAGAGGCTAACCAGGTAGCAGATTATTTTGCAAAACTATGAACATCCTTGCCTGTGGTTGAGCAGATTTAGGATCATCCACCAACAGCGATCAAATAGTTTCTCATCTTGGTAGATTTGGCTGGTTCTTCATCTTAGATAGCTGCTTTGTTATCCTTTTTTCTTTCTTTAGCCCATGTAACAAATAAAAAAAAAAGTCCACATTGATATCAGCGTAATAAGTAATAAAATGGCAAGGATATTATCCATTTTCACCAACTTTGTTTTTTGAAATCCATAATTTTTTTTCTTTCAAGTATCCATTTTCATCGATATCAATTATGTTTCAAAATATTTTTAGGCAAAACTTAGAACAAAATATTATGAAAATGTGACGATAGGGTAATTTAAATTAATTAGTGTAAAAGAATAATAAATAGTAGTGAGTATGGTAAATTAAAAATAACTAAATAAACATGAACCTTATTGTAATAACTCAATAATTTATTTTGTTCATATCTTTAAAATAATTATCAGTATGAAAAATAAAATAAATTAAAATCATGTTTGGCATAGTCTAAGGCAAGTAATTTTTTTTACGTTGGCACAATGTTTAATGGGTGGAACTGACTTCTTTTCCTTATTCCTTTCTTTTGTTTTCTTTCTTTTTTCTCATTTTTTCTTCCTCTTGTGCGTGAAACAAACCTACCTGCCCCTCTGTCTTTGCACTGTCTCTCCCTCATGGTTTGCTCATTGTTCCCCGTGACAGCTCCAGTCACACCGCCACCGCGCATGTCACAGCCGACGCGCCCTCTCCTCCCCCATCAATCATGAGTTCTCTCTCTCTTCTTGCTTCATGTTGCTGTTTCTCTCTCTAAGAGAGGAGTCAGTGGAGGCCATGGTGTTTGGGTCATTTTGTCCTTCTAACCTTCCTCTTAGAGTGGTGGGCAAGAATTATTCTTGCTCCCTTGATCCTATCGAGCTCCCTATGAGTTATTAATAGTGGATTTGGGGCTTTTTATGGCCCTATGATTCATAAATTGGGAGTTTTGTATTTTGGGACAAATTATGTTAAATTGATGACATTATTGGCTCAAACATATTCTATTTGTCTTGTTCTTAGAGTATTAGAGCAATTGAACATCGATTGTTGGATTGGAACCACTTGCCATGAATAGATGGAGCATCTATAGTTTTATATATTGCATGCTAATATATCTATTTATGTGAAAATATGTTATTTAAAATTTTTTATATTTACTCAGTGGATTTTGTTCACAAAAGGTCACGGAGTTAGTTAAGAAATTATGGATTTGAGTTGAAAATTGTTATATGAAATAAAGTGCGAAGGTTTTGAAAAGTTCACGTGTTTGGATATATATATATATATAACTATTACAGGTTATGGAATCACTGTGAAAATGATTTGGAAAACAAACTAAACGAAGAAAATAAAACAAAAGAGTTATTAGTTTGAAATGATGAAACATATGCTTTCATAATTTGAAAATGATCTAGAATTAACGTGAGTATCTCATGTTTTTATTATGTGACTTTGCATACAATTGATTGTGGCATTTAATTTGGAATTGGAACCATGTTGGAAACATGAATAACTATATTTATGAGAATTGTTAAGTCTATAATTATGAGATTGAAACATGAAATATGAAACTATAAGATTGAAATTGGATTTTATGATTGAAAATGTTTTGGCACTTAACCTAGATAGAAACTGTAGCTAGCGGAGAGGCATTAGTGTCGCAACCGAATCGCAAGGGGACGGCGAAAATGAGAGATTAAAAACAAAATCGCCACCAAGTTTTATTTAAATTGGAAAAAAATGGAAAAAAAAAACCCATTTTATTTTAAAAGAAAACGTCTTTGAAACAGGTTCAAGTTCAAGAGTCAATTATGCAGGGAATATCAAAAACTTTATTTTTACAGTACCCCTGATACATTTACATTGCTACAGTTATCTTAATTGATTGTGCTAATTATCAACAACCTTTTGAAATATTTATTTTAATTACCATGTTTTATTACAAAAGAAAAACAAAAAAGAAAACAAACATCTTTCTTAAAAAGAAATTTTTGAAATATCAAGCTTCACAACTAATATCTAAAATTTTGAGTTAACAAACTGTCGGGCTAAGTTAACATCTTTATTTGAAATAAAATATTCAATAATTCGATGACTAGCTCAAATTAAATATAATAAAAATAAAATATCTCCTATAAATAATAAGTATTTACAGATAAGATAAAAAGTTATAAAAATTAAAATTTGGCTTGACAATGGTGCCTGCTTCTACGTATTCCTGGTACAATGGAGAATTCAAAGTCATGTACTTCTTTATAAAATATTTGTGTGTTGATTGGTTTTATTATAGAAAAAGTTTTAGAGTATGAAGCTCTTGCAACTCACATTCTAATAACAGTGAATTAACAAGCCATCGTGACTCAATTAACTCTACTTTGAAAAAAAAGGACTATTGATTAATTTTTCTTAATATACCTTTTTTATGTAAAAAGAAGAGCAAAACACCCAAGAACACCTAGGCAAATTCTGTTGTGGTCACTGAAGAGTTAGTCACCATATTGGTCACTGGTAAGTATTAAAATAAAAAAAAAAAAGTTGTGGGGTTAAAGTAGTATTTTTTGAATAGCAAAATATTATCAATCTGCCCGTGGTTAACACAAATTTCAAGGTGTGGCAACTTTCTCTACTCCTCCCGGTAGCCCCATACCCCTACCATCCTTCTCCTCCTCCTCCTCCCCATCCTCATCCTCTACGGTGGTGCTGTCGTCATCCAAAGGTAGCCTTAGCCAACGCATTCATTAGCCGGTTCCTCCGCTTCAACAGCTGGTCTAACTCCAAACAACTCTCCTCGCCACCGCTACCACCATGCTCCACCGCCAACTTTGGAAGCGGCAGCCGCAGCGGCTCCCTCCTCTCCTGCCTCATCTTCAGGTCACTCAATCCCATCTGTAGCTGGAACTTCCCCATTCCAAACAAATCGTTCCGGTGCTTCTGGCCACTTTTGTTACTCTGCCGCCACAAGTTCTCCTGAGTCCAGGCCGACCGGACCAGTTCAGCAGCCCGGTTTGATCGACCTGGCGAAAACTCCAATCTCAACAACATGAATGGATTTGTGTTCTTGTTCCCTCTGGGCTGGATTTCATGACTTATGACCTTGCCACAGAAGACGACGTCGTTCGGAACTGCCGACCGCGAAATGACTGTGGGGAGTTCAAGGTCGAAGCAATTCGTTCCCACCTGAGAATGGGCTGGGTCTCAGATTCGAGTTCTAGGTCCGAGCCGGGTCCAGGTCCGCGAATAGAAATAAAAGGGGGCTACATTCCATGTGAAGAGAAAGAGGAGGAGAATTCCAATTTTGAAGGATTTTGTGAGTGTTCTGTGGATGGTGAAAAAGTGAGAAACGTTGTATATATAGTTTAAAGGGAGTGTGATAAGCATATGGGAGAAAAACAAACACTTCATCTGACGTTGTTGATGGGCACAATGTTTCTAGGGAGATTAGATTTAGACACAGGACTTGCGCTTGAGTCTTGACTGGGTCACACTCAACTGCCCGTCATCTTACAAAGTGTGTGCATGTGTTTGGGTGTGTGAGTAAGTGTGTTAATTATCAAACTTCCTGCTGTAATCTTTTTTTTTGTTTAAATCGTAGGTAAATTGCATAGCTCTCGTAGGAACCATGATCTGCTACATTTTTACTTATCATAGCCTGAATAATGATGGTTGCACTGGAGTGTGGTAATTATTTGCATGCACACGTGCAGTGTTACATGCGTGTTTTGGACCAAAAAAAAAAAAAAGATCACAAATTGTTATGTTAATCTCCTTCTGAAATACTTTCCATTTGCAAGCTCTTATAGCACAATTGAGTCTAACTGACAATTTCTTTATGTTAGATTCCAGTACGGTGCAGTTCCTAAGTTCTACGGTTCCACTAGAGCAACCTTTCGGTCCTATTGTAGCACTGTGAGTGAATGGATAGAGTTATAAGGCCATTGCTAATATGCCTCCTAAGGTCAATGCCTACAGTACCAATGTCTGATTCTGCAATAGCAACATGCCAATTGGTGTAGAGGGCCCCACAATAGCATCCTCACCACAGAACCACTCCTTGGACGACATTACCACCTTCATCTTCATCTCCTCCCAATGCCCACCACCGCAAAATCGCCTTCGTCGACACCTTCTCCTTCCACCAGCCTAGCACGCCGTGGATGCTGCCTCCCTCTCCGACATCGGCACCCGAAAAGGTAAAGTCATGCCCTCCTCTCCCCAAACTCCATCTACTTCCTGTGGTGTCCCTCGCCGCCATCATCACCACCACCAACCCCCTCAATTCTTGAAAAAAAAGAAAGAACAGAAAGAAAAAATGAATTTGGACTTACAAATTCTAAAAAAAAATGCTATAGCTTGAACTGAATTCGGTAAGTCCAAATTTATTATTATTTTTTTTTTTGAAAAAAAAATTGTAGCTTAAACTATCGCATTCACCACCCCTCCCCTCACTCCCAAAACTCCATAGCCTCGCCCAATCTCTCAATCATCCTCATGGAACTCAAAGACCACTCCAACAACAACAACACTTTAATTTGCCGGCCAAAGTGGGATGGAGTCGATGATAAGAGCAGAGGACGAAGAGTTCTGAGGAAGTTCCAGCTAGATGGCGGAAGGCGAAGATTGGCGTTGTGCGGAGGAGAGGCGGAGGAAGGGGATAGACGCGGAGGCAGCGGCGGTTGAGGTTGCGGAGGAGGAAACAAAGAATGTGGGACACGATGACGGTGAGGATGTTCGAGTTCAAGTTCTATAACAAATATAAATGGTGAGGATGTACAAATAGGTACCATAGGTATTGATTTGATAAGGCACTTGAGTAGGCACCAATAATTCTGTTGGTAACTTATTTGTGGTTTTGCATGTACAAAGATTTATTATAGTCCTGTGCTTTGTAAATTGTTAGCCAATATATATGTATAGTTTGAAAGAAAAGAATTTATCTTGTTATGATGTCAGTTATACAATTTAAGGAACATGAGACATAAATCACTTGAAATTTGAAATAAGAAAATCTCCTTGTGATGGGATGTTTGAATTTCTTAACTATGTTGAATTCAGCATGTCCTTTATGGAATTTTGTATGAAAAGGTCCCTCAATGCATAAAATGCTTTTAAGAAAGGAGTTAGAGTTTGATGAATTGTGCTGGATTTATTTGGTCATTAAAAGAAAAAAATGTGCATGGAAATGAGATGATTTTGGGAAGGAATCTTACACAAAACTGTAAGCTAATGGTAGCTATACATTAGCCGTGGTACAGCTCATAGGACCAAGCTAGCAACCTCCAACAATCATTTTGGATAGTCTTTGCACATTGTGTTGTAAATCGGCTAGTATGTTCCATTGTTAATTCACCACCTTCTCTATAGAATGTTGTTAAATCAGGAGTTGTAAATCCCCTGGGGAATGGCACATGATCCACATAGTAAAGATATGCTTTCTTGTAGACAGGTTAGTCCAATGGTCTTAGCTGAACTTCAAAACGTCACCTCATTACCTGGTCTAACACATTTGGGTCAATCACGAGTGGCAAAGAGTCACACTATACTCGAGGTAGTGCATGACTGTCCTTAGGCCTTGCACAAGCACTATTTTGCTATTGCTTTATAACAAGCTTTCCATGTAGTTATTTGTCAGCACCCAATTTTAGTCAGATCACAAAAATATTTTTTTTATGAGTCCAAAAAGAAATTTAAAAAAAGAAAATTAAAAAAGAAAAAAGCTGAAAAAATATGTTTCCTGTAATCTTTTTTAAAAATTAATTTTATTGTGAATTTATTGATTCATTATGACTTGATTTGTTTTGTTAATTAGTTTGATTTGTTTTTTTAGTTCGTATCATTTAGCATCTGGTTAAATAATTTTATTATTAATTATATTATGATAAAAAAAGTGTGTGCATATAGTCATTGTTGGTTGATCAATAAGGGATAAAAAATTTAGAAACATTGTCAACCACAAACCATATCTAATCTCCACACCAACCCCAACCTCAACTTACCTTCAATGCCTTCCGCCTCCATAATCACTACCACATCACAACCCAAACCCACTATCACTACCTGTATCAAACAGCCACACAATTATCTTTGCCATTGACCCAAACACATTCACACCCCATACTATCATCATAGCCATTATGAACTCCTGCATTACCCTCTTATGATCACTGCCAAGCCGTCATCCAAACCCAGTCCTTCAATTTCGCGCATCGCATCATTGGATTCATAACTATCATCCCCACGAAGCGCCACGTCTAGGTCCCCTTGAATATGCCGCAAGGTGCTTACCCTTTTAGATTGTTAGGTCTTCCTTTCAGTTATTGTTTTCATTTTATTAATTTATTATATTACGCTTTTGTTTTGATGGTTTGGCCGAGTTGCTATTTTTTTTAAGTATCGTTTCCATGATCATTTTGGCTTTAAAGTTTATTCTCATCACATAGTCATCATTGGGGTCAAGTTTTCTTTTAGTTTTTTTTTTCTAGTAAATTGTTAGTCTTTTGCTTTCTTTTAAATTAGCTTTAATTTTTGTAAATAAAACTAACTCAACACACAATTATTTTTAGAAAAATTATGTGACTTTGAATTTCTCATTATGCAGAGTATACATAGGAGCAATATTTTTCTATCAAGTTAAAATTAAATTTTCTTAAATTTGTTTTCTCTTTTTGTGAATATTTTTTCATTTATTAAATTCTATTTTTTTTTTGCTATAATTCTTTTTTAGGGAAAATAAAATTGTTAAACTTATTGTTTAATTTGCACAACAAACTTTGGGTAACCTTATGAGACAGGATGTATTGAGGTGCAGCAAGATTAAGTTTTCACCTTTCCCTAATCATAATCAGATTCTCAAACCCAATTTGTTTTAAAAGACCAGTTTTGTGAAATTGAAAGGTTTTCCAATTTTTCCTTAAATAAAATTGGTGGTGACTCCATTAAAAACCATTGACCCTTTAACAATAAAAATAGTTTTCTCACCATAGCGCCCTTCGGGATGTCGTGATAGTTTGGCGACTCCACAGGGACAATTAGTGAGTCAAGCCTAATGAAGTGAGTTGTGCAAAAAATTATAACTTAAAAAATTTTTGTTTCCCCTAACCAAATTTATTTTTATCTTTTGTTTCCTTTTATTTGTAAATAATTATTTGATTCTTTTAATATATAATATAATTATTTGATTGTGATTTGTAAGTAATTGCTTATCTTAGTTGTAAATAATTGATTTACTTGTCTTGCCATTTAAACCTTTGGGTAGATGACTTGTCATTTATTTTTTCTATATATCTTTTGGTTTTATTCTCATGCTCATTTCACTATCACTTACCTCACACACTTTTGGGCTCTATACTCAAGCTCGTGCTACCCAAGGTGTGGAGGGGTCCCAACACTCATTAGGGGCTTCATGCCCACTTGGCATTTGGTGGGACACCACCCAAATTGTTACTGGTATCATGGAGGGTTCATCCCTACTTGTGATCCTTTCTTGAACTGGGTCTCTATCCTATAGGTAGGGGCAATCTGGAAATCATGGACTTTAGAAGTTTAGACCCATCCCAAAGCACTAATAGAATAAATCTAGTGGTTGAACATTCTTCTTTTAGGACTAACCGGCCTTTAGGACACAAAAGAGCATCTTTTTTCTTTTCTTCATCTTATATGTAAATAAAAAAAAATCATTTAGCATGTATTCACTTTCCTTCACTCTCTCTTGTAACAAGCATATCATGCATAGTTCACCTTTATCACCCATTCATGCAAACATCATATAGACTAATCCATATGAAAAAAAAATCATTTGACATTCATTTTCATGCATTCATAAAAAAAATGGCATATATTCATGCATAGCATGTATTCATACATTTTATTTCATGCATCCAATATATATATATATATATATATATATATATATATATATATATATATATAAAGGTACATTTAATGTAACACCCAATTTTCCGTGTACAAATGGCCAAAATGCCCTGAGGTCATTTTACCAGGAAAATGTGGATCGTAAATCCCGACCATCCTAAGGGGATGTTTTGATGTTGATGGGGGATTATATGTGTTATGTGTTGTAATAGAGGCAGAAGAATCTCATTTTTGAGTTTGGACGCGAAATTACCAAAACGCCATGCGGCTTTTTAGCCCGTTTTATGTGCCGGTTAGCTTGGACTTTACTAAAAGATTTTAAATGATGTTTATAAGTGGTTCTCGATGTTTAGTTGGGCCCGGAAGGTCCCGGGCAGTTTTAGTGCGAAATTACCATTTTGCCCCTAAAATAGTGTCCAGTGAGCCTAATGACATAATTAAGCAAACCTAAGCAATATTAGGCTCTAATCGAAGATTAATTTATTTCAATAATTAATCTAGAGTCAAAATAATTTATTAAGGTTAATTAGGACCTAAGATTGCTTAGTTAAACTCTAAATTGCATTCTTTAATTCAAGATTCCTAGTCATGGAATCTTGAATAGTATTTTCTCTCAAATTCCTTAAATTAAGGAATTGTGTCATACCTCATTTGACTAAGAAAATGAATTTAATTTGTTAATCTAGAATGACCACTCCTAATCAAGTCTTGTACCACCTTAATTAACCATTTTCTCACCTAAACACTTTCTTACAAAATCCTAATCAAAAGCCTAATCAAAGACACACCTAAACACATCATTAAACCACAATTACATGAGCAATTTCTCCTCCCCTTGGCTATCCAGATTCTGGCCGAAATTCAGCCTCCCATGTGTAGCACATGTTGAGTTTGTTTCACTCAAAGAACCATACCTTAGGCCATACCTTGCCCATGCTTCCACCCATGCTTGCCATGCCTAAACCCATGCCTTTGTAAGAGATATTTTCCTCCTCTCTTGGCCTTGAAAACCATCAGCCATTCCCTCCCCAAATCAGCCACAAAGTTTCATTTTTCTATAAATACCAAGCTTGGAAGAACTTGGCTACACTTTAGATCATTTGCCAAGTTTAGTTTTCTTGCACTTTCTTGCATTTTCTCTCAAATTTCTCTTCATCTTGCTTTTCTATTTCCTTCCCTCAAAGAATCCTTCCACCACCACAAACCACCACAAACAATCTTGAACCACCACTCCCTCACCTCAAACCACCTCTCAAACACTTAATCTTACCATTTCCAAGCTTGCTTTCTCAAGGAAAATCCATCTTCCTTGTGTCCTCCCTTGGCCGAATCCTCATTGTCATCCAAGAGAAGATTTTGTCTTTTCATTTCATCAAGGATCCAAGTTTTCTTTCATTTCCTTCAAGACTTCTTTAGGTAGGGGTTTTGTTTTAATGTTTTTACTTGTTTTCTTCAAGAAAAGTTCTAGTTTTCTCTTGACTCAAACTCTTTTCTTCCTTTCTTTTCATTTTGGCCAAGAGGCCATTTTATGAAAGTAACATGAGCTTGATGATGAGGTTTCAAGATAATGACTTGTTGATGTCATGTGAGAAACCTCTAAAGCTTGAAATAACTTGGTCTTGGACCATACATGCTTGTGCTTCTTTCTTTTCTTTGGTTTCATTTTCGGTTCCTTTCCTTTTCTTTCTCAAATGATTTCGGTTTCCTTTGTCTTGGTTTGAACAAAGTTTGCTAAAAATGTTAAGTAGATCACAAAAGTTTTGTTAAAGAAAATTAATCACATGATTTCAAAGAGCTCTAAGCTTACCCTTGCCAACCTTAAAGTTGGTCGGCCATTCTAAGAGTTTTACTCTAAATTGAAGCCCATGAGCAATAAAATAAAGAATATGACTTAGTTCTTGTATTTTGTTTAGACAAAGTGTTGAGCTTTGTGTCTATTTTCTTGAGCTTGATGATGAAGTTCAAAACCAAAGGCTTCTTTGAGGTCTTGGTGCTAAGAACTCTAAAACTCACTTTATGTTTGTTAAGATGCACATTTGGGTTGAGGTTATGATGTCCCTTTAAAGTCTTGAAAGAGCTCTAGTAAGATAAAATGAGTTGCACACATGTTTAAGTTTATGCTTTGCATAGCATGTTTATTTTGATGCCATCACTAAGTTCTCAAGAATAATTAAATGGACTTGCATTATCATGTTTAAATTTCAAGCTTGCATATCATGTTTATATTTCAAGTTATCACTTAATCTTTAAAGATAATAATGAGGTTGCATCTCATATTTATTTTATGCTCTCACTTTACTTTCTAATGAAGAATAAAATAAGTGCATATCATGTTTAAGTTTATGCCATCACTTAAACCTCCTAGAGCTCAAAAACTTGCCCAAGTATCTTTCATAAAGTTTTAGAAAATGGAGGCATTTCAAGAATGCCATTTCGGCCTTGTGGTGATGATGATGGACTTGGATGAGTTCCTCTAATCATAAGTGCCCATAGTCTAAGTCTTGGAATTTTTCTAAGCTTAGGTGTACTCAAGGAACTTTATGAACAAGGTTTTATGTTTTAAATGTATCCCTTGAGCTAAATAATTTAGCTACTGACCTAGCATATATTTATGAGATTTCAATGAGATTAATTGGTTTCTAAAAGAGTTTTGAGCTTCTAAAATGATTCCAAGAGAAACTAGCAACTTGTATGCATTTTAATTCATGATTTATATGATTCTATGAAGCTTATGTTTTCGGTTCTGCATGATACAATTGGCCACTATATGGATTCTGTTCTAAGGTGTTAAAATGTGTAAAATTATGTTTGAGTGAAGTAAGGAATGATTTGGGGAAATTAGGAAAGAATAAGTAACAAGAAAGGGTGTAAAATGAGAATTCTAGAACACTTAGATTCAAGAATTGTAAATTTTGGACCAGCATAATTGAACTTAAGTAATATGGTTTATAATTAGTGGATATGTGTAGGAATCCCTCATAATTGGTTTAGGAGTTAATTATAAAGCTATAGGCGAAGACGGATCTTAAAAAGGGTCTAAAACGGAAATTCTAGAACCCGTAATCATATAATAATTTTCTGCCCAAAATGCATAATGTTGTTTGGAATTGTTAGTAAGCCTAAATCTTAGTGAGAATTATAGGTAATGATCCCTTAGGTGCTACAAAAATCCATATTAAAGGTTAGGATCTTTGGAACACAAGTTTAAGACCTATAAGGGTCAAAGCATAAGACATTATGAGGTAGGAAGTGTGATGTGAGTATGAGGGCGAGTGAACATATTCTTCATGATGTGATTATGTTAATATCTTAAGCATGAAATGTTATGAAGCATGATGATGTGATGATGTGGTATGTCACGTTTAAAATGCATGAGAATATGAGATATGAATGAAAGATATGTTATATGAGGTTCTAAGGTTGTATGCTCATGTTGCATCCATAAGAGATATGTTAATGAGGAAATGATCCCATTATGACTTCCCGAGTTCAGGGTTGTCGGGTGATCCAAGAAAGAGATATGATTCCCCCTCTTTATTTCCCCGCATGAATCTAGCGACGGCTAGTTAGGATGAGCTGATTCCTAGGCGATGGGTGTATTTGGAGTTTTGGTGGCTATGAGAAAATCAGGGCGGCATGTTGGATGGATTTTGGTGGCTACAATGAGGGTGGAAAATTGGAAAAGAGGAAAAATGGAAAAAGTTATGAAAGGAACTCACGGAGTTCAAGTATGAAAAAGTAAAAGACACACATGCATATGTTTCGTTGATGCCTTGATTAAGTGATAAGTGTTATCGATGTGTACTGTCATGCTCAAGTATTGCCATGCATACATAAATTATCTGCTGCATTCATACCATCAAGACTCATGCTAAAAGAAACCCACTTCGGATAATAAGATTTGAGAAATTAAAACTGAACCTATGCATGTACACCTCTTACATAAAGAAACCCAAAGTGGCTGGGGGCAACGACGATGACACTTGTGTTAAAGTTGGGGAACCCTGAGAATATTGTATAAGTATTCTCACCCCTTTTGTTTTCCCTCCCGTGTCGTCTCAGATGAGGTTGATGCGGATGTTCATGATCTTCCTTGAGGTGCAAGCGTAGGAATCACGTCGTCAGTCAATTAAGAGGCAAGCGGAAGCATGAAGACTGGCCTAGCCTTGCTAATATTATGTTTTGCGTTAGTTAACCTTGCTTGATGTATCTAGTATCTTAAGGTGTCCTTATATTTATAAGGGCATCGTTGTTTTGTTATAATTATAATACAATACTACAAGTTATGTTATGTTTATTCTGGTTTATTTATGATTGTTATGGTAATGTATACTTGATTGTTATGTTTCTTGATTACGTTCCCTATGCGCATACGCGGTTCGCATTTTAAGTCTTAAGTTCAAAAAGAAAAATTTAGTCGTATTTTTAGTACTCGTATTTTAAAGAAAGCCAAGTCAAGTTCTGAAACGAGGACGTAACCGCTAATAACTAGCCGAATGCGACTCGAGCGTATTAGGTGAAAGTTAGGGTGTTACATTTGACATGCATTCATGCATATATTTTCTTTCATGTTTATCCAGGAAAAATTGGCATACATTCATGCATAGTCCACAATCATAGAAAAAAATTTTCCCGTCCATAATCTAACTTCTTTTTTAGAGTTCATAGGCTTCACATTTGTGTCCCTTTTAAAAAAATTTCAAAAAACAAGTTTTGCTATTTTGCATTTTGCATCTTGTTTTCCTTAAAACAAACAAAAAAATTGATTTGCCATTTTGAAAAATTCAAATGTTGGGTCAGTATTTTCCTTTTAAATTCTTGGATATTCTTTTTATCGTTTGGTCTCAATACATCTTTGCCTATTATCCTTGCCATAGCCCATCCACTTGCCAAAAGTTATCCTTACAACACTCATCAACACCCATTCACAAAAAAAAATTGAGCTTTTCTAAATCCTTTTCCTAGGTGGGGTACCCAAATTAAGCTTGCAAATTCCATATGAGAGTTTCAAGACACATTATTGAAGATCATCCCCTTCTAACAATGCTTGAGCTTTGCTTCTTGAAGTCTATTGTGTATGTTTGTGCTTTGCTTCCATTTAGATATTGTTGATTGTATTTGTCCATTTGTTGTAAAAAGAAAAGGAAAAATAAAAAAAATTCAAAAGGTGCATTTGATATATTGTCTTGCGTTTAAAATTACTGAAAATAAACAATCATGATTTGAGATGAAGTTTGGTCATATTGCTCTATCCTTAAAAAAATTTGAAAAGAAAAAAATCATCCATTGTTACCCCACTTTGAGCCTAAATTTCCTTTTGAAGCAACCTTTGACAAAGATCACCCTTACACTAGGGGCTATTTTTTTAGGAGAAATAACTTTCGTCATTAGTTACAACATAATCTATAGTTAAAAAGGAAGGAAGAGAATGAAGGAAAGAATCACATTTGAAGCAAGCATTTGCAAAAAAGAGGAAAAGAAGAAAAATAAAAAGGAGAATGCACAAAAAGAAGGAAAATGAAAACGAATAGACTGAAAATGTGAAAATGAGGAGGTTGAGACAAGTACTTCATTCCAAAGTAAAAATGGGTGTTTCTATAGAAAATACAACTTAATTGATGAAATTATTCTCCTAAAAGAAATTATCCTTGATATTGATTGACCTTTAAACACTTCTTTGGGCCATCAATATCCTTTCTTTCATAATGCATATACCATTGGCCACGTTACAAGCTTAAGGAAGTCCATTCTAATCAATGATTGATTGCTTTTATTTTCATAAATTTTAATTTTCAGATGAGGCTTCCTAGCCAAGAAAAATAAGGGAAGACAAAACAAAAGAAAAAAGAAGAAAAAATATATTTTGGAATGAAGAACTATATCGTTTAGATGGAAGCGAACATTTGAAACCACTAAAGAAAGAGGATATATTGATATTTGCTATTTGGAATTTTAATTGGGGGCTAGTAGAAGATTATCGACTCGTCATTTGCTCAAGTAGTTTTTGCAAGTTTAAGAAGTTTATTTCACAATGACCCATATCCATTTTCACCTTTGCAAAGCCCTTTCATTTTCCACACATTACAAGCCCTTATCACCTACCTTGGACAACATGGATTAAAGATGTGTCATAGTGGTGAATGTTTTTGAGTGTTTTGAAATGAAATAAAGCTCCATTTGAATTCATCAAGGATTTTTTTAAAAAAATTATATTTCCTTTCATAATTTGCATGGTTTATCTACATTCTAGGTATTGTGAAACCTAGTTCATTTTGCATTCTAGGTATTGTGAGGCCTAGTTCATTCGCATCCTAGGTATTGTGAAATCTAATCCATTTTTCATTTGCATTATAGGTATTGTGAAGTCTAGCTCATTTTGTATCATTCTAGGTATCGTAAAGCCTAGTTCATTTGCATTCTAGGTATTAAGACGCCTAGCTTATCCTTTAGAGGACATTGTGACGCCCTCTTTATCTTTTCGAGGTATTATGAAGCCCCATTTTTATCTATTGTAGGTGTTGTAATGCTTACTCAACAGTTTGAAGGTATTGTTGTGAAACATCATTTTTATACATTGTAGGAATTATGACGCCTACTCAACACTTTGAAGGTATTGTGATGCCTTCTCTATATTTTGAGGTATTGGGACGCCTCATTTTAATCCATTGTAGGTATTGTGACGCCTTCCTTATCATTTTAAGATATTGTGTAGCCTCATTTTTATCCATTGTAGGTATTGTGATGCCTACTTAACAGTTTGAAGGTATTATGACTCTTTCCCTACTCTTTTAAGATATTGTGACGTCTCATTTTTATCCATTGTAGGTATTGTGATACCTACTCATCTCATTGAAGGTATTGTGACGCTTTTAATTACAACGCCAACACTTTCCAAAGTATTGTGAAGCTTAGGATTGGATCGTTGTTGCCTTGTAAATAGGTTTTCAAAACAATTTTAACTTGAACAAAATTGGTAGCTTTTTACTTTGCTTATCCTTTTAAATTAAAGACCAAGCAAAAGGGGGCTCCTGTCAGCATCCAATTTTGGTCAGTCACAAAAAATATTTTTATAAGTCCAAAACAAATAAAAAAATAAAAAAGCAAAAAAAATATCTTTCCAGTAATCTTCTTTTTAAATTACTTTTATTGTGAATTTATTGATTGATTATGACTTGATTTGTTTTGTTACTTATTTTGATTTGTTTATTTTAATTAGTACCATTTAGCATAAAGTTATATAATTTTGTCATTAATTATATTAATATAAAAAGAGGTTTGTATATAGTCATTGTTAGTTGATCAATAAGGGGAATAAAATATTTAAGACATTGGCAACGGCACAACCCATATCTAATCTCCACCACCAACCCCAACCTCAACTTACCTTCATTGCTTTCCGCCTCCATAATCACTACCACATCACAACCCAAACCCACTATCACTACTCGTATCAAACAGCCACACAATTATCTTTGCTATTGACCTAAATACATTCACAACCCATACTATCATCGTAGCCATCACTAACTTCGGCATTACCCTCTTATGATCACCGCAAGCCGTCATCCAAACCCGTCCTTCAATTTCGCCACATCACATCATTGCCTTCATAACTATCATCCCACGTCTAGGCCCCCTTGAATGTGCCGCAAGCCTGTGCTTACCCTTTTAGATTGGTAGGTCTTCCTTTTCAGTTATTGTTTTCTTTTTATTAATTTACTATATTACGCTTTTATTTTGATGGTTTGGCCGTAGTTGCTATTTTTTTAAGTATCATTTCCATGCTCATTTTGGCTTTAAAGTTTATTCTCATCACGTAGTCATCATTAGGGACAAGTTTTCTTTTGGAACGGCTGAGCATAACTATCAACAGAGTCATCAGCTTAATCCTAATTGGCTGATCCATGTGATACCTGGGACCCACACTAGCTCTACGATACCCTTGGTTATTGGGTACATTTGGCTGCCTCTTGAACATATGAACATGCCCATATTACAACTGAGGTTTGGCCCCTTGCACCCACTATGGCATCCCTTCTTCTATCATAGAGGTTTCGCCATAACACTACTCCATTTGTAAAGCCTTGACTAGACTTCCCTTAGCTAAGGGCTAGAGCTGTTTGATAACATTATACACCATTGGTTTAATGATTTCATCAGTTAAGTAGTTAATTGATGCATTAAGTCATGTAAACGGTATCAATATCCTGCTTGATAAAAGACGTTGTGGTTATGATTGGATGTCTTTTTTCTTCCTCCTTATATATTGGAGTTTGAGAAGATGGAGATTGTCATGACTTGACTTGAACCGTAAACTTAGTGAAAATCTCATTCCCATGTAAGCCTCATAGTCACTGAGTCAAATTATAATGCATAAATTAATACAACTTTCCATTTCAAAACTTATTCAAACGTATATTTTCAAGTTCATAATCCAAATCCATAATCTGAAACCATTATGATTAAATATATAAAATCAGAGTTGCTCCAATACAAAAACCATGAAAACCATAAAAACATTAATACGTATCTAGTTCAAATATGGCAACAAAACATGCATGGTCGGGGACCTTATCCGCATAGATACTAGAGCACTCTACTATTGACATAATCTAAACCACTTCAATACAAAGTAAGGCTCACCCAAAGAACTGCTATAGCTACTAAGGAAGAGGAAGCTGAGACAAATTGGGGCAACAACTTTGATCTGAAGGGGGGAGGAAAAGGGATGGAGGAGTTAATCAAAACTCAGTAAGCAAATTTTCACCCATAACTCCACATGGGACAACCAACAAGAGTACATATAATCATAATAATAATACAGCATTCATGAAACATTTTCCATAATTGTATGATATTAAAAAACCAATAATTCATGTAATGAAGTAAACTAATAGAGAAACAAAAATCTCTAATAGCATAGCATAATAGATATATATATATATATATATATATATATATATATATATACTCTAAACTCTAAAGGACACCAAATGAGGTCTTGTAATACACCTATAAGGATCCGTTCTCTAAATACTCCAATAGGAGCGAGATTATCCTCTGATGGATAACTTGGTATCAAGATTAATGATCTCACAGCCGTTAATGACCTCACAGTCGTTCACTTGGCAGTAATCTCTTACAAAGCATTAAAAATGAGTAATTATAGTCCCATGAGTTTTCTAACACATTTTCATGATACATTGAAAAGTAGTGGTTTCAAAAACTTGGCATTATCTTCATAAACACTCATACTTGTAAAAATTTCCAAAATCATATTCATCAATCATAATACAAAGAAAATAAATCTAATGACAAAAAATAAGGTCACAAGCTCAAATCCACTCACCTTAAGGGTTAGGACATGAGGTGAAGTACCAATGGAGCTTCAAGGAGCGAAAATGGCACCAATGTCTACCATAGAATCCACAAAAACCCATAAACATTCCATAACCATACTAGGATAACTTTAAGGACACTAGGAGAGAAATAAACGTGACAAAATCATGTACAATGATGGTCTAACTCAGTAACATGAAGAACAAAGGAAAAACTAAGAAAAACATCATAAATTCTTTACCTAGAAGTTTGGAGGAGGAAGGAATAGAGGAGAAAGAGAAAAAGGGAGATAGGGGTAGGAGGAGGTTAAGGTTTGTGCATGAATAAGGGAAATAGTTTGGGGTTGAGATATAAAGGGTAAGGGCTCATTAAACGAAATTACGTCATTTTGAAGCATCCTGATACACTAAATCATTAGTCCGCATGAAAGCAAATTGAGCTTCTATAGGTTTTGAGTGTGTGTACGCGCACCATGAAAATCATGGAGTTCTCTAGAACTCAAGGAAAAGACGCGTAATGGCATCAGCGTCCATGAAAAAATTATTGTATGTCCACGAGTTAACCCATGTCCAGGAGTTTTCTATAGATTCTAGGAATTCTACAAAATCTTTTCTAAGCCTTGGGGAACGCCTTTGGCCCAGAATTGCCTTCATATGGGTTCATAGTCCTAAAATATTATAGAGATGCAACTAATGGTCAAGGCGGAGTAACAACCAAACTAGATTGCATAGGGGCCACATTAGCATGAGTGGCCACTATATTGGATTGAGTAATGGTTACATTAGGTTGAGAAGCACCCTATTGGATTAAGTAGTAGCTGTTATTAATGATGGTTGGCCTATAGTCGCCCTAGAAAGCGAAGGCAGAGCCGTTGCATATTGTAACATCCCCTCCTACTTTATGGATTGAATGTCCCAAACCAACACGGGTCTTTTCAACGTGCTTTGTCCTCACTCACACGCTTCCCAGAAAACTCCAGGAGGTCACCCATCCCAAAATTACCCCAAGTCAAGCACGCTCACTGTGAGTTCTTCGTAATGGGCTACCGAAAAGAAAGATGCATCTTTGTGGCATAGGTAGTACAATCAATTCATATAAGCCATCCTTAACTGTATAGTCCCACACCTATAGAACTAAGATCCCTCTCATTCGGGTGTGTAATCGGTTCATTCATGTACCCCTCCGCTTGGAGGCGGAGCCGCTCCTTGTCCGTGCCTTCTTGCACCGCGATCACTCCCTGCCTCGTCCAGGCGTTACATGCCCACCAGCTTCCGCTTGGTTCGTCCGGAACCACACCGTCCTGGGAGAGGTGCAGGGCTCTGATACCATTTGTAACATCCCCTGCTACTTTATGGATTGCGACTGTCCCCACAAACCAACACGGGTCTTTTCAGCGTGCTTGTCCTCACTCACACGCTTCCTAGGAAAACTTCCAGGAAGTCACCCATCCCAAAATTACCCCAAGTCAAGCACGTTCACTTGGAGTTCTTTCGTAATGGGCTCCGAAAAGAAAGATGCATCTTTGTGGCATAGGTAGTACCAATCAATTCATATAAGCCCTCCTTAACTGTATAGTCCCATACCTATACAGACTCAGGATCCCTCTCATTCGGGTGTGTAATCGGTTCATTCATGTACCCCTCCGCTTGGAGGTAGGAGGCTCCTTGTCCTGCCTCGCGATCACTCCTGCCTCGTCCCGGGCGTTACACGTATGTCCTAGCCGACTCCCTCCTTTGTTGGTTTTTCTTCCATTGGTTTCATTTGATGAAGCCATATTAGTTGTCTTTCCTAATCTCAAATTCGTACGCCATGTATCATCCAAGTGAGCAAGTAGAGTGAAACTTCTCTAAATTGATATTAAGATTCCCACCAGGCGTGCCAAAATAAGTTGAATAAAAAATAAATTGAATAAGAAATCCTCTAATCCAATTTGATAATCCCACGGTTACCATAAACTGAACAGTTTGAACTAAAGAGGGTATTCTCCTCTTTAGCGTATGGATTCTTCAACTCTTTCTTGAAAGTGTTTGAGAAAACAGTTCAATATGAAGAATGCAAGAACATAATGAAAATAAAGATTTTCATTTTAAGAAACTCAAAGTACAATGATGAAAATGAGATAAAGATAAAAATAAACTAAAAACTAAGAATGAATAAGAAACAATGACACTTAAAACATAATATATTTGATGAGATTATTTGATCTGTGTTTGCATCCCAAGCTCCAACTATATATAGCCATCCTATTAACTTGGTTTCATGCACATCATGGTCACGGCTTTCTAAGTTAATTGCGCCACGCTTCTTGCATACCTTTCAGCTTGTATTATTATTACTATTATTATTTTGGTCATATTCAACTTGTATTATTTGTGCTTCCATGTATTTCAATCTTTCATTGGGCTTTCTCCCTACCTCACCTTCATATCTTAGTCATGGCCCAGTTCTACCTTTCTTGTCTTTATTTTATTTACTAATTTGGGCTTAACTTAGTAATGACCCAAATTCTTTTGCCCCCAATCAATACATAACATTTTAAAAATGAAAATATGATCAAATGATTATTAATCTTAACATATCAACTCCTCTCATCTAATAAGAATATTTTTACGCAATGTATGATTCTTATGAGAGCAAATTACACTCACTTCTCCTGAGGTTTGTCAAAATTCAACAGACCTCTCTAACAAATCAACAATTGGAAGAGAAGGGCCAAAAGGACAAAGGAGCTGAGGTGGAGTTAGTTGGACCTCAAGACCACGTGGAGACGCCAAAGAATGAGAGCACTAGGAGGAATGGCCGAAAGAAGGAAAGAAATAGGAGGTTGAAGGGATTTTGGACATGAAGAATATTGTGGTATTGATCATCTCTCTCTCTCTAAAATTTCTCGTCCTCTGATTACTTCTTTCTTCTCTTTCCTTTACATCATCTTTGTTTACATTCTTCTCAGGTGACGAACCTTCCTACCAATGGAGACTATCAGCCAATATACTCACCTTATAGCTTGCTCATTTACATAGAACACAAACCCATACTTGTTATAGTTGATTTTAAGTCATGGTTGAGAAAACTCCAAATTACTCTTTGTCAGTATTTCTGCATCTATTCAAACTTGAGGTATATTCAATATACATTGCATTGGTGCTTTCATCCCATAACAATACCCACTTGAAAGCTGGAAGCTGGATTGAAAACAATGGGAGGCATCTTCAAAACGCGGAATCAGACATCAAAAAACTCTATGAGCTTATTGAGTTCAAAACGAGAGCTAAAGACTTTCACCGCATAAATTGAAAAGGGGGCTGACATGGATACCTTCCAAGATGCACTACAAGCATTCATGAGCAATCAACAACAAAATCAGTACCAAACTCCGCGGTCAACCATGGATTGAACTTTAATGGGGACTCCCAACACGGTCTGTGTCCGTTAAACCAAAAAGGAAACTGAATTTTGACCTACGCCGATTTAATGGTAACAACGCCCTCGAATGGATTTTTGCAGCGGATAAGTTTTCGATTATTAGGACTCGGACAAGGAGCAAATCGAAGTGGCTTTAATGCATATGGACAAGGGCATCGTGCCATGGTTCCAAATGACATAGAGACACACTTCATTTACGTCATGGCGTGTGTTAACTCGAGCAATCGAGATTGAATTTGGCCCAAGCTTGTTTGATTGCCCCGGGCTTCACTTTTAAGCTCCGACACGGTTCTGTAAATGAATATTATTTACAATTTACAACTCTAGCTAATCGTTGTGACATTGAGCCCCCTGAAGCCTTATTGGATTGTTTTTTGAGTGGTTTTGACGCGATATCCGTCGAGATGTAGTAACTCAAAGCCCAAGTTCCTTACTAAGGGCGAGTAGCTTTAGCAAAGTTATTTGAGGAGAAATATATCACTAATTTCAAACCTTCATTCCCTCCTAATACAAACCATACCTACACACCACACTCATCATCCCAACCCTCACAAAAATCTAATCTCAGAAATAATCTTCCCTTCTCTTACCCAGACCCACCAAACAACAAATGTTACCTAGCAAGTCTAATGTGAAGCGAATGACGGCGGAGAAATGCAACTAAGGCGGGAGAAAGGTTTATGTTATTAGTGTGATGAGAAATTCTCCTTTAACCAGATGTTCCAAACCACAAGTGATGTTCCTAACTAGAAGATAATGTTGCAAGCCAGGATAACAAGGAAGCGGAAGCCCAACTAGTTGTAGACGCAAATGAACAGCTAACCCTCATAGAAACAATGACGGAACCACATCTATCCTTACATGCTCTGAAGGTATTCCAGGCTCAGGGATACTCTGAGATTTCAAGCTCAATTACAAGGTGTCAAGATACAGGTGCTAGTGGATGGAGGGAGTTCAAATAACTTCCTTCAACCTCAGACCAAACTTCTTAAAGCTGGCGTAGAACCAGCTCATCCATTAAAGTGCTAGTGGGGAATGGAGATTATATGACGCAGAAGGCTTGGTCAAAAGTATTGAGATTTCGGCACAAGGACATAGCCTCCGCATGCCTATCTACTTGTGTAAGGGCTGATTTAATTTTGGGAAGCATGGTTGGCAACTCTAAAGTGGCATCTAGCGAATTATGACTCACCGCAAATAAAGTTTTGTCATGACGGAGAATGGGTGACATTGAAGGGTGATCACTCTCTTGTTCCTCCAGAGGCTCAATTTAATCCCATTAGGCGATTGCACAACACTAAGGCTATTGCGAAGATGTATACATTGCAAGTAAATGAATGTTGCGAGGAATTCAAATTAACTTAGACCTTCCTGATACTATGGACCCAGAACTTGCCTTGATGCTACGCACTCCAGAAGGTTCTTCTCCACTCCTTCAGGTCTTCCACCTCCCAGATCACTGGAGCATAATATACCATTAATACCAAGGTCAAGGGCCAAACAAGGTCAAACCATATAGATACCCCAAGCCAAAAGGATCAGATTGAATTAATGGTACAGACAGATGTTGCAAGAAGGATTATTCAGCCTAGTGGAAGCCCTTTCTCCTCACCTGTTCTAATGGTGAAGAAAAAGGATGGCACTTGACTTCTATAGACTATAGGGCTCTGAATACTATTATAATTAAAGATTCTTACCCTATGCCAACTGTGGATAAGTTAATTGATGAATTATTTGGAGCCAACTACTTCTCCAAGTTGGATTTGAGATCGGGTTATCACAGATTTTGGTGGCTGCTAAAGATAGATACAAAATAACATTTAGAACTCATCAAGGTCACTATGAATGGCTAGTAATGTCATTTGGGCTAACAAATGCACCTGCAACTTTCCAAAATCTAATGAACGACCTTTTAAGAGTATGCTAAGAAAATTTGTACTTATTTTTTTTTATGAAATCCTCATCTATAATGCTAATTGGAAGGAACAGTTGCAACATTTGGATATTGTCTTGCTATTAGAGAAGGAACAATTATATGCTAAACTATCTAAATGCTCATTTGGTGCTAAAGAGATTGATTATCTTGGTCACACAATTGATGGTTCAAGGGGTGGCAATGGACAAAAGCAAAATAGAAGCAATAACCAATTGGCCAATACCAGCTAATTTGAAGCAATTAAGGGGTTTCTTGGTCTCACAGGTTACTATAGAAAATTTATTAAGGGGTATGCTAGTCTTGCAAGCCCTTTGAGATTATTGAAAAAGGATGCATTCAACTGGAATATAAAGACCCAAAAGCTTTTGATAAATTGAAAAGTGCCATGATGATTGCACCTTTCTAATGCTTCCAGATTTTAGAAATAGTTCCAATTGGAAACTCATGCCTTGGGTAGTGGAGTAGGTTCTTAGTCAGCTTGGGCACCCAATAGCATATTTTTCCAAGAAGCTTACTCCTAGAATGCAAAGATAGTCAGCTTACATAAGGGAGTTATATGCTATAATAGAAGCTTTGGCCAAATTCAGACACTATTGATTGGGACATTAATTTATCCTGAAAACGGACAAGAGTCTTAAATCTCTTTTGGAAACCCTACAAACCCCTTAGCAACAGCAATGGCTACATAAATTCATTGGATTTGATTTTGAAATCTAATATAAACCTGGGAAGGAAAATGTACCTCAGATGCTTTGTCAAGAAGCTTGTTCATGGCTTAGGGCTGAACCTGAAGTGTAATGGCTAACTGAACTAAGAGTGGCATTGAGGAGATAAGAATTACAGGTGCTCCAGCAATGCAACACAAACTCAACAACTGACAAGAATTATTCTATAAAGAATGGATTATTATACTGGAAGAACAGGTTGGTGATTCCTGAAGAGTTCTCTTCCATGCAATAGATGAAGGAGTTCTATAGTTCAAGAATTCGGGACATTCGGGCTATCTAAGACCATAGAAAGGCTTTGCTCTCAGTTTATTGGCCATATATGCAGCAACAAATCAAGAACTTTGTCCAGAGTTGTTCAATTTGTCAACAGGCTAAAGGGGAGAACACACTCCCTAGGTTTGCTCAAACCCCTCCCTACACCAACACAAGTTTGGGAAGACATTAGTATGGATTTTATAACTAGCCTACCACCTGTTAAGCAATGTACTGGAATTTTTGTGGTGGTTGATTGTTTATCCAAATTTGCCCATTTCATGACCCTCAAACTAGATTTTGAGGGAACAGTGGCTGCTGTTTTCACTTATCATATTATTAAAATACATGGCATACCTAAGACAATAGTCTTTGACAGAGATAAAGTCTTCATGAACAAATTCTGGTAAGAATTATTCAAGCTACAAGGCACTACTCTCGTAATGAGTTCAGCATACCATCCACAAACATATGGACAAAGTAAGGTCTTGAATAAGACTCTTGAGATGTACTTGAGATGCTTTTGTCATGATAACCCCAGAGAGTGGTTACTGCTGCTGCCTTGGGCTCAATATTGGTATGATTCATCCTACCATACCAGCATTGGTATGACCCCATTCAAGGCACTGTTTGGAAGGGAGCCCCCAAAGCTACTTAGGTATGAATAGAATTCCAATGATGCGCCATCAGTTCAAGAACTACTACTGCAGAGAGATAAGGTGTTGAAACAACTCAAGTTGAATCTAGAGAAAGCACAAAATTATATGAAAGCACAAGCAGACAAGAAAAGAAGACAGGTGGAATTTAGTATGGGGGATATGGTCTTAGTAAAATTACAACCGTATAGACAACAATCACTAGCCTTAAGAAAGAATCAAAAGCTTGGAATGAAGTACTTTGGTCCCTTTCGAATTTGCCAAAAACTTAGTTCAGTTGCTTATAAAGTGGAGTTGCCAGACACTACCAAAATTCATCCAATGTTTCACATATCGGTGTTAAAAAAATTCAGAGGTGACAATATCAAACAATATGTGCCATTGCCATTGACCACATGTGAGTTTGGCCCAGTTCCTCAGCCAGCGGCTGTCATAGCATACAGAAGCATAATGCAGAACCAGACATGTATTCCTCAAGTCCTAGTGCTCTGGGAAGGTACTTCAGTGGATGATGCAACATAGGAAGATGTCACTGACCTGCAGCGCAATTTTCCAAATTTTAACCTTGAGGACAAGGTTTTTTCAAATGGGGATGGTAATGTAACAAATTAACAACTGGAAAAGAAGGGCAAAAAGGACAAAGGAGCTGAGGTGGAGTTAGTTGGACCTCAAGGCCACGTGGAGACAGCTGCAAAGAATGAGAGCACTAGGAGGAATGGCCGAAAGAAGGAAAGAAATAGGAGGTTGAAGGGATTTTGGACGTGAAGAATATTGTGGTATTGATCCTCTCTTCTCTGAATTTCTTTTCCCTCTGATTACTTCTTTCTTCTCCTTCCTTGACCTCATCTCTGTCTACATTCTTCTCAGGTGACTGAACCTTCCTACTAGCAGAGACTACCAGCCAATACACTCACCTTATAGTTTGCTCATTTACGTAGAACACAAACCCATACTTGTTATAGTTGATTTTAAGTCACAGTTATCTTGATTTCTTATTTCCCTTACACTGAGAAAACTCCAAATTACTCTTTGTCAGTATTTCTGCATCTATACAAACTTGAGGTATATTCAGTATACATTGTAACCTCCCTTCCAGTTATCCACCCTACATTAGTCTCCCCTGATTTACTAAATTTTAAATGAGTTACCAAAAATACCCTTTATTTCTTGCTCCCCCAACGCCCCTACCTCTCCTCTCCCTCTCCCTCTCCCTCACCCACCTAAGTATCCCACTTTCTAGAACCTGCTCTTCCTCTCCCTCTCCCCCTTCCCCTTCTTCTCTCCCAACTCACCCCTAAACCCAAACCCAGACACTCTTCCAAACAATGTCGAATGAGCTTTTCTGCGACTCCAAGGTCTCCGAGCATAACCACTGCAAAATGCAGGATCGCGTCCAAAAGCTTCTAGAAGAAGCCCCGTCGCGAATCAGGCTGTGTTTCATCGCCTGTTTGGTCGTGCTGCACTTCATTGCGGATGTGGTCACACTTCATTGCTAGATCTGGTCGCGCTTCATCGCGGGTCTAGTGACGTTTCCTCTTGGATTCGGTCTTACTGTCTTGCAAATGTGGTTGCGCTGTGATGTAGGTCTTATTGCACTACATCGCTAGTTCGGTTGTGCTACATCACGGGTCTTGTCGCCTAGCATGTTCGGTCATGCAGTTGTTGGTGTACGGAGTCACCGCTGCAAGTGGAGGTGGTTCTGGAGGCTACTGGGTGGGTTAGTTGCCATTGCAAAAGATCTTTGGTTCTGGAGGCTGCTGGTGTAGGTCAATGTGGGTTTATTTTACACAGTGATGGTGACGTGAGGGTAACAGTGCTGGGGAAGGATGGGTTCAAGGTGTCGATGGAGGTGCACAAGAGTGTGCTGTTGGAGAAGAGCAGGTTTTTCATAAAGAAGCTTAAGGTTAAGGCGAAGGTGGGGGAAACTTAGTTGGGTGAGGGCGAGCTAGAAGGAGAGGAAAAGTAGGGGCGTTAGGGGAAGAAGAGATAAAGGGTATTTTTGGTAACTCATTTCAAAAATTAGTAAATAGGGGGTCAGTATAGGGTGAATAACCGAGGGAACCTTTGTTGAATTTTGATAAACGAAGAGAGATGAGTGTAATTTGCGCTTCTATAATAGCTTATAAGAATTTTTGCAACTGAAAAAGATGACAAATATATATATATATATATATATATATATATATAATATTATGAAAAATAAAAAATATATATTATTATTATCATATTCAATTTTTAATTAATATTAATATTACATATTTCTTAAAAGAATGATCTTATTAATATAATTTTATAAAAATATTTACAAAATAGTGTAATACACGAGAATTATCAATTGTATATGTATTATTCTGAATCTCATCATTGTGACTCTACAATTCTAAATATTACAAACAAAATTCCAAAATTAGTTTGTTAGATTAGTATTCGTCATTACTTTTCTTCATTTATTTTCTGGCGTTATCGAAAGAAGAGAGGCAAAAAAAGAAATACACTAGTTTCTCAACAAATCAATACCCATCTTGTCTGCTAAAAGTACTCATCTTGCTCTGATTATAATTAATCACCCCTCTCCCTTAATTACTACTAGAAATATGCGATATACGAATGGGTACACAACTATCAGTAACTAGCGATGGAGTATCCGATGGATTATGGTTTTTTCTAATTAAAACAAATTTATATAAATACCCGTCGTTCTTCGGAAACAATGGCCCTAAATCCTGCCACATTGCGCCTATTATTTCCGATGGGTTTATCGAAGGTATAATATTTTATTTTTTAATTATATTTTTATCAACTATTACGACGGTATACATGTAGCTTATTTAATTTAGATTTTTTTATTTTGTCATTATATTACCGACGTGTATGACTTCCTTCATTTTATTTATTTATTTATTAAATTATCAACTCCAATTCCAACATGTATTTAATTTGATTTTGTAATTAATTTTTATTAAATATAACAGGGTACTAATTAAATTAATTTTTTTATTAAGTTACCGACTACTAATGAGGGGTATTTAATAGTGGTTTATAAATTATTTTTGAAAAAATTACCGATGTCTTACCAACAGGTGATTAACAAAAATATATTACTAATATTTTATAATTTATTATTTGTTGAATATTACCGACGGTATACCGAGTATGTAGTTAACAAAAACATATTAATATGATTTAATATGTATGTAGGATATATAGACTTATGTTTTCTAGAATAGAGTTGTAGGAATTGAAAATTGCATGATTGGTGGGAATAACATAGAGGTCCTTCCGACTTGTTTGCATTGTTTGGTGGAATTCTTTGTGT
Source organism: Dalbergia oliveri (assembly GCA_030441495.1). Classification (NCBI taxonomy): domain Eukaryota; kingdom Viridiplantae; phylum Streptophyta; class Magnoliopsida; order Fabales; family Fabaceae; genus Dalbergia; species Dalbergia oliveri. The sequence continues at coordinate 13,163,759 of JAMLFY010000007.1, forward strand.
TTGGAGAGATGCATATTATGGAGTTATAAATGGATGCACAATAAAATGGTTTTTAGGATTATGTGAATTGTATGTAATTGTGAAAATGTTACTGTTTCACTATATCTATTCTGTTATTAATCTTTATAATAATATCTATAATTGTTGAATTGATTGAAATATTCATGAAAGAAGCTCCTAATTTAAGGGGAGATCCTAAAATTTTGTTAAAATTTTTTTTAAGGATAAAAGATTAAAAATAATCGTATTAAAAAACTTAAAGATCAATTAAAAGAAATATCTATGATAGAAGCTCCTAATTTAAGGAGAAATGCTGCAGAAATTTTGTTAATTTTTTTTTAGGGATAAAGATTAAAAAAAAATTCGCTAAGGAAATAAGATTAAAAAAAGGATTAAAAATAACTATATTAAAAAAAATAAAGAAAATCAATTCAATGTGTTTTAAAGTAGTAATTTGGATCCGCGTTAAAAATTATATGACTATGATTATATTGACTGAAATATATTGCTGAAGAAATTAACAGCGTTCTTGTTTGAGACATGAATATTTGTTATTTTTTAAATATAAAGGAGGTTTCAATTTTAAAGTCATAGTGTATAACAATGGTGCTTCAAAGGCTTATTCAAGATATAACAAGACACTATCCAAGATTATGAAGTTGGCAATGATGACATCTGAAAGGTCTGTAACATCTAAGAATCATGTACGTTTCTTGAAGTTGCAGTGCACCTTAAACAAATATACATGATCCTCAAGGTGCTATAGGTCTTTCAGTGTTATCATTGCAACTTCACAATCTTGGATAGTGTCTTTGTTATATATCGAATAATCCATTTTGAAGGACTATGGTTATACACTCTGACTTTAAAATGAACCCTCCTTTATATTTAACGGCTCCTGGGGATGATGCCTGAGGGAGCGTGTCCATGCCCTCACCAGGAGCGACAGGAGGCCCAGTTGATTGCGGCAGGCGGGAGTACAGACATAGCTCCTGGGTAGCTCCAGGACTAGTAGGCGGCCGACTAGCTATGGAGAGGAATGAGAGATTCGAAAGCTTACCGTCATTAGAGTAGCAGCACAGGAGCAGGAAGCAAGAAGGAGAAAGCTGTTCAGAAGACGCGGAGAAGATTACTACAGATGTGATAACCTTTTTCCTGACATACAGGCTTCGGATCCTGAACTTCGGCAAGACGCTCTCCTAGATGCCATTCCCTCATATCTCACTCCCTCCATCTTTGAGGGCCACTCAAGTTATGGCATGGATGATGACGATGGTTCAGATAATGCGACGCCATCAATGATGTTGACGTGTCGACGCCCGAACAGCTAGTTTTATCTAGCTTCTTTTTCTTCCATTCTGGATTTTTTACAGCATTTTTTCCATTCTGGATTATTTTCACATTTATTGTAATTTGTGTATATTTTATTGTTATAATTGACTATTTTATTTAATCAGTTTAATTTATTTATTTTATTATTTTCTTATTTCATATCAATTTAGTTGATAATTACATAATTATATAAATAAATAAATAATAAATTACCAATCACTTTATAAACAAAAAGGGGACAAAAACAAAATATATTACCAACCTGTAAACTTGTAATATGAAATATTTTTAAATATATTTTTCAATAAATTAATATACCTTCAGGAAACCTATTCAGTAATGTACATAGTAAAATAATTTTATTTATTTAAATATCTGAGGAAATTAGATAAACCCGTCGTATGAATATGCTTTTGACACCCATGGTGATGCCTTTTATATAATTGTACGACGGTGAATATTTATTAAGCGTCGATAAACGCATCGAAAATAATCGAAGTTATATATACCATCGGAGTATTCATCGATCCCTTAACCGATACCCACATATCCACCTATAAATATATCCTGTCGAAATACCCTTTCCAATATTGAATATATATTATTTGTATATATTTGTACATGTATTATTTGAATGAAGTCATTGTGACTCTACAATATTAAAAGATTACACACATAATTTCAAGAATAAATTTCCAGATTCGTTTCTTGTCGTCCTTATCTTCGTTTAATTTTTGGCGCTACCGAAACAAGAAAGGCGAAAACACGAGCAAAAACTTGTTCGTCGATGAGAATGCAATATCTTGTCTGCTAGAAGAGAGTGACTCATCCAATTTGGAGGCTGGGTCCAGACGATCCACTTGTCCGCAGCAGCTGTATCTGGCTTTGCAACTAGTTACTACATTATATTTTATATCGCACGGGGATTATTATCTTCAATCATAAAGAAGATTTAAAGTTTTCTTTTAATATAAAACATTATCATTCTCTCAGTTTCAACTCCCTCTATTATTAGGATATATTTGGTTCAGGAGTAAAAATGGGATAAAATTTTCTTAAATAAATTTTATGGATAAAATTACATATAATATCTATTTAAAAAAATTTTACACTTAATTTTACTTTATAACCAAACATATCCTGATAAGAACAGATGTGCCAAGATTAGATCTTCACATGTAGATCATTTTGATAAGTCAATGATGCAATAAGTTAAAGTAAAATTTAATATCACATCATCGAGAAAAAATATTTAATTTTAAATTAATTGAAATTAATTACATACAATTTATTTAAATTTTAAAATATCATTTTTAGTATAATAAATTAGAATATCTTTCTTTCCGTTGCTCCAAAAAAAAAAAGAAATCAAAAAATTAGAATATCTTTAACAAGTACGGAGCATTCTAACATGGGGCTTCTTCCGTTTTGGATCATGATGGTCCATATATTTTAATAATTAAAGAATTGGTTTACTAAATTTAAAATGTTTTATTATATTAAATAATTTTATAATATCTCAATTTTATATTTTAATATTTATAAAAAGTTAATTTTACCATCTCATCCATTCTCTCTCTTCTTTCTTTCTCCTCTACCCCTTTTGGTACAGGGCCGCCATCGGTCTCACCTCCCAGGAGCTACTGCCAGCCATGGCCCCATCAAACTGCTCCCAGCATGCTGTTTCTTCTTGCCTTAATGTTTCCATTTCACACCAAAGCCCACCATTGATTGTAGCTCTTTGTCTATACCAAATGGAATAAAATGTTCTGTTTGAGTTTTTATCTTGCTTTTTCAACTGCCACGGTACTCTCTGCTTGAATTTCTCATGGATTTGGGATTTTATTTTGATTTTTCATTTCCTTTAAAGCTTTTTTGTATGGGTTCTCATCCCTGCAAATAAATCACCTTTATTTGGATTTTTATCCCCTTTAAAGCACAACACTTGAGGGGCAAACTTCATGGTCAATAATCCATTCTCATTTGAGATTTGTTTGCTTTGTTGAAACTTTATTTATCAAGCTTTGAAGGAAAATCTCAAGACATGCTTTGAGAGCGATGGATTCGTGTTATTGTTGCAGGGTTGGAACTTGGAAGTGTCTCTGCAGAATTGAGAGACAGAGAGTTGGAGAAGAAATAAGAAAACTAGGGTAAAAATAAAATTTTATTTATTTTTAAAATTTCATATAATGAGGACCATCAAAGTCCATGTCCCAAAGAGCTCCAAAGGGGTATATTATCCTTCAAAGGGGTATATTATACCTCTGTGCTTGTTCCTTAATAGTATGTTTATAGGTTTAGATTTTACAAGGAAAAGGGAAAGAGAGAATTTATGTTAAAATTATATTATAGTCCTCTCCTCCTCTCACTTTCTCTCAAAAACCCAAACTCATAAACATACCCTAAAGTTGATTAGTAATTATATGTACTTTAAATTTATAAATCCATTATAGACTCCTTAATATTAGTCATTAAATAATTACTATTTTTATTTGATGATTTAATCCAATGACTAACAACAAAAAATTCATCATGAACACAAAAATAAAAAAATCACCATAAAACTCACCAAATAGGTCCATATACTTTGTTTTTATGAGTCACGTGATAAGACTATATATATATATATATATCAGAGCCAGGTATAGGGCAGAAATTATTGTTAATCCTGATAATGTAGTCTCTGAATTGTTTTGTACTTAGAACATTAATCATCAATTATTTCAAATTAAGAAGTTTTATGAAAATTTAAGTGGAAAATCTTAAGTTCATTATGTGTTGGTAAGCCTCTAGTAGTCCATTGGTAAGTCTAAGAGTGTGTTCCCGGAGGTATTCTCACAGAATTAGGAGAAATCCTAGGAAGGAAATTCCATTAAAACTTTTAGGAAAACCTTTTAAGTCTAAACCAACTTGACGAGTAGTCTTCTAAGGACAATGAGTAACTTAGCTAAAGGAAAAATAATGGTACTAGCAGTATGACCCTCCATCTACCTCTACCTCTACTCCTACTATAGATCAAGACGAATATCAAAGTAAAGGACTAATAATAACAACTATAGAAAATAAGCTTCAAAATTGGTCCATACTGAAGGTAAAGCATAAAGAAATTTGTAGAACTAGTATATAAACCTTAGTTCAAAACAAGATATATATTGTATTGAAAAAACCCAATCTATTGAAGATACCCATACCATCATAAAACTTTTAGATGAAAACTTGATCAATAAACATATTCATAACGTTTATCATTATATTCATATCGATTAATACAAATTGCAACAAAACCTTTTGTAAGATTAGGAATCAATACTCCTTGACCTAAATTTATGAGATAAAAGAATTAGAGAATTTGAAGATCAAGTCCTGGCTATATTAGAGTCTAATGTTCATGATGGCCTTGCTTTTTTCAATTGTTATCCAAACTATTAAATGGATCTTTGGAATCCATCTGCCAAAACTGCTTTAGAATTAAATATCAAAACTCCAGGAAATATAGCTAATGCAAGTGTTATCCATCTGGATGTAATATATAGAATCTATTATAAAATTTCAAAAGTAGATTATAATTTTAAGGCATTAAAATCATCTCCAAAAAATGAAACCTTAATCGAGAAACAAATTTTTCAAAATCAATAACTCATACTCCAAAAAGATTAAAATATTCTGAATTAATAACAAAAATGCCTAATGATTGGAATTTAAAATCAATGATGCCACATAAAAAGATATAAATTACCAAAATAGAAACTATAAGACTATATATTGAAGGAAATATAAATATTAGGATGAGAAGGACCAACTCAGGAAGAAAAACTTCAAGAAATCATTATATGTTTGACCAATCCAAAATCTATAGATAGTAATCTAGACCTTAGAGAAGTTGATTTTACTCCCAATATTCCCTAACCAATTTACCAACCAAATAGTCCACAACCTACTTATCAAGCCTCCAAAAACGTGAGTTTCCAAAATATTCACTAACTAGATCCCAAGTCATAAATATGATATCTCAGGAAGAAGAACCTTTTGAAATAAATAAAGAATGGATAAGAAAAGACTTCTTAGCAACGAATAATCAAGAAAAAGGAAAATGATATTTTAAAACTTTTTCAAAGCAACAGACATCTAAATATTTACAAGAATTCTATAAATGTCTAAGTGAATACAAGATTAATCTCCCTTTCTTTTTATATTTGAAGAATGGTTCTGAAAAATCAAAACATACAAAACCCCTTTATAAAAAATAAGCAAATACAAATGAATAGAGGGGCAAGTAAAAATGGAAGACTGTTGAAGGAATGAGTACTTTTTGTTCATCCACCCCTACAACAAATAAAAATTAAAGTAAGTAATTTAGAAGTAGATGCCACCCCTTTTATGATAAATAAAAAAATAAAGACTTTCATAAAGTTTATGAGCAATTAAATTTTACAAACCAAACACTACATACTATGGCCCAACAACTAGATAGAATAGAAATAAAATAGGCATCAACATCAAAACCATCAACGTTGTCAAGATCCTCATCAACCTTTATGAAAGCTTATAAAGATTTCCCATAAGATCCTCAAAGACCAGTATATAAATTATTAATTGTCCCAAGAAAAAGAATTAAAATCAGCAAAATTAAAATTCTCAAATGAATAGTAGTGATTGACATCATGAAAAAGTTAGAAGATTTAACAATAAATGATAGATCAAAAAAAAAAGATAAGGCCCCTTATTAATAAATAACTTAGAACAAGAGAATGATTAAGACATAGCTATTAATAAGATAAAATATGCGAAGACTAGAACATATTATCCTAGGCCTTCCCTAGTTAATGTTCAATATGAAGAAAATGCAAATGGTAGATAACGCATTTATTGGAGAAGCAATTGTGGAATGGAATATTGATGGAATGGAACATTGATGGAATGAGTGAACAACTCATTTTAGATGTCATGCTACAAATTACTATGGTCATTGCAGCCTTCTCCATAAAAGGAAATTCAAATAAAAGAATAGTTATGATGATCATAACAGGATTTCACAAGACAATTAAAGGGTTGGTGAGATAATCTTTTAACACAATAGAAAGACAACATATTTTAAACACTACAAAAATTGAACCTGTAGAAAGCACCAAGGAGAAGATGCAACAACAACATTAATTTATGCAATAATGAAACACTTTATAGGAGATCCATTAAAAATATATAATAGGGCTGAACAATTAATGAATTTACATTGTCCAACAATGTCTAATTACCGATGGTATAAAGACATGTCCTTATCCAAAGCGTGCATGAGACCAACAATGCTAGCATATTGGAAAGAATGATTTATTGTGGACTTCCAAGATTATTAGGAGAAAAAGTAAAAAATAATATAGTTCAACAACATAATGGTGACATTCCTTATGACCATCTAACGTTTGGGCAAATACACTACAATATAGTTGAAACTAAAATATAAGTTTGTAATGACTTTAAACTTCAAAATAAGTTAAGACATGAAGCTCAAATTAGTCATAATGAGTTAGGAATTTTTGTGATCAATTTGGAATTTCTGGAATAAAGCTCCAAGTAAAACATGAAGAAACAAAACAATTCATAAAAGGCCGTTTAGAAACAAACGAACCAAACCTACACTTAACAACCCTTCAAAGTCAAAACCTACAACAAAGAAAACAAATAAAATAAGGAGTCAGTTCAAAGGAAAGTGTTACAAGTGCGGTTAAAGATAAGGTCAATAATTTGAATATTCTAAAAGATTTAAAAGAAGGACTAGTTAATGTATTAGTAAATGATCAATATGAATAAGAAAATGAATCCGAATACCTATCTGAATCTAGTTCTGAAATCTATGAAGATTACTCATCTAAAATGAATCAATTCAAGAAGAAAATAATGAAGTCTATCTAGGACTTAACGTGTACTTGTTCAAACTGTAATAAATCAATAAATGTATTAACAAGACATCAAACAAATACTCTAATAGGTATTGTAGATAAAATGGAAGAATCAGATTTAAAACTGAATTTTTATAGCAACTAAAAAATTTACTAGATGAACAAGATAAAATTAAAAATGATGTTCAAAGAGTAGAATTAAAAGAGATCATAGAATGATTTAGAAATCCTACTGAACAAATATCTACTAAAGAATTACAAAATGAAATAAAAATATTAAAACAAGAAATAAAATATTTAAAGCAAAAACATTTTGATTTAGAATTAAAGTATCTAGAATTAAAAGGAGAATCAATATTACGATCACAAGGAAATACTGAAGATACTACATCCAATGCAAGAAATGTACCATTATTAGAAAATATTGAAGAGGGACAACCTTCATAAAATTATATTAATATGATTACAAAAATATTAACCCATAAATGGCATTGTAAGGTAAACTTAATAGTTCGTGATCAAGTATATGAAATCAAAGCATTAATAGATTCATGAGCTGATTCTAATTGTATTAAAAGGATTAATTGACAAAATTTTATGAAAAAACATATGAAGCATACACCGAAGTTAATAATCGTAGATTAGATATAAAATACAAATTACCAAAAGCAAAAATTTGCAAGGACAACATGTGCTATACAACTTTTTTCATATTAGTAAAAGATATGCATGAATCTTTAATATTAGGAACTCCATTTATAGTCTTACTATATCCTTTTTCATGAACTGAAATAGGACTTATTTCAATAACAAGGGGAGGAGGAAGGTTAGGTTTGACATTTTAGACCATCCACAAATCAAAAACTTAATTCAGTTTAAGATAAACTCACAAGTCAATAAACTTAATATCAATTAAACAAAAACAAATAAATATGTTAAATGAAGATATTAAGTATAAAAGAATAGAAGAACAACTTAATAATGAAAACATAAAAAACAAAGTAAAAGAATTACAGAAAAATTTGAAAAGGAAATATGTGCTGAACTTCCTAATGCCTTTTGGGATAGAAAGAAATACATAATTTCTCTACCATATGAAGAAGGATTTAATGAACAAAATATTCTTACAAAGGCAAAACCCATCCAAATGATTCAGGAATATCTAAATTATTGTAAAAAAGAAATACAAAAATATTTAAATAAAGGATTAATTAGGCCAAACAAGTTTCCATGGAGTTGTCAGGTTTCTATGTCATGAATGCTTCAGGAAAAAGAAAGAGGTGCTCCAAGATTAGTTATTAATTATAAACCATTAAACAAAGTATGAAAATGGATTAGATATCCATTACCAAATAAAAAGGATTTAATAGGATGAATAAATAAGGCTGTAATATTTTTAAAATTTGACATGAAATCAGGATATTAACAAATACAAGTAAAAAAATCAGATAGATATAAAACAACTTTTGTTGTCCCATTTGGGCATTATGAATGGAATGTAATGCCACAAGAACTAAAAAATTATCCAAGTGAATTTCAAAATATAATGAATGAAATCTTTAATCAATATTGTAATTTTACTATAGTATATTTAGATGATGTTTGTTTATTCTAAATCTATAAATCAACATTTTGAACATCTCAATAAATTTCATGAAATCATTAAGGAAAACGGATTGGTAGTTTCAGCAAGAAAAATGAAACCTTTCAAATCAAGACAAGGTTCTTAGGATTCAAAGTATATCAAGGAACAATAACTCCAATAAGTAGATCTATAGAATTTGTGGATAAATTCCAGATGAAATTAAGGATAAAAACCAATTACAAAGATTCTTAGGATGTATAAATTATGCTTCCAACTTTATCCCTAATCTTATGATAATTTGTAAACCTTTATACAAAAGACTTAGAAAAAACTCTCCACAATGGTCTAAAGAAATGACAATTAGTGTTAAGAAATTAAAAGATATAGTTAAAAAGCTCCCATGTTTAGGACTTAACCCTAATTCTTTCATGATAGTTGAAATTGAATGCTTCAGATCTAGGATATGATGGTGTTCTAAAACAAGTTAAGGAGGGATAGTAAGGTTTCACTCAAGAATATATGGACTAAACCTAGAGAAATATAGTACTATTAAAAAAAAGTACTTTCAATAGTTTTGTGCATCATGAAATTTCAAGATGATTTTATTTTCCAAAAGATTTTTATTAAGAACTGATTGCAAGGTCAGCAAAACCTATTTTAGAAAAAGATGTAAAAAATTTAGTTTCAAACATATTTTTGCTAGATGGTAATCTTTCCTTTCTTGCTTTGATTTGAAATTCAACACATTGATGGAAAGCACAATGCACTTCCAGCTTTCTTACAAGAGAGTTTTTAGGGTAAACACCATGAGTAGAAAGATGACAAAAGATCAATAAGGGGTAAACCCACTGTACCGGATCATCAAGTGGATCCAAAAAGCTTGTTCAATACAGATCTCCAAATCAAGAATTAATGTTTCAATACCCTGATGGGATCAATATGGCCTAGTATTAGTCCTCATATCCCTCTAAATATAATAAGATGATCTCCTCCTCTTCCTAGTCCCAATAGATATCAACCTTTGACTTATCAACAAGCAATAAACACCCCACTATCTAGTTCAAAACCTAAGCCTATTTCATTAAGGCCAAATACTCTAACCACCATAACCACCATAACCCATCAATACAACCCATATAAATATGTAGAAAACCCTGATGTTATAATTGTCTTTCTTATAAAAGATGAATGGTTATCTGACTCCCCTCACCAAATTGCTCAAAAGATATTTCCTCATGACTTTAAATATCAGCCTACTCATCCTTTAAAAACAAGAACTTTCTATGAATATATTTTAGTAGATACTAAGTCAATAGAACTTGTTCACTATTATGAAAAAGGAAGAAATCTCTCATTCAAAAATCCTAATTAAGAAGATCTTGTCTCCCTTAGACTGAAAAGCCCTCTTCATCAACTAAAGGAATTTTCAAATAAAGCTTTTAAACCTAGTAGTTTTACATACTTTGATTATATAGAAGCTTGGTAAAATATCCTATATTTAAGACCTTTTTCCCATTCCTAATTCTTATGGTTTGAACGGCAAATGCCTCTTAAATTCCCAAAATAAATCATTAATTAGTTCCAATTCTTTGGACCCCATCCAGAATATTTTCAGAAACATTAGTACCTACTATTCAAGAATTCAAGGACCACACTACTTTCCAGTAGGATCAAGAAATCTTTCATTCTTAGTAAGCTTTGCAGTATGTTGGATAGTCTCTTGGGATTATAGTTATGCTCTCAAAGAAGGTGATAAGTTTAAGCTCAAGTGGTTGTCTCGTTCAGTATGATCCAAATGGTGAGAAAAATATGACCTGAAATATGTTTCCAGATAAAGGCTCCATGATGGTTTTGCAAAAATCCAAAATATATGAAGACTGATCAAAAGGAAGAAAAAGACTCTCAGTTCCTAAGAAAAAAATCCTAAATAATGGTTGAATTATTGCAGCTAGATCTCATCAAGAATTCCTCAAAAGACTTAATGAAGCCATGAATAAAAGTGGTCAACAGTTAAACAGAAGAAGATGAAGTTGGTTCTTTAGGAAGTTTCAATCCTATGAATGAAGACGATTGCTTGGGAATTCACCTGTCATAAAAATGAATAACTTTTTGTAAATGATTAGGATAATTTGTAAACCTTTATACAAAAGGCTTAGAAAAAATTCTCCACAATGGTCTGAAGAATGACAATGAGTGTTAAGAAATTAAAAGAGATAGATAAAAAGCTCCCATGTTTAGGACTCCCTAATCCTAATGCTTTCATGATAGTTGAAACAAATGCTTCAATCTAGCAAAATTATGTTTTGAAACTAAACTTTTTACATCTTTTTCTAAAATAGGTTTTTCTGCCTTGCAATTAGTTCTTAATAAAAATCTTTTGGAAAACAAATCATCTTGAAATTTCATGATGCACAAAACTATTGAAAGTACTTCTTTTTTAATAGTACTATATTTTTCTTTAGGTCCGTCCATATATTCCTGAGTAAAACCTTACTATCCCTCCTTAATTTGTTTTGAACACCATATCCTAGATCTAAAGCATCAATTTCAACCATCATGAAAGCAATAGGGTTAAGGAGTCCTAAACATAGGAGCTTTTAACTATCTCTTTTAATTTCTTAACACTAATTGTCATTTCTTCAAACCATTGTGGAGAGTTTTTCTAAGCCTTTTGTATAAAGTTTTGCAATTATCCTAAGATTAGGGATAAAGTCAAAAACATAATTTATACATCCTAAGAATCTTTATAATTGGTTTTTATCCTTAATTTCATCTGGGAATTTATCTTGCAAATTCTATAGATATACTTATTAGAGTTATTGTTCCTTGATATACTTCGAATAAAAACCTTGTCTTGATTTGAAATAGTTTCATTTTCGTGCTGAAACTATAATCTATTTCCTTTATGATGTCATGAAATTTATTGAGATGTTCAAAATGTTGATTTATAGATTTAGAATAAACAAGTACATCATCTAAATATACTATAGTAAAATTAGAATATTGACTAAAGATTTCATTCATTATATTATGAAATTCACTTGGAGCATTTTTTAGTCCTTGTGGCATTACATTTCATTCATAATACCCAAATGAGACTACAAAAGTTGTTTTTCTATCTATCTGATTCTTTTACTTGTATTTGGTAATATCCTGATTTCATGTCAAATTTTGAAAATATTGCAACCTTATTTATTCATTCTATTAAATCCTTTTTAGTTGGTAATGGATATTTAATCCATTTTAATACTTTGTTTAATGGTTTATAATTAATAATTAATCTTTAGCACCTTCTTTTTCTTAAAGCATTCATGACATAGAAACCTACACAACTCCATGGAGACTTGCTTGGCCTAATTAATCCTTTATTTAAATATTCTTGTATTTATTTTTTTATAATAATTTAGATATTCCTGATTCATTTGGATGGGTCTTGCCTTTGTCGGAATATTTTGTTCATTAAATCTTTCTTCATATGGTAGAGAAATTATATGTTTCTTTCTATCCCAAAAGGCATTAGAAGTTCACACATATTTCCTTTTCAAATTTTTCTTGTAATTCTTTTACTTTGTTTTTTATGTTTTCATTATTAAGTTGTTCTTCTATTCTTTTATACTTAATTTTTTTCATTTAACATATTTATTTGTTTTTGTTTAATTGATATTAAGTTTATTGACTAGGTGAATTTATCTTGAACTGAATTTAAGGTTTTGATTTGTAGAGGTCTAAAAAGTCAAACCTAACCTTCCTCCCCCTTATTTTTTAAATAAGTCCTATTTCAGTACATGAAAAAGGGTATAGTAAGACTAAAAATGGAGTTCCTAATATTAAAGATTCATGCATATCTTTTACTAATATGAAAGAAGTTGTATAGCACATGTTGTCGTTACAAATTTTTGCTTTTGGTAATTTGTATTTTATATCTAATCTACTATTATTAACTTCGGTGTATGCTTCATATGTTTTTCATAAAATTTTATCAGTATTAATCCTTCTTGAATACAATTAGAATCAACTCATGAATCTATTAATGCATTAATTTCATATACTTATCATTAACTATTAAGTTTACCTTAATGCCATTTATGGGTTAATATTTTTGTAATCATATTAATATAATTTTTTGAAGGTTCTCCCTCTTCAATATTTTCTAATAATGGTACATTTCTTGCATTGGATGTAGTATCTTCAGGTATTTCCTTGTGATCATAATATTGATTCTCCTTTTAATTCTAGATACTTTAATTCTAAATCAAAATGTTTTTGCTTTAAATATTTATTTCTTGTTTTAATATTTTTATTTCATTTTGTAATTCTTTAGTAGATATTTGTTCAGGAGGATTTCTAAATTGTTCTATGATCTCTTTTAATTCTACTCTTGGAACATCATTTTTAATTTTATCTTCATATAGTAAATTTTTTAGTTGCTTAAAATTTCAGTTTTAAATTTGATTCTTCCATTTTATCTACAATACCTATTAGAGTATTTGTTTGATGTCTTGTTAATACATTTATTGATTTTTTACAATTTGAACAAGTACAAATTAAGGTCCTAGAAAGACTTCATTATTTTCTTCTTGAATTGATTCATTTTCAGATGAGTAATCTTCATAGATTTTAGAACTAGATTCAGATAGGTATTCTAATTCATTTTATGATTCATATTGATCATTTATTAATACATTAATTAGTCCTTCTTTTAAATCTTTTGGAACATTCAAATTATTGACCTTATCTTTAACCTTACAATTCTTTGCATAATGTCCTATTCTCCCACACTTGTAACACTTTCCTTTGAACTGATTCCTTGTTTTATTTGTTTTCTTTGTTGTAGGTTTTGACTTTGAGGGGTTGTTATGTGTAGGTTTGATTCATTTGTTTCTTCTAAACGGCCTTTTATGAATTGTTTTGTTCCTTTGTTTTTTACTTGGAGTTTTTATTCCAAATTCCAAATTGATCACAAAAAGTTCCTAACTCATTATGACTAATTTGAGCTTCATGTCTTAACCTATTTTTAAGTTTAAAGTCATTACAAACTTGTATTCCTATTTCAACTATATTGCGTGTATTTGCCAAACGTTATATGGTCATAAGGAATGTCACCATTATGTTGTTGAGCTATATTATTTTTACTTTTTGTCCTAATAATCTTAGAAGTCCAACAATAAATCATTCTTTCCAATATGCTGGCATGATTGGTCTCATGCACACTTGGATAAGAACATGTCTTTATATGATTGGTAATCAGACATTGTTGGACAATGTAAATTCATTAATTGTTCGCAACCTATTATATATTTGTATGGGATCTCCTATAAAGTGTTTCATTATTGCATAAATTAATGTTGTTGTTGCATCTTCTACTAGTGCTCCTATACCAGTTCAAGTTTTATAGCATTTAAAATATGTTGTCTTTCTGCTTGTGTTAAAAGATTATCCCACCAACCCTTTAATTGTCTGTGAATCCTGTTATGATCATCATAGCTATTCTTTTATTTGAATTTCCTTTTATGGAGAAAGCTGCAATGGCCATAGTCATTTGTTGCATGACATCTAAAATGAGTTGTTCACTCATTCCATCAATATTCCATTTGACAATTACTTCTCCAATAAATGCGTTATCTACCATTTGGCTTTTTTTCATATTGAACATCAACTAGGAAGGCCTAGGATAATATGTTCTAGTCTTCACATATTTTATCTTATTAATAGCTATGTCTTGATCATTCTCTTGTTCTAAGGTATTTATTGAAAAGGGGGCTTTACTTTTTCTTTTGATTTATCATTTATTGTTAAATCTTCTAACCTTTTCATGATGTCAGTCACAATTACTTCATTTGAGAATTTTAATTTTGCTGATTTTAATTCTTTTTCTAGGAGATTAATAATTTATATACTAGTCTTTGAGGATCTAATGGGAAATCTTTATAAGTTTTCATAAAGGTTGATGAGGATGTTGACAATGTTGATGGTTTTGATGTTGATGCCTCTTTTGTTTCTATTATATCTAGTTGTTGGGCCATAGTATGTAATGTTTGATTTGTAAAGTTTAATTGCTATGAACTTTATGAAAGTCTTTATTTTTTTATTTATCTTAAAAAATTAATTTTTATTTGTTGTATGGGTGGATGAATAGAAAAAGTACTCATTCCTTCAGTCTTCCATTTTCTTGCCCTACTATTCATTTGTATTTGTTTATTTTTTATAAAGGGGTTTTGTATGTTTTGATTTTTACAGAACCATTCCAAACCATAAAAAGAAAGGGATTAATCTTGTATTCATTTAGACATTTATAGAATTCTTGTAAATATTCAGATGTCTATTGCTTTGAAAAGTTTTGAAATATCATTTTCTTTTTTCTTGATTATTTGTTGCTAAGAAGTCTTTTCTTATCCATTCTTTATTTATTTCAAAAGGTTCTTCTTCCTAGAGATATCATATTTATGACTTGAGATCTAGTTAGTGAATATTTGGAGACTCATTGTTTTGAGACTCTTGATAAGTAGGTTGTGGAATATTTGGTTGGTAAATTGGTTAGGAACATTGGGTGTAAAATCAACTCTAAGGTCTAGATTACTATCTATAGAGTTTCAGGATTGGTCAAACATATAATGATTTCTTAAAGTTTCTCTTATGAGTTGGTCATTCTCATCCTAATATTTTGTTTCCTTCAATATCTCGTCTTATAGTTTCTATTTTGGTATTTTCTATCTTTTTATGTGGCATTATTGATTTTAGATTCTAATCATTAGGCATTTTTGCTATTACTTTAGAATGTTTGAATCTTTTTGGAGTATGAGTTGTTGATTTTGAAAGATTTGTTTCTACGATTAAAGTTTCATTTTTTGGAGATGATTTTAGTGCCTTAAAATTATAATCTACTTTTGATATTTTATAATAGATTCTATATATTACATCCAGATGGTAACACCTACATCAACTATATTTCTTGGAGTTTTGATATTTAATTCTAAAGCAGTTTTGGTAGGTGGATTTCAAAGATCCATTGAATAATTTTAATAACAATTGAAAAAAGCAGGGCCATCATGAACATTAGACTCTAATATAGCCAGGACTTGATCTTCAAATTCTCTAAGTCTTATATCTCGTAGTATTGCAATCACAGGAGTATTGATTCCTAATCTTACAAAAGGTTTTATTGCAACTTGTATTAATCTAATATGAATATAATGATAACCGTTATGAATATGTTTATTGATCAAGTTTTCATCTAAAAGTTTTATGATGGTATGGGTATCTTCAATAGATTGGGTTTTTCAATACAATATATATCTTGTTTTGAACTAAGGTTTATTATACTAGTTCTATAAATTTCTTTATGTTTTACTTTCGGTATGGACCAATTTTGAAGCTTGTTTTCTATAGTTGCCACTATTAGTTCTTTACTTTGATATTCGTCTTGATCTATAATAGGAGCAAAGGTAGAGGTAGATGGAGGATTATCTGCTAGTACTATTATTTTTCCTTTAGCTAAGCTACTCATTGTCCTTAGAAGACTAGCCATCAAGTAGGTTCAGACTTGAAAGGTTTTCCTAAAAATTTTAATGGAATTTCCTTCCTAGGATTTCTCCTAATTCGCAGAACACCTGTGGACACTACTCTTAGGCTTATCAATGGGCTACTAGAGGCTTACCAACAGAATGAACTCACGATTTTCCACTTAAATTTTTATAAAACTTCTTAATTTTGAAACAATTGATGATTAATGTTCTAAGTACAAAGAGTTTCAGGGACTACAGTATCAAGATTAATAACAATCCCTTACCTATATCTGGCTTCTAATACCAAGAAGTTAGCATAGGATTGAAAAACAATGGCAA
The DNA here is from genome assembly GCA_030441495.1 of Dalbergia oliveri. NCBI lineage: Eukaryota > Viridiplantae > Streptophyta > Magnoliopsida > Fabales > Fabaceae > Dalbergia > Dalbergia oliveri. The sequence goes on from JAMLFY010000007.1 coordinate 13,180,411, forward strand.
CATATATATATATATATATATATATATATATATATATATATCACACGGATGTTCTTTTCTATACCAAAAATAAAAATATTCTTTTATTATTATTATTGCTTAGCTGATGATTTTTTTTTAGAGTTTTTGGTCACTTATATTATTTATTAGTTATTTATTTGTGTTCTATTTTAAGTAAAACTTCAACCAATTGTTCATGACACTATAAATATTTATTTGGTACACTCACAATTTTTTTCTTTCTGTTTTGGCATAACTTTTTTTTTTTTGTCAGGGCAGAGCTAGATATTTTGAAGAATAAGGCTAAATTAATTAATATAAATAAAATAAAATAAATTATCATATAAAAATATAAAATGAGTTATTATATAATTTTTTATTCTAATTATTGATAAAATTAGAGTTTATTTCATCGTCTATCATCTCTTTTTTTCACAAATAAGTCAATAGTTTTCTTCTTATATATCTTTTAGGCTCAATCAAAAAGATAATATGAGAGAAATTCTAAAAATAATATTGTAGAGATATTTATATATTTTATACTTACATACCATACATGCTTTTACAATAAGAGACTTTTATTATATATATTTATTTATATAATAAAAGTGTAAAATTTGGGAGGAGGCTGTGATATTTGCGGGTCCCCCTCCATCTGCCACCGTTTATTGTGGATATTTAGATATTATTATTTTATGTGAAAATTTTAGAAGTGAATAGGGTGTTTATAGTTCATATCACTTTAGTGGAACTCTTTAACTATATTCACAGATATTTTTCATAATGAAATATTTTCCTTTAATTACATCAAAGGTTCCTAACTTGATTCCTTGAAATCCGTTTTATCAAAAAAAAAAAAAAATCTTTTATAATGAATAAAATTATGTCATTTTTTTATTTTGAAGAACTTTCTTACGTAAAATAATTTAGATGCTAGCAAATGTCGCACTTCACCTTTTTACCAACCTATTTTGACAAAATATATATATATATATATATATATATATATACAGAGTTATTCTTAATAATTTAAACATGTCATTTAGAAACACATCATACTCGATTTGTCTTGTTAGCGATCCAATATTATATTCATTTTCCCACATCGCAATGGCCCATTAGCTTTGTTTTTTCCACCCGTGGACACCACAAAACACATCATATTTTCACAATGACACCTATCAAATTTGACTAAATTAAGAAACAAAGTTGTCCCCCATGATCCCTTAAACCATTTAGTTCTCATATATCCCGGTGCTAAAAATATCAATCGATATTTTTCTCGATCTACACAGTCTAAAATGGCAACATGCTCCAACTTAGATTCTTTGCCGGAGGAATGTGTTTCCACAATTATATCCTACACATCTCCACCAGATGCATGTAGATTCTAATGGTGTCCTCTACCCTGCGCTCAGCCGCTGACTCTGACATGGTTTGGATAAGCTTCTTGCCCTCTGATTACCATGACATTGTTTCCAGGGCCGTGAACCCCCTCACCCTTATCAATTCCTCTTCACACAAGCACCTCTTCTATGCTCTCTGCCTCTTCTCCTAGACGGAGGCAACATGGTATGGTATATATCCACACAAATTCTACCAGCTTCTTTCAATTCATCTCATGATTGGCTCTATCTATTAAGCATAGCTTTAGATTAGCTTATTTATATTTAAAATAACTAATCAAATGCTTGATAAAATGATAAGTTTTTAAGACTTTACTTTTCCTAGAGTAATTTTTCTCTAAACAAAGTACAAATCCAATATGTTGTAATTAATTCCAACAACTAATTTCTTATTTTTCCTATTTTGTTCCGTGATACACTTGCAGAGCTTCAAATTGGCAAGTTTTCTAAAAATGCACGTCTCGATTAAATCACACAGCTTCAAGAGTGTGTATGTAGACATTCAATATAAAATGGATTTAATTTAAATATACTAACCGTCTAAAATTTTTTTAGAGCTTCATTAATTATATAATATCATATAACAGATATAGTTAAACTTTTATCCTATTTTAAAAAATCATATAAATGAGATATTTAATTGGATAATAATGATAATACATAGAAATTAAACTCATATAAAATTTGCATTTCCATAATTAAATTAATGAAACATTATTTCACATTAGCTTATGGCCCACCACCCCCGGAGCATTGCATCTCTCCTTTCCCGTTTCTCCCTCTCACTCTCTTTTTCCACATTAGTTAATTTTTTTTTCAAAGAAAAGGAATGATGCATCATTCGCTCGAACTTGTTACTTCATGTATAGGGCACATGGAGAGCTGTTTTTTCCTTTTTTTTTTTTACCCCTCTTTTGTTGATAATTATGGACAGCTTTCTTTAGTACGCTTATGTGAACACTTGGTCAATGTATATTGACTCTTTCAGTCGCAGTTTTTTTTTATATATTTAAATTATGCCCCTTTTTTTCAATTTTTCATGGTGTGATAGTAGCAAGGAAGATCATATGAATAGTTTTATTTCATTCACAAATTTAAGAGCTATGTTATTTATACTCATAATATATAGAATATTTGTTAACTTACAATTCATCTATCCTTGGATAATATATGAACCCATTACAAATAAGGTCCATATCTCATTTAATAATAGATAAAATATTAGTTAAACCATTTATATATTATGAGTACAAATATATTTTTTCAATTTAAATGTTTACTATACTTGAAAAATAAGTATATTTTAGTGTTGTTCTTTCTTCATACAATTTAAATATTTTAAAAATTGTTTGATTTTAGTCCTTATAGCTAGTTTGTCTCTATTAAATGTTGAATTAATTAATGACATTTATATCATTCAATCTTCTATAATAGCCAATAATCCTCTTTGACATATCATAATCCTATCCTGTCAAAACCCTTACCTAGAACTCATTGGATCTCACTTGATACTTGAATTTACCTAGCCAATGACTTATTTATGAAAAAGGTTTGACACAAAAGATTATAATGGGTCACTTAAGATTACTAGCATTCATGTACTATTGAATATTGCAGTCTTCTATTAGCTTAGCTTAGGAAACATATAAACAACAAGGATTAAAAACAAATAATTTAAGAAAACAAAATTATGAAAACCATTTTTTAGATAATGTTCATTTTCATCTTGCTTTATATCTATGAATTATTTTAGTCAATGTCTTTCAAAATGAGTCAAAATTAAATCTTAACATTACAAAATATGAGCTTTACAGTATTAGTCTCTATTCCAATTTTATCTAACATTTTGTCAATTAAATGATTATGTCAATATTAAGTGATACATTGAAATATGTATCATCTGAAGTATAATAAAGTTTAAATTAATTCATTTTGATGTATAAAATCACACAAAATGAGTTTTAAAAAATTTAAATAACTTATTTTGCATAATTTTATATATTAAATAATGATTTAAATTTAATTCTACTTTGGAATGACATATGGTATATTAAGGTATCACTTAAAGTTATCTATTATCATTTAAAAGCTAGGGATTAAATTATCTCAAGAGTATAAAGTCATGAATTAGAATGAACATTAACTCCCTTTTTTAATTACCAAAACTAAAATTACTCCCTATTATATTATAGCCATACGTTAACATCTTAATGTATGTTTAATTTCTCAAGGTGAAAAACATTATGGCAAGAAGGTAGGGATGGCAAACAGAAAAAACCACTTAAGCGAACATCCACAAAAATTACCTAGAGGGATAGGCATAGCAGATAAGTCCTGTCCCTACAAGGATACATGGGTGATGTCCTTTTTACTAGACGATGTGCCGAGGGTGGGGGATATAAGGTCCTCATCTCATGTAGACCCACCAAATTCTCATTTATGTTAAATCACTTAAATGCTAAATTATACACACACACACACTAAAAAAACCTTAACATATCTTTATTTCTAAATTGTCTTTTATAGAATTTGATTCATATATTTATTTTTCTTTTTAATTGGATTATGTTGCATTAGTAACATTTGTTATTGTGAATATTTATGTATTTTTGTTGGAGTTTTTGAGTATTCTTTAAGTTTTCTTTTTTTCTTTTTTTGTTTTTTTTTTAATTTTAATGAACCCATGGATATCAATAGGGATTTGAATCCTTGTGTAGGATAGGGAATTGGGAATCATTACATGGATTACGGGGATAAAGAGGTGAAATTATAAATGGGGCCAGGGGTGAGGCATTCGTCTATCCATCACACAGATTCCAATTGTCATCCTAAATGGAAGGAGCAATTTATTTTTTAAGGGACAAAGTATATTAAAGCTTTATCAAAATTATCCATTGTGAAAGTTAATTTATAACTTTGATCTATTCTTATTTAATTGAGATCATCTAATTATAGAAACAAAATTCTCTCAACATTAATTTCTTCAACACTTAATTCAATGCTCCTTATTTAACTCCAAATCAGTTTAGCCATGAGTAGTGATAGGTGTACAAATAAAGTTGTATAATTACAACAACATTCATAATGTTATTTTGTCTTTTGTGATCAATATCCATTCTTACTAAAAGACAAAACAGCATTGTGAGTGGTGTTGTAATATTATTGTACAACTTTGTTTTACACCAAACATTATTTATTCAGCCATTCAACACAAGCTTTACTCGAGTATAGAAAAATAGAAATATTTACATTCTCAAATTAGTCCTTATCATTGTAAAATGTGAGTCAAGTTAATCCTTTATCCACTCTTATTAGCATTTCATCGATTAAGACTATGTGTAACGTTAGCGATACCTCATACCATGTGTCATCTAAAGAAAAAGGAATAACTCATTTTGGTAGCGTTAAAATTACACAAAATGAACATCTTATGACTTGGAATGGAGATTTAAATTACTCATTTTGTGTAATTACATACACCAAAATGTGTCATTTTAAATTCATTACACTTAAGATAATACATGGTAAGTTAAATATTTCTTAATGTTAAACATTATCATTTAATTGATGGAATATTAAATAAAATTAGGTTGAGATCAACTTTACTCACGTTTTTGTAATATTCAAAACTAATTTGACTCATTTGAAAGTCAGAAACTAAAATGACTAATGGTTGAAAAGTCATGGACTAAACTAAGCATTAAATTAATAAAATGTCTACCAGAGATTGTTGTGTGGGGCATAAGTCTAACAAAGCACATTTAGATACATTGAGAATAAAAGTATGTTGTATCAACTTTATTCAATCTGTACTCTCATCTATGTGGGTTCCACTAATTTTTTTTAATGTACTTAAGGACAAATTCTTATAATTGTGTGTTAGCTCCAAAACCCTTTAGAAAACTCTATAACTTGTGTTTTGAGTGACAACAAAGCAAATTTTGATAAAATATTTTGAAGAAAGTACTAATGTTTCAATTAAGTTTCTATAGCTTTTAACAGGACTATTCTAGTTACATATAAGTTCAATTGATGACATATTTTTCACACAATATCATGTTTTAACATGATTTTAATCTAATTCAAAGAGATTCATAGCTTTAATGATGTGAAAAATAGTTCAGAAAGTGAGCTAAGATATGTTAAAGACATAAGAAAGCAATATCTAGCATCAGAAACCATATATGGATCTTCATAAAGTAGATCACATATCCAAAAAGTGTTATATCACTAATGAAATCAAAATTTCTCTTGAGCATATCAAGATCACAATCTTCAATCTTGATAGGAATCACTATGAAGACATTTTAAATGATGAAAAGATCTTTATCAGCTTAGAGAAGAAAAAGATCAATGCAAAGATCAAAAACTACAAAGCTACATTAAAAAGAACACGTTATTCAAAAACCGTGCTAAGTTAACAAAAATGGAAGGAGATTTGAAATTCAAGTTTAATCAACTTTTAGAAAAGTATTAATAGTAACATATTGCTTTTGTACTTAGTCAAATACCTTGTATTTTAGAAAAAAAGTTCAAGAAACTACACTTCATAAAGTAAAAATTGTCTTTTTTAAGGTTGTACAAAAGCCACATTGTTAACGTCTCTACAATGCAAGCTTTTAAAATTCCAGACGGACTTATGCCGCCAATTGGTTGAACTTGGTGATGTTTAGTCCAGGTATGCTGAAAAACTGAAAATTTAAAAACCGTTGCAAAATCGCATGAACTGGTCTCAAACCAGAAAACTAGTGAACCGTTTCTTTTGGTGGTTCGAACGGTTCTTATAAATTAGACTCAAAAAAAAATGATTGGCTTTTGGAGAAGAAGAAGATTGACGAACAACACAGTTGCCGTTGGTCATCTAGCTCAGCGGCCGTTTAGGAAATAAATTTCAAAATTAAAGTAAAATTAATTAAATTTCTATAATTAAAAATCTACATTAACTTTCTAAAATAAAATTATAAATTATATATATTGTTTGCTTTCCTATATTAAAATTCTACATTAACTTTATAAATTAAAATTGTAAATTATATCCTTGTTAGTTGAATTTCTAACTAAATTCCTAAACAAAAAGACTTAAATTTAACAAAAATCCTAAATTAAATATCTAAACCAAAATACTAAATTAAAGTACAAAATATAATTTCTAAAATAAGTTAAAATTACAGTAACTTTATAGTTTAAAATTAAAAATTATATATTCCTTGCTAAATTCCTACATTAAAATTCTACGCTAACTATGAAATTAAAATTGTAAATTATATTCCTTGTTTAATTTCTAAATAAATTTCATAAACAAAACTTTACAAAATAAATTTAACCTAAAAATTAAATTTTCAAACCTTAAGGAATCATATATATATATATATATATGTATATATATATTTGTGTGTGTGTATTGACTACACTTATTTATTCTAACTCCAATATTCTAAATTAAATAAATAGAAACTAATCAACCAATAAAAATTACCTGTGTTTCAAGATTTGTCAAAATATGTCTGCATAATCATAACACCTGAAATCCATTATGTGCGCAACTGTTTTATGCCCCTTTCTCTTTTATTTCTATCTTACTTTCTAATTTTTCACTCTCACTTTCACTTTTACTTTCACTCTAACTTTTCTCGTAAATTTTACATATTCTACGAATGGCAAAATGGTGGAATGGTGGAATGTCAATATATGTTAAGTATTTATAGGGCGGAAGGATAAATCAATTGAGCATGGAGAGATTTGTTGCATGCCTAACATGTGGCAAAATCAGGCAAGCAACAAATCTTTGTTAGCTCCAGGCTTTGGAAAAAGCTTTAGAGCCTTTCACAAAGCTTCATGTCTTAATGTTTTGAGTGATAATAAAACCACTTTCGTGAAAATATTTTGAAAAAGAACTAATCATGTTAGTATAATTGTGTTCTAGAATGAGATTACTTTTACAATGACATGTGCAAACATAATTAATCTCATTTGAAGAGATTTAGAATTGAAAGAAAGTGAAAAATAATCTTGAAATGAATGTTTCCATGCCCAACGTATGAAAGAAATTCTCAAGAATATGAAACCAAGGTTTAGAATTCAAAGAAAACATGCCATGATTCATAAAGCAAGATTCAAGGGAAGATTTCAGTCCAACTCTAAGAAATGTGTGGTTACCATCTTCAATCATCGTATTCATGATTATTTCATATACAATAAGCTTCTTATCGAGGATGAAGATCTAAAGATTGTCCAAAAATTGAAAAAGCACTTCAAAAAGCACGTTACAATAAAACGGGCACTTTACAAGAAATGGAAGGGAAAATTTGAAATTCAAATTAAGTCAAACCTAATCAAGGATTGACATGACATCTTTTCTTTTCAACTTAGTCAACTTGCCTAGTTTTTAAAGGAATATTTAGAAACCTCATTTAGAAAGTAAAAAAGTAGTTTTTGAAGGTGGACTCATAAA